>CM066165.1:94547773-95752059 GCA_033629205.1 Lithocarpus polystachyus | reverse complement strand
TGAATGGTTACCAGGTCCTGTAGACGGGCGTGCAACTGAGAATCAAATGGGATGCCCGGAGTTGGCCGTCAGTGTGTACAAAAATCTCGGACCTAAGTACAAAATTAAGGTCCCTCACGTGCACTGATCTTATATCTAGGGTAAACACTCTTCCGTCTGCAATGGAAAGAGACAACAGATTAGCCTTCAGAAGGTAAAATAAATAGTAGTAGGAAAGAGAACAAGTTAGTATTCGGTATGAACCGACTTCGCACCGTGAGAGGGGGCAGGGAGCATCATCGGCAAACCAATTGCCGCTAACTCAAACAAACTCCCCGGCAGAGTTTCTGTTAGAGTCAGGTAGGCAGGAGATTAACCGCACCCGTATATCCCTAACTTTCAAATAATAGTTGGTTCTCTTATTCCCACACAAACTATACATGTGATTTATATCGTTATGGTCCAGTTGCAGACCGTATATCCGATTCAATCTATTGACACAACTAACTACCCGGTAAAAGTTGGGAGGAAGTTGATCGGGACATAACCCGTAAAATCTAAGGGTGCTAAGGAGGTTCACTGGAAACCTAACCCCACCCTCCAAAATTGCCATCAAGGGAAAGAAAGCAACATTGGACCCCCTATGTAGAGCGATTTCGCTCTCATGGCAATATGCGACATTCACATCCTCTGGGATGTTGAATGTCTGCCTAAAGGAGACTAAAGATGTTTCAGTATTTAACAGGTGAGCGAAACCCATCCCAAACTATGGAAACTAAGAGAGGAAGCTTAAACGAAGAAATTAAAGTAGGAAGAAGAGGCAGAAAACTTACTTTGGATTCTAGGAAAAGGGTGTTCTGGGCTGGGGAATAACTACTCAGATGAATGCACGGCAGAGAGGGAATTCAGAAATTGAGGGAAGCAAAAGTATAGGAAGGATTTGGAATGGACTATTTATAGGTGCAAGAAGAGCAAAGATGAACATTAATTAATGAAAAAGGGAGAGCGGGAAAACTGATGACCCCTCACCTCAAACTGGCACGCTCGCGCCGCCCCGGTTTGCGAACTGTCAGGTAATAATGACGGATGGAACAACAGGCTGGCGTGACACGTCTTTTCAGGGCGCATTAAAGTTTTACTTAAAACCTTTCGGTGTCAAACTCCTTGGCATACTAAAGCAACTACTGTAGCCGGGTTTCCTTGATTCGTCACCAGCAAGCGGATACTAATCAAGGGGGGGCTATTGTACGGCACAAGGCCAGTCCTTTATTGGGCCTCAGGGATGGAATCCATTCCCATCAGGAAATCAATAAGCCCAGTGTCTTCACCTTAATCTGGGCTAGGCTGAACATGACCGATTGTCCGGGAGATTATGCTTTTTGACATAACCGGCAGAAACTATGTTGCTCACACCCCATCATTTTTACATGAATTGATCGATTGGGCGGGCCATCGATTCGATAGAGAGCGTGTCCGTGGAGGTTTGCTCACAAGGGAGCATAAGTTCAACATGACCGGCAACGCACTAAGAAAGTCGTTGCTAGGCATCCTACCAGCAACAATGAGCAAGTTCCAATGCCACTCTTGCAACTCAACTACCAAACCCTCACTTAGCAACGACGACATTGGACTTTCTTTTCCATTATTCCCCAGAGTAATCATAATCCTTCCACTAAATTGAGGCTATAAATAAGAGAGAGCTAAGAGGAAAAGGGGGGGGAGGGGAGGGGGAAAAAGGGAGAGACGATAGTAACAAAACAAAAGGAAGGTGAATTAACCGAGAAGTAAGAGAATTATGGTTGGGCCTCAGTGCAATGAGCAACCCGTTGTAGGAAGTACCAAACCCACTTCATAAATAGATTGTGAGTCCAAGTGAGGGTCTAACCCAATAGCCTCTTATTTGGCCCGCACAGTTGCCGTGAAATTTCTTCTTAAATCATTGTAATTGTGAGAGTGTTAGGCTCAATGGGAAGTCAAGAGGGTTTGTGTATTCTTCATTACTGCTCAGCTGTCATACACTCATGACTCATTTGTGTTTTGTTCAATTGGCACGCCACAAGTCCTTGGTCCCAACGTGTGAGAAATGGATTCTATGAATTTGAAAAGAGACTCGTTGAAAGAAAGTGAAACTATCCATTCACTAGTCATCTTATGATCATTACGTTGTGGACCATGACAACTATTGCCGGCTACAAAACTGCTCTAATAATGTTTAGAGTAATTTTTTCTTTGCTTTTAATGTTTGGCTTGATTAGACGCGCGACTTTGGTCATCGTTGGAACTTTCAGTCGTGCAAAATCATTTGACTTTAAACTAGCGTGAATTGTGGATTCATTTGACTCTGATTCAAGCTAGGTTGGAAGGTGGTATGCAATCGTTTCGTGTTATTCGGGTCAGTTGATTTATGTCATCCAGACCTTTTTTCGAGACCCATATTGATAGTCATACGCTCATAACTTATATCTACATTTGATCCGAGAAAATATAATATTCTTTTATGTTTTTGAACACTTTTTAAAGGTTTTTTGTGAGGCAATTTTAGGACCACCATTATGGAAAATAGTTAAATTTTGACATGAATGCTAAATGTTTAGAGGATAAAATTCTTTTTTCCACGTTATACTCCATTAATTGTAGTTTATATTGTCTTCTTTTTTTTTTTTTTTTTTTCATCAAATACTTTATAAAAAAAGAAAAGAAAAATGAAGTGTATCAACTATCAAGTTACAATCGGTGAACAATAGATTTTTAGTCACAGAGCATTGTTGAGGACCCTACATCTTGGCAAAATTTCCTTCTTAAATCACTGTAACAATAAGACTTATGCAGTCATGCTAAAAGCAGATGTGGAAAATGTGAAGTCTTAGAGGGCTAGGAATTTCTGTCATTTCCCAGTCATCATTTTTGATTGAAAATGTGAAGTCCATGTTTCTGCACCAATTATTTTCTAGATCTCGCCCATAATAGACTCTACACACATGTTACCTTCCTTCGAATTCTTAGTTCTGAGTCTTATGACTGTAGACTGAAGATGGATTTTAATTTTAAGTCCAACTATGCCAAAGACCACTAGCAAAGGCCCAATCATGCATGTTACCCACAGGAATTTACATCCCCCGTGGCCTTCTCTGTAGGATGGGATTTTCTAATCGTTTTGTTAGTTCATACCAAATCCTTTGTAATTATTAAGGAACCAGATAAGCTCTTCTCACAAAAAAAAAAAAAAAAAACGAACGAGATAGTCTTCTTAAGTTTTTTTTTTTTTTTTTTTTTTTTTTTTTTTTTCTCACTCACTCTAGTTAAGTGATAGGTTGGAATGTATATCTATATGTAAGTATAGATTAATGGTGGTAATATACATAGTGACGAGTGTATGTTATGTGAACATGTATTGAGTCTTAAATCAAGTGTTTAATAAGTTGTATAAGGGATTAAAGGTAATTAAAAGAAACCCAAATTATAACTTAAGTAGTTATTTTGGGAGTTAATGTAAATGTGGCTAATGCTTTCTCAGGTCATGACAAATTATATTATAGTTAACTTGGTAATTAACTCTAGGATTAGGAGGTACAGTACAAAGTGATACTTGTAGCATAATGAGACTTAATGAGAATATCAAGAATTTAAGGGAGGCTAAGTGGGAGGTATGAGAAGTTTGAATTGTGTTGGTGTGTGTTGAATTTTATAATGAGTGTTTACTAGGTCGAATTTGGTTTTATAATTGATTACAAGGAGACCCAATTATAATTTATAACTTAACTATATTTTTAGGTGTAGAGAAAATGAAAGTACATCATTAAAGACAACGAAAAACCACACATGTATGCAATTTCATACAGTAAATAATTAAAAAGTAAGATAGAGAAAGGTTAGTAAGGGAGTAAGCATGTGATGAAGGGGAATTGCCTAATATGCTGGTTTATTTCTTTCTTCGTGAATGAATAAATTAAGGAATAATTTTAAGAATTAAGGTTGCAGTAGTGTGTTTAGGTGAGTTTCTCCCTTTTATATTGGTTCAATGAATCATCAGAAAATTAAAAGAGTTGCTTTTGTCAATAGCTAGTTTTTCTATTGCCGTTTTGCCAAGAATATATATTAGGTTTCTATAGGGTTTTGGGCTTAGTGTTTGTATGGGTCTATGGGGGATTCTTGATTAGTTTGGTCTTTTGTTTTAGCTTAAAATACAAATTTATTTTAACACTCAATTTTTAAATAAAATTTTAAAGCTCAACTTTCAAAGTGCAACCACATCTTTATGTTTAAAGCTTAGCTGGCCTCACTAAATGCTTCAGTTTTGCAACCCATGTAATCAAACTCCTCAAACACCCAACCCCATAATGCCACAATAACCTAGCCACAATCCGTTAGCCCCAAACTTCCAAATATGGACCAACAACAATTAAAAATCCCATTAAATACCATCGACAATCCAGCCAACAACCTTTACACAGTCCCAATCACATACGGTGCCAAATAAACTAAATCCCAAACCCTAGACACACCACCCTCACGTGACCAACATAAAAAACCAAACACTAAACCTATTCGAAAAAACACATACCCTCCCCAGCCAAAACACAATCCAAGCCTTCCCTATCTAACCTATTCAAAGTTGGCACAAAGAGGCAAAATGAAAGCAACAACCATGGAAGTGACGAAGCTAAGTGGTTCAAGTTTGAGGAGAAAAAACAACTTGGATTATCAACGGTGAAGGCTGATACTCAGCCTCACCGATCACAATGATCGTCCTCAGTTGGAACTACCAGGGGCTTGGGAACCGCCGGGTAGTCGAAGTCCTCTCCGAATTTGTCACGAAGTCTCCTGGTTTATTTATTATGGGAAATGTTAACCAAAGCTCTTAAAGTATTGGTTTAGGAACTATTTTTAGAAACATTTTATTAGGTAAAATAATAAATGCTGTTGATAGTTTTATATATTTCTCATGAAAATGGTGCAAAAACTTTTCTATTATAGTTTATTAACAATTGGCATCTGTTAACATGACCCTTTATTTATTTATTTATTTATTAATTTATTGTTGAATAACTTCACTTCATTGTAAAGGAACAAAATAGGGTACAAAGGAATCTTCCCCATCTCCACCTTTAGTGCAAAAACAGATTTTTATTACAGAAAAAGGCAAACTTTGTAATATTGTAGGCTACAAAATTTTACGGTGGCTTGTGGTCCGTTTGGATTGAAGGGGAGGGAAGGGGAGTAGAGTAGAGTAGAGTAGATTTAGTCCAAAATTAGCTTATTTTCAACCAATTCTATTCTTCTCTCCTCCACTCCCCCTCCTTCCCCCCTTCATCCAAACGGGCCCAATTAACTCAAGGTGCAGATTCATGTGAAGGTGATTTGCAGCTTTAGAGATCGGATTTAGTGGTTACCAAAAGTCACCTGTTATAAGAAAGTTAGTTAGGCTGCAAGTGATCAGTTAGATATCATCCAATCACATTGTTATTAGCCATCTGTTAATGTAGCAGCCAATGAGATTAGTTTGAAACTAAATAGTTAGTGCTTTAGTTAGTTAGTTCTGTGAGTACTAATGAGAATTAAGCAAGGCTTGATCAAAATTACTTAGCCTTGATTGCAATTTTCAGAGATTGTGTTCTTTGTGCAAAGGTGTTTAACTAGAATTGCTCGGTCAACACCGGTGGTCAATGATCTGCTGACTTGTAACTAGGTTTGACGTGGCTAGGATGAATGGTGATCAGCCATAATTTATGATTGAGCTAAGTGATGGTCAGTGGTGGGCTTCCAAAACCCAAATTTATATGTTATTATACAAGAAGTGATGCAGAGGTGTTCCTTAAAAAAATAAAAAATAAATCGTAATTAATACCAAATCATAATAGGACCTAATTTGACTTAAAAAACATTAAAAGTATTTAGAACCAAAGAAATAAATACCCTAAATCTAAAATAAATAAAAAAATACATAAAAATATTAATATGGTTATAAGGCTTTGTCAAACCCATATTATATGTCTCCTTTCATACTATTTTTGCCTATATATATATAGCAAAAATTCAGAGAAAATCCAATTAAATTTTAATTTGATTTGTCTCATTTAATTTTTAATTTTGTGCCAATTGAATTATTGAGTGTAGAAATCAAAGAGTCCAAATACAATTAGATTCTAAATTGGATTTTAATTGGAGTCTAATTTTCCGTCACATGTCCTTTTATTTTATTAATTTTTGTGGCAAGTGAATTATTAGGTGAAAAAATTGAAAAGTCTAAATCCAAATAAATTCTTAATCATATATATATATATATATATATATATATATATTATGAGAAACCCTTACATATTTTAGAAATGTATGGTTTAAAAAAAAGGTGTAAGCTAATGCTATGTACAATTTGAATCTCTTCTAAAAAAAAATGTATAATTGCGAATGTTTTTAATTGTACCCGTGCATATGCATTAGGCTACACACTAGCTTGGTTAAAACCTAACAGGATTGAAAATCCTTAATTTAAGGTGACCAAAAAAAATCTCCTTTTTTTCCTTTATCCCGGTCAGATTATGGTCAAATTGAGAGTTCAAACTCTAATCAGGAACTCCAATTTAATGGTTTGAGCAGCAGAGTACAACTCCAAACTTACAAAATGTACTTGAAGGCCATTTAGCCAGTACAGGAATAAAACTTTAGATTGATTTTTCATATAGAGAGAGAGAGAGAGAGAGAGAGTGAGAGAGAGAGAGAGAGAGAGAGAGAGAGAGTGGTAGAATTACGAGAATACAAAATCCCCAATTTATGCATGAAACACTAACCTTAAAGAAAAATTATGATATGATACTTCATTTTCTCGTATAAATTGTGGGTACTACTAATTAAATGTATGGTTAAATCCATCAATTATTTGAAAGGAGAGAGTAGCATGTCTACTCTCAAAGAGTAGTGAATAATTTTCTAATCATAAAGTGTAACATATATCTTTAATGCTACGTTAATCAAACATTAAATGATGTGTTAATTGACCACTAAATGAATGGATTATATATTCAATTAGGGTCCTCAATTTCATGATTTAATGGTCAATTGAAAGTAAATATAGCTGGCAAAGTTGTCAATTCACCGCTCACAATTTGTCACGAATACGGGTTATGGAGGCAAAAGTTGTGACTTTAATTATGACCCTAGCATTATCATCCCTAGAGCTCTGCATATTGTGGCCAAGGTCCATAATGCACGAGCTTTTACTCTGTTAGTGGCACATCATAACCTCATTTAATATGCCTCAAGTCGCTGCATGTGATAGTGACTACCTCTACTAATGGTGTCATCTACGACCTCTATCTCTGCCGGGGTGATGTTTCTAATGATATCTACCAAAGGTGTTTCAGCTATTTGAGAAATTTCATCACTAGTCGGTGTCCAACAAGTAGAAGTGCCATCATATGATATGACTAATTTTCGAGCACTTGTTCTGTTATTCAACCTTTTCTCAGGTAAATTATTCAAGGCAGGCAATCGGTCAGTGGGTAATGGTGATGGTGATGGGAATGGTTTTAGTCATGGGTTGGTGCAATGTACGAGAGATATAAATGGCACTGAATGAAGTAATTCTTACAGAGAGAATTTCTGGATTGAAGCAAGATTTAAGACTAAAGCAAAGTTTGAATAACAGGAAGTGTTGTAGAAGAGAGAGAGAGAGAGAGAATTTAAGAGAAAAAACTTCTATATTGAAAAACTCTTTTTCTTGCTTAATGATACAACTGAGCCTTGCTCACTATTTATAATACAATATGTGATCATTGCAGAATAATTAGGAGCTCCAAATTATATGGATCAAGTCCGTGATTTTAGGGAAGATTACCTGCAACAAAAACTGTTTTTCGTGCCACAATAACTGTCATTTGAACCAGCCAAAACGTCACCGTTTGAGAGCTTCTCAGCCACTTTACTTGTAGACAATCAAACGCTGCATTTGGTCCATGACTGATTAATCAAACTATGCGTTCCACTCAGTAGCAACAAATATATTAATCTTGTTTCGAAACTCTGTCGTTTTGGTCCTTCTGCTTCTTCCTTGAATTGATTTTAGAATCACCATCTTCAACATCCCCCCTCAAACGACGGGGAGGAATCCACCAAGAGTTTGCATCTTTGAAGAAGAAACAAAGGAGATGGTAAAGGCTTCGTAAACACATCAGCTAAATTGTCCTTGCCTGAAACAAAGCCCACACACAAGTCTCTGCGAAGGACCTTTTCCTGAACATAGTTAAAATCACAAGCTAAAACAACAAGCTTCAAATCAAGAAAGAAAACAGAGAGTTCAAGAAGATTCGAGAGAAAACAGAGAGAAAATTCTGAGTGAAAGAGAGAAAACTTTATTGCTCAATCTATGTATTACAGAGGACTGACTAATTTACACATATCAATACCTATTTATACTAGAAGTTACAGATCAGAAAGAAGAAGAAAAACGCGGGAAAACCTCTAACAAACTCTAACAGAATTTCCTAATTTTGCTCCTCCAATAAGCTTATGACAAGTGTCACTCTACTGCTAAGTAACTAACTGATCACTCATTCTCACGTGCAACTCACACGCTTCAATTTAACTCTTTAATATTGCAGCAATAATCTTCTTCAACCATACTTTAAGCTTCTTTTGATTCACGCTTTGATTACCCTGCATTGTTTGTGCAATGTTCTTCTTCAAACCAGACTTACATCTTTCCTTCATTTCTGTTATACCCTTCTTCAATTCAACTACACCCTTAGTCTTTTTCTTAACAGTACGAGAGTGGAAATCTAGATTTGCAGATAATGCTATGGCAGAAACGTTGTCACACCAAATCACAGGAATATAGGAAAGGAAAACACGAAGTTCTTTGAATAAAATTCTAAGCCAAGACAATTCTGTAGCTGTTGAGGATCGTGAAACTGTGTTTTGCCTCTTGGCAGACCATGAAATAGGACTAGGGCCAAGAAACACAAGTAAGCCCAATGGACCTGGGGTAAAACTAATGCCACGAGTCAAGGTCCTCCTAACATATCCCAGAACATGCTTGGCAGCTTCTAGATGAGCTGAGGTACGACTGCTCATGAATTGGCAGAGCTGGTGAACATTAAAAGCAAGGTTTGGATGAGTAAAGGTTAGAAATTGAAGAGCACCAACCATACTCCTACTCAGTAGGATCTGTCAAAGCAATACCATCATGAGGAAGCAACCTTGTTGAAGGACAGCAAGGAGTTTTGGTAGGCTTGGAATTCTCCATGTGGAATCAATGAAGAACATCGAAGGCATATTTGGATTGTGTGAGAGTGAGGATCTTTAACCTCTAATCCTTCATTCAAGGACTCTTCCTCAGCATTTAGCATAGTTGAGAGTTAATTTTACAAAACTTCTATTGCCCCACGTGCTCATTTTTCTTAACAATTTTTTCATTTTTTTGTAATATTAAATACAAAGAAATATTAATATCTATGCAATATATACTAACGGGTGCTTAGTACTTAATTTTTGTTTCTTGGCTTTTCTTCTCCTCATCATTCTTCCCAGCATTCTTCTCATTTCTTAATTCTTCTATTTTCCCATAATTCTTCACCTTACTGTTACTCTTTTATTTGTCTCTCTTTTTTTACTCTTCTTCCCCCCGTCTTATTTTCTATAAATTTCAAAATTACTTCATTTGCACCCCTCTTCCATTCATTACATGTTCTTCCTACAATAAAAAATGATCTCTCTCTCTCTCTCTCTCTCTCTCTCTCTCTCTCTCTCTCTCAACTTTTTGCTTAAGGTTGGTATATTTTGGTGTTTTGATTCCTCATTATAGAACCTTCTCTTATGAATTTATTTTGAATTTAGTTTAAGTTAATATTTGGTTTTTTTTAAGTGATAATTTGAGTTTATATTGTAACACACTCAACTTGACTATGTATTTGAATATGTCTAACAATTATTTGAGTGATTGATTATTACAAATTTGATCTCTTACAACTTTAATCTCATTTTAATTTTGGTTTTGAATCATGTTTTTGTTGGGTTTTGAGTCCTACAAGTGTTTGTTTCTTTTTCTTTTCTTTTTTTCTTGATTAATAATTTTTAGATAGGTAATATGTATTTCGGATATAGGGCGAGAAAGTTTGGATTTTAAGAAAGTTTAGAAATTGTCAATTTCTATTGTACTTTGATGATGCACAAAATTTTGTAAGTAAATGTTGTTTATGAATGAATATTTTCTCCACCTCTTTTTCCTTTTGAGTTCTTGAGAAGTTTGTTTCACTTCTCATCTTGTGAATGTTCAAATAGTGTGTAAAACACCTTGAACGGTTAGACCCCTAAATTACAAATTACCAATTCAAGCTTATTATCAAACAATGTATATGCGGAATATGAAAATAAGCTAAAATAGAATTGATAGAACAATCTAAACCAAATAAAATTACAACCACAGCAGAAATTAAATGGCAAAGATTAAGGGAAGAGAGATGCAAACACAAAGACAACATAGTGATGTGTTATCAAAGAGGAAACCAAAGTCCTCGGCGTAAAACCTTTCCACCGCCCTCCAAGCGGTCAATAATCCATTAGAGAATGAAGTTGGAATACATGAACAGCAGAAGTTCCTCTAAGCCTAATCTACCCAGTGTGCCTAAACCCTCCAAACTTTTTGCTCCAACTGAGTACTCTGGTCCTTATAGCAAACCTAAATGCATTATACTCCTTAGGAAGACCCTTAGTTGCTATATGAAGCAACTCTTCATCATCTACAATTACACCAACTGCTAGTAGTTTATACCTCACAACTTTGATTTTCTGCAGGTAGAGATCCACAGAATTAGCTCCCTTCTTAAGGTTGTGCAATTCACCTTTAAGATTCATGATGTGTGACCTAGAGATAGATCATAGAAGAAAATCTATTCTCTAATACTTTCCAGACCTCCATAGCAGAGGTACAATCAACAGTGAGTGCTAGGATAGAGGGGGACAGAGTTGAACTCATGAAAGTAAGCAATGCCTTTTCCTTTGATTTCCAAATCAAGAAATTTGGATTTAAAATTGAAGTGAAATTACCAGAAGGATCTTCAAGAAATTTTTCAGGGATCAGTTGAGGCTCTTCAAGGAGCTTAAACAAGGAGTAAGTCTCTAAAACCATGGAGATTTGATGCTTCCACACTTTATAATTTGTGTTGTCTAGCTTCACAGTCATCATATTCGCCATGTTTGAGAGTAGCAAAAGTGGTTGATTGATCAAATTCACTGAAGAACTTGAAGAAGAGGAAGAAGCAGTTGTTAAGTTTGATGCAACCATCGTTGAATTCTGAGGTGGCTCGGATACCATGAAGAAATTCTTACAGAGAGAATATTTGGATTGAAGCAAGATTTAAGACTAAAGCAAAGGTTGAATAACCAAAGTATTGCAGAAGAGAGAGAATAAAGACAGAATTTGAGAGAAAAAACTTCTATATTGAAAAATTCTTTTTCTTGCTTAATGATACATCTGAGCCTTGCTCACTATTTATAATACAATCTGTGATCATAACAGAATAATTAGGAGCTGCAAAGTATACGGATCAAGTCCGTGATTTTAGGGAACATTAACCACAACAGAGACTGTTTTTTGTGCCACAATAACTGTCATTTGAACCAGCCTAAACGTCACCGTTTGAGAGCTTCTCATCCACTTAACTTGTAGACAATCAAACGCTGCGTTTTGTCCAAGACTGATTAATGAAACGATGTGTTCCACTCAGTAGCAACAGATATATTAATCTTGTCTCAAAACCTTGTCGTTTTGGTCCTTCTGCCTCTGATTTTAGAATCACCATCTTCAACACTGACCCTCCGTTTGTTTCAGCATTAACATTTTCTAGAAAATTGTTCATTTTCTAGAAAGTATTTTCTGAAAAACTATCTCATTTTCTGGTGTTTAGTAACAACCTTGAAAATGGACTTGAGAATGTTTTATGGTGTTTGGTGTATTGTATTTCTTGTATAATTTAAAACACGTATAATATGTGTGTTGTGTAAAACCACCTAATGTAATCAATATAAATAAGTTATTAAAAAAAAAAAAAACAAGAATGAATTTGGTTTTCAAACTAAAATTTTGACAACGGATACAATCAAAATTAGCTATCAAATTTTCATGATCTCAAATACTCATCTTGTTCATGTACAGGAACAGTAATGTACATAATATATATATATATATATATATTTATATTAACCATACTTCTCATAATTCAAAATAATCATTATACCCATAAGTTCCATTATAAATAGTTCAAAATGCCACATAGGCTAGATAGTTTTACCGACAAATTAAACTAATCTAGTACAAATAGTTTGATAAATACTAAAAATTGTTATAAAACTATTGACCGATTTGTGAGGAGGGAAAAAAAAAACCCTTATTAAAGAACGGTGTAATAGAGGTGAGAAGAAATAGGGAGAAAAAAGAGAAGAGAGGTAGATAGAGAGAGAAATCTATGGGAAGAGAAGACGCCAAAGGAGGTGATAGTAAGGGTGTGAGAAGTGAGAAAAAAAAAAAAGAATAGAAGAAGTGAGAGAGTTTATTGTGAGAAAGGCTGAATGAGCGAAAGAAAATATTATTTCCTGAATCAAAAGAATATAATATTTTTGGAACACAACCTATAGAAAATAAGCCTTATTTTTATAAGATTTTTCCGTTAACTAAAGATAGTTTTCCGTTGACTAATTTTTTTTTATGTTATCAAACACTGAAAAATATGGAAAACTATCTTTATAGAAGGTTTTCCAGCAAAACAAACAGAGCGTGAATTGTGGGGAATGCTTATAAATGTTGATGGAGAAAGTCCAAGTCTGTTGCCAGGCGAAGAAAAGAGTTTCAGATCCTTAGCCCAAGTTGTTTTCTACAGTATGCCAACTACTCTTCTATTGAACAACCACTAGCACCTGCCTTTGCCCGTCTCCGCCGCCGCCGCCACCGCCACCGCCACCGCCACCGCTGCCGCTGCCATCTGATAATGGTAAGACACGTAGATTTTTATTTCACATGGCAAGTTTCCTTGCATATTTTGGCTTTATTAAACCATCCAATTAGGCAAATTTGTAGATCAATCCTGCAACAGTAAGTATGTTTCATATGATAATTTTTTTTATATTACTTATTTGATTTTTTTGGCTAGTGACCATTTTTAACTTGGGAGTACTTAATTTGACAAACAAAAAATTAATCCCACATAGGCGAAAAATAAAAGGTATGGTACTCGGTTACTTCCCTGAGATGGGAAATATTTCTTGCCCAATTGGTACATGTTTGTCCTAGCAGGAGTATTGGACTACAATTTTCATTCTAGATATTTTATTGAATCTAGACTGCTACAAAACTATGCGATATCACTTGGTTTTTTTCTTTCACAATTTTCTTTTGCTGTGGCACACCAAGGAATATGTTGTGGTATCTATTCTATTCTTTTTTGTTTTTTTTTTTTTTTTTCCCACTTATTTCTTGGTTTCGTGGTGATGAGTTGTGGTTTTTGTATCAATTAAGATAATTGAAGAAGACAACTTTTCTGAGGAAAATAAACTTGGAAGAGGTGGATTTGGGGAAGTTTACAGGTTAGAAAAGCATTATGATATGAAATGCATTATTCAATTCCCTGGAGTTGAGTTAAATAATCATTTTTCTACATTACTCTCATATATACATGTGTGTGGATATGCATACAGGGTAGGCTATTTAATGGACAAGAGATAGCTGTGAAAAGGCTTTCAAGAAATTCTAGACAAGGAGACCCAAAATTTAAGAATGAAGTCTTGTTAGTAGCCAAGTTCCAAAACACCAAAATTTAGTTAGGCTCTTTGGATTTTGCTTGAGAAAGACTTTTGGACAAAGTTTAGCTATAAAATTAGTTGTAGCTTTACGCTACAACTTTACTTAATAAAATAAATATTACTGTATATTTTGAAAATTTAATCATTGAATTGCATGTTCTTTATTCTCTTAATACATATGTCAAATTTTGTATCAATCGGATATTATTTACTATATAATCTAAAAGCTAATATTTTTTACATAATTTTAAATTACAAAAACTTGAAATTGAAACAATTTATTGATGACATAGCTATTGATCTTTAGTTTTCTCGAAATTTTGCAAGCATGGAAGATATAAGAAGAAGATATAATCCAATGATAGATTTGTCAAAATTCACCTCCAATAAAATAATATTAAGCAAGGTTGTAGCCTAAGACTACAACCAATTTTGTAGTTAAACTTTATCCAATACTTTTTATCTAGGAGTTCGTACCTAATTCAAGCCTTGATAACTACATATTTAGCACTTTTTTTCATTTCATTGCTATTTTTTTATTATAATAATAAAAAAAATTCGTTAAACAAGAATCTTGTTCTTTTTGTTGAGAAACTAATTTTTTAAATATTTGATGAATAATTTGATTTACTGAATCTATAGATCTAATGAAGCGAGCAAATTAGATTGGGAAGGGCATAACAAATCATAAGAGACATTGCTCGAGTAGTAACCAATCTTCAGCCATAGTAGCAACCAATCACTGGCCACCATCAGTTGCTACAAATAACTCACCGTCTCCATCTTTGTCATGATCACCACCATCCACTACTACCACCACCCCATTAGGAATTTTCGGTGCAACCAAAAGTTAGAAGATTATTTTTTCAGGTTACAACGAAACAATGAAAATAAATCATTTCCGTCAATGAATATTTTTGTAGAAGGTATTTTATTCTGATGAAGCCTAAATTTGACACATGGTTTGCTGAGAAAAAAATACCAAGCTATATTTGGAAAAGCTAGAACCCAAAATGTTTAGTCAAAGCTGTAGCTATTTACACAATTTTTTCTTTGATTTTGTTATACATTACTGGAAAGACCCACGGCAATATGCTAGCCCACAAATATAATTAGAAGCAATAGTCTCTATTTTTTTTTTTTTTTCCCTTTTTTCTTTTTCTTTTTTAGAGACAGAGAGTTGAGGTTTAACCTATGGACATGGGCTCCACAAAGGATAACATTATGATTGTACTTTCATTTCAATTCCAATTTAGAAGCCTTAATTTATTGTAGGCTTTCACATGAAGTAAATAACGCTTTTAGAATAAATATTGTGAAATTTATTACATTCGATTTGAATTGAATCATGTCTAATAATTTCAAAATTCTTTGTAAAGCTTTGATTAGTTCTCCTCTGCAAGTAAATAAAATACTTATCCATTACATGCTCCTCTATGCAAGTGTTTTACTCTAATTTAAGATGAACTTGCCTCTTTGGGGCAGTTTACAAGGTATGAGAATGTTATTATATGAACTGAACTATTAATCATATGTCCTAATGTGTTGAGCCAATAATGTGTGAAACAAATATTTCTAATTCCTTGAAATTGAGTTAGAGATTATTCATTCATAATTATATTCTTACATATATACAGGGTAAGCTTTCAAATGGACGAGAGATAGCTGTGAAAAGATTATCAATGAGCTCCAGACAAGGAGATTTAGAATTTAAGAATGAGGTCCTCTTAGTAGCCAAGCTCTAACATCGAAATCTAATTAGGCTCCTTGGGTTCTGCTTAGAAGGAAATGAAAGACTTCTCATCTATGAATTTGTGCCTAACATAAGCCTTGATCACTTCATATTTGGTATCTGTTCTTTTCAATATTAGCTTATAATCTGATCAGAATAATTTCAGTTGGTAAAAAATATTTTAATTCCTTTTCGTTGAAAGATTCAATTTAGAATATTTGATTACTAATTTGGTTTCATGAATATTTAGATCCTACGAAGCATGCACAATTAGGTTGGGGAAGGCGTTCTCAAATAATAAGAGGTATTGCTAGAGGGATTCTTTATCTTCATGAGGATTCCCAACTTCGAATAATTCATCGTGACCTTAAAGCTAGCAACATTCTGTTAAATGCAGAAATGAATCCCAAGATTTCAGATTTTGGTATGGCAAAATTGTTTGTACCTGATCAAATTGAAGGCAGTACAAACAGAATTGTGGGAACATAGTAAGCATCAAAACTTGCTAGTTGCTAGAGCTAATGAATGCAATCCTAGCTACATGCATAGTAAACTTCATTTCAATAGATTACCTGTCAGAGTACTAACAAGAAAGCCATAAAAGAATTGAAAATTTTGAATGTAACTATTACGAGCTCTATTGTCATTTACATTGATACTAGCTTTGTTAATATTGATATGTGGTGGATATATGGCTCCCGAATATGCAATGACAGGACAGTTTTCAGTGAAGTCAAATGTCTTTAGCTTTGGCGTGTTAATCTTGGAAATTGTAAGCGGTAAAATTACCTGTTTACATAATGGAGAGAATAGGGAGTATCTTCTAAGCTATGTGAGTACGAATATTCAAAGTTGTATTTCCATTATTTTGAAATAATAAATGATAAACTGGGATGTCGAAAATTTTCTTCTTTAACATGGTATATGCACATTGGAATATTACTGCAGGCATGGAAAAATTGGATGGAGGGTACGGCTACGAATCTCATAGATCCTACATTGAGGGATAGCCAAATAACTGAAATAATGAGATGGATCCTCACTGGACTCCTATGTGTTCAAAGCCAACCAGTTGCAAGACCAAATATGACTTCAGTTGTTGCCATGATTAATAGTGATTCTATCACTCTCCCTGTACCTACCCAACCTGCAGATTTCACGCAGAGCAATGTTGTACAGGACACACCATTGCAACAAGACATTGGTTCTCACGTAACTAAATATGAGCTTTCAATTACTGAGTTATATCTCAGATAAAGTTTTGTAAATAAGCGTACAATAAGCACATTTGTCACGAAGTCTCCTGGTTTATTTATTTATTTATTTATTGCCGAATAACTTCACTTCATTGCGAAGAAACAAATTAGGGTACAGCACAAAGGAATCTTCCCCATCTCCAGCTTCAGTGCAAAAACAAAATTTTATTATGCCCACTTTGAGTTTTTTAATTTATTAATTTTGATTTTTTTTATGTATTTTTTAAAATTTAGATTGAGGATATTTATTTCTTTGAGTTTAGGTACTATTAATGTTTTTTAGATCAAATTAGGTTCCTATTATGGTTTAATATTAATTACGATTTATTTTAGAGTATATTTTTTTGTTTATCAAGTTTTATAGAACCCTTAAATAGGTCTTCAAGTTAAATTTCAGAATTATTCTCTCAATCTTCATGTGGATTCCTGATTCATTTGTTTTTGTGGATTCAAGGACTCTCATATATTTGAGATTATTTTTCAGAAGTACATGTGTAAACGAGTTTTGTTTTGTTTTGTTTTTTTTTTTTTTTGTTTTGTTTTTTTTTTTTTTTTTTTTTTTTGTTGAATTAGGCGTGTTCTACTTTTTGTCTATTTTACACTTTTTTTGTTGTTGTTGAGGAACACCCCTGCATCACTTCTTGTATAATACGTAATAACATATAAATTTGGGTTCTAAAAGCACACCACCGACCATCACTCGACTCAATCATAAATCATGACTGATCACCATTCATCCTAGCCATGTCAGGCCAAGTTACAGGTCAGCAGACCATTGACCACCGGTGTTAATTAGGTTTGGGTTAGAATTGGGTTGTGAGTTGTTTAGAGAAGCTCGTAGGTAGACAAACAACTCTGCACAGATAACACAATCTCTGAAAATTGCAATCAAGGCTAAGTAATTTTCACCATCAAAGTCTGACACTACTAAATAAATGTTAGGTGCCATTTAATTGGCTTAATTCTCATTAGTTCTCAAAGAACTAACTAACTATTTAGTTTCAAACTAATCTCATTGGCCGCTGCATTAACAGATGGCTAACAACAATGTGAATTATGTGATTTGCTGATATCTAGCTGATCACTTGCAGCTTAACTAACTTTCTTACAACAGGTGACTTTTGGTAACCACTAAATCTGATCTCTGAAGCTGCAAATCACCGTCACATCATGAATCTGCAACTTGACTTAATTATGCCACTGCAAAATTTTGTTGCCTGCAATAGTTGAGAGATACAATCAGTTCTTTGACAAGGCTCCAATCATCCAAGAGCAATTTGTGGACCTTGTTGATTTGAAGGACTACTTTATCCCAAGCTGTTTTCAAGATAGGGGTTTGGAAAAGCTCTTTAGTGATCTCCTCGAGGTGTGTGAACCATTGATTCAGGAATTCTATGCCAATGCCATTCTACGGGAGAATGAAATAGATTGTTGGCTTAGAGGGCATGCATTCACCATTGATGTGGAGGACATTGATGAGGTTCTTGGCTTTAAGGACCTAGAACATGATTTCACTCACTTCAAGGACAAAATGCTGTCCATAGAGACAGTTCTTTTCCACCGGATTTGAGATGTCTTACATACATCATGATGTTCAATCTGTACCTGGTAAAGAAGATGACCACCATCAACAATGCTAGAGTCATTTTTCTCATGGAGCTACGGGAAAATACCTACATTGACATTAGTGCTCATGCATTCTCCATCATTGCTGATGAAACAAGGACAACTTCAAGGGCAAAGCTTATTATCCCTAGTCTACTCATGCGGCTCTTTCATGCAAAAGGTGTTGAAATTCCCCAAGACATCATCCTCATGCGTACTCCTCTGGCTATCAATGCTCTAACAATTGCAAGGATCAAGGTTCATCTTCTGGGTGATGAAGAGGAGGGTGATCGAGCACAAGGAGAGCCTATAGACACAAAGACTGAAGCAAAAGGACAACCCTCAACTGCACGAAGTCGTGGTAAAAGGAGCAGAGCCTCATCATCTTCAGAAGTGCCTCATCATCTTCAGAAGTGCCTCCAGATGCATTTTAGATCATTCTTGAGAGGATTGACAGCTTGCGAGACATCCAGAATGAGCACTCTGATAGGCTGACTGCTATTCAAGAACAGATCAACTTGCTTTCAGCCAAGTTTGATAGCTTCACTAACCAGCCTTAGTCCTTTGGCCATTTCGGTCAAAAAGGGGGAGATATAGATGGAGTAGCTCTTGAGGGGGAGCCCTACCTTGAGGGGGAGAAACGTTTATAAGTTTTCATAGTTTTTATGGTTTATGTTTGGATTTAGTCTATTATGGGTTTTCATAGCACTTATCTTAGTATCTTGGTTTGGTTTTTAAGTACTCTATAACCTTAGTATTTGGTTTTAAAATATTTGGACATGGTGTGTTATGAATGCTTGAATGTTTTAGCTATTTAAACTATGCTTTATTTAGTACCTTTGCTTTGTAGCTTATTAGTACTTTTAGTTAATGTTATGCTTTTTCTTTAGTACTCTACACTTGTGCCCTTGTTGGATCTTATATCCTTGATGCATCTACCTTTGTGTTTTTGTATCAGTTGTGTGTTGGACATGCAAATGACATTTTGTATTGAGCTTATTTGCTTGCATGTCTGGATGTTCAATCCTTGTGTAAATGTTCATTGTGATCACTATTTATAGTGATTGTTCATGTTTGGTCAAGCCATGCTTTATTGCTATAGTCATTACTGCTTGATCACATTGTGCTTGTTCCATATGTATTTCAAAATTTCTACTTACAATAATCATCTTGTGTTATTGTTTTCAAGAAAACTTGTTCGTTTGGTTCAAGAGCTTCTTAGTTTCAAGAGTTAGGTGTGAGTGAATTTTGGTAACTATTCTCAACTCACATTTTAAGTCTAGAGTCTATTTTAGGATTTTGTCACAAAATAGCCAAAAGGGGAGATGAAAGGTTGAATTTATTCAATCATGTGCTGGCTTTATTCCGTGCCAAATTTGCTTATATTTTAGCAATTAGATACCCTGTATTTAGGTGGGAATCATGTAAGGGTTGTGTGTGAGAGAGTGTAAAGAAAACTCAAGATGTGTGCAAATCAAAGGAGTCTCGCGACTGGCAAGTCACCAAAGTGGAACACGTGTGAAGTATGCAGGGAACTGAAGGGTCACGATAGCTAGAGTACTATAGGACAAAAATATACAGTCTGGTCAGGCAGTTAACTCGCGACTCAAACTTGCGACTCATTTCAGTCTCGAGGCTAAGTCACCAAAATGCCCTGTTTGGATGAAACTTGACTTTTCACATTCCTCACATACACTACTATAAATACCCTTATACCCACGAAATGTAGAGAGCTTTCAGAGAAAATTTTGAGAGAGAAAAACAAGATTGACTCATCTACAATCTTCATCACATGATTCTCCAAATTCTTCTACTCTCACTCTCTCTATTGACATATCCTTGAGAAGTACATTTTGCCAAATTTTTATCTCACCATACCCATATCAGTGAGGAGGTATTTTGGTGCTTGGGAAGCAGTCCAGAGATGACGAATTTACTTGGTAGATGCAATGGGCTAATTGTGGGATCCAAAAAAGTTCTAAAGAAGACAAGGTTAGACGTAACCCTGTTGGAGCAAGAAGCTTAGAGGGCTTAGGTGCATTGGATAGATTAGGCTTGGAGGATCTTCTGCTATTTATGTATCCCAATTTTATTTTTTAGTAGATCATTTGACCGCTTAGAGGGCGATGGAGAGGTTTTTTTTGCTGAATTTTTTGGTTTCCTCTTCAATAACACGTGCCGATATTATCTTTGTATTTGCATCTCTCTTCCCTTAATCTTTACCTTTTAATTGCTGCTGTGTTTGTGATTATTTTTGGTTTAGAGTATTTTACCTATTTGGTTATAACTTATATACATCATTCCGTACCTATATTGTTTGTGTATAAACTTGTGTTGGTATTGATAAAATTAGGAGTCTAAACATTCATTAGTGTTTTACACACTAATTGAACAAGTCAAGGTCAAAATATTGATATTTTAGTTGCTATTTTGCTATACTGCTTGTCATGATCACAATATGTGATTCATTTAGTTCACGCTGCGTGTTACAGACAGACACGTAAATATCAATTTAACTTTTAGACAATAGATATAGATTGAGTCATCTCACTGTTAATGCAAAATTAAATTTAATCATAGAGTTATTATTATTCTTAGTATGAAACCACTGGTCATATGTGGAGACGGGGGTCGAGGGGGCTGACAATTGGCCCTGAGTTGCTAGAATTAAAAACAAAAACAAAAACAAAAACTTTAAACGCAAAACCAATTTTAATCATACAGTTGTCATTATTCTCAATACATAATCACTCGTCTTACTTACATAGATGGTTGCTGACAGTAGCCCCTTAAGCTACCAAAACTAAAAGAAATATAATACTTTAAAGATTTAACCTCCCCCCAAACCTAATAAGAATTTTACTTTTTTTTTTTTTTCCTTCTCTTTTGGTGAATCTTTTCTATGCATTTCTTGGTGAATATAAGTAAAAAATGGAAAGAAAATCTTTCACATTTTATTATATTTTAGTTCAAATTCAAAACAAAAGTAGAGAAATAAAGGTGTTAGCAGGAAGGGAAAAAAACATAATTTTTATATTTAAAAGTGGCGCGTCTACACACACGCACATATATATATATCTTAGCTAATCGATACTCAAATAATCTATTTTACAATTTATTTTCCTACATAAAGATTGTGCTTAAGCTATGAAATGTGAGGATAATTACATGATATAAATTTGCATAAGTTGAATTTGGTGCCTATTTAACTATTAAAAATCATTTCATTTTCAACTGGAAATTTTGACTAAAACATAAACAGTAAGAAGGCCTTTTTCATGAAAGAAAAACCTTAAAATATGAACAAAATATAATGAATATGATATTTTTGTGAGTTTTCTATCGCTCAGCAGACACATGTGTATGGTTTTTCATAATCATGAATCATGAATCATGATCAATGTGTGGGTTCGTTAATGCATTTGGCTTGTAAGCACTATCTATATGTTGGATAGCCTTGAAATTAATTAGGGTTCACATATATATAAACTTATGTGAAACGCCAATAACGAAAAAGTAAGTTATGAGTCTGAAAAAAAATCTGAAATTGTCTATGCTGGCCTTAGATACAGAGAATAGTACTGTTTTTGCTTTACATTTTTGAGCGACCCAAATTTTGTAGGGATGAATACTATAATCAATGACATGTTCATTCTTATTAAACATGCATTTTTGTCTAAAATTCCATGATAGGTATTGTTATTTTCATAAGTGTTATTTTCTAAGTGAGGGTAAATGTAAAAATGTATAAATTTCCGTGGGTGAATTTAACGGTGTTAAGATGTTAGGGAGATAAGTATAATTTATTTTGAAAGTAAAGAAGATCAGTGTACAATCTAAAATTAAAAGGAAGGTTCACATAATTTGAGTAAACCTCAAGAGAGACAGGTGCAATTTTCCCTTTCTTTTTCTCATTTATTTTGAACCAAATTAATTAGCACTGCCCTTGTTATTTCTTCTCTAATTTTTCTTTTCTTTTCACTGATTCTCTCTCACGTCTCATCCCCTCTTGTTGTCCCACATTTTTGGGTGTTTTGGAGGAACTCGAGTTAGGTTGAATTAACAGATGAATAAGAGGAGGTATTCAATATTCCACTAAGTTTAAACTCATGAGTAACAAAGTTGTAAAGCCCACACATAACGGCTAGTGTGACTCATGAGTTTCAACTTAGTGGAATATTGAATTTTCAAGAATAAAAAGTTTCAGAAGCAAGCCGACCTTAATGGACCCATGAGCCATTGACAAAACTTTATCAGCTTGAATGTTTAAATTGTTAATTTTATAGATAATAATTTATAATTCTTTTGGTAAACCAATAAATATTATATTCAATACTCACTAAATATCAAAATGAATCTATATATATATATATATAGCAAAAACTAACAAAAAATCCAATTAAATTTTAAATTAGAATTTAATTTTGCGCCACATGTCTCATCTAATTTTTAAATTTGTATGTCAAGTGAATTATTAGATGCAAAAATCTAAGAGTCTAAATTCAATTAGATTTTAAATTGAAAATTAATTTTGCATCATACTAACGAATGTTTTTAAGGTAATATTAATAATCCACTTAAAAAAATTTTTTATGGAAAAAAAAAAAAAAAAAGGCAATTAATGTTGTTACCATGAATGTAAAATATTGTTATCATGAATGGAGGACTGGGCTAAATCTTTTTGTTTTTGTTTTTTTTTTTTTTTTTTTTTGGGTTAAGAAACTGTTAAAACAAAATTAGATACATAAATAAATAAAGTTTTTCTTTAAAAAAATTGTAAATTAGGGACAGAGTGCAGGATGAGGTTGTCAAGTGACTAATCAAATAAAACCAATGTTTATATTATTTTAATGGCATTTTTTTCTTTTGAATTAAGTCAAAATGTAATATAATAATATTATATGTGATATATGTACCTTCTATTTATTTATAGTGGCTTGACATTGTGTATAAAAATCCGGAATTTTCACCCAAAATTTGTGTGTGTATATATATATAGTCAAAACTAAAAGAAAATCTAACTAAATTCTAAATTAGAGTCTAATTTTGCGTTATGTGTCTTATCTAATTTTTAAATTTGTATGTTAAGTGAATTATTAGATGCAAAAATTAAAAAGTCTAAATTCACTTAGATTTTAAATTGAATTTTAATTGGAGTTGAATTTTGCGCCATGAATTATTAGATACAAAAATTAAAGAGTTTAGATTCAATTAAATTCTAAATCATATAATATACATATATATATATATATAAATAATTGTGATTTTTTCTTAAATATACCCATGCATATGCATGAGTTTACACACTAGTGTTTAAGATGCAAGGACTTTTGCTTTACCAAGCCACTGGCTCAAGACAAAATATGAAAGTCTCATACCGATTGCTTAGAGAGCTAGAGGAAGGGGATGGAGTAAGCTCAATAAGAATGGGACTTAGATATTAATATAAATATAATTGAAAAGCTGTATAATCTTTCTTTGTACATTCATGATTCATCGCTATAGAAGTAATTAAAGACTTTTTTTTTTTTTTTTTTTTTTAAGAAACCGGCCTGGAAGTCCAGGCAGGGCTTTTATTCCAACAAATAAATTTTAAACAAAATCAGCAAAAGCCAAGGAAATAAGCTCCCTGGGAAAGTCTTCTAACCAAAGACATGTTAACTATACAATCTATACCTAATCTAAAATAAAATATAATAAAAAATCAGAACCGTACACTAGATATCATTTTCAAAACCCAATTTTCTTATTGGAAAGAGAATCTATAAGAGGCTATGATCGAACCATTTTGTGTCATACCTGAGCGATGCAGCCACCAAGCCCTACACCCTCAAAAAATTGATGGAAAGACAAAGCTACTCGGAGAGGCCTTATTGTAGCAACACTTTGAGAAGCGCCCATATCCACTCCAATAATTACTGAATGAAAAACAATTCCTAATTCCAGTACCTTAAAACAAAAAAATAAAAAATAAAAAAAACGATCAAAGTAAGAAATCATAAGAAATACATTGGATTTCGTTTGAGGATCTAAAATCAGGGTTTTGAAGAACAATTGTTAACATAAATTGTTTGATATAAATTTTACAGCACATTATAATATGAGTTTTAGACATTTTGTTGAAATAAAATCACTTATGATATTATGAATTTGAAATCTATTTTATAACTAGTTAATTTAAATCGACATATTAATAAAGCTGAAATTCATTTGTAAATTTTGTCAAAAGAAAATTCTATAAATTCATACTTTTTTTGATTGAAAGTATTCAAACTAAAGATTAAATTCCAATTTTTTTTCTTTGAATTCCTCTATCCAAATGAACCATTGGAAAAGATTAGAGAAAAAAAATGAACTTGAAAGTAGCCAATACTTGTGCTATAACACGATGACGTACGGGTTAATTCTTTTGAATTTATTCCTTCAGAAGGGATGACTGAGCCATGAGCATGACCATGTGTGGCATGTGTATGAACATGTATGTGACCCTCATGTTCATTGTCTTTTTCCTCATCTGTAACAGCCTGCATGCATGTGTTTATTAATAACAACTTAAAAAACGTCATTAAGTAATTAAACAGAGAAATTAAAAATGTGATTAAAGAAAAAAAGTCATGCACTTAGGCATAATAGTGATATTGTATATAGTAGTTTAATCAAGCACTTCACCTGACTATTAAAGTGCATCTTGTTAAAATAGCTACTGGCATAAGCATCCACCATTAATGTTCCAATAGATGACAACATTGCAAAGAAACCTGTGAAGGGAAAAATGCCCCATGTATTTTGATTAAGGCATGGTGAAGTTAAGTATGCAAATGCATCTGGAAGTACATGAATGAACCCGGTTGCTAGAATCACACCGACCGCAAAGGCCTTGATGATGAAAAAGAAATCATTTTCTGGCCTTAGAGCCTTAAACCTCCTGCCTAGCAATGGGATACTTACCCCTACAGCACTAGCAACCAGAATGGAAGCAATTGAACCCAATTTATATTTAAGTGCTGCGCTTTTGTTATTCCCTGTATTCCCAGAATCATCACACGTACAATCTCCTTAGATAGTAGGGAGGAAAAGAACGAGAAGAAACAGTATATTCAAGATGTAATTGAAAGAAAAAAGTTGAAGATTAATCATGGTGAGACTCAAGAGAGAAGGAAAGAAAAAAATCTGATTGGAAAGCTTTTGAGATTATGGTTCTTTGAGAAAGGCATGAGTTTATACTTCTTATTAGAAAGGAAAAAGGATGTTCTGGTTGCTGTAATCACTGGTTCGCTATTGTTGTTTATAGAAAAAATTAAAACACTTGGTGACTGTAAGAATTTAGACCCCTGTAAACTAGATTGTTTAACCTAATTAATTAACCAAGTGAATACTTAGGTTTATTATTCAGATCTAGGTTAAACACAAATAATCATAAATAATAAAGCAGCGGAAAATAAAGAACACAAAGATCTGATGACCCAGGAAAACCAAACCGGTAAAAAACCTGAGGAGGATTTAACCTAGCTATCCTCAAGGTAAAATAGCAAATCCACTAGAAAGAATTGAAGTTTACACAATAGCAACTTAGACCACTAACATCCTATTGCTACCCAGTGTAGGAAACTTACTACCACGACCCCATGATAGCTCCGAGATCCACAGACTCCTTCTTTCTTTGACCTTTGCAAAACACAAACACCACCGTTTGTGACTTTGAGATCCCACTCAAAGATTTAGCAACACAAACTCTCCTGTTTGTGACTCCAAGACCACCCTTGAAGGTTTAGATCATCAGCACCTTTGATGACTAGAGAAGACAGCAACTTCAGCAATACCAGATCTTGAGATTCTTCAATGAACAACATCGGTAGAAGTTATAAGAGAGGTTTTAGGAACAAAACCCTAAATACAAAAGAGACACACTCTTCCCTTTCTAAAAAGCCTTATAAAAAACGTGCTTAGGGTTTCCTTTATATAGTGGGAGAAGTAGATCTGAAACCCTAATCCTTAATGGGCTTGAACTGCAGTTTGGGCCAATTTAAAATTCTGTAGATACGACTTTCCATCGATCGAGCCTGTTTTTCGATCGGTCGAATCAGGCAAATTTTGAAATCTTCTTTCTGCAGCTTGTATGTTCTTGTGTACTCACGATTTGCCAATTGTTCTAAACTTTTAGAACCTAACAATCTCCCCCTTTGGCAATTCGTGACAAAAATTTCATACAAAATGAAATGTTAAAATACAAGAACAACCCAATACAATAAAATGCCCAATTACATCACAAATCTCAATCTAAGACTCATAACCTAGAAGTTGCCAAAAATAGGTAGAAGGTCTTGATCAGAATGTACCTGTTTTTCCTGAAACACTCAACAAACACATCACCGCATGTGTAGATAGAAAGACATATAAACAATAATATGAAACAGAATATAAAAATAGAAATAAATTCTAACTCTCCCCCTAAGTTAGATACACCAAAAAGTTTTTATATTCTCCCCCTTTCAAAAACAATTTTATCTCCCCCTAAACAAGACAAACAGGATTCTCACATTACATCTATTTCTCCCCCTTTTTGTCACGTATTGACAAATACAACTCAAACAAAGAGTAAAGTGACAGTAAACATGAGAGAAAAATGAGAACCAAGGGATCATAAAACAGTTTAGCTTTATAGAAAATAGAGAGAACTCCCCCTATGAAGAACAACAACTTTTCTTCCTAATAACAACAAAGGCAAAAAAAACTTTTCTCCCCCTATAAAAATAGGAAAAACAAAACAAGTTTTGGGAAAAACAGTTTTAGGGAAAATTTAGGAGGTAGTGATAAATAAAAACACACAAACCTAAAAAATAAAACAGCCAAAAACAAAAACAAAACATGTTCACAAACAATTGAAAGAATTAAATTAGGGACAAGTCAGCAACACTCACCTTAGAGAATCTTTTCTCACCCATATAGCACGAGTCTTCGGTTTTGTAGGTGAAAATCCATGTGAAGTAGAGTGTGTTTGAGGGATTACACTAATCTTCTGAGAAAGACTGAAATCCTGCAAATTCCTTTCACAAGCCAACAAGCTTAAATTTTTCAAAAGCATATGAAACAATTTATTTGAACTCATGGCAAGAAAAATATCATCACATATCCTAGATTGAAATTCAGAATGTTTAAATTTCAATTTATGACAATTAGGATGAATGTGACCAGAGACACCACAAAAGTGACAAACAGGAACAAATTTAGGAACATCAGTATTCCTAACAGCAAATCTAATCTCAGATTTTTGTTTTTGCCTCAACAAAGAACAGTTTGGTCTAATATGACCAACAATACCACAAAAGTGACAGGTAGGCACAAAAACAGATTTATTATGCTCTCTAACAGTAGGTTTAGATTTAGGTGTAGAAACTTCAGCGTCTACATCAGAACTTTTACCTTTGTTTAACCTAGCAAAATAAGCCTTTTCTTTATTATTCTTCTTAAAAGGAGGGATATAAACTTTTTTAGCTTTAGGCTTAAGAGAAACATAAACACTTCTGTTATCAGCAGCAAGCTTGGTACTAGTCAAATTTTCAATTTTAATTTTAGACTCAACTAAATCTTGTTCCAAGCTTTTCATCTTCTCATCTTGAGAGGAAATTTGATTTCTCAAAAATTCATTCTTTTTATTTGATTCATCTAATCTCATTATCAATTCCTCTTTTTCAAGATTAGCCAATTTTAACTCTTCTTTGAATTTCTTAGCAATTCTCATAGTTTTCAATAATTCCTTACGAAGAGTTTCACAGGCATCAAAAAGATCAACAGAAACAACAGTGTCCTTCTTATTCAAATCATCACAATCAAAAACAGTAAGACACTTAAAATTATCCATGATAACATGGATCAAGGATCAACTCTTAGATCAAAAGATCTAAAACAAAAGAGCTACCCGTTCTGATACCACTTGTAAGAATTAAGACCCCTGTAAACTAGATTGTTTAACCTAATTAATTAACCAAGTGAATACTTAGGTTTATTATTCAGATCTAGGTTAAACACAAATAATCATAAATAATAAAGCAGTGGAAAATAAAGAACACAAAGATCTGATGACCCAGGAAAACCAAACCGGTAAAAAACTTGGGGAGGATTTAACCTAGCTATCCTCAAGGTAAAATAGCAAATCCACTAGAAAGAATTGAAGTTTACACAATAGCGACTTAGACCACTAACATCCTATTGCTACCCAGTGTAGAAAACTTACTACCACGACCCCATGATAGATCCGAGATCCACGGACTCCTTCTTTCTTTGACCTTTGCAAAACACAAACACCACCGTTTGTGACTTTAAGATCCCACTCAAAGATTTAGCAACACAAACTCTCCTGTTTGTGACTCCAAGACCACCCTTGAAGGTTTAGATCATTAGCACCTTTGATGACTAGAGAAGACAGCAACTTCAGCAATACCGGATCTTGAGATTCTTCAAGGAACAACACCGGTAGAAGTTATAAGAGAGGTTTTAGGAACAAAACCCTAAATACAAAAGAGGCACACTCTTCCCTCTCTAAAAAGCCTTATAAAAAACGTGCTTAGGGTTTCCTTTATATAGTGGGAGAAGTAAATCTGAAACCCTAATCCTTAATGGGCTTGAACTGCAGTTTGGGCCAATTTAAAATTCTGTAGATACGACTTCGATCGATCGAGCCTGTTTTTCAATCGGTCGAATCAGGCAAATTCTGAAATCTTCTTTCTGCAGGTTGTATGTTCTTGTGTGCTCACGATTTGCCAATTGTTCTAAACTTTTAGAACCTAACAGTGACTGTCTGAGATCTTGAGGAAATCTTGTAAGGTCAATGTTAACACAAATAGAAATGTAGATAGGAAAATAGGAAGAGATTTATGTGTAATTTGCACATATACTTGTCTTAGAACCTAACTCAGATAAGGAATGAACACACAAGCTGAATGGGTGACGATTTCAAATTGATTAATCCATTTTTTTGTGAAATGTAAAGATGGAATGATCAAAATTATCTTTTAAGAGTTGGTGGGGACTTGGGATACATGGAAATCTAGAAATTGATGAAGTGCTAACCGCTAACAAGGAGATGAGGTCATGTATAGGCACGATTCTGTGAACTAGGTCTTTTCAATACAGCTGATCCTTGGTGGAAGGATTCATCAAAGCTTAAGATGTGCAGATTATGTTGTCATGCAAACCCTCTAATCAAGATAGTTTATCTTAGTATTACACCATTTTAGGGCTTAACGAAGTCAAGCTCAAAATATTGATATTTTAGTTGCAATTTGCCAATACATATATGCTTGTCATGATGACAATATATTAAATAGTTGTATATAAGACAAATTTAACTTTCAAACGACAGATATTAAATGAGTAATCTCACTATTGTCGTTAAATTAAATATAATCATAGAATTTTCGTTATTCTCAATATGAAAACACTGGTCTGGTTTACATAGATGGAGCCATGGGGTCGAGTGGGGCTAACATTGACCCCAAACCACCAAAACTAAAAAATTAATGCTAAAAAAATTTAATTTTTGATAAAGTCTATGGGTCAAAATATTATTTTATTACCATTTTAAAAAAAGCTTTAACAAAATATAACCAATATTATATTATTTTGTGATTTTTCTTATATTAATATATTGCTCAGCATGCACGTGTATGGTTTTTTTTATAATTAGGCTAAATTTCATTAACTACTCCTGAGGTTTGGGCAAATACCAAACAAGTTCAAAACTTTTTAAAACTAACAAATTTGGTCCTGAGCACAGTTTTGTCCTAAACGGTGTCAAAAAAGGACGTTACTCTCTAACTCGCTATTCTCTCTCCTCTCTTATCTGTCATCCCTCTCTTATGGATCTCAGACCAAAAATTAAAACCCACAAAATCATCCCTAAGCCCCTTCACATTGTTGACACCCCATTTTGCAACCCGCATTTAACCTCATAGGAGGGTAAAATGGTAATTTCACCTTGGAAATATGCATCTTGATTTTGGTCACTAGATCCTTAATCTCATTTCACCAAAATGATCTTGATGTTGTAACGATCAAATTGACTGGTCATAAGCCCTAATCAGACCATCAGATTGAAAGTTATCATCAAATCAAGTTTTAATGGCCGAGATGCACCATCACATGTTGAGTCCGACTATATGTGATTATGAGCAATTGATTTTGATTGGTTATAAGTATAATCAATTTGAGATCAATGATGTGTCATAATTTGATTGGTTATGACTACATTTTATGGTAAGGTTGCACACACCTAATTAATTAGATAGTTAAGCATTAATTATTCAATGAGTAATTTGTGCAATTATCTTTTAATTAGAGTAAATTTGGGACCAATTAAGTCTGAAATGGGAGTGATTGGAGCCATTTAATGTTAATTGGGAGCTAATTTGGGACTTATTAATGCTAATTGTGCTGAAACCATTTTCTAACAAATGACCTCTGCTCACCATTTCATCAATATCTCTCAGAATATTTTGAATCTGTGAATGAGGTTAATTTTCCCAGAAATTAGACATCCGGGGCTTCAATTTGAGCACAAGAACGAGCCAATTCCGATCAGAATTGAGTCAGATATGATTTTTCGAAGTTGGCTCTACAAGCTGTACAGCAGCTGCGGAAAACCGAATTTTGGCTTGCTCCCCACTCCTACCAATCTTTCCATTTAATGCACAAGATTTCCCCAAAGGCTAAAATGAGGTCTAGGTTCATGATTCTTTGTCAACCCTCATTAAATGGCCTTCCATTCATATTTCCTCCACCACCACTATATAAACCCCCCTCTCCTTCATTCCAAGACACACAAAAAACCCCCTCTCTTCCCCTCTCTTGAGTTCTAGTGAAGTTGAGTAGTCTTGTCATATCTTGGTCTTCTTGAGACTCAAGGTATTGAGTGAGACTCACTCTTCCTCTCCTAACTCTTCTTTCCCTCCACCCTTAGGATCTCTACGAAGAGTCTCCTCCTCCACCATATGGATCTTGCATGAAGGTATAATTTCTTTCTCTAACTTGTTTTTTGTGTTGCCATGATGAAAGTTTAAGATTAAAGCATGATAATAATCATTTAAATTCCTTTGAATATGTTTGAATGCTCTTAATTGTTCTTATATGTTCTTCATATGTTCTTGGTTATTCATCACATGTTCATGCATAAACACTAGTTTTGATCTTAAATTCACATCAAAAATATGAAAAACATGTTTGTTTCATAATTCTTTCAAATCCTTGAATCTAGGTTATCACCATCCACACACATACACTAGAATTTATTTTTCAATCCAAATGCAATGCTTAATAAATTGAATTAGGGTTTATCACGTGCACACACTTTAAATTCAAATTGATTGATTGACATATTGGATGATGTGATATGAATGTTGGCCACCATAGTCTAGAAGACCGGTTTCACCGGGTAAGGTGGGTGCCTAACACCTTCCCACCTTGTAACATAGCCTCCGAACTTAGATCAAGGGTTAGTAGATCAAATGCTTATCCTTGTAATTTTTGATTTTTAGATTGTAACTAGGAAACAAAGTCATGTACTTTATCTTAAATTGTATCTAGGACCAAAGCCATGTAATTTCCTATGATCAATGTAAATTCAATTTCAAATTAATAAAATGAGGAATTATTTTTCAATTTAGGTTTTCTTATTTTTCCAATAATTAAATAAGTGGCGACTTCATTGTAAAACCCTTAATCTAAAGGGGAAAATATTACTAGTCGAACCTCCATTTTGAGAGGCAATAACACGACTCCACCCATTCACGTGGGTTTGGCCCAACACACCCTATATATAAGAAGGGGGCCGGGGGCGCGGTCTCTCACACACATACTCCATTAGATCACAAATTTGTTCAGCCAAGTGACCATCAAGTCCTCCACACCACTCTCCACCGAGCCTAACACCATGGCAACGTTCTTGAATGCGATTAAGAAGAGCTTGAGGGCGATGCTCTTTGTGAGGTCTCCGCAATGGACATCGGTGATGGTCTCTGCAAGGTTGTTGCAACGAGAGTTGCTTGCAAGTTACCACCACGATCTGCTTTGAATCTTGGATTCTCTACTCTACGGTTGAGGATTGACTTGGGTATTTGTTGGGTTTAGTTGCTGTGTTTGATTTGGTATTTCTCTATGGGTTGGTTTTCTTTTTTCTTTTTGAAATGGTGGTGGTAGTCTTCTGTTTGGGGGTCTTGTTGATGATGGATTTAGGTTTGAGAAGAGTTGCGTTTTGATGAAATTTCTGGTGTTTCTGGATGTGGGCTTATGAACGTTGTATGTGTTGTTTGGTTGCTGTGTATTTCTTGTTTATGTGAACAATTCTTTGTGGGTGTGAATTCAAACTTGGTTATCTTCATAACCTCAGCTAATGACGTGGATGGCTTCTTTAAGCAATGATATTGCGCAAGCACTTTTCAGTGCCTCACCATCTTTTAGCAGAGTAGATGCAATAAAAACTAGAGATTGTCCAAACTTCTTTTCCAACTTTAAATTGGGCATACCAAACTTTTCAACTTCAACTATTGCATGGGTCTGTGGGAATTCTCATTTATGGTTTTGGTTTGATTTGGGTGGCTGTGAGCGTGGCTTTGTAGCAATGGTGGTGAGTTACTGAGGTGGTGGTTGTGGTCTCAACTATCAAATCTGTGGGCTGTGGTTTTTTTTTTTTTTTTTTTTTTTTTTGTCTGAGATAGAATGAGAAAGAGGCAAGAGAAGCAACAAAGGAGAAAGAGTCAAGAATGGTTAACATTCTTGACGCCGTTTAGGACCAAATAGTGGCCAAGGACCAAGTTGGTTAGTTTTAAAAAGTTTTGGACCTATTTGATATTTGCTCAAACCTCAGGGGTAGTTAATGAAACTTACCCTTATAATTATGATTACCCAACTACTTGTTCAAAACTCCTCAATGTAGAATGAAATTCTGATTACGCCACTACTTGCTTAAAACCCCTTCAATGTAGGTTTCATTTATGCATGCGGCTTGTAAGCACGAAGAATATGTTGGATAGCCTTGAAGACTTGAACTTAATATGACGTTTAGTGAAACTCCAATAACGAAAAAGTACGTTATGCCCATCACAAAACAGAAAGAAAAGAAAAGGTAAGTTATGGATCTAAAAAGAAAAAATCTAACATATATTGTCTATTTTGGTCTTAGATATAGAGACTAGTGCTTTTGCATTACATTTTTCAGTAAACATTTTTGTTTAAAATGCCATGATGGATATTTTTTAGTTTCGTAAGTGGAAAAAAAGTGGCTATTTTCCTTCATAGAAGAAGTTACCAACTCTATGGCTAAAATTTTAATATATATATATATATATATATATATAAGACAAAGTTTAGTTATAAAATTGGTTAGTAGTTTTATACTATAACTTTCTTTAATATCTTTTTATTGGAGGTGGATTTTGACGAAATCACTATTGGATGAAATTTTCTTCTTATATTCTCCATACTTACAAAATTTCTAGAAAATTAAATATCAATAGTTATGTCATCAATAAATTGTTTAAATTGCAAGTTTTTGTATTTTAAAATTATGCATAATATATAAGCTTATAGATCATATAGTAAATAATATCCGATTGACACAAAATTTGACATGTATATTAAGAGAGTAAACAAACATGCAATCAATGGCGGCGCCACATACATGTCAGGGTAGTCCCAAGACCACCCTGACCTGAAATATATATATATATATATATATATTTATATATATAATAATTAAAAAAAATTTATTTACTTACCCTTAAAAAAAATTAGAAACACCCTCAAAAAAATTAGGAACACTCTCAAAATTTTTTATGCCAATAAAATTAAATTTTGGTGGATTATTTGTTACATTTCAGCCAATACCAGTTTTTAGAAGAAAAAAAGAAAAATCCCTAAACTGACAAACTCGTCAGTATAGCATGTCATTACCTATGTCAAATGCCTAAAAAAACAAATCCAACCATCGCAAAGATCGCCCCTTCTTCTTCTTCTTCCTTTTCTTATTCTTTGCTTCATCTCAGACGCTCTGCTAGTCTGCCTCTTCTTTCTCTTTTTACTCTAGTTTTTGCTTTGTCAAGTTTTTTTCTTTAGTTTGGCTTTTAGACTTTTAGCTTGTTGACTCCACCGATGTGACAAAGCTTTGAAAATGACAAAACTCAAAAAGCTGACAAAAGATTTTGAATTCAAACTTATTTGTTGAGTCTTGTCTCTTCCCAATATTATGATCTACATATATACACTCTTATTGTACTATTTTTTGTTGTTGTTTTTCATTATTTAATTACATATTTATGTTTTAATATTCTAAATCAGTAATTGTTATGTAATATTAAATGATTTGAGTGTCAAAAAAAGAAAAACCTATAAATGATTTGTTTTATTTGAGGCTTACTTATTTGGGTCAATAATTTTATGTTGTATAAGAAAATATAAATATATATATTATTTTTAATTTCTTTTAAAAACCCTGAAACACCTTGAAACGGTACGTCGAAATTGATCGGTATCGAAATATTCCGTTTTACTAAACAAATTGAAACAGGATCCTCAAATGGTATTCATAACATTGCTTTCAATCAAAAAGAAAAAGCTTTAAAAAAAATTGAACTAAAATCTAAAAAAGAAAAAATTGTAACAGAGAATTTGAAGAAAAAAAAATTGTAACAGAGCAAGCCCACCTAGAAACACCCTGAGAAACATTCCTGGAGCCGCCACTGCATGCAATTCAATGGTTAGATTTTCAAAATATGTAATAATGTTTATTTTATTGAATAAGGTTATAGTTTTAGGCTACAACCAATTTCGTAACTAAATTTTGTCCATATATATATATATATATATATATATGTTTTTATTTTTATAAGCTTAAGTCAATGATAAGGATTATTTTTAATCAGCTTACGTTAGGGATTAAGATATAATAAAGGGTAGTGATCAATTGATGAAAAGAAAAAGGTAAATAGTTAAAAATTTTATAATGAGAAGGAATTAAGTGTGGGGATAGATAATGGTGAGGGATAAAAAAGATTTAATTTTTCCATATATGTGTTTGCTTGGGGTGAAAAAGTGAAGGGACTGAAAACTTTTTTATTTTGTTTAAAATAAAAATGAGATAAAGGAAAATGTAATTTGTATGGAAAAGATTATATATATATATTGTAGGGGTAAAAGACCCAATGCCAGATCCTGGGCCGTGAGCCTGTCCGAGGAGACCTATACATCCGAGGACAACACATCTTGAGGAGTTTGCCCAGCCTAATTCGATGCTGAAGTGTGAGTCCCGTGGAAGAAAGCCTGGTCCGAGGAGACTTCCTACTCGGACTGTTAAAAGGGTGTCCCAGATGAGTGCTCCAACCTCAATCTTAGCTCTCCCGGAGAATCCCCTGATTCATATAGACCACAAGGACAGGTGGCGAAGATCAGATATTAAGCAAAAGGCTGCTGCCACCGCATTTATGATCCTGCAGCTAACATCATGGCCGCATTGATGGGAAAAGACACCTGAACAGTGACCTTCATCCTTTGCAGCTGCCAAATGAAGACTCCAGATGGGAGTTGATGGGACAAGTATCAAAAAAGCCCACGTAGTAGAGGAAGGGCATATAAATAGAAGGAAAGAGGAAAAAGAAAAGGGGAGAACGATCAAGAGAGAGAGAGAGAAAAAGAGAAGTATTCATAGCATTTATATAAGCATACTCCTCGGACTGTGCCGAGAAGAATATTGTAGCATTCAAATATCTTATCAATACAAATCTGATCATAATCATACTTGGGCTTTCAACCCATACGTGTTCAATCAAGTATTCTTCAGCCCACTCTCTTTACAAATTCATTTCAAGGATACTATATACAGTCTGGGCCTCCAACTGCTTTGTTCATAGGCCCAATCCAATATTTGTGTCCTTACAATATCTATTTGTGACTTTGTGACATTTTTATAAATTTCTTTTTTATATGAAATATATGAGGCCAATAAGACAATGCCAGGGTCTTTTTATATTTATTTACTAGGGTTTCTTTTATGTTTTAATATATCCAATATGTATGAATATGATTTTTACAAATATGTTTTCTAATATGTATATCAAAAATCTTCACATGACTTAAATCATCCAATCAGTTTGTAGATTGTGAACTATGTTATAAATCATATTGATTAATATTCTTTAGAAATTTTGGATCAAGAGTTTTTGATACAGAATGTTGTATAAAAGATGTACGAATATATATATATATATATATATATATATATATATATATATAAAGTCATCCATAAAAATGATGTAGTAGTACTTATTAATTAATTAAATGTAGTAAACACCTTTTTTTTTTAACCTAAGGGGCCCTTAGTTAAATTTTATAACTAGATATTCAGGTGAAACTTTTATTTTTTGTGAAATGGTTGGGAGGATAATTTAAAGTGGAACAAAGATTAACTTCAAACTAATTTAGAAGAAAATACTCTAACCCAGTATGTGACAATTTATAAGTCTATAAATGTATTATTTAAGCAAATCATGTGTATCTAATTAAAAATTTATATGAACAAAACTACATATGAACATTTTCTAAATTAAAAATGAAAAAAAAAAAATAAAGTACACATGAATGGTTAGCTAGTCACATGATGTTTTGAGGACTAGCTTGAAACCAGTTAGAAGTAAAAAAATTTCCTTTCAAGGGTGATGGTGTAGACTCATACAAACTACTTCATTATAATCAAGAAAATTTAACATAAAAATTGCATCATAATGCGGTTTAGTAACAAAGTAAACCTCAAAATATTGATATCTTGCATTAGTTCCTTTCCTTAACAAAGTCAAACTAAAATTGTTGATGCCAAAAGACCCAATTGGTTTGATGGAACCTCCCTAGGTTCTAAGGGTTTGGGTAATAGCTTAGGAAGATATCTAACCATTTAAATATATATAATTGTTGATATCTTTATAAATCAATTTTTTTTTTTATATCTTTCCTTTAATATATATTGATGCCAAAAACTCAATTGGTATGATGGCACCTCCCTAAGTACTTAGGGTTTTTTTTTTTTTTTTTTTTTTGGTTGATAGAAGGTACTTATTAGGTATTTGATTACTAGGTTTTGACCCAAATGTACCCCCCCTATAAAATCAATAAATAATTTGCTAATAAATATTCCACAACAATTGTGTAATAATCTAACGGATATGTGAATAGCAAATGTATATCTATATTGATATATTATATATTATACTATATTATATAATAAAAGTAAGTTAAAAGTTATGGTTGCACCAAGTGGCTATCTATTACCTGATTTTGAAGAAATTAATAATTATAATTCAATTAAAATTCCATTTATCTTATTAATTCTTAGAGTGATCTATTCTAGGTAACACTATTATATATGTTTCAAAAACTTTAAAATTTTTCTCCAACCAAAATTATATTACCTACAATTTAAAGAAATTTAAAATATATTTTATATTTATTTCAATTATTTTAATTATTTATCATAATTTGGTAATTTAAAATAATAATAAAAATTGCACAATACATATTGTCTCTGCATCAAGTGGCATGCACATGCGCATACACACATTGTATTTCCTTAATCATTACTATTTTTTTGTTATACAAGGTAGAATTCTACTCTAGCCTAATCTAAGTGTATATGTGTGTGAAATTCCCTCCTAGAGACTTAAACCTTGACCCTTGCCCCCCACACTTCACAAGCACTTATACTTGTGGAGTGACTGTCGCACCAAGGGTGTGTGTTGGTACTTAATCATTACTATTATAGATTCTGAAAAATGACACATTCATTGATAATTTTCTTCATTTAGCTTTTGACACCATCAAACCTTTACATTTTATGTCAAACTATTGAATCATTGTCATGTTTTAGTGGGAAGATGCATTTATTTCTATACATTAATTATAAGTGTAATTGTTTGTTAATGTCTCATCACTTAATTTTTTTTGGGTTTAATATATTCAAATTTACACTATTGGGTTACACATTTTCATTGCCCTTAACATGTGTATGCTGAATTTTGTATTAATTGAATACTATTTACTATTTGATCATATATTTTAAAAATAAATTTGTTAGTAGTCTCTTATCACCTTAATATTTTGCAAGTATAGAGATTTTAAAGTGAAAATTTAATATCTTACCTTTTTCAATCATTTTAAGGACATATAATATATAATCAAAATTAATTTCCCAAATATAATTAATGACATGTAATATAATCAAAATTAATTGCTAAATTTTATAATAATTAATGAATATTATAAATGAACCATAAAAACAATTTCTTATTAAAATTTTTAAAATAACCACCGCGCACCCTTGGTGCGATAGTCACTCCACAAGTATAAGTGCGTGTAGGATGTGGGGGGCAAATGTCGGGATTCAAGTCTTCAAGAGAGAACTTCACACACATATACACATAAATTAGGTTAGAGTATAATTTCTATCTTGTATTAAAAAAAAATAAAATAACTAAGTGTACATGCGCATCATGTAGAAAATTAGCTAATTTGAATAATAGGGCAAATCAACACTTGTGTTGAATATGTTTTTAATATAAAAGCTTTAAAAACAATTAAGTTGTATATTTTGAGTTCCAAATTTTGACCAATAATTGTCAAAATAATCCAAAATGTATGTAGAATTAGGGTCATTATCTTCCTAAAAATGTTTAAGTCATTAGTAGAATGAGGGTTGAGAGCCATACCATTTGTCCTCTCTGGTTGAGTGGCATAGGAAATAATGTTATTATACTAACATAAATTATGCACATGAATTGTCATGTTAATTTCGAATATATTATGGTGTTGACATCCAATTTTGCAACCTATATTTAACCTCACATGGAGAGTAAAGGGGCAATTACAACTTGGAAATATGCATCTTGATTCTGATGATTAGATCATTAATCTCATTTCACCAGAATGATCTTAATGTTATAACGATCAAATCAACTGGTCATATGCCCTAATCAGACTATCAGATTTAAAGTTATTATCAAATTAAGTTTTAATGGCTGAGACGTACTATCACAAATTGAGTCCGACTATATGTGATTATGAACAATTGATTTCAATTGGTTATAATTATAATCAATTTGAGATAAATGACATATCATAATTTGATTGGTTATGACTACATTTTATGGTAAGATTAGATAATCAAATATTAATTATTCAATGAGTAATTTATGCAATTATCTTTTAATTAGGGTAAATTTGGAACTAATTAAATCTGAAATGGGAGTGATTGGATCCTATTAATATTAATTGGAAACTAATTTGGGACCTATTAATTTTAATTGTGCTGAAATTGTTTTCTAAAAAATGACCTCTACTCACCATTTCGTTGATATCTCTCAGAATATTTTGAATCTGTGAATGAGTTTAATTTTTCTAGAATCTAGTCATCTGGACTTCAATTTGAGTATAAGAACGAGACAATTCCAATTAGAATTGAGTAAGATATGATTTTTGAGTTTGGCTCTACAGGTTGTTACAGTAACTACGGGAAAACCGAATTTTACTTGCTCCTCACTCCCACCAATCTCTACATTTAATGCACCTGGTTTCCCCAAATACTAAAATAAGGTCTGGGTTCATGATTCTTTGTCAACTCTCATTAAATGACCTTCCATTCATATTTTCTCCACCATTACTATATAAACCCCCCCTCTCCTTCATTCCAAAGTACACAAAAAACCCCATCTCTTCTCCTCTCTTGAGTTCTAATGAAGTAGCGTAGTCTTGTCATATCTTGGTCTTCTTACGACTCAAGGTATTGAGTGAGACTCACTTTCCCTCTTCTAGTTCTTCTTTTCTCCTCCACCCTTAGTACTTCTACCAAGAGCCTCCTCCTCCACTGTATGGATCTTGCATACAAGTATAATCTCTATCCTTAACTCATTTTTCATGTTGCTATAATGTTAATTTAAGATTAGAGCATGCTAGTATTTATCTAAATTCCTTGAATATGTTTGAATGTTCTTAAATGTTCTTATGTGTTCTTCACATGTTTTTGGTTATTCATCACATGTTCATGCATAACACTAGCTTTGATCTTAAATCCACATTAATAATATGGAAAATATGTTTGTTTCATAATTCTTTCAAAACCTTGAATCTAGAATATCACCATCCACACACATTCACTAGAATTTATTTTTCATTCTAAACGCAATGCTTAATAAATTGAATTAGGGTTTATCACATGCAAAAACACATTAAATTCAACTTGCAAATTGATTGACCTATTGGATGATATGATATGAATGTTAGCCACCATAGTTTGGAAGATCGGTTTCACCGGGCAAGGTGGGTGCTTAACACATTCCCACCTTGTAATATAGCCTCCAATCTTAGATCAAGGGTTAGTAGATCAAATGTTTATCCATGTAATTTTCAATTTCTAGATTGTAACTAGGAAACAAAGCCATGTACTTTATCTTAGATTGTTTCTAGGACCAAAGCCATGTAATTTCTTATAATCAATGTAAATTCAATTGCGAATCAATAAAATGAGGAATTTTTCAATTTTGACTTTCTTTTTTATTCCAATAATTAAATAAGTGGCGACTCAATTGTAAAATCCTTAATCTAAAGGGGAAAATATAATTAGTCGAACCTCCATTTTGAGAGACAATAACACGACTCCACCCATTCACGTGGGTTTGGCCAACCATCCTAAAAAAAGGGGGCCAGGGGCGCGGTCTCTCACATATGGTAAATATATTAATAACTTTAGAATTTTGTAATAATTTTTGTACTTTTCATTTTTTTCTATTTTTCAACAATTTCTAGTCTCTCAGCTCATATTTCTAACTTGCTTTTCTACATTTGACCCCTCCCTAAACAGAGAGTCCCAAGATTTTTCTTTGCTTTTATCTGGTATTTAAGTATAATCAAATTTACAGTTTCACGAATATAAATTTTTTGTCCCATTTTTTGTGTTTCACTTTATATTATATTAATCACAATTTTTTATATATTCATTTGATTTTCTTTATAAAACAAGTTTAAAAAAAAAAAAAAAAAAAAAAACAACAACAACCACACGATATACCTTAATTAATGGAACACAGAGAAAGACAAAAAAATTTGTATTCAAGTTTCATTTATGAAAATTTGAAGTCCACATTAAATAGCACAATTTATACCACAACTATTTATGTGGTAAACTGTGAATGTTAAAGAAAAATTGGTAGGTTCATATAAAATAGTTGTGTCAAAAGTTGTGGCAATTTATGTGGTCCTAAAACTACTCTACATTTATATACCAACTGCATTTAGTACATTCCTCAAAAAAAAAAAAAAAAAAAAGGCATTTAGTAGGAGCATGAGCATGAACTGGTTTGTCCACCTCTAAAATAATAAAACCTTGACATGCATTTTGTTTTTCTTTAACAACTATCATTAAAAATTTAAAACCTAACATGCAATTCTCATGGTTCATCCACTACAAGCCGCGTTTTTAAAACGCAGCTATAGCTCCTAAAAACGTGGCTATAGGTCAATTTGATCTATAGTCGCAATTTCTATAGCCGCATTTTTAGGCGTGACCTAAAAGCTATTACTATAGGTCTAATAGGCCTATAGCCGCGTTTCTATATCCGTGTTTATTAAACGCGGCTATAGGTCATCTTTAAATATATATATATATATATATATATATATATATTTGGCTGGTCCTATGGCCATATTTTCTAAACGCTGCAATAGGGGTCTATCCAAAAAACCGCAACTAAAAACACCTATAAACGCGGCTATAGACCTAACCTATAGCCGCGTTTTGAAAACGCAGCTATAGGTCAATAGTTTAAGCTGCATTTACTAAAAATGCAGTTATAGGTTTGCTATAACAGCATTTTTGTAAACATGGCTAAAAAAAACACAGCTATAGCCCGCGTGTCATTAAAATATCATTACAGTGAGATTTACTGATTTAGTATGTTTGACTGAGAAATTGACGTGAACTTATTCTCTAAATAATGCCATACAGAACAGAAAAAAAGCATGACGTGTCCCTTGCAATGTACATGGTTTACTAAATCACACTTAATATATGTCTTTAGGTTTGACCCTTGTCTCTCTTCAACCAAACCTTGGACACCCGGCTTCAAATTTCCATGGACCAAGGCTATAACTAGCAGCCACCAATTCCCTCATCACCACCACCAACAGTGCTTGCCGGTGTGGCCTTTTCCTCTCTTAAGGCTTCTCTCTTTTCTCAGTCTCTCTCTCTCTCTCTCTCTCTCTCTCTCTCTCTCTCTCTCTCTCTCTCTCTCTCTCTCTCTGTTTTCTCGTTCTATCAAACCTAGTTAGTTTCTGCTTTCACCGAAATACAACCATCAACAGTGCTCGCACTAGATATACCACCACAGGTGGAAATATTACAATAGTTCATTGTTTGGGTTTGTATTTCAATGTCTTATTTTATGTTAATGTTGATTTTGAAAATGCACAAAAGATGTTTGTGAAAATATTTGTTAGGAACTTTGAAGTGCTGTTAAGCTCACTGAAGATAAAAATAGATGGGGTTTTTGTCAATTTTTGTTGTTTTGGTATGTGGGTTTTTTTCCTCATTTTGTTTGATTTTAAATTATTAATTCAATGCTTTATCACAAGCTCACCAAATGTTGGGGTAAAAGGGATGAGACTTAGTCTGCTAATAATGTAACTTCATTTGTTTATTAGATTTTCATATTTCTATAGGCTATATGCATACTTGTTTGTTTTCTTTTATAGATTTCTATCATCTTTTATTGGTTTTTTTTTTTTTTTGTGTGTTTGATTTTCCCTGTTATTAGCTATATGTTTTTGTGGTAATGATCACTTGCACAAATATTCTTTCTTTTCATATTTGCGTTTGGGTTTCATTTAGTTGTAGAGAAAAGTTAAAGATAACATTCGTTATGATAAGCACCTTATCCATGGTCAAACATTAGACATTTTTTCATCCCTCAATGATTCAGTAGCTCATAAAAATTATTTTAGCGTTATTTTACATATGTTTGAGTCTTTGTCTAGGTTTTTGTATTGTGAAACAATGTGAGAAACAAGAACATTTGACTAATACCTCTATCTTGTTCTCAATTCCTTTATTTTCTTAATAATTTTCTAGGTTATTGATATTTTATCTTTATATTGTATAAGGGAAAAAGAATTAGAGAAAAGAATCAATGCTTTGGATTTTAATTAGTTTATTGCTACTTATATGGCCAGTTTTTTCTCTTAAACAAGGAAAGGTGGTTTAGGTTAAGGAGTTTCTATATAATTTGTGTGAGATGCACCCACAAAGAGATGAAAATCAAAATTTTGGTTTTTGTGAGAAAGGATTATCTAATGGTTAAAATGAAGGAGTTGGCCAGATTGTGATTTTTGTTTCCCTAAATCCTTGTATATATATAAACATGAGCAACATGCTTGTTAATGCCTTTTACTTATATGTCCCTTAAGCTGTTAAATTTTGTTTAACTACACAAGTGGAGTAAACCCTTAGCTGAGCAAACTTTTAAGCACCTGTTAACCGGACCACACAAACCCACTATATAATGATTTAGTATTTGAATTTCCAGCCAATTCCTTTTTCTTCTTCTTCTTCTTCAACTGTTACATGGTTGTGAGTATCACATCTATACTCAACCACATTCTCTACAGCCAATCCCATAAGTCTTAAACTCAACTCACCAGCACCAAAGCCTTAACCAACACCATCTTCACTCACCTCAAAGTGGGTCGTCTCCAAAAATCTATCCCCAATCTCTTTGCTGCCTTAGTACTTTTCCCTTATTCCCTTTATGCTAGTCTTTTTCAAATTTGTGCTTCTAATCATGCCATTGTTGAAGCCCAGTAGGTTGAATCCCATTTGGTCACCTTCTCCCCTACACTGCTAGTGTTTCTCCTAAACCGAGCAATTGAGACTTATGGTAAATGTAGATGTTTAGATGATGCAAGGAAGCTATTTGAGGAAATGCCTCAAAGAGATGGGGGGTCTTGGAATGTGATGATTATGGCGTATACACAAGGTGGGTAATCCTGAGAAGGCCTTGTCATTATTTTTAGACATGAATAGATCAGGAGTTTATGCGAATGAGGTCACTTTTGCAAGTGTTCTTGGGTCTTGTGGTGCAATGTTGGCACTTCGTCTTTCGAGACAAGTTTGAGGGCTTATTGTGAAATATGGGTTTGTTAGGAATGTAATTTTGGGGAGTTCACCTGTTGATGTATATGGGAAATGCCAGGTTATTAACGACGAGCAAAGAAAGTTTGATGAGATTAAAAATCCAACTAATGTTTCTTAGAATGTGATTGTGAAGCGATATCTTGAGATGGATGGTGGAAAAAAGGCAGTTTTATGTTTTTCCAAATGTTCTAGACGGTTGTTAGGCCCTTCAACTTTACAGTCTCTAATGCACTTATTGCTTGCTCAAGTATATCTGCACTAAAGGAGGGGAAGCAAATTCATGGAGTTGCAATTAAAATGGGTCTTGAAGATGATGAGGTTGTTTCAAGTCCTCTCATGGATAAGTATGTCAAGTATGGGAAATTAGAAAATGCTCATAGGATGTTTGAACAACTAAGTTCAAAAGATTTAATTTCTTGGACTTTAATTGTGTCAAGGTATGCAATTAGTGGGAAAACTAGGGAGGCTAGGGAGCTTTTTGATCAGATGCCTGAATGCAATGTGAAATCTTGGAATGCAATGTTCGCAAGGTATGCCCGTTCCCTCCAATGGGAAAAGGCTCTAGACTTGGTATTTTTTATGCGCAATGCAACTAAGGATATTAACTATGTCACAAATGGGTTAATAGTAAATGTGTGTGCTAGACTTTCAAATGTTGAAATGGGGAAATAGATCCATGGTTTTATATATAGAAATGGTTTCCTTTCCAATCTCATTGTTGGCAATGCCCTTCTTGACATGTATGGTAAATGTGGTAACTTGAGAAATGCCTGAGTTTGGCTTTACCTAAGAATAAGTCAATAGAGGAATAGTGTTCCTTGGAATGCTTTATTGACTAGCTATGTTCGTCTTGGCCTTAGTGAACAAGCAATGACAATATTCTCAAAGACGCAATGGGAGACGAGCAAGTAAGTTCACATTTAGAACCCTTCTAGTTGCTTGTGCAAATACTTTTTCTCTTGAGCATGGAAAACAAATTCATGGATTTATGATTAGAAATGGTTATGAGATGGATATTGTGATTAGAGGAGCTTTAGTAGACATGTACTCAAAAAGTCGTTGTCTTGAGTATGCTCCCATAGTATTTTTAGAGGCAGCACCACAAGATGTGATTCTTTGGAACTCCATAATTTTTGGATGTTCTCACAGTCGACAAGGTAGGGTGATACTTGAATTGTTTAGGTTGATGGAGGAGGAAGGTAGAAAAGCAAATCATGTCGCCATTCAAGGAATTTTGCTTGCTTGTATATATGAAGGCCTAGTTGAGTTAGAAACACTACATTTTTATTCAATGAGCAATAAGTACTGGTCATACTTCGATTAGAGCACTATGAGTGTATGATTGAACTCTACAGTTGGTATAAGCAAATAAGTGAGCTAGAGAAATTCATTAAAAGGATGCCTTTTGAACCCACTATTCCAATGTTGACAAAATTCTTTGATGCTTGTAGAAAATATAGATGCTTGAGGTTGGGAGAGTGGGCTACTAAACAACTTAATGAATTGAATCCTGCAATGGAACTAAAATTTAAAATCATGAACAAGGAAAGGAAGTAGTCATCATAAATGAAGATTGAAAGTCTCTTGGATTGGCCATGTGTTTTTTAGTCCCTTCTCAGATGGAAGCTTGTGGAGTGTGGATTTGAAAAATAATGTAATTAATATGTAGAAAACTGGTATCAGAGGTGAAAAATAAGGGTTGCTATACTATTGGAAGAGACAAAACCCAAAGCACTAAAAGAGAAATGTCAATTTAGTATACTAGCAAAGCATTTCACTGATAAGAGATTTAATGGGAAAACCATGAAAACAACTCTAAGCAACCTGTGGAACCCTAAAAGATGTGTAAAATGTAAGGACTTAGTGACAACCTTTTACTTTCTACTTTCAACGATAGATATGATATGATGAAAGACCTAAGAATGAGCCCCTAGGAACAAACTTTATAAGTAAGTTTTTTGGTCTATTCTTATTCATTTAATTTAGTTGTGGAATATGCTAATAACATAGCCTGTTGTCTTTCAGTTTTTAAGTGAAGAGGTTTTTGATTTTTTGAGAGGGGGGGGAGGGGGGGATGACTCAACAAAAGATGAAAGATTTTAAACAATCATTGAACAGATAATTACTGGATGGCCATATTGGGAAGTGTTACTCTAGGTTGTTGTATCTCTGGGTTTTTGTATGTTCTACATCTATCACTTTATAAGTTGTGAGAATGACCAATGTCTCTTGTACATGAAAAGTTTTACATATTTGGGGATGTTCTTAGAATATTTTGCAATTGAATTTTGCAGAAATAAATTGTCTTTATATCAACTTGTTCTTAAAATTCCCTATTGTTTCAGGTTGAGCTATCAAAGAAATACCAATATCTCATCAAAAGACACAATATCCATTCGGCGGTGTGTTATATGATCAGAAAACCCATTACATGTAAATTTCTTTATTTCTTTGAGCCATGTTATTTTGTTTTTAATATATTACCTTCAACACTGCAACTCGCTTTACATGTGTATCCATCTCTTTTTGACAAATGTGATTTTGGTTGTTTACAGTGAGTTTCAACTCATTCATGAGTTATATATGCTTATATGTTCTATCTGCATGTCAAATAACCAAGCCTATATGTGTTACATTGTCTACATTGCATGCTTTCCTTTCATGGATTCCCTTGGGTTGATTTTTTGAGTCACCATTGGTATCAATGGTATGTAAAATCTTCTTGCCTAATTGAACTTTTTCCTATGTAAGGAATTATACTGGAACTTTCCCCCCATTTTTTTTCTATGTCTTAGATTAAGACACTCCTAAAATCTCTTCCTTATGCCATCATTGTATCGGAACCTTACCCTTCATTGCTTAACTAAAGTATGTTGTTCTTCAATTGTACTCAAGTAATTATAGTTTTTTATCAGGAAGTGTTGATCGGTCAGTTTAGTCCCTACGGTTAGATGACTAACGAAATCTACTTATGTGGCAAATGGAATTCACACGTGACACAAATTAAATTAAAATATTAACTAGTCATCCTACATATATAGGCCCCTAGACAAAAGAGAAGCCCAAACACAACAAAATTAGCATACTAACAAAAGTTTATCAATTAAAAATCACAAAAAAAGAGTCCAACAACTGAAGAAAAAATAGCCCAATTAACCAAAGTTACCAACAAAAATTTTAAAAGAATTAGCCGATTAAGCCCTTAAGAAAATTTGGGAACACCAAATAGATTCAATTTAACTATTGTACTAAATTCGAAAAACAAAAACCCAACAAGAGCCAATAATTCACACTGCCGGCTCCCTTCACTCAAGTCTAGGTTTCAAACTAGTAGAGTATGTAGGAGACAGTGCTTACCGATGTCTCTCTTAAGGTTTCTCTCTCCTCTCTCTCCTCTCTCTCTTAACACTAATTCATTGTTTTATTTTATGTTAATTTTGAATTTGGGAAATGCACAAAAGGTGTTTAAATGTTTGTCAAAAACTTTGAAGTGTTGTTAAGCACTAGTGAAAAAAATAGATGGAGTTTTTGTCAAATTTTGTTGTTTTGGTATGTGGGGTTTTTTTCCTCATTTTGTTTGATTTTGAGACTTACTTCTCTAATAATGTAACCTCATTTGTTTATTAGATTTTCATATTTCTGTAGGCTATGTACATACTTGTTTGTTTTCTTTATAGAGTTCTATAATCTTCTATTGGTCTTTTTCTGTCGGATTTTCTCTATTTTTAGCTATTTTTTGTGGTAATGGTCACTTGCAAGAATATTTTTTTTTCTTTTCATACTTGCACTTGGGTTTCATTTAGTTGTAGAGAAAAATTAAAGATAGCATTCATTGTGATAAGAACCTTATTAAAAAATTAGACATTCTTTTATCCCTCAATGATTCAGTATTGGTCTTTTTCTTCTATAATCTTCTATTGGTGTTTTTCTATCAAATTTTCCCTGTTTTTAGCTATTTTCTGTGGTAATGGTCACTTGCACGAATATTTTTTTTTTCTTTTCATACTTGCACTTGGGTTTCATTTAGTTGTAGAAAAAAGTTAAAGATAGCATTCATTGTGATAAGCACCTTATTAAAAAATTGGACATTCTTTTCATCCCTCAATGACTCAGTAGCTCATAAAAATTATTTTAGGTGTTATTTTACATGTGTTTGAGTTCTTGTCTTGTTTTTTTTTTTTTTTTTTTGTATTGTGAAATAGTTAGAGCAACAAGAACATTCGACTGATACATTTGTATTGTTCACGATTCCTTTGTTTTCTTAATAATTTTCTGGGTTACTGGTGTTTCATCTTTACATTGTATAAGGGAAAATGAGAGGAAAGAATTGATGCCTTGAAATCCTGGGTCCATCCCATAGTCAATTTGATCTCTATATTTTGAGAACAATCACTTTAGTCCCTGTTATTTTCAAGTCGCGGTCAATTTAGTCCCTACTGTTGGATGACTAACGAAATCTATGTGGTAGAAGGAATGCACACATGACACAACATAATCAGCCTACTAACAAAAGTTTATCAATCTAAAATCACAAAAACAAAATAGCCCAACAACAAATGAAAAAAAAAAAAATAGCTCAATTAACGAAAGTTACCAACAAAAATTTTAAAAGAATTATCCCATTAAACCCTTAAGAAAATTTGGGAACACCAAACAGATTCAATTTAACTGTTGTATTATATTCAAAAAACAAAAACTCAACATTTGCTAACCATTCACACTATCTGCTCCTTTCACTCAAGACTGGGTTTCAAACTAGCAGAGTATGTAGCAAACAACAATGACACTAGTCTTTGTCGAATCTCCATCAAATTTGCATCCCTCGCTTTGAATCTCCATGAACCATGGCTATAGCTAGCAGCCACCAATTCTCACACCACCACCACCACCACCACCGACAGTGCTTACTAGAGTCTCTCTTAAGGTTTCTCTCTCCTCTTTCTCTCTTAACAATAGTTCATTGTTTGTTTTTGTAGTTCAATGTTTTATTTTATGTTAATGTTGATTTTGGGAAATACACAAAAGGTGTTTGTGAAAAAGTTTGTTAGAAACTTTGAAGTGATGTTAAGCTCACAGGCAATAAAAATAGATGGGGCTTTGTCAACTTTTGTTGTTTTGGTATGTGCGGTTTTTTTTTTTTCCCCCTCATTTTGTTTGATTTTGAAATTATAAATTCAATGCTTTATCACAAGCTCACCGAATTTTGGGTAAAAGGGATGAGACTTAGTCCTCTAATAATGTAACTTAATTTGTTTATTAGATTTTTATATTTCTGTAGGCTATGTGTATTGTAGACGACTAAATTTCTAGTTCGAAATAAATCAAACAAGTAAAATAGTTTCACAAATGCGAATTTTCATTGATGTATGTGTGGTACAATTCTCTATGTTACAAAAGAGTGATCCTCTGATTCGATCTCCTTGAAAGATTTGTTGATTGGAATTGTGGTGATGTGATTTTAATTCGAACACCAAATATACTCCAATTTGGCTGAAGAATGGATCGAAGATCTTTGAAACAGAATTACAAGGAATCTCTGGCTATGAGCTTGTTAGAAATCCTTTGTTCTTCATGTTCTTCGTGTTCTTGGTACGTTCTTCGTCTTCGAAGGTTTGTGGTAGAAGTTCTTCAGTGCTTTAAAGGCTTGAATCTGTAGAGCTTCGTTGAATTATGGTTTATTGAGGTTTCTGGAGGCTTTTGAGCTTGATTCCAATGACTTTTAAGATCTAGGCAAGTAGTTTAGATGATTCTGCTTTGAATGTTCGTTGCATTTGAGTTTGAAGTTCTTGAAGTTCCTGGAGGCTTCAGGGCTTGATTCCAGCAGAGCTCCTGTACTTCGGAGTGCTTCTGAATCTTCTCTGGTACTGTTTATGCTCTAGATGGCTTTCTTCTCCTCCTCTGAATGCCTTAGGAAGGCTTCTATTTATAGGAGTTTGGAGATAGGTGAGCGACACGTGGCAGAGTCTGATTGGTGACACATGTCACAACCTGATTGGTCCGCTTGTGTCGACGCTTACACGTGCTGGATTGCTTGTGTCATCGCTTACACATGCTGGACTGCTTGTGTCATCGTTTACACGTGCTAATGTGTGATTGGTTTACTTCAATGACACTTGGAAATTTATTGTTGGTTTCTGAGTAGTGATAGTGAAACTTAGCAGCAGTATGTGGTGCTTTGTAATTGGCTGTATTTTGTGGACTTGGTAATATGATGTGTCAGCTTGTGATAGGTCGGGAATTTTCCCTCTCTACATGTATACTTGTTTGTTTTCTTTTATAAAGTTCTATCACCTTCTATTGGTCTTTTTTTTGTCAAATTTTCCCTGTTATTAGCTATATTTTTTTTCTTTTCATACTTGCATTTAGGTTTCATTTAGTTGTAGAGAAAAGTTAAAGATAGTATTTGTTATGATAAGCACCTTATCCATGGTCAACATTAGACACTCTTTCAGCCCTCAATGATTCAGTAGCTCATAAAAATTATTTAAGGTGTTATTTTACATTTTTTTGAGTTTTTGTCTAGGTTTTTTTTATTTTTTCCTATTGTAAAACAGTGTGAGCAACAAGAACATTTGACTAATACCTTTGTCTTGTTATTGATTCCTTTGTTTTCTTAATAATTTTTTGGGTTATTGATGATTCATCTTTATATTGTATAAGGGAAAAAGAATTAGAGAAAAGAATCAATTAGTTTACTACTACTTAAGGAGTTTCTAGATAATTTGTGCGAAATGCACCCACAAAGAGATGAAAATCAAAATTTGGTTTTTGTGTGAAATGATTGTCCAATGGTTAAAATGAAGTTGTTGGCCACATTGTGATTTTTGTTTCCCTAGATCCTTGTATATAAACATGAGCAGCATGCTTGTTTATGTCTTTTACTTGTACTTATATGCCCCTTAAGCTGTTGAAATTCGATTTGACTACATAGGTGGAGTAAACCCTTATCTAAGCAAACTCTTATAGGGTACCTGTTAACCGGATCACACAAACCCGCTAATATAATGATTTAGTATTTGAATATTGGAATTTCCAGCCAATTCTTCTTTCTTCTTCTTCAACTGTTACATGGGTGTGAGTGCCGCCTCTATACTCAACAACATTCTATTTAGCCAAACCCACAAGCCCCAAACTCTACCCTCCAGCGCCAAAGCCTTAACCAACACCATCTTCACTTACCTCGAAGTAGGTTGTCTCCAAAAAGCTGTTTCCATTCTCTTTGCTGCTCCAGTACTTTTTCCTTATTCCCTTTACTCTCCACACCACACTCTCATATTTTCCATTAATATTACATGGGCTAGGGCCATGTCCGTAAATTAAAAGAAAAATCATAAAAATAGTGGGCCCAAAAGATTGGACTTGCTTTGTATGGATCTTTAGAAAAAATAGGCATAAACAGGTATTTAATAGACCACTATTTTTACTCTCTTCTTACTGATGCAAGTCATCTTCTTCAATTTACTTAGTTAAAATAAATAATTAATTAATTAAGAACTTATCATGTACGTTTACATGTCACAATTATGCCAATCTTCCTTCGATATTACCAATGCTGTGGTGAAATGCTATTGTGAATGAATGTTGCTCCTGTAAATTAGGCTGCTATTGATGCTGCAATATGGCCTCAGCTATGCTGTGGTGTTTAGTGTGCTAATGCTAATGCTAAGTATGCTGAGTTGAAGTGTTGTTGAGCTACCATAAGCTGCCAATTTAGTATTTGACATGACTTATTTGCTTTAATGTGAGATAAAACATGACTTTACGCAAATAATAAAATAACTTTTTTTCCCTTTCAAATAAGCCCACTTGTTCTCCTAACGTTAATTTTTATCAAACATTAGTGTGTGTTTGGGAATTGATTATAAGCTAACTTTTTGCTTATTTTATGTAATGTTTATAGGTCTTCTGATACTTTTTGTCTCTATTTTATTTCAAATAATTTAAGTTTCAATTTTTAAAAATAAGTCAACTTTTAAATTTTTATCTCACATTATATAAATTAGTTACCGAAAATAAAAAATACCCAAATGGACAATAACCTCCCCATTAGACTTATATCCAATTCATTTTACTTTCACAGGAAAAATAGTGTCAAATAAACGTAACCCGCCTGTTATACCACTGCCTGAACTAAAGTAGCTGGAATTGGGTTTAAAATGTGTGTGGGCTTAAGTTTATTTGTTTTAGGTTTTTATGTTAGTGGGCTTTTTTGATATATTTTCAGATTGAGCCTGGTGTGAGGTGGGTTTATTTTGCATGTGTCTAAATGAACACTTGGGTTTCAGATTTAAGTGGGCTAAATTGGGCTGGCGCATTGGTGGCTTAGTGTGTGTGAGTGTGAAATATAAATTTTTTTTTTAAGCTACAGATTGCAAGGGAAATTGGGTTTGTAATACTGCAAACCTCAATCAAAAAATCAATCAACTGCACTTCATAAGCAATGTGGACCTCAGCTGCATTCACTTTCGCTTCAACAATGGACTTCACTTTTAGGGTGCGTTTTGAAAGGAAAATAGAAAGAATGGAAAATAGACGATGGAAAATAGGGTGAAAAATGCTGGTTTCCACTGTTCGTTTGGGGATGAAAAATAGGGAGGATGGAAAACTCGAGAGAAAGTTTTTTCTCCGGGCTCATTTTTTTTCCTTCCAAATTGGAAGGAAAATATAGAGAGAAAAGTTCTATTGTAGCACTTTTACAAAAATACCCTCTTTTCACCTATTTTTTTCAACCTTTTTTTTTCTTTTTCTTTTTCTTTCAGCTTTGACCTGAAAGTTTTTTCTTTCTTTTTTTTTTTTTTTTTTTTTTTGTCGACGTTAACAACAACATTGTTAACGTTGTTAACATTGTGACAACATTTTTTCTTTCAAAGTTTTTTTTTTTTTTTTACTGAACAACGTTGTTCACTGAACAACGTTGGTCTTCTCTTTTCTTTTCTTTTCTTTTTTTCTTTTTTTCTTTTTTTTTCTTCAACGTTGTTTTTTTTTTCAATGTGACTTGATCTAATTTTTACATTATAATAATATAAATTTATATATATGATGTGATAAATTTTATATTATTTAATGATTAAAAATAAATCTATTTCTTACATATTATGTAACAAGAGTATAATAGTCAATTTATATAAATTACATTTTCCATCCTTTCCTTTTTCTCTTCAACCGAACACAAAAGTTTTCCATCCTCTCACTTTTCCACTCTCCCAACTGAACACACAAGAGGGAAAACTAAATATTTTCCATCCTCTCACTTTTCCATCTTTCCACAATTTTTCATCCTCTCACTTTTCCACTCCTCCAACCGAACGGACCCTTACTTCAACCAAGTCCAAATCAATTACCACACATTATTAGGCTTTGAGCTTTAGTTAGGACAATTTGCTTTTCCAATATTGGCTTTTAAAAGTAGGGAAATGCTAACGAGTGCCCTAAGGGCACTCATTAAGAATCCATTAAAGAAAGTTTGTATGGGAAATTAAAAAAAAAGTAATTAATATTTTAACAGCTTTTTACATTTCCCATAAAAGTGAAATAAAAGCTTTCTTTAAATGGATTCTTAATGAGTGCCCTAAGAGCACTCGTTAGCATTTCCCTTAAAAGTATTTGTCATTATCTTCATAAACATTATAGTCATGCAACCATGATATGTAAGCCAAAGCTAACGTGTCAGTCACGGTGAATTTATATTTTGTGAATTCTTTGGTATAATAATTGCATTCTAATCCTTATCCCGAAAAAAAGAAATTGCATTCTAATAAATCATTTGTGACAGCCTTTTTAACCTTTAAGATTTATATCTGATTATGTTTTTTGGAAATTGCCAGGGAAATTACATTTTCTTTTTGGATTTATCAACATCCAAAAAGAAAATGTAATGTCCCTACACCACCAACCATTACCACTCTTTCAAACAAACCAAAATGAAACACCCATGTATTATTTTTTTTTTTTTTTCTAGACTTTGATGAGTTTTGTTGGGTAAGGACAATTATTTTGTTTGAAATTTTTTTAAAAGGTCACATTGTTTGTTTTGGATAAAATTAGTTAATTAGACTTAGATTTTTTTTAGTTTTACTATTAGTAATTTTTGTTGTTGGACTAATTTTGTTAGGCTTGTATATTTTATTTTAAATTTTAAATTCATAGATTTTTTATAGTCTTTAAAAAGAAGAAAATTGTAGAATTATAATTTTTTTTTTTACAAATTACTAATATGATAAATGATTATTAATAAATAAAAAAATAGAATAAATAATAAATTTAAATACGAACCAATAAAAATAGACCGAGTCGCTAAGATATTGTAAAAAAAATACGTAGTTAGAACATAACTTCTAAAAGAATTAATTAATGATATTATTAATGGGTAAAGTGTGCCTGCCAGAAAGAAGGTGTTCGATGAGTCAGGCATTTGTTCACCACCTTTGTGGAAAACAACAAGCCCACCCAGAAGTCCATAACACAGAGCAAATCACTACTGGAGTCATTGCCATTGCTAGAGGCCAAAGGGAGCTCATGGAAATGGTCAAGAACATGCCTGAGGCTTGCTATGAGCTTTCCTTGAAGATCTTGTGGAGCAACAAAAAGTACTTGAAGCCAGAGAACGAGAAAGTATAGTTTCAGAAGAGAGGGATTTGAGCACTGAGGTTTTGTATAAGAGGGAGAATGGTAAGAAGAGGAATGATAAGTGGGCACAATCACAAGTAGTGAAAAGAAGTGCAAGCATAAATAATGGAGGGTTTTATCTTAACATGGTGTTTCCTGTATCTTTAGAGTCTAAGAACAATAATAAGAAGAAGAAAAATGAGTAGTCTGTGACAAATACAAGTGCAAAAGTTTCTCCTAAGCCTATAGTACAATATGGATCTTCAAAAGGTGTAGATAAGGAGTGGTGGAAGAGGAGAATTTCAGTATCTGGTGAGAGTGAAAGTGGGAGATCGAGTAGTAATAGTATGGAAAGCACTGGAAGCACGAAGCAGCAGCAGAAGCAGAAGCAGCAACAACAGGTATGTATGTCAGAAGTTAGAACTCATATTTCGATTACTGGTTTATGTTTCATTAATATCTAGTTTTCTTAAATCTATAGAATTCATCTGGGTTTTGAACGGATAGTTGGGAAAATTTTGAAGTTGGGAATAAGTCTTAGCATAGGTTTGTTTTTCATTGAAAGCTCAATAAATTTGTAGGGTTTGGGGTTCTGCCAAACATATATAATTACTATCGAAACTCAAAAGCCATAAAGGTATAAACAGATATTTTGTGACTAACTCTAGACCCTTCAGTTACAAATATTTGCCTACAAAATTAAGTAGTTGGTGTTATATTAATTGGAAAATTTTATTACCAAATTTGAATAACTTTTCCAGCAATCCCTTCATTTTTTTTTTTTTTTTTTGTGTGTTTTATGTTTGTTAATTAGTATTTGGAAGAGATATTTAAATTTTGGAATTAATGTAATGCAGGCAAAGGAGTGGTGGTTGCTGGTCCTACATCCGCAACAAGAAAAGGCAAATGCAGAGTGAATGAGGTCCCTAGCTGGCTAGCTCTAATAAAAATAGGAGAGTTCAATATAAACCATGAAATTATTCTTCCAATAATGCTTAGGTACAGAGGAGTATAGATTATCTCAGTTTGCAAATTAGTGTGTTTATTATATTCTTTACAGATTTTGTGAGTTTGTTTCCTTTTTCAATCTCCCAAAATTCTAGTTCTATTGCCTTGTTTGCCAAATAGATGAAGTGATTGTTTTGGTTTTTCAGATCCTTTATTCTTGTAATTTTCTTTACTGAGTTTAAATTGTTAAAGGGTCTATGAGCATGAGGAAGAGACAATGACTATCTATGAGGCAGAAGACTTTAAGAGAAATTTTTTCCCCGGTCCTGTCACTGGCAATGGAATAAGCCAAAAGTATTTGAATCAACTTTCTACAGATTCTTTCGTATGCCCTTCTGTTTTTTTTCTTCTATTTCTTTTAAGTAAAAAATGAAGGTAACATTTTCATAATGCTGGTGCAAAAGATTGATGAAATGAATGACGTATTATCTCTAGTTTCAATCCTCTTTTTTTAATACACTCCGGTTTCAATCTTATGCTCTGATGGTTATGTTATCACTAAGTTATTTTACAAATCAGTCGAAAGAATCTCCTTATAGATATTACGTACGTATTACATGCCCATTTATTAAAAAAAAAAAAATTTGCTGGGTTGGAGAAATTTTCCTCTAAACCAATCTAGAGGTAAACTTTTTCCATTTTAACTACTTGCTAAATCCATTCCATAATTTCCTGGCTTAAATTTTCTATGGCTAGTTGATTACCTATTTAAGTTCTCCATAACAAATACACAGTCAGTGCCTTTGATTCTTGATTTTGCTTTCTATCACAAACAAATGAAAATAGATCCAGTACATGTTATGATCAAATAACAAGAAATTAAAACTTTATGCAAGGTAATTTTCTTGCTTAAAATTTTTTTGGCTAGTTGATTACCCATTTAAGTTCCAGAACAAAAACACCACGGACGCCTTTGATTCTTAATGATTTCTATCTTAAGCAAATGAGAATAGATCCAATCCATGTTATGATCAAATAATATGAAATTAAAACTTTATGCAAGGTTGAAGATACGTGGAACATAAATAAAGATGTTTGGAGTGGGATATCAAAAGGAGTATTTGATGACTAAGTATTGTTAACAATTTTGGAATGACAAGTTTTAGTGAACTTGGGTCGTATCATTATCATGAGAGAGAGAGAGAGAGAGAGCTGTTTTTACTACCACTCAAACAAAAACACCTCTAGAGAATTTGTTGCGTTCTTATAGTCCAAAGACTCAAGTTCAAGTTATGGATGTGCTTGGTGAGGTCTGATAATGCGTTACTTGAGACCATGCTTTAGAATAGGTTCAGTGCAAGCCTAATGTTCATCCTTGAATATTGATTTTTGGCTGTAGGATATTTAGAAGAGTGACAATCTTGAGTTTTGTTCTTATTTGGATATTAGGATAATATGATTTTGTACCAACTTTGTGTAATATGTTGACTAAACCAACTTTGTTATGCCCTTTTAGGAAAAGCATCCATTGAAGAACCTGCTAAATTTAGCCAAACCTTCAGGCAAACCGGTCGGTCAAGTCCTTTTTCTTGTGTTTGTGGCCAGGACATAGACTTATGAGTCTAGAGATTTACACGTGTTCTAAAGCCCACTTAGCTAAATCTACTTTTTGAGCCCATAGATAAGCTCAGTATAGGCCCACTCTTTACTCTCCACACTACACTCTCAAATTTTCCATTAATATTACATGGGTTAGGGCCATGTCCGAAAATTAAAAGAAACTTCATAAAAATAGTGGGCCCAAAAGATTGGACTTAGCTTTGTATGGACCTTAATTAGAAAAAATAGGCATCAATCTCAAAAAAAAAAAAAAAAACAGGTATTTACTATTTAAGACCTTATCATGTACGTTTACATGTCACTATTATGCCAATCTTGCTACGATATTACCAATGCTGTGGTGATATGCTATTATGAATGGATGTTGCTTCTGTAAATGAGGCTGCTATTGATGTTGCAATATGGCCTCAGCTATGCTGTGGTGTTTAGTGTGCTAATGCTAATGCTAAGAATATACCACTACCTAAACTAGCTGGAATTGGGTTTAAAATGTGTGTGGGCTTAAGTCTATTTGTTTTAGGTTTTTATGTGATTGGGCTTATTTGATGTACTTTCAGATCGAGCCTAGTGTGATGTCAGTTTATGTTAGATATGTCTAAATGAACACTTGGGTTTGAGATTTAAATGGGCTAAATTGGGCTGGTGTATTGGTGGGTTAGTGTGTGAGAGTGTGATATTTTGGGCCTAAGAACATGAGTTAATGGGCTATTTATGTGGGCACAAGAGAGTTGGGTTTGATTGGCTTCATAGGAGGTGGTCTGATGATTGGTGCGCCTAACACTAAGATGGGCTTGGGGGCTTAAAAGAGCAAGGGGGGCTTGACTAATCAAGCACAGGTAGGGTGCAAGAGATTTCCAAGGGTGGAAATACAACAAAAAGTAATGAAGTAAATATCTTTCCATTCTATTGATTTACCATGCTCCTATTGGTTTTGATAATGATTAAACAAGTTAAGATTCAAATTTAGGCAAGAGCCTTAGGATTTGCAAGAGGTGGCTCTCAAAAGCTTTTGAGTCACACATGTTTTAGGGTTTGTTTAAAATGTTTTACCAAAAATTCAAAGTTTCACATAGATTTTTGGGTGAGAAAATGGTTTTTTTTTTTTTAGCCTTTTCTTATGAAATCTTTGAACTTTTACTCCTGTTTATTATCTTTATATGCCTGTTTATTATCTCACATTATTTAGATATAAGCAACTTATGTATCAACATATCCTTACAATTAGAGGTATTGGGTTTATATGAGTAAGCCCGATTCTACTGTAAGCCCATGTATGCCTAACCCTAGCTCTCTCTCCTTAAGGTTCATTGTAAACGTGTGTATTGAGATTATGGTTAAGATGAAGTGGTCAAGGCTTTCTCGCATTGGATGTAAGCCATTAGAGACCCTAAGGACTATGGTTGGTTCTAATATATAAGTGACCATGGTCACCATTTTTTGGTTGTTTCTTTTAATTTATGACAAACAATATAAGAAAAACCTAGTTAAGTCAAAGAGCAAAACCTGTGCAAAAAACAAGCATGCAACGCTAACCCATTGCATTTAGAAAACAATTCTAAGCTCTGGATATCATATTTTAGGTTAGGTAATACTCAACTTAGAACCAAACCTAACACAGCAAAAAAAATAAAATTGAAAGAAAAGAACTCCACAGAACCCATATAACTTCAGTTTTTGCTACAATCACACCGCTATGCTTGATTTGATATCCCCCTCCCCCCTTATTTCTCATGGAATATTAATAGGTCTCATATTTTACCCAAAAATAATAATGAATGTATCTGTGTATGACATTAAGTAATCAAATTAGAATTTTAAGCTTTCTTATTTTTTTTTTCTTTTCTCCCCTCTATCTTTTAAATTTTTTTACAGTTTTTAACTTTAAGATTTTGTTATAATTCCAAAATTTAAATGCTTAAAATATTAGAGAAAGTGAGTTAAATTCTAGGTAAATGTTTTTAAAGCAATTAATGCAATGAGATTGAGACATGTAAACAACTTTGTAGTTACATTTCAATACTCTTAACACTTTTAGATTAATTTATTTTCTCAACTTATTTTAAAGAATCGAATTAGATGTATAAACTTATGTATTTAGACTAATCTCTTCTTTTAATTATTAACAACTATGAGAACTTATTTAGACTAATCTATTTTTTTTAATTATTAGTAACTATGTGTTATTTATTTTAGATTCCATGTTTTAATTATATGAAATATAAACTTGTAGTTTATTGACATCAAGGAAAACCTTGAGCATGATAATGAGTCTTGATTAAATTCTAAATGAACTCATATTTAGTTAGATTTAGCAAATCTTTCAATAAATTAAATTCAAGACTATTGGGAATGGAGAAATCATGTAGTGGTTTCAAAGATATAAAAAATGTGGAGAGCAAATTGAATTAAGTTTTCCTTTGAATCTTTTCTTTTAATCTTGCGCCCCCCCCCCCCCCTCCCTAAACTGAAATCTTGACTCCTACTATTGGCTTTAGTGTATCCTAGTCCTAAGGATTAATCGGTTTAATCTTGGTTGACAATATGAGACTTAATTAAGGTTTCTAGCTTCTAGGACTCTTTTTAGCTATTCTTGTTATTAAGGATTGATTAGGAGAGGTGCTTACTTGTATTATTGTTTTGGGACCTTGATAATCCAACCTCTCTAATTCTGATTCGGAATGAGTAGATCAAAGGGGAATTATTAATTGCTTACCATGTCAGTAATAATCAATCAGAAGGTGCCTACTCAAATGCCCAAGACACACTAACAATAGGTGATTTCCTGGCTTTGGCAAATATGTAATGAGTCACATACATGCAATTTTTGGAAAACATAAAGGGGAAAAATTATAGTCCTAAGCATACAATATATAAGAACAATAACAATCAACAAATGTGTTATTGAAATTACACATCTATCCTAAATTTGAAAAAATTAAAGGATATATATATATAGGATAAATTCCAAAATCCATTTCGATGTCCAGTAGCAACAACAATCTTTTTGATTGGTACCACAGTAGCCCTTTGGTTAGGTATGTAGCAATATTACCTATTGATAAATCCCTAACTTTAGGTCTTTTTTACTTTTTTAAATTGATTCAATTGTTAAGTAAAATATTATGACATGTGTATGTATATAGGGAGAATTTGCTTTGCAATGACTATTCCCTAGATACATCAATGCAATAATTCAATTTTCAATTTATTATGAGTTGTGGATTGTGTTAAAGATTCAAAACTCAATTGGTTTGATGGCACCTCCCTAGGTACTTGGGTTTGGTTTTTTTTTTTTTTTTTTTAAATATAGAAGGTACTTAGGGATTTGATTACTGAGTTTTGACCTAAATGTACCCCCTATAAAATCGATAAATAATCTACTAAAATAAATATTCCTCAATAATTGTGTAATAACCTAATGGATATACGTGTAGCAAATGTATATCTATATTCATATATTATACTATATTATATAATAAATATATAATAGTAAGTTAAAAGTTATGATTGCACCAAGATACAATAATTATTAAATTAGTTTTTTTTTTTTGATTAATTGAAAAGATAGTTTAATTTATTTAAAAGTATATTACTTGAGTTTGAAGAAATTAATAATTATACTTCAACTAAAATTCTATTTATTTTATTAATTGTTAGAGTTGTTTATTCTAGGCTGTTAGGGTCATATTTTTCATGTGTTGGCATATCCTTTGACAAGCGCAGTTTACTTGTATTTGAGTAATTCTAAGTGAATTCTAGAATATCATTAAGTATGTCTTGTTACTATATCAAGTGGTATTATTGAAGACATGAAGACTACACAAAGAAACAAGTGAGAAAAGCTGAAAATAGTGAACCTCTACACAAGCATCGATACGTCTCGACACTTGGTTTCTATGAGAATTAATGAAGTACCTCAATACCTTTTGATCTATCGAGTTCGTAAATCCAGAATTTCCAAACCTATTTTTCGACCCATGATGATTTGAACTTCTTGGGTTTCGTTCACTAAACTTCTAGGGGATATAAAAGATTTATTTTAAAGTCATCAGAAGACACAGAAATTTCATTAGAGAATTTATACACTTACTGCGAAGCTACTGCATTTTTATGTACCTTAGGGTTTTGTAACCAAGTACGTCCTTTTCTACATGTGTATTGAAGAACTTTGCATCTAACAACAAGCTTCTAGTTGTTAGGAGTTAGTCATGTACTAGGATCCGTGCAAATGGAAGAAGTCTCCACAAAATCAAGATTAATTGGGGATTGGTGTAAGGATTCAATGGTAGGTTAGTACTTTGGGATAGGATAGGTTTGGGGTAAGATTCCTTATATTTGAAATCTCTTGATTTTGATTAGTGATTCTTGGTAGTGGTGACCTAAAAATCACCCGGTGAAGTTTTTGCCTTTTGAAAAGTTTTCCCCATTAGTCAACAAATCACCGTATCAATTTACTTTTCCCTGCATTCTAGATTATTTGTTGATTTGTTCATTTTTCTCCATGATATTGCATGTAATTAACCCAATTAATCAACTTGGATAGTTGAAATAATTAACTGGGGTCAATCTATAACCTAACATAGGTAACACTCTATTATTTAAGTTTCAATAACTTGAACATTTTTTTCCAACTAAATAATATTACCTACAATATAAAGAAATCTAAAATATATTTTAATATTTATTTCTATTATTTTTATTATTTACCACAATCTTGTAGTTTAAAATTACAAAAAAATGCACAATACATATTATCCATGCATCAAGTAGCATGCACATGCACATGCACATACACATACACATCGTATGTCCTTAATCATAATTATTAAAGATTTTGACAAGTGACACATTCATTGATAATTTTCTTCATTTGGTATTTTTTTTAGCTGCGGGTTATTATGAATTAAATTGGAATATGTGAATAAAGATTGTGTTTGGGAGTCCCTGTTATATTTGTTTTGCATGTCTAAGTCAGTGACAACTAAGTTGAGTTGTGATTTTTGAATAAATCTATATTATATCGAGAGAGTCAGTAGAGAATATATAATAAAAACAAAAACATAATATAATAAAAATGTCATACAACACAAATGTAACAAAATAAAATTGGGACTTGCCCACATTGCTAACTCAAAAATAAATTGAGACTTGCCTACATTGCTAACTCATAATGCTATAAGTAATATTTCTAAATTAGATCAATTTTTAATTGAAAACTAGTAAATCTTTACTTTGGAAAATATTAAATTTATAATTAATGCAACATGCATATTACCCGGATTCTAGTATTCAGCTTTTCTTAGTAACAACAACTAATGCTTTTGTGAGATAATATATGCAATTCTTATTTAATTTGTAGATTATGGGAAAATCAGCTACTTAGTAACTAATATATACATATATATATATATATATATATCGTTTTTGCTTATACTCCGGCCCTTTTAGCTTGAAATCCTTGGTTCGTCTCATAGTCAATTTAATCCTTACATTTTAAGAGCAATCATTTTAGTCCTCGTTATTTTCAAGTCGCAGTTAATTAGGCCCAACTCCCTACGGTTAGATGACTAACGAAATCTGCTTATGTGGCAAATGGAATGCAAACGTGATACAAATTAAATTAAAATATTAACTAGCCATCCTACATGTATAATTAAGCTTGCCCCCCTAGCAACATCTTTCAGCCCCCAGACAAAAGAGAAGCCCAAACACAATAAAATTAGCCTAGTAACAAAAGCTTATTATCAATCTAAAATCACCCAAAAAAAAAAAAAAAAAAAGATTCCAACAACAAAAGAAAAAATAGCCCAATTAACAAAAGTTACAAACAAAAATTTTAAAAGAATTAGCCCATTAATCCCTTAAGAAAATTTGGGAACACCAAATAAATTCAATTTAACTGTTGCACTAAATTCAAAAAACAAAAACCCAACATTTGCCAATTGTTCACACTGTCTGCTCCATTCACTCAAGACTAGATTTCAAACTAGCAAACAGTGCTTGCCAGTGTCTCTCTTAAGGTTTCTCTCTCCTCTCTCTCTTGACAGTAGTTCATTGTTTGGGTTTGTAGTTCAATGTTTTATTTTATGTTAATGTTGATTTTGGGAAATGCACAAAAGGTGTTTGTAAAAATGTTTGTTAGAAACTATGAAGTGATGTTAAGCTCACTAGTGATAAAAGTAGATGGGGTTTTTGTCAACTTTTGTTGTTTTGGTATGTGGGGTTTTTTTTCCTCATTTTGTTTGATTTTGAGACTAAGTCCTCTAATAATGTAACTTCATTTGTTTATTAAAGTATTATATTTGTGTAGGCTATGTGCATACTTGTTTGTTTTCTTTTATAAAGTTTTATCATCATTTATTTGTCATTTTATGTCGAATCTTCCTTGTTTTTAGCTGTATTCTTTGGTGGTAATGGTCACTTGCACAAATATTTTTTTCTTTGCATACTTGCAAATGGGTTTTATTTAGTTGTAGAGAAAAGTTAAAGATAGCATTCGTTATGATAAGCACCTTATCCATGGTCAAACATTATACATTCTTTCATCCCTTAATGATTCAGTAGCTCATAAAAACTATTTTAGGTGTTATTTTACATGTGCTTGAGTTCTGTCTAGTTTTCCTGTATTGTGAAATAGTGTGAGCAACAAGAACAAATGACTAATACATCTGTTTTGTTCTCGATTCCTTTGTTTTCTTTATAATTTTTTGGGTTGTTGATGTTTCATCTTTGTATTGTATAAGGGAAAAAGAATTAGAGAAAAGAATCAATGCTTTGGATTTTAAATAGTTTACTGCCACTTACATGGCCAATTTTTTCTCTTGAGCATGGAAAGGTGGTTTAGGTTCAGGAGTTTCTAGATAATTTGTGTGAAATGCACCCACAAAGAGATAAAAATAAAAATTTAGGTTTGTGTGAAAGGATTATCCAATGGTTAAAATTAAGTTGTTAGCCACATTGTGATTTTTGTTTCCCTAGATCCTTGTATACAAACATGAGCAGCATGCTTGTTTATGTCTTTTACTTATATGTCCCTTAAATTGTTGAAATTTCGTTTGACTACACAAGTAAAGTAAACCCTTAGTTGAGCAAACTCTTAAAGGGTACCTGTTAATCGGATCGCATAGACACATTATATAATGATTTATTATTTGAATATTTGAATTCCTAGCCAATTTTTTCTTTATTTCTTCTTCTTCAACTGTTACATGGGTATGAGTGCCACCTCTATACTCAACCACATTCTCTACAACCGAACGCACAAGCCCTAAACTCAACCCACTAGTGCCACAGCCATAACCAACACCATCTTCACTCACCTTAAAGTGAGTCGTCTCCAAAAAACTGTCTCCTTTCTCTTTGCTGCCATAATACTTTTCTCGTATTCCCTCGACGCTAGTCTTTTCCAAATTTGTACGTCTAATCACTCCATTGGTGAAGCCCAAAAGGTAAAGTCCCATTTGGTCACCTTCACCCCTACACCGCCAGTGTATATCTTGAACCGGGCGATTGAGACTTATGGTAAATGTGGATGTTTAGGCGATGCAAGGGAGTTGTTTGATGAAATGCCTCGAAGAGATGGAGGGGGTCTTGGAATGTGATGATTACGGCGTATACACAAGGTAGGTATCTTGAGGAGACCTTGTCATTGTTTATGGACATAAATAGATCAAAAGTTTAAGTGAGTGAGGCCACTTTTGCCAGTGCTCTTGGGTCTTGTGATGCAGTGCTGGCACTATGTCTTTCGAGACAGGTTCATAGGCTTATAGTGAAATATGGGTTTGTTAGGAATGTAATTTTAGAGAGTTCACTTGTTGATGTATATGGGAAATGACAGGTTATTAAAGTTGGGCAAAGAATGTTTAATGAGATTAAAAATCCAATTGCTGTTTCTTGGAATGTGATTGTGAGATAGTATCTTGAGATGGATAATGGAACAAAGGCGGTCTTTATGTTTTTCCAGATGTTTCAGACTATTGTTAGGCCCTTCAACTTTACATTCTCTAATGCATTTATTACTTGCTCAAGTATATCTGCGTTAAAGGAGGGGATGCAAATTCATGTTGTTGTAATTAAAATGGGCCTTAAAGATGATAAGGTTGTTTCAAGTCCTCTCATGGATATGTATATCAAGTGTGGGAAATTAGATAATGCTTATATGGTGTTTGAATAGATAAGTTCAAAAGATTTAATTTCTTGGACTTCAATTGTGTCAGGGAATTCAATTAGTGGGAAAACTAGGGAGGCAAGGGAGCTTTTTGATCAGATGCATAAACGCAATGTGATATCTTGGAATGCAATGTTGGCAAGGTATACCCGTTCCCTCTAATGGGAAGAGGTTCTAGACTTGGTATGTTTTATGCGCAATGCAACTAAGGATATTGACTATGTCACAATTAGGTTAATACTAAATGTGTGTGTTGGACTTTCAAATGTTGAAATGGGGAAATGGGTCCATGGTTTTATATAACAAAATGGTTTCCTTTCCAATCTCGTTGTTGAAAATGCCCTTCTTGAACCCACTGTTCCAATGTTGACAAAAGTCTTTGATGCTTGTAGAAAATATGGATGCTTATGGTTGGGAGAGTGGGCTACTGAACAACTTATTGAATTGAATCCTTCAACGGAATTAAAATTTCAAATCATGGACAGGGAGAGGAAGTAATCACCGTAAATGAAGATTGAAAGTTTTTTGGATTGGCCAAGTGTTTTTTAGTCCCTTCTTAGATGGAAGCTAGTGGAGTGTGACAGTGGTGGGGGGATGATAAGGATTTGAAAGACAAACTAGTGGATATGTTTGATAACCTTTAGGGTATCGGAGGCAGAAGGGGCTGCTATACTATTGAAGGAGACAAATCCCAAAGCATTCAAAGAGAAAGTTCAATTTAGCTTGCTGGCAAAGTTTTTCATTGATAAGAGATTTAATGGCAAAATAATAATAATAGTAATAATACTTATCGTTTGTAGAGAATGAGAAAACAAAAAATAATTGTTTGTAAAGAATGAGAAAAACTATTGTGTTTTGTCTTACATAGGGTTTGAACCAGAGTGTGGGTTCATTTAATCATTGTTTTCAAATCTATTTTCTTCTTGTTACCATTGACTTTTAGAAATTAGAAACCGAAAGCAGTCTTTTCATTGTTTTTACTTTTTAGTTTCCTTTAGAAATTGATATTTAAAAACAATTTTTATTTTCTCTTTATTTTTAGTTGCCAAAAAAGTTTTCTAGAAAACTGGTTTTAAAACCAAAAAAGTAAAAAAAATTATCAAACATATCCTTGTTTATGCCAATCTTTTTTTTCTTGGAGAATCAAATTTTATACCAGATTGATGTAGCTATCTGTTGGGTGTAACAATGATTGCCAAAAAAAGATAGATTCAGGACAATTCTAATTTCAAAGACGACAAAAATTGAGCACCCATATTAACAAGTCGATCAAGGCATCTATATGCTTCTTGATATATACGTTTGATGATAATCTACCATTTTCTAGCGAGAAAGTTCTTGCAATTAAAAACCAAAATATTATAGTTAGGCGAAGTTGGAGAATGAGTAGTGAGAGATTTATAAACCATGAGAGAATCAATTTCAATTGTCTAAATCCCATAAGCCGAGTTAAATATAAGTCTTCTCAACTTGTCCAAAGTTCCTTCAAAACACTTAGTGTCCGTTTAAAAATTTGCTTATTTTCCGATAGCTTATTTGCATAATGCTTACTATAAGATATAATTTTTGCCTTTTTTTTTATAACTTTTATATTAAATGTGTTACAAAAAGCTAAAAACTAGTTTATTTATAATAATAATAAAAAAAAAAAACTAAAAACTAGATTATTTGCAAAAAAAGCTAAGACAATAAGCAAAAAGCGAAACTTTTTTCAACAATTCCTAAACACACACTAAGAGAGTAACCAACAATTCATTTTCATGTAAGAGTAAAGTCTCTCAAAGACTTCCCGTGCCACAAGCCTTGTAACTCAACAAGTTGATACCTCCTAGTATCTCTAAGGAAGACATCCAAAGTTCAAATCCTCTCACCCATAACTATTGAATTTAAAATTTATAAATAAAGTAAAATAAAAAAAATTCCCGCACCCGAAAGAACAAGATTACCCCTCCAACTACCGTTGGTATTTAGCTTCATAAAGCCAAATGGAGGTGGGAACCAAAATACTGATAATAACACTTGTGGGTTCGATTTGGCAGTGATTTTAGTAGTGTGACATGCAAAATATATAGAATTCAATAGCTTGGTGTATGCTAGTGTGAACTAATAATTGATGTCTATGTTGGAAAATAAGCTGATTGCATGCTAACCATATATTCCGAGTTGTGAAAATGAAAAGTAAAAGCCATGGAAGACCTTGACAAGACTCATAGACATCACACCAATGAAAAATGGATTGTGGTTTGAAAAATTGTACGAGATCAGGCCGTTGCATACAATGCCATACTTGACCTGCCCAATGACAATTTCTTATCACATGAATAAGTGTTTCTTTCCAATGTACAATGCATGCAATATTGATTTGATGTAGTTGAATGGTTGAAAATCAATTATTTTGTTTGCAGCTTATGACTTATGAGTACATTTCCAAATGAAATAAATGATTTCTTTCGGAAGAGTTTGGATTTTCTAGAGCCGAGTCCTGGAGATTTGTCGTATAGGAGAAAGAGCATGAGATGAGCTTTTTTTTTTTTTTTTTGAAAATAAAAATTAAAGCATATATTTCCAATTAATTTGTCCATGAGAGAGAGAGAATAGAATAGAAGTGAAGATATTATAAAAAAATTCGCAAAGGTAAAAAATACAAATATAGATGAAAAAAAAATTGGGATTAAGTGTATCGATTTAATGATTAGAATAAAATATGTCGGCCGAACGAAAACATAATTTATAACTATGATTTTTCTACTTTAATAATGAAAGATGATGTTGATTGTTGACTAGAAAGAGCTTCTGGATCATTTCTCAAAACCAAAATCTTAATTTTTATAATGCTCATTTCAGGTGTTATTTTATTAAAAAAAATATAAGTTTCTAGCACCTGTGTGCAACACTTCTGTACCAATATTAAATTTTCATACACCTAAAACATACATTATTTATCTTGTCTTTTCTTAGCCCATTGTTCTTGCTGAAGCTGACACATTATAGACTAATAAAACTGATTTTTTTTTTTTCTGAATGACGGCATATTTATTAAAGAAGAAAAGTAGGAAATAGATATATTAATTATTATGAACTGGCATGCTTTAGAAGTTTGGTTAGAGTTGAAATAGAGTGGATAGAAAATAATGAAAGGAAAATGATTTGTGCGTTGTTTGGTAAGAAAGAAAGGAGAGAAAACTTCTTGTGTAGAGTCCAGATATTTTTCAACCAAACCCACAAACTTGTCTAATAGAAAAGAGGGAAAATAAGCCTGATAGGCTTGTTACTTCTCTAATTACCACGTTACTTCTCTTTTGTTTCTTCTGCTCAGCTACAAGCCCACGTGAAGCAATCAAACAACTCTGTACAGATTGTTCTTTGACCAGGGTTTTTATTTTTATTTTTTATTATATATATATATTTTAATGCCACTAATGTATCATATATAATATAATATATTATATGATGTATTGTTTCTCAAAAAAAAATATTATATGATGTATTAGGGCTATCCACGGGACTGTCCGGGTTGGGTTTGTGCCCAACCCGAAACTGACCTGACAGAATTAGATTTTGAAAAATCTCTTTAACTCACATTTATTTTATAATATGGTATTAGCCCCCCCCCCCCCCCCCCCCCGCCTTTTTTTTAGAATACCAAATATTTTTAACACATACAATCCTATCTTTTTTTTTTTTTTTTGAGAATACCCACTTTTTTATTTTAGAATACTAAATATTTTTTTAACGCAAACGAAAGAGGAGAGAAGGTTTTAAAAAAACTAACAATGACATTTGTCCAAAATAGTCTAACTTTTGGTTACACAAAACAAGATTTAAATCTCTTTTAATTCATACTCATTTTCCAATATGAGATTAACTCATTATTTTTCTTTCGAGAATATTAGACTTTTTTTTAGTGGTCCTATTTTGTACAAAGAAAAAACTGTATTTATTTTATTTTATAATTTATAAGTAGATAAAGTAATTTAAAAATTAACAGATAAATGGTAATCAATTTGGTTTTCACATTTATAATATATAATATATTAGGGCTATTCACGGGTCAATCCAGGTCGGGTTTGTGCCCCACTTGGAACCGACCTAACGAAAATGGGTTTTGAAAAATCTTTTCAACTTACATTCATTTTCTAATGTGGTATTAATCCACTTTTTTTTAGAATACTAAATATTTTTAACACACACAATCCCACTTTTTTTTTTTTTGAAAATATCCACTTTTTTTTTAGAATACTAAATATTTTTTTAACATACACACCCGAGAGAGGAGAGAAAGTTTAAAAAAAAAACTTAGAATGATGTATGACCAAAAGAGTCTAACTCTTGGTTATACAAAACAGACTTATACCTATTTAATTCACATTCATTTTACAATGTAAGATTAAGCCATAATTTTTCTTTTGAGAATACAAGGTTTTTTTTTTTTTAAGTAGTCCCATTTTGTAGAAAAAAAACTGTGTTTTTTTTTATTTTTTATATATATAATTTTTATTTCAAAAATTTAATTTATAAGTAAATAAATCAATTTAAAAATTAGTAAAAAAATAGTCTTATTATTTTTTAGGTAATATTTTAATAGAAATTAGATTTGCATTTTTATCCAATTATTTTTTAATTTTTTCTCTATTTAAATATTGAGATATAAAGACATTTTTAAATTAAAAAATAAAAAATTCAAATAGGAAAAACTCGTTAAATAATAATATTAATAGTATAGGTTGATAATAATAATGGTATAAAAAATAATAAAAAAAAAATACGAAGAGAAATTATCACATCAGACCATCTACGCACGCTTTTCCCTCTTGCGTTTTACGGCTTGACGCTGTGTCTCACGGCTCCACGCTCTGCTCTTTAGCTTCTTCTCTTCCAATCCAACCACAAGAACCAGACAGCTGCTGCTAAACAAAACCATACCCCACAAGAGAAGAAACAGAGTTACAAATTTTCAATCCAACTCGGCGGCACACCCACAACCTCAAATCGGCGGCACTTCTTCTCTTCCAATCCAACTCGGCGGCGCCACCCACAATCTTCAGGTTCTCTCTCTACATACATAGGATTAACGCTGATATGGGTTTATGTTATTTCTCTAAACTTTGTGGGTTTATGCTATTGTTGTTTCGTTTGAGTTGAGATTAGATTTGATATAAGAACACCAATTTCACCGTCAAGAAGAAGAAGAAGAAGAGTTTCTTCTGTGCTCCAAAGCATCCAATAAACAGAATTTAAAAATAAAGTCAGAGGAAGTTTCTTTGGGTGGCTTAGGCATGGCAATGAAGAATTAGAATTGCCACAATTATAAGAGTCATTTGGTAGTTCTTCTTTGGCACTTAAAGCAATGTAAAGGGTTAAAAGGAGTGTGAACCGATGATTTGAGAAATAAGATGGCTCAAGTCACTATAGAATGGACAAATTTATTCAAGTTTACCACACCGTGTACTTAAAATGTGCGACTGTGGAGTTGATTTAATGAGGAGGGTTTGCATGCATTGAATTCCAACACAAGTCATAGAAGTTGGATCAGGAAGCTATTTGTGTCATACAGATGTTATGAAATGCAATGTAGTTTACAATGATATTTGAGTTAGATAGCAAACTCAAATTCAATGAATGTCATTGTTAACGTAAAAAAGATTTACCTTGCAAAGCTCTAAATAGAAGATTTTCAACCGTTCTGCGTGAGTCCTCATAAACCACTTCATTGGCCAGGGACTTCCCCATAGCATCACTAGCTTGTAATCCTGTCATTTCAGCAATTCTTACATTCCATCCATTGATGAGATCCGGTGAATCAATCCCAAAAATTGGAACTGTTGCTGTTTAAATCAATCTGACCTCTTCACATGCCACTGAACTGAGTTCATCCATCCCCTGCATCTCAGTATCATTCTGCTGAATGAACTTCAATGCCTTAGGTTCGCTGTCCTCCATATCCTGAAATGAGTCTCTCATAATAAGCTGCAAAGAATGAGTTTCATTAATTTCTGAAACCTCCCAAGGCAAGCAAATAGGCAAAATAGCTAACAACCCAAAACGGGGACACCAACGCTAAAGGAGTTTTGCCTTGGGCCTGCATTAGGAGACACTTTCCTTGGGTTTTGCTTACCCTCTTCCCTTCACTCTTTCTCTCTCTCTCTCTCATGATTTGAGGTGATAAGTTCGCATGCCACTACCCAAATAAACAGATTGCCTCACGCCTTAAACCATTGCACTTCTTATTCTTCTTTACTCACCAGATCCTAGGACTTTTTCTCTACCAATTTAGACTAATAGACTGAGAGGAGGTCAAAAGCTAAAGCTGAAGCTCTGGCTAGATATCTCTATACTATACTTCTTTGGCTTTCTATTGTGGTGCCTGTTTTGCTTGCTTTACCTCTAATTATAACATTGTCCCTCCATTCCATGTGCGTTGTCGCAGTGAAAATTTGTGTAGTGTGTAAATATATGAGTTCTATTGAAACAATAAATTTTGGTTTAGCTGAGAGATAAAATGAAAAGAATCTGACTTTATAATCTTAAATTTACAAGTTTTGGGATATTTTGTATGTTAGATAAAATTTCAAATAATTAACAAAGTTATTATAAAGCAGCTGATGTAATTGTGGGTGGGTAAAATTGGGCTGTAGAGGTGATGGTGATTTTTCCCACCTTTCTTGATGGATTCACAAGAAGTGTACCAATCAAGAAAAAGAGAAATTATGAGAACGACGTTGGAAGGGAAATTGCTGAAAATTTGGCAAAGGAAGTGAAGAAGAATGAGCCGATATTGAGTTCTTCAGCACTATCAAGAGCCTTGGGTGACTACTGCCTGGAGGAATTTGGGGTTATTTCTGTGCCAAATGTGACGTAAAGGAACATAACTAGTAGAGATAAATGGTCATATTGGCAACATATGGGGTATGCATTTTCTTGATGATGGTTCCAACTCTCTCTTTTCCTCTCTTTTGGCTAGGACCTCCCAACTTTCTCTTAAGCACACAATGGCTTGGCTTTTCCCCCCCTCTTATTCACAGCTCATTATAATTTCCATTCTTATTGTGAGTAGGTATTTTAGAATGACAAAATATTCAGTTGTCAGATACAGAGCTCTTGAGAAGTAAGCAAGTTCTTGAATGAAATCACTATCCCGTAAGACAATATCATCTAGTGTACAGAAATTGTGGAATGAATATAAATAACAAGAACATTTTCTGTGATGATTTTTAAAATTTTATTGCATAGTATAAGGTAAACATGTTTTGAGAAGTCTATTATAATGGTGATGGCATAAGTTTGAGCATATTTATCTAGCCTTATGATAACATAGTTACTTCACGCTGTATGTGATGCTCATTTCTTTTCTTTTCAGCTATGGGAAGGTATTTCCAACCAAGAAGCTGTACAGATTGTTTCTTTAGCATCTGTTAATGAAAAGTTAGCTTAAAGGCTGGTGGACAACATCTCAGCTATTTTTGCCTCTTCTTTCACACTTCAACCTCTCAACCAATCAACCCTATTCAAGTCTCAAAACAGGTTGCATGAGAAAAGCTAGGTGATTGCCTATTGCCATTGCTTTCCGTATTTTGTTATGTGGGGTTTTTTTCCTCATTTTGTTTGATTTTGAGACTTAGTCCTCTAATGATGTAACTTCATTTGTTTATTAGATTTTCATATTTCTGTAGGCTATGTGCATACTTGTTTGTTTTCTTTTATAGAGTTCCATCATCTTCTATTGGCCTTTTCTGTCAGATTTTCCCTATTATTAGCTATATTTTTTGGTGGTTATGGTCACTTGCACAAATATTTTTTTCTTTTCATACTTGCATTTGGGTTTCATTAGTTGTTGAGAAAAGTTAAAGATAGCATTCGTTATGATAAGCACCTTATCCATGTTCAAACATTAGACATTCTTTCATCCCTCAATGATTTAGTAGCTCATAAAAATTATTTTAGTGTTATTTTACATGTGTTTGAGTTTTCTTTTCATACTTGCATTTGAGTTTCTTTTAGTTGTTGAGAAAAGTTAAAGATAGCATTCGTTATGATAAACACCTTATCCATGGTCAAACATTAGACATTCTTTGATCCCTCAATGATTTAGTAGCTCATAAAAATTATTTTAGTGTTATTTTACACGTGTTTGAGTTTTTGTCTAGTTTTTCTGTATTGTGAAACAGTGTGAGCAACAAAAACATTTGACTAATATCTTTGTCTTGTTCTCGATTCCTTTGTTTTCTTAATAATTTTGTGGGTTATTGATGTTTCATCTTTATATTGTATAAGGAAAAAGAATTAGAGAAAAGAATCAATGCTTTGGATTTTAATTAGTTTATTACTACTTACATGGCCAATTTTTTCTCTTGAACACGGAAAGGTGATTTAGGTTAAGGAGTTTCTAGATAATTTGTGCGAGAAGCACCCACAAAGAGATGAAAATCAAAATTTTGGTTTTTGTGTGAAAGGATTATCTAATGGTTAAAATGAAGTTGTTGGCCGCATTGTGATTTTTGTTTCCCTAGATCCTTGTATATAAACATGAGCAGCGTGCTTGTTTATGTCTTTTACTTGTACTTATATGTCCCTAAAGCTGTTGAAATTCTGTTTGATTACACAGGTGGTGTAAGCCCTTATTTGAGCAAACTCTTAAAGGGTACCTGTTAACCGGATCACGCAGACCCTCTATATAATGATTTAGTATTTGAATTTTCAGCTTTCTTCTTCTTCTTTCAACTGTTACATGGCTGTGAGTGCCGCCTCTATACTCAACCACATTCTTTACAGCCGAACCCACAAGCCCCAAACTCAACCTACCAGCGCCAAAGCCTTAACCAACACCATCTTCACTCACCTTAAAGCAGGTCGTCTCCAAAAAGCTGTCTCCATTCTCTTTGCTGCTCCAGTACTTTTCCCTTGTTCCCTTTATGCCAGTCTCTTCGAAATCTGTGCTTCTAATCATGCCATTGTTGAAGCTCGGAAGGTCGAGTCCCATCTGGTCACCTTCTCCCCTACACCACCAGTGTTTCTCCTTAACCGGGCGATTGAGACTTATGGTAAATGTGGATGTTTAGTTGATGCAACGGAGCTGTTTGAGGAAATGCCTCAAAGAGATGGGGGGTCTTGGAATGTGATGATTACGTCGTATACACAAGGTGGGTACCCTGAGAAAGCCTTGTCAGGGTACCTTGAGATGGGGGTTCTTGGGTCTTGTGGTGCAATGTTGGCACTTTGTCTTTCGAGACAGGTTCATGGGCTTATTGTGAAATATGGGTTTGTTGGGAATGTAATTTTGGAGAGTTCACTTGTTGATGTGTATGGCAAATGCCAGGTTATCAAAGATGGGCAAAGAATGTTTGATGAGATTAAAAATCCAACTGCTGTTTCTTGGAATGTGATTGTGAGGCGGTATCTTGAGATGGATGATGGAACAAATGCGGTCTTTATGTTTTTTAAGATGTTCCAGACTGCTGTTAGGCCCTTCAACTTTACATTCTCTAATGCACTTATTGCTTGCTCAAGTATATCTGCACTGAAGGAGGGGAAGCAAATTCATGGAGTTGCAATTAAAATGGGTCTTGAAGATGATGAGTTTGTTTCAAGTCCTCTCATGGATATGTATATCAAGTGTGGGAAATTAGAGAATGCTCATAGGGTGTTTGAACAGCTAAGTTCAAAAGATTTAATTTCTTGGACTTCAATTGTATCAGGGTATGCTATTAGTGGGAAAACTAGGGAGGCAAGGGAACTTTTTGATCAGATGCCTGAACGCAATGTGATATATTGGAATGCAATGTTGGCAGGGTATACCCGTTCCCTCCAATGGGAAGAGGCTCTGGACTTGGTATTTTTTATGCGCAATGCAACTAAGGATATTGACTATGTCACAATTGGGTTAATACTAAATGTGTGTGCTGGGCTTTTAGATGTTGAAATGGGGAAATAGGTCCATGGTTTTATATACCGAAATGGTTTCCTTTCCAATCTCGTTGTTGGCAATGCCCTTCTTGACATGTATGGTAAATGTGGTAACTTAAGAAGTGCCAGAGTTTGGTTTTACCTAATAATAAGTCAATGGAGGGATAGTGTTTCTTGGAATGCTTTATTGACTAGCTATGCTCGTCATGGCCTTAGTGAACAAGCAATGACAATATTTTCAGAGATGCAATGGGAGACAAGACCGAGTAAGTTCACGTTTGGAACCCTTTTGGCTGCTTGTGCAAATACTTTTTCTCTTGAGCATGGCAAAGAAATTCATGGATTTATGATTAGAAATGGTTATGAGATGGATGTTGTGATTAGAGGAGCTTTAGTAGACATGTACTCAAAATGCCGTTGTCTTGAGTATGCTCTCGTAGTTTTTTTAGAGTCAGGGTCACGGGATGTGATTCTTTGGAACTCCATAATTTTTGGATGTTCTCACAATCGAAAAGGTAGGGTGATACTTGAATTGTTTGGGTTGATGGAGGAGGAAGGTGTAAAAGCAGATCATGTCACCTTTCAAGGTATTTTGCTTGCTTGTATATATGAAGGCCTAGTTGAGTTGGGAACACAATATTTTTATTCAATGAGCAATAAGTACTATGTCATGCCTCGGTTGGAGCACTATGAGTGTATGATTGAACTCTATTGTCGGTATGGGCACATAAATGAGCTAGAGAAATTCATTAAGAGGATGCCTTTTGAACTTACTGTTCCAATGTTGACAAAAGTCTTTGATGCTTGTAGAAAATATGGATGCTTGAGGTTGGGAGAGTGGGCTACTAAATGACTTAATGAATTGAATCCTTCAATGGAACTAAAATTTCAAATCATGGACAGGGAGAGGAAGTAATCATTGTAAATGAAGATTGAAAGTCTCTTGGATTGGCCAAGTGTTTTTTGGTCCCTTCTCAGATGGAAGCTAGTGGAGTGTGACAGTGGTGGGGGGATGATAAGGATTTGGAAGACAACCTAGTGGATATGTGGAGAACTTTTAGGGTATCGGAGGTGGAAGGGACTGCTATACTATTGGTGGAGACAAAACCCAAAGCACTAAAAGAGAGGGTCAATTTAGTCTGCTGGCTAAGCTTTTCACCAATAAGAGATTTATTGGGAAAACCACAACTCTATGCAACCTGTGGAATCCTAAAAGAGGTGTTAAACATAAAGAGTTAGTGACAACCTTTTACTCTCTACTTTCAACGATAGATATGATTTGGTGAGATTTGTAAGAATGAGCCCTTGGTAATAGACTCTGTAAGTAAGTTTTTTGTTCTATTCTTGTTCATTTAATTTGGTTGTGGAATATGTTAATAACAGTCTGTTTTCTTTCTGCTTCTAAGTGAAGAGGTTTTTGATTTCTTGAGGGGGGAGATGACTCAACAGAAGATCAAAGATATTAAACAATCATTGAACTGGTAATTTCTTGATGGCCATATTGGGAAGTGGTACTCTAGGTTGTTGTTTCTCTGGGTTTCTATTTGTGCTGCATCTACCGCTTTATAAGTTGTGAGAAGGACCAATGTCTCTTGTACATGACAAGTTTTGCATATTTGGGGATGTTCTTAGAATATTTTGCAAGTGAATTTTTTCAGAAATAAGTTGCTTTTATATAAATCTGTTCTTGAATTTCCTATTGCTTCCGGTTGAGCTATCAAAGAACCATCAATATCTCATCAAAAGACAGAGTATCCATTTAACAGTGTGTTATATGATCAGAAAACCCATTACATTTGAAAATCACTTTAGTTGCCTTCCTGAAATTATTGTGCAAATATCTAAATTGTCAGAAATTTATTTACACAATTGTACAAGACTTTGTTCATTGCCACAATTACCATCAACAACTGATTGGGTTGAAGCAGATGGTTTTATTTCATTGGAAACATTTTCACATGGATCAAAACAACATCTTTACTTTTACAATTGCTTCAAATTGGCTGGTCTGAGTGACATGGTGTTTAATGTGCTGAGAATACTATTAACAGTTCATCAAGTCTCTCACATTCCATTTTTACTTATCAAAAAAACCGAAAACAATGCATTAGCTCTCTCTCTCTCTCTCTCTCTCTCTCTCTCTCTCTCTCTCTCTCTCTATATATATATATATATATATATGTCAATTCTAAACATCATGGTTTCTAGGTTTCAGGAAATCCACAAGCAATCTATAATATTTGGTCCCTATGGTTACTTTAATATTGTGATTCCTGGAAGTGAAATTCCGAAATGGTTTACCCATCAAAGTGTGGGGAATATAGTTAACGCAAAATTTTTTTTTTTGATAAGTAACGTAAAATATTATTAAAAATAAAGCCAACCTGAGTACATTGGGGATGTACTATGGGGGCACAACTTAAGAACTAAAATTACAACGATCAAGTAAAACAAGAAGGGAAAAACAAGAAAAATGAGACAAAGCCACACCCCATTCAAGAAGAGTTCGCAAGAAAAAAGACTTAATCTCTAGCGTAGAACGTTCACATCCCCCAAAACTTCTAGCATTCCTTTCATGCCAAATACACCACATCAAGCAATGCGGTACAAGTCTCCAAAAGTCTATATTGCAATGTCACCCAAACTTACCTTGCCAAATTTTAGTTAAGTAGTTTTGAATTTTATTGATAATAGGGTACAGGGAAATTTATTGCAAGTAAAATATATATATATATATATATATATATGTATCACTTGCTTGTTTTATTTTAAATTTTTAAATTTTTTTTTTTTGTTGTTTATGAAATTCTTATTAACTTTCTATTAGTTTTGGTGGAAGGTTAATACAAATCAACCATTGGCTTTGCTTTGTTGAGTATATTAGCCACAGCTGCTCTATATTTGCGCTCACTAGCAGTTTCTCATTCTTCCCTCTCTCACTCACAGTCAGCAGCTCCTGAAGTAGTTGTAAGCAGTGGCAAAACAACTTTCTGTTGTAGGTGAGTGCTTTTTTTTTTTTTTTTTTAGTTTCATACCTGAATGCATCATTGCTGTCTATTTTCATTTTCTTGGATTTCGTTTCATGGATTCATATTTCTGTGTTTGATGTAATGAGATGAAAAAACGTATGTTAGAATGCACTCGCCAGTGGATTCTCATTCTCCCCTATCTCACTTACGGTCAGCGGCTCCTGATGTAGTTGCAAGCAGTGGCAGAACAATTGTCCGTGAAAGGTGAGTGTGCCTTTTCTTTTCTTTATTGGTCTCATACCTGAATGAATCATTGTTGTCCATTTTTCGTTTTATTGGATTTCATTTGATAGATCATATTTCTTTGTTTGATGTAATGAGATGAAGACATATATGTTAGGTACAATTGGCTATATCTAAAATCAAGTAGATCATGCTTTTGTAGAATACTTTGATTTTGTAATACAACTAGCTGCTGTTGTGATTTTAAGATTTTCATAATGGACCTAAGGTATTCCTATTTATACCCATAGTTGGACTCTTTCTAACATAAAATTTAACAAAATAAATATGTAATTAGTCAAGGGTTTTCCAATATAAGTGTGGCTGTCAAGCTGAACCATGAAAATATTACTTCTGCTGCCTTTCCTTCTCAGTCTCAATTCTAAAAACTTCTATTTTACATGTACTAACAATATATGTAAGTGAGATTTGGAATTGATATGCTTAACTCATGCAAATATATTCTTGACAGATTACCTACAAGGTGCTCGTGAAGATATTTGATTTTAAATTATTTTTACCGAATTTTGGCTTATTCAATTGAGCTTTCTCTATTGAGTTCACTTAAAATATATATATATATATATATATATATATAGATACACACACACACACTCAGCATGGGTGTGAATTTATTTAGAAAAGGACCTATTTTCTTCTGCTTTTGGTTTTGCTATGAAACTTGTTGTGTTTCTTCTGCTTTTATGCATTCAAGATCTTGAAGGAAGACAAGAATACCTGTTTAGGTGTTTGATAGAAACAAGAGTCTCCATTCTCTAACATCCTCAACCACAAGCCCAATTTATGCAGGTTGTACTTTCCTAATTTGTGTTGTAATTCTCTATATTCAAATAATATATTTCTGCCTTTAAATTTTTTTTTAAAAAAAATATGCAGTCTCTTGGCATTTTTCTTTTTCATTTGCCAAGAGACTACATTTTGTTTAGATGGTACAAAATGTAATGCTTTGTACTATGTTATAGTGGCTTCTAATTGCCACAAAATCTGATGCAATTAGATGGTACTTGCAGCTTTTACTGGACAGCTTTTGTATTGCTGGAGACACTTTCTTTGTTATATGTCCCAAGATTGTTTGTTTAACATCCAGAGTAAGCTTGGTCCGGTTGAGATTGGAAGTAAATATAGGCTAATTTGGATTACTTAGAAAACAGCGAAATATTCTTGTGCAGGTGCATGGAACTGTATGAGGGACAAATGCCCCAAGGTTAATAGATGGAGATCATCTGGTTTCCCAAAGCAATTCCAAAGCATGTTTTTATAGGCTGGCTAAGGGTTCACAACAGACTTTCCACAAAAGACTGAATGTTGTAGTGATGTGCTAATCTTGATACCTATTTTGTAATATTTCTATCTTGATGAGGATAAGGTGAGCCATAATGAGCTAGGTGCCTAATAAAACACAAAGTTCCACGGGCCTGAGATTATGCTCTATGATGAGAAATCCATTGTGTCTAGACTGGCATTGGGGTCTACTGTGTGTCATATAAGGCTTCAGAGGAATGCTAGTATTCATCAAGTTCTGAAGAGGCTATGGTCAAAATGATCATGTGGGAAGTGAAGATCGGAGTTGAATATAACAATTACTGCAATTTTGTTCAAAAAAGGAGAATATGTTGTCTTTGGGGGGGGTATTTCATGTTCTTCAGAATAGTAGCAGTTAATGGTCCTTTTCTCCTTGAACTAATAGATTCAGAAATTTTTCGTAATGTTTATGGTGCAATGCAGGCTGTTTTTTTTTTGCACGCACGCGCGCGCGCACACACATTTTTTTAAATGAATTGCTCATTCATCCATTACAGAAGATTGCTTCTTTTTTCTTTTTTTTTTTTTTTTTTTTTGAGGCTGTATCTGCCGCCGTTGTTATTTTTGAAATGGCACATTTAAGGATGAATGAGTTGTTTGGTCATTGGATTTAAACTTGGTGTACACAAAAGGAATCAGCATGATATGGTGAAGAAGGAAAAGATGGATCGGATTTTCAAATATAAATGCTGCGTTGCTTTTCTCCTTGGTTGCAAGACCAGCAAATATGATGGCGTCCTCAAGAATGCCCAAAATCAACTAGAAATATTGGGTTTATGCTTTCAAGATCTTGAAGGAGGACAAGAATACTTGTTTAGGCGTTTGATAGAAACAAGATCCTTTATTCTACAATATCCTCAACCACGAGTTCTCCAATTTATGCGGGCTGGACTTTCCTAATTTGTGTTGTAATTCTCTATATTCAAATAATATATTTGTGTCTTTAAATTTTTTTAAAAATGCAATCTCTTGGCATATTTCTTTTTTCATTTGCCAAGAGATTGCATTTTTTTTAGATGGTACAAAATCTAATGCTTTGTATGTTATAGTAGCTTCTAATTGCCACAAATTTGATGCAATTAGGTGGTACTTGCAGCTTTTACAAGACAGCTTTCGTATTGCTAGAGGCATTTTCTTTGTTATATGTCTCAAGATTGCTTGTTGATCATCCAGAGTAAAGCTTATTCTGGTTGTGATTGGAAGTAAAAATTGGCTAATTTGGATTAATGAGAAAACAATGTAATATTCATGTGCAGGTGCATGAAACTGTATGAGGTAGAAATGCCCCAAGGTTGAATGGTGAAGATCATCTAGTTTCCCAAAGCAATTCCAAAGCATGTCTTTATAGGCTGGCTAAGAGTTCACAACAGACTGTCAACAAAAGACAGAATGTTGTAGTGATGTGCTAATCTTGATACCTATTTTGTAATTCTTCTATCTCAATGAGGAGGAGGTGAACCATAATGAGCTGGGTGCCGAATAAAATCCAAAGTTCCTTTGGCCTAAGATTATGCTCTATGATGAGAAATCCATTATGTCTAGACTAGCATTAGGGTCTACTGTGTGTCATATTCAGCTTCAGAGGAATGCAAGTATTCATCAAGGACTACCTTCTGAAGAGGCTATGGTCAAAATGATCAAGTGGGAAGTGAAGATCAGAGTTGAATGTAACAGTTATTGCAATTCTATTCAAAACAGGAGAATATGCTGTCTTTGGGGGGTATTTCGTGTTCATCAAAATAGTAGCAGTTAATGGTCCTTTTCTCCTTGAATTAACAGATTTGAAAATTTAATTTTGTAATGTTTATGGTGCAATACAGACTGTTTCTCTTAGGCCCAAAACTTGTGCAAAAAAACAAGCATGCAACAATAACCCATTGCATTTAAAAAACAATTCTAACCACTTTGGATATCATATTTTAGGTTGGGTAACACTCGGCTTAGAACTAAACTTGACAGAAGGAAAAAATATAATTGAAAGAAAAGAACTCCACAGAACCCATATCACTTCAGCATTCGCTATAATCACACCACTTTTCTTGATTTGATATTTTCTTCCCCATTTCTCATGGCATATTAATAGGTCTCATATTTTATCCAAAATATTGAAAAATACTACCTAAATGAGAGTATGACATTGTGTAATCAAATTAGAATTTAAGCTTTTTTCTTTTTTTATTTTTCTTTTTCTTTTCACCCTTTTATCATTTAACTTTTTTACAGTTTTCTACTTTGAGTTTTTGTTATAATTCCAAATTTTAGAAAAAGTTTCATTCTAGGTAAATTTTTTTAAAGCAATTAATGTAATGAGACAGAGACGTGTAAACACAACTTTGTAGTTATATTTCAATATTCTTAATACTTTTAGATTAATTTATTTTCTCAACATATTTTTACACTATAACAAAATGTATTTTCGGCAACCAAAATTTTTATCACTAAAAGTCCAAAGTAGAGTAACATTAGATGTATAAACTAATGTATTTAAACTAATCTCTTCTCTTTTTTTTTTTTTTAGTAAATAGTAATACTTATTATAACACACATGAAAATAGTATTACTAATGTTTTAAACTGGATTTATAATGCATTACATAATTAGAGTACAACTACAAAAGTGCCTAACATTTATAGTTGTAGAGTGAGGTTATAAACAGCGAACACTTTATTTTTAGAGAGTTTTAACCTATGGTGTCCGCTCCTGATGATAGCTCTTTATCATCAAACCAAGACATCAATCAGTTTTTGATGTAGGCGATGATTGAACCCCAAATCACTTATATAACCACTAGTGGATGTCCCGCGCGATGCACGTGTTCATTATTAGTTATTTTATAATACTCATATGTGTTATAATGTTTGGAAAATTAATTTTGATTATGTATTATATGTCTCTAAAATAATGAATGAAAAAAATTGTAACACAATATATTCATAAGCAACCATAATTAATTAGTCTCCAAAAATGCCACTATATGCCCTTTTTTGTTTGATCAGGCGTACATGTATATTTAGTTCTTATATTTAACCACTTTCAATATAAATTTTTTTATTATTTCCTTTATTTTTTAGAAGTTTTTTTTTTTTTTTAAGAAAACATGTGAACTTTTGAAGGCTAAACATCTAAGATTTAAGGTTTATAATTTCTAATTTGCAAAACTAAATATACATGCTAGAGATTAAAAATAAAACAATAATTGAATAGGGAAATATAAACTTAGGGTATGTTTGGTACGCTATAATAGCTCCTGTAATGGAATAGTTATTCATGTGTAATATCAATTCGGTCATTTGGTTGCTTCTTTATTACATGGATTAGTTATTACATTAGAATAACTATTCTTAAAATTGAAGAATAACTATTCCTCATTCAAATGGATGTTATAGCTATTCCTTAGTGCATATAATAGGTTTTAAAATTAATATATTTCCAAAAATATAAAATTTCTTTATACAACATTTTTTACAAGTTTTCCATATGTAACGACCAAACTTATGAATAGTAATAGTTATTCCATTACAATGTCTTCTATTTCCAGTAATAAAAGTTACTATTCCTAGTGTAATCCACATTCAGTATACCAAACGTGCCCTTATACTATTTCATATTTTACGTTTAATTTTACTTACATCTAAGTACCTTAATCACTTACAAAGATTTAAACATTTTCCAAAAAAATAAATAAAGACAAAAAATACATACCTTTTAGAAACCCCATATGTTGTTAAAGTAGTGTATTAAGCTTTGATAGTGTTGTTAAGAAGTTTAGATCATATGCACTTGAAATCAAAGCCAATTTCATATTCTTGTTGACATTAATTTCTCACTCTTTTTCTCTCTATCTCTTCAGTCCTATTTTTCTTTTAGCCTTTTGATATTTTGTGAAACTGGAATAAAAGAACATGAAAACTAACATTGAATGGAGAAAATCTTTCATTTTTTTATATTAATGAAATTAAAAGTGGAAGAGTTCAAGAAGTTAGAAAGGGGAGTAGAACCAAATATTTTAATTTTCTGCATTTATAGCTTAAACTAATCATTGATAAGAAGGTGGGAGGTGAAATACTAAAGGAAAAAGTACTCATACAAAGTGCCACACGACAGAACCTCATGCACTTTCACATGAGGTCTCTGCTTTGACACTAATTTCTCACTCTTTGTCTCTCTATCTCTCTAGTCCTATTTTTCTTTTGGCCCTTTGATATTTTGTGAAACTAGAATAAAAGAACATGAAAACTAACATTGAATGGAGAAAACCTTTCATTTTTTAAATTAATGAAATCAAAAGTGGAAGAGTGTTCAAGAAGTTAGAAAAGGGAGTAGAACCAAATTTTTTAATTTTTTGCATTTATGGCTTAAACTAATCATTGATAAGAAGGTGGGAGGTGAAAGACTAAAGGAAAGAGTACTCATACAAAGTGCCACATGGCAGAACCTCATGCAATTTCGCATGAGGTCTCTGCTTTTATATATATATTGATTGATATTGATTGATTAGAAACTTTACCAGTTGAGCTAACTGTAACTCACATAAATATCGGATACTAGACGCGCACAACAATCTCTTCTTTTAATTATTAACAACTATGAGTACTTATTTAGACTATTCTATTCTTTTAATTATTATTAACTATGAGTTAATTATTTTAGTTTCTATGTTTTAATCATATGAAACATAAACTTGTAGTTTATTGACATCAAGGAAAACTTGAGCATGATAATGATTCTCAATTGAATTCTAACTGAACTTGTATCTAGTTAGATTTAGCAAATCTTCCAATACATTAAATTCAACACTATTGGGAATGGAGAAATCATGTAGGGGTTTCAAAGATATAAAAAATGTGGAGGACAATTAAGTAAATAAAATTAAGTTTTACTTTGAATCTTTTCTTTTAATCTTGGCCTCCCTAAACTGGAATCTTGACTCTGCCACTGGCTTTAGTATATCCTAGTCCTAAGGATTAATTAGTTTGATCTTGGCTGACTATATGAGACTTAGTCAAGGTTTCTAGCTTCTAAAAGAATCTTTTCAATTACTCTTACCGATAAGGACTGATTAGGAGAGGTGCTTACTTGTATTAATGGTTTGAGACCTTGATAATCCAACCTCTCTAATTCTGATTTGGAATGAGCAGATCAAATGGCAATTTTTAATTTCTTACCATGTCAATAATAATCAATCAGAAGGTGCCTACTCAAATACCCAAGACACACTAACAATAGGTGATTGCCAGGCTTTGGCAAATATGTGCAAATATGTAATGAGTGACATACATGCAATTTTTGGAAAACATAAAGGGGAAAATTTTTAGTCCCAAGCATACAATACATAAGAACAATAACATTAATAAATGTGTTACTGAAATTATGCCTCTATCCTATATTTGAAAGAAGTATAGGATATGTATAGAATAAATTCCAAAATCCATTTTGATGTCCTGTAGTAACAACGGTCTTTTTTATTGCTACTGTAGTAGCCCTTTGGTTGGGTATTAGAGCAATATTACCTATTGATTAATCCTTAACTTTAGGACTTTTTTAATTTTTTAAATTGACTCAATTGTGAAATAAAATATCATGACATTTGTATCTAGGGAGAATTTGCTTTGTAGTGACTATTCCCTAGATTGATCTATGCAATAATTCAATTTTAGATTTATTATGAATTATGGGTTGTGTTAAAGATTCAAAAAACACTTATATAAAAGAATAAACAAGAAAACTATACAGGAACATATGCCCCTAAGATTAATAAAATATTCATGTTTGTGATGCATTTCACAACTAAGGGATAAACAAAATACCTAGGCCTAAATTTTTTATGCCTAGTGAAGTTGCCAAGCTATCAACAACAAATTTGGTCTAGCCCAACCTACCAATGTCAACGACAACTCTATCATTTTGGGCTTTTACTTTCTTGGGTTGTCTTGTAGTGGAGTACGCTTGGTCTTCTTTCCTTCAAGCTTTCCAAGTGGCCCACTCTTATTCTTTAATTTATCTTGTCTTGTAGTGAAAAGGAACCTTGTTGTGTTTGAAGGCTGGCCTGTTTGGATTGCTTACAATTTATATCTCAAAACTCATATTCCAAAACCATACTCTAATTCATTACCCATAACTCATATCTCTATTCCCACAATAACTCAAATTTCTCTAAAATTTGTGTTTGGTTCCAAAAATGAGTTATATCTCTCACTTTTTAAGTCCAATTTTTGGTAAAATGTTGAAGCCCACCCACTGTCACTACACAAAATGGTAACATAGCCATCACATTTTTCTGCTCTGCCATGCCCATCACAAAACCGAGACTGAAACCCATAAGCCAAAAGCCCCCTCACTTCGTCTTCTCCCCTCCCACACTGCCAACAACACCATCATCATTCAAACCCAACAAGCAATTCCCAGAAGTTGGGCCCAAAAATGCTCTATTAAGCAAACCAACCCATTCAACGTGTTCAAAAACCAGTCCTTGGACTTGATTGAGTTGTCAAGAGTCAGCTCGATTGTTAAGCCGAATCAAGTTTCAAAGGGAATAAAAAGATTTGAAGCCATGGTTGTGGGTTTGATCGATACCCATGTGTTTATGGGTTTGTGTCTCTCGGTTTAAGACATTAGCTTGGCTTAACATTGGATGGACATGGTGGAGTGGATTTGAAGAAGAAAGAAAGAAAGAAAGAAGAAGAAGAAAAAGAAAAAAACTAGGAAGAAGAAGAGGGGGAAAAAAAACCTATTGGTGGTGGAGTGGGTCTGAAGATGAAGAAGAAGAAAAAGGTCGTTGGTGGTGAAGTGGGTCTGAAGAAGAAAGAAAGAAAGAAAGAAAAAGAAAGAAAGAAGAAGTAGAGAAAAAGAAAAAAACAAAAAACAAATAGAAGCCGGTGGAACTTTGGAGAAGAAAGAAAGAAAGAAAAAGAAAGTGGATGTGACACTGTGAGTTGATAGCGACAAGTTAGGAGGAAGGGTCCCACAAGTTTGATTTTTTTACAACTTTGCCAATATAACTCATATTTCATAATCCGAAAACACTTAAAATTTATTTTCAGTTTTCATCACTCAAACTCAAAATTTTGAGTTTTTAGTGATGAGAACTTAACTAAGAAATTTATCTGAACAAACTATAACTCAGTGAGGCCCATATTTTTTGAGTTTTAAGTGATTGAAACTCAATTTTAATTTCGTTGATCCAAACACCCCTAGTAGTTTCTTTTAAGAAACATGTTTTGTTTCTTTCCTATTCATGCTTGCCCACATTAAGTTTTTACCTTTTAGTGAGTTGGACTCTTCTTATGGCCAAATGGAATATTTCACCCATGAAGGTTTTGTCTTCAAGGAATATGTGTGGGCTTCATGATTTAAAGTAAATGGTTTTTTTTTTCTTTTTTCTTTTTTTAGAAAAGTTTAATTGGTTTTTAATTGTGAAATTTTATTTTAAACTCATTTATTATGAATACGGGATTTTTATTGAGGAAGCCCATCATGAAGAGATAAGAGAAATAATGTGAGCAATGAGTCTTGATACTTTGAGAAGAACAAATGGGCCTTGAGCCCAATCTTTAATGCAAGAAAACCATGGGCCACGAGCCCAATCAATAAGTAGGAAAAAGGTGGAATGTAAATTTATTATGTGAAGTGAATAAACGTGGGACATAAGTCTGACCCACTAGGTATGAGTAATTTTAGGCAAAGCCCAATCCACATGGTATGATGAACTTGGCCCAAAATTCTCTCTCTCTCTCTCTCTCTCTCTCTCTCTCTCTCTCTCTCTCTCTCTCTCCATTTATAATATATGATGAGATGACATGGATTGACTAATGAAATAGTGTCACATGGTCAAACAAGTTCTAGTTTTTCTTCTCTATGATCATCATAAAACTTGTTGACCAAGTTGTCTAATTTCAATGGGTGTATGATACTATTCTTTACTTATATTTTTGAAAATCATGCTATGATTTTCCAGCTATAATATGATACGTAGTGTGGACTATGGAGATGATATATTGATTGTGTATAAGTTGTAAAATAAATATTATGTCAAAATTTATGTCATTAAAAGATGCTGCTAAGCGCAAGGTATAGTAGCATATCACCGACCAAACATCCCACCGAACTTTTGTCCTTGGAATCAATGATGTTTTATTTGAACACTCTTCTAATACAATCATAGAATGACTTAATTTTTATTTTTTAAGTAGGGAATATATACTCGGTAATAATAATAACGAAAATATAATTGTTTTGACAGTTTTTTTTATTCCTTATGTTGACATGTTAGTTTCAAAATCTATACTTTTTCATGTTAACATTATAATATATAATATAACAGTGATTATCATACACTCACTAGTGTACATCATCCGTACACAAGAAGATATGATGTGGACATCATAAACATAATTCTGGATATATGATGTGTAAAGAGTGTACACTATTGAGTATGTAACAAAATTTTTCAAAATATATATGCATGTGTGTGGCTCTCAAGTAACTTTGAATCGAAAATTTCTATCAAGTTATTACATTAATTAGCACTACACATTGTCTTGTCATTTGTACGTAGAAAAAATTAGTCTTTACCTTGAAGCATTTTAGGAAGCAGTAGAACCATCTTCTTTATTCTGAGAAGAAAGAGTCACAAGAATGTAACAATGATAAATAACATGGACAATAACAGTAACAATAATAATTATAATTTGCAATCATGAACAATAACAACAACAATAATAATTACAATAATGCAATCTTTGCATATGCCCTGATTATTTGGTACTACTACTATACCGTAGTGGTGGGCTTTTTCTTGCACAGTGTTGGGCTGGATTGCTTCCTGCCGTGCCAAGCCCAAAGTATTCTGGATCAGGGAGTTGGGACCAGTCTAATTACAATCCACCATGGTCCGACTTGTGCACAAGCCACGCCTTATCCTACAGCAACTTAGATTACGTGCCCACAGCAGACAAAGCTATTTAAAATGATTACAACAGATAGATATGACAAATATGATAAAGAGATTTATTTAGACAAGAATAAATTGCAGGAAAATACATATTCTAGTAAAACGACAACTGAAATAAAAAGAAGGGAAATTGGGAGTAATCTTATTAAACTAAAAAGGAATATTAGTCTGCCGTTGTGTGTTATAGGATCTAAGCCAAGAAGGAAAGAAAGTTTCCTCAATGCGAGTAATCTCCCAAGGAAGAGATTAATTGCTTTGAGGGAGCGAACCTAAATGACTTATGCTCCGAAAGGTCCTCTTACTATTGGTCGAGGACATAGGTGAGAGGGAGAGAGGGAATGATCCTGTTTGGTGCATGGCTGCCGCTTTTGTTCTCTCTGTTTTTTTTTTCTTTTCTCTGTTTTCTCATTCTTTCTTCCTTTTGTTTTCTTTCTCTTTCTTTGTTTGTTTTTTTTTTAATGTGATTCTCTCCTAGGCCGATCTTCCCCCCCTTCAATGCGTGCACAGTGAGTGTTCTTATATAATGCTTGCCGCTACTGGCTTTTACCATTTTAGCCTTTAACCATTTTTGTCTAGTGTGTGTGTCCTTTCCGACTATTACTAATTGGTCAGGTGCTCAGCCAGCGCCACTTGCCTGCGCTGGCCGTGCCACTCCACATCACCAGGCAAAGACAGATTATTTTGTTTATTTGTTTGCCATGACATCCTTACCTGCCACAGCGTGAGTGCTTTCTCTCTCTTCATCCCTCATGGCATGCACCTAGTGGTTGCAACTCAGCCTTGCCTCTTTTGGGTGGCATGTCATCCCAGTAGGACACTTCCCCTAAAAGAGCCTAAGTAAGAACCAAAAAAATAGGATTTCCCCTCTCCTCACAGCCAGACCATGCCCTCTTACCTCTAACCCATAATCCACCCTTTCCGGTATTGGTTGGGTACATGATAGTGGTGTAGGGGCCTTGCGCGTGCCATACTTCCACGTTCGTCCAAAATCTGCCTACTGCTCACGCGTTCGCCGTGGTCTGAAGGTCCCTCTGTCCATTCTGCTGTTCATTCCTAACTTCTCATGGCGTGGGTTGTTTCTCCTGACTTTACTTTCTTTGTGTCTTTCTTTCCTGGGACTAGGCTTTGTTATTTATCTCTTGCCGTACCACGCCACCATTCCTGCCCCGATGTTATTTGGCCCAAAAATGCTAGGCTCTTTTGGATTTGCTATTTATTTCTTTTCTGACGGCCCAATAAATCCATTGGGCTTTTCTCATCATATTGTTTGCGAGCTCACTGTCTCGTCTGCTTCCTTTTAGGCGGCCTTGGCCTATTTACTTTCTTGGGGCGTCCTTGGCCCTTGCGAATTTCGTGCTTCCCATGGGCTTTTACCATTTCACTGGGCTTCCTCGGTTGAACTACTCCATACTTCATCCATGGGGCTAATAGATACTCTATTGCCCCTTACTTTCTTTATTTACACTACCTTGGGCCTGCCGTGGCAGGCATGGCCCATTCTCACTTTTTCTACATCCATTCTGCCCATGGGTTTGCTATTTCTCTCTTTCTGGGCCTTTGAGCCCATTTACTTTCTCAAGATCCATTTGTTTGCTTTATGAACCTACGATTCATTGTTCCTGCCGCTTGGGCTTAATGGCCTTTCTATCCACTTTCTAACTCTTTTCTGCCCATGTCGATGGGCATCTCTTTTCTGCCAGGCTCTCAAAAATGAGCCTCAACAACCGTAAAGCCAACGTTTTCTAAATAATTTTTCCATGAACAAAAGTAGTCATTCTAATAAATATGGGATTAGTTACTTTGTTGAATAGTTACCATAGACATAAAAGGTGACGCACCCTTTAGCAAAGGTTATGAACCTCGTCATTGAAACAAGTATAGGTGTCTAGAATTAGTAGAAATGAGAGGAGAAAAAAATAGTCATTTTTAATAAACTAAATTATGAAATAGAAATAGAGTATTTTCTGATATATTAGTGCAGATGAGTATACCTTCAATCATTATTGGCTTCCCTTACATTCTTCTTTGACCGTTTCCACAAGAATTTTCTCTACAATATCACTTTGTTACGTTGTTCCCCTTCAATCATAATCACTAGCTATTTTGATTTTCTAGTTGTAAACACTTTATAACCCTTTCCCAATTCAAAAAAATAATCCACATCCATATCCCAACAATACAACTTTCCAATGAAGCCCAATCTTCAAATTATCAACTTGGATGGTTGACAATGGTAGTGATCTGTTGTCCTTTGTTATCGCCACAAGTTTTTGCCAATGGAAATTCACATAAGCCCAAGTTTCCATTGTACAAATCAAATGAAAATGTATTGAACTAGTTACCTTGAGGTATTGGTCCAAATAAACAATTTCTTGATAAGCTTAAAACTTCTAATGATGTAAGATCTACCAACTGTCCTAGAATTTCTCCTGTAAGATTGTTTGAGGAAATATCCAGCCACTCCAGATTGGTCAAATTTCGCAGTGATGAAGGAAGTTACCTGTAAGTTTATTGTGCGACATGTTGAGTCCTTTGAGTGACTTCAGTTTTCTAATGGACTTTGGAATCTCTTCTTTGAAACAATTGTTTGAGAAATCAATGGTTGTAAAGAGATTTTGGATTTTCACCAATTCAATGGACAACCTTTTCGGGATCACCATCACAGAATCATGATAATAGTTATCACCTATATATTTCAATTCACCTTTGTCTGCATTTGCTTTCATCATTGCATTCAAATAATTGAAATATTTTTCTAGCAAAAGACCATGAAACTCATTGTGAGCAAGGTCTATGATTCGTAAATTGGTGAAGGAAACTTTGGTACTTGGATTTTCTTTAGGACCATGAAATCTATTTGATCACAAGACAAGAACCCGTAAATTTGGAAGAGTTCCTAACCAATGAGGAAAGGTGTCCTAATCTTATTGCTACCTAGATCAAGCATTTCCAAGTGTCTGCAATTTACCAATGATTGGAGCAAAGGCCCTTCCAATTTATTGCCATTGAGGTTAAGATTTCTTAAGTTGTTTTTTGCAAATGTTTCTGGGATGGTGCCATGAAATGTATTCTTTCGTAAATCCAACACACAGAGATTATCACTCAATTTTCCAAAACATGAAGGAATCATATTACTCAAGTTATTATGAGACAAATTAAGAACAATATTGAGTGAACTGATATTACAAATCAAAGAAGGGAGCACTCCACTTAAATTATTCCTTGACATTGAAAAGAAGTAAATGCCTGATGGAGGCATTGGAAGCGGTCCTTGAAGTGACTTGGAGTGAAGATCAGCAACTTCAAGGTTTTTGAGCTTTGAGAATATTTTAGTGCCACTAAAATTGTTGAGGGAGACATTTATATGATAAAGGCACACAAGTTTCCAAACTACTAATAGTAAATAATGAATTTACACAATTTTTTTCACAACAAATTTCACAATTGTCAGAATAATACTATATAGTATATACAGTATCTTTCACGATTTTTGAAGATTCAATTTTCATTTAGACCCACCACTTACACTACTTTATTGTCAACTAGTTATATAATTCCCAATGTCAACTTGTGAAAATACCAACTCTCCTCTTGGTGGGTTCTACGTAATCATTATTTTTAAAGAAAAAAAAAATTGGCCTACTTATATTCATATATACCACTAAAACCATAGCCTCGCTCTTTTTCTTTTTTAGTTTTTAATTTTTTTTCAATCTTGTTTTTGCTATAATCCAAATTTTAACTGCTAAAAAGAATAGAGAAAAAATGTTGAATTCAACATTATTTTTTAATAGCATTCAAGGCAGTGAGGATAGAAAATTGCAAGTACTTTGTTTTACTCTTAACACTTTCACAATAATTTATTTTAAGAAATAAAATTGATTGTTTAAACTCTATTTATTTAGATTAATCTCCAAATTACATTAATATATATTTGTGTATTTAGTTTGCTATTAATATCAATTAACTTTTTTTTTTATTAATTTTGCTTTCAACATTGCCCGCCCTAAACTGAATTCTTGGCTCCACCACTGGTGTTAGTTCCTTATAGATCCAAAAAAAAAAAAAAAAAAAAGACCAAGGCCAACCGTAGCTAAAAATGAAAGGTATTGTCAAAATGTTGTGACATCTTGTTCATGTCATAATATTTTCATAACTGCTAAGGTGTTAGTTCCTTATAAATCAAAATAAAATAATAAATATCAAACCAACCACAACTTAATATAATGGTATTACATCTTTATTTACGTGGCTTATTGGTCATGCACACTAGTTAATGAAACCTGCATCCAGGATCATAGTTGATCAATTAATTAATTTGGGTTAATTTGATTGAATTAATCCACCTGGTCTAAAAAATCTAACACGTGTTAAGTGTTAACATACTCTGACATTATTTTTTTTTTTTTTTTTGAGTGCCACAGACAGATTCACAGGTGTTCATGTGGAATGCCTAGATTATAAGTGCACCTGAAGAACCTAATTTTGGAACATTTGATCTCATGAACAAACTTATAAATGAATCATTTTATAAGGGTTGGTGCAGTGTGCAAAAGAGATATCAATATTAAGGTAGACATAAACTGCTTCTTAGTTAAAATACTATATATTTTGACAAGTTAGATATGAAAAAAAGAATAATTTAAACCCAATTAACACATACAACTTCTTAATAGAGACATCCATTCTTATGGAGTGACCTTATGATCAATTATACAATAAGTAGAGCGTTGAATTTTACGTTGTGTTGAAAATAACAATTGTTATTTTCTGGCCAGTGATCAGGGACGGACCCAGGCAAGGGCCTAAGGGGGCCCGGGCCCCCCCTAGGCCTAAAAAAAAAATTTTTTAGCAGCTATTTTTTTTAAAGAGCTTGGGCCCCCCTTATAATTTTACTCGGGCCCCCCTGTTATTTTGCTCCGGCCCCCCTCCTCCCTTGTTATTTTGCTCCGGCCCCCCTCCTAAGTCACCCAGCCCAGCCCACGCCCACCAGCCCATGACCCGTATAAGTGTAAAAAAAAAAAAAAAAAAAGAAACAACAGAAGAAAAGAAGAAAGCCCTCAGCACTCACTCTTGCAAACGCACAAGGGAGAAAGTGAGAAACAAAAAACACACACACACACACTCTGACTCAGTGAGAGGAGCGACACGGCGACAGGGAGAGACCGAGAGGCGAGAGAGTCATAGAGAGATTAGAGAAGAGAGAGACGCACACGGCCACGTCTGACGCCGGCGAGACCCACGCCGTGAAGCACGCGACGCGAGAAGAGAGAAGACCCACGCGGGCCACGCCGGCGAGACCCACTTGCTCCAGCCGGACCAGCCTTCACAGTTCACGCACTCACCCACTTGCTCGATCTGCTCCAGCCTTCAATCACAGGTATTTACATTTCACTTTATCTCTTGCTTCAAATTTCAAAACCTTGTGATCTGATCTGAGGATTGAGAATCTGAGATTCATATTTCATAGAAACTGTGCTTGTGCCTTGTGAGTTGTGATTCATGTTTGTGTTTTGTATTGATTGTGAAATGTGAATTGAATGAATCTGCTGAGTGCTGCATGAGTGCCTGTGGTGTTTTTTTTTTTTTTTTTTGTTTGGCTTTGTGACTCTGTGTCTCTGTCACTTTGTGTTTGTGTGTTTGTGACTTGCTATGTTTGTGACTCTCTCTTTATATAGATAAGAGAGATAGAGAGAGTCAGAGAAAGTAGATTAGTTTGTTGAGTCAACAAAGAAAAAAACTTTTTTCTTTGTTGACTGGTGGTTGGGCATGATAGGGACAAATGGAGGTGGACTTGGGCAACGGACAACAAGTGACAGACAGAAAAAAAAAAAAAAAAAAAAAAAAAGGAAGTAAAGTTAAAAGAAAAGTTTTTGTTAGTTGTGAAAGCAGAATATATTTGTCAGTAGTGGGATTCGTTGGGTTAGTGGGATAGTGACAAAAAGATGGAGACAACACAACATAAAGACATAAAGATGGAGACAACACATTGAACACAACACAAAGACGTAAATAAAGGCAGACCAAACATAAAGACGTAAATAAAGGCAAACCAAAGATAAAAAGAAAAAAACAAATCATATAATATAGACAATTGTCACACAAATTTAAAAAAATAATGGTGATTCTTATATGATTATTATTTTATTTGTAGATCATGAAAAAATCAACTACAATGCTTGATTTTTTCAAAAGAAAAGGTTCAACTTCAAATTCTTCCGATGTCTACGTGGAATTGTCAACAACTAATGTTGCCATTCCAATTCCAGAAAATGTGGAGGATGTTCCAATTCTCCCAATTCCGGAAAATGTTGATGCTCCAATCTCTCAAACACAATTTCAAAGAATTGACCTTGATTCTTTGGATTATGATCCCGGAACACGCAAACAAATATGGGAATATCATGTTAATCAACGTGATGAAATTCGACAGGCTTACATTGTTGGGAAATATACATGTTTGAATCGAATACAAAACATACGCAGGGGAAAATAAACGGATCTACTTCATTCGCAATTGATAACATGCACTATGTAGGTTTCAGAATATAAGAACAAGAGAGTGTACCTTGATGCGGTGAAATTCAAAACCGAATGAAGAAGTACTCGGGAACACTTTCAATCTTCACTCCAATTCCACTTGATGCCCAAGATGTGTGGTCTCTCAATCAGTTCTATGTATCTAGAGAGAATATGAAAGAGTGTCTCTCTTTCTTATTTCATTACCTTACACATACAAACCATTTCATTCAATATAAAATTCTGTATGTTTCTCTCCACATAACTGATTATCTAATTGGGCTAGCCTTTTGGGCCTTCCCAATTGGGCTATAGTGTGTGGCTTGGAGTGGGACCAAAAGGGAACAAATAAGACACTAGCTCCAATGGGCCTTGGGCTTTTCTGTCAACTCTTGACAAGTCCAAAGTTACCATTAATTATATTTAATACCACTATATAAATATAATTGCACTCTAGGCCTCATTAATAAATTATATCCCAAGACTTTATTATACATGCAACCCCTTCATAAAATATTCGTAGTAATACAAAGTCATAAATATAGACTGCCACTTTGTAAATTACTACATCTTAATTCTTGAGTACCCGGTTTAATCCTTTTAAGTTATTCATCATATATTTATGAAATCCAATTTCATAAATATATACTTTAGTCTTACTAAAGTGGTTAGGCCTAACTCTCTGAATAACTGTACCTATTAAACTTATCTCAAGGGAATATTTTATATCTCCGTTAAGAGACTATGAATTCCATCTTGAGAATATATGTTCCATCAACACTAAATGTGGCTGCCCAACATACTGAGGTTTTGACCGTTACTTTAGATCTCACTCCTGATATATCAAAGCAACCTACATTTCATGATCAGGTCCATTATTCTCTCAGGATTAAGAGTTCATGTGAATACAAGTCGTGAGATTTATTATTCAATTGACAGTTGTTAGAAGAATAATAAATCTCATAGCGGTCCAGTTCAATATGCCTTAACTCTTAAAACATATCAACATATTAACTAGAAGTCACCACTTCCATGATCAAGACAAATCATCGTAGTTAATATGTTATAGTCTTCGCAGATGAAATGCCCAATTTCATCACCGACTACGAACCAAAATTCTGAGTTTACAAAGAACTTGTGATTTATATCTTCTGTGACTTTTCACATAAATCACATACTATGCATCTCATGGACTATTCGATAATGTCCGAATATTCATGTTACCATTATTTTAGATAAGAATAAAACAACTTTATTAAACACAATATTAAGTCATACATCATTTCTCACATAATGTCATACATAATATCATACATAGCATCATTCAATAGGATTTAAGGGCACATATCCTAACATACATTATAAAAGGTCGGCACCAACCTCCTCTAAAGACATTCAAAAAAAGTGGAAAGCACAATCGTAGCTTTCAAGCTTCTTGGTTTGAATATAATTCAACATGGCTTGAATATTCTCCTACGACAGATGCAGCTTATTGTCTACCTTGCTTTGTCTTTCATAATTCAAATGGGGTTGCGGGACAAAATACATTCACTATTGGTGGCTTTAGAAATTGGAAAAAGGTTGGGGGCAAAGATTGTTATTTTCAAGGTCATATAGGAAAAGATCCTAACTCAGCTCATAGAGTTGCTGAGCAAATGTGTAAGGATTTGATGAACCAATCGCAGCATTTACAAAGGGTAGTTGATCATTTCACTACTGAACAAATTGCAAATAATCGGTTGCAACTGAAGGCCTCAATTTTTATTGTCCGATATCTTGCCTTTCAAGCTATAGCTTTTAGAGGTCGAGATGAAAGTTGTAGTTCATTAAATCGTGGGAATTTTTTTGAAGCATTGGGTATTGTGACTTTTTGGAATGAGAAGGTAGCTGAAATAATAGAAAAAGCTCCTAAAAATGCAATTTACACATCACCTAGGATTTAAAAGGAAATTCTACATGTTTTCTCAGCCAAAGTGAAGAAGACCATTCGGGAAGAAATTGGTGATGCAAAGTTTTGCATAATGGTTGATGAAGCTCGTCATGAGTCCATGAAAGAGCAAATGGCTGTGGTTTTTAGATATGTTGATGCAGAAGACTTTGTGAAAGAACGCTTTTTTGGGCTTATTCATGTTGTTGACACTACGGCTTTGACTCTAAAGAATGGGATATATTCTTTGTTATCTCAACATTGCTTAGATATACAAAATATTCGAGGGCAAGGATATGATGGAGCAAGCAACATGCGAGGTATGTGGAATGGATTACAAGCTTTGATTTTGAATGATTGCCCATATGCTTACTAGATCCATTGTTTTGCACATCACTTACAATTGACATTAGTAAAAGCATCAAAACAAGTTGTCCCCATAAGTCATTTTTTTCTTACATTGCTTTTTCTGATCAAAATTGTTAATGCTTCATGCAAGCGTAATAAGCAATTGAAAGTTGCCAATGCTAATGAAATAGCACGTTTGATTGATCTTGAAGAGCTTGAGACTGGAAGTGGACTTAATCAAATTGGCACTTTACAACGACCTGTAGAAACACGTTGGAGTTCACATTTTAGATCAGTTTCTAGTTTATTAAAGATGTTTACTCCAACTGTTGAAGTTTTACAAAATATAATTGATGATGCAATTGATGGAGAACATCGGGCAGAAGCAGAGTCAGCTTATGAGGGTTTAACTTCATTTCAATTTGTCTTCATCTTGCATCTTGAGAAGGAAACTATGGAGATCACTGATAAACTTTGTCAAGCTTTGCAAAGCCAATCTCAGGACATTTAAATGCCATGCATTTAGTTTCATCTACTAAAATACTTATCCAAAAATTTAGAGATGATGGATGGGATGGCTTACTCACCACTGTGATATCATTTTGTGAGAAGCATTGCATTGATATCCTGGATATGAATGCTCGTTATGTTGCGAGGTGAGGTCGAGCTCGTAATCAGCAAGATAACGTTACAATTGAGCATATCGAGTAAATATTTTTTATGCTACAATAGATTCTCAACTACAGGAACTAAATTATCAGTTTGATGAAGATGCAATGGAGTTACTTAGGCTCAGCTTTAGAACCTCGAGAGGCATTAAAATCTTTCAGAAGTAGTGATCTTTGTTTGTTGGTGAAGAATTTCTATCCACAAGATTTCACAGATTATGACAAACAAGTGTTGGAGAAAGAGCTTTATCATTTTGAGCATAATGTAGTCCAGGATCCGGAGTTCAAAAAATTGTAAAGTTTATCTGAGTTGTCTCAATGGTTAGTGAGAACTGGAAATTCAGAACACTATAAGCTTGTTTATAGAATGGTGAGACTTGTGCTTACTCTTTCAGTTTCTACTGCTACTACAGAGCGAGCATTTTTAGCTATGAAAGTTGTCAAAACTGACCTTCGAAACAAAATGGAAAATGATTTTTTGACGGACTCTTTGATGTTATACATTGAAAAGGATATAGCTTCGACATTTAGTTTGGATTCAATCGTAGATGATTTTGAAAATTTGAAAGAGCGTCGAGTTCCCTTTTCATAGATGATTGTATAAAGAAACAATAGTGTTTCGTGTCTTTTGTTTTTGTTAGTAGATGATTGTATCTTAATATATTAAGAAACAATGATTTTTGGATATTTGTCTTTGTTAATAGTTTGTTAATATTATATGGATGCGTATTTGAAATTTTTTTTTTTTGCTTATCTCCGGCCCCCCCCCCCCCCCCAAACTTAAAATCCTGCGTCCGTCCCTGCCAGTGATTAACTATAATGTCACTATCAAAAGTCTACTTAAATAATTTTAGCTATTACTTTCAAGTTCTTGTTCCTTGTGAAACAGACAGTTCAATGTTAATTTTAGCTGTGTATCTTGTTTGGACTTCATTTCATAAATTTGCAAAAGATACATGACCTTATCTATACTATTGGTTTCACTTGTAATTAACTTTCTCTAATAATAGTTCTGTTCTGATGTCAACTCTTACTTTTGATTAGAAGGTTACTGCATTAATTAAGACTGATGTGTAGATTCTGAATGGGCTATAAATGTGTATTATTTTAGTAATTAGAGCTTGGAACCAATAGGCTGTAGAAATCTGTAAGAGACCATTACCACATGTTCAAGGTGTGCCTAAATGAAGCAACTATAGACTGTAGGAATTTGAAAGAGGTTAACACATGTTCAGGGTGTGCTTATATGCAGCTGTAGATCACTGTCACTCCTTGTGTTGCTCTAAATTTTGTAGGAATACAGTGGATCTTAGCAGTAAAAATGATGCATATGAAAAATACCACGAGAATAGCATTAAAAGGTGTAAATAAAATGTACAATCCCTAATTGGATTTTCCTCCTCTATATTTGATTGTGTTGCTTTACTACTTCAATCCAAAGTGTTTGTACAATGCAGATGTGCAATACTAATGTTTAGGGACCCAAGCGATGAGCATAAAAGACACGGCTACAAAAATTGCAAGCTAGCCAGCTTCAAATGTAGTTTTGTAAACTGCCAAGATCCTTTGTCGCAGCAAGCATCCATACAAGAGTAGTTTTGTTATACTTGCAAAGCTTGAAGAATAGGCAAATAGACTGACATAATCATTCAGCTAATTGATGCTCCAGAAAGGCAGACTATACAGCTATACGGCTTCTGACCATTAAATAGCTAAATACATCCATATGCATATCTGCCAATTTCTTCAGGGTAGATAAGAAAAAAAAAAAAAGAAAAGAAAAGAAAAAAATTTAGTCAAGGCTGGATCATGAACTAGAAGTTGAGAACGTAGAGAAAGTACAAGTTAATTACCCAACAATTAAGAGGAATTAAGCTGTAATCCAATAACGGGTATTGATAACACTTGAGCCTGGATTTCTGCTTTATTTCATATCCTGGAGGAATTTTTTGTGGGTGACATATCCAAATTGAAGAAGGATTAAAAGAATGAAGCCAAGGGGAAATCCTGACAGGAATCCTTCAATATGAGCTGAATTGTCCACACAAGGTAGAAATCCGAGGGGAAAAGTTATGGCTATAGTGAGCACAAGAGTTAAAAGTGCTGCACACCAAATATTTAGGAGTCAAGACCTATTCTCACAAATTAATAGTATAAAATTTTAGCTGAATTTGATAAGAATTTAGCTTTGAGTCTTAGACTATCACTTTTGCTAGTCAAAGACATAAAGAGCAAGAAGAAAATGTTACCCTATTTGCTCAGAAACCATGTCTCCCGATAGGCCAAAAAGTGCACCAGATGCCTCTAGAGCAGTTAGGAGAATCACCAAGGGATGATGTACAAAAGCATTCATATACCACTGGCTAATTGAACATTATTAACACTCTAGCACTTCTTTCACCTGCAATATTATCATACATGATTAATGATCAGAAAATAAAATATAACAAAAGCATGCACTTGTACAAAAAATAAAATCTGTAACTTTTGAAACCACTGCCTATTCCTATAATGATAAAACGGATAACCAGTTATTGATGATCAAAGATGAAAAGATTGGAAAGAAGTACTTATTGGTATGAATAATGCCAACTGCAAAGCCAAGCCTTAAAAGTTAGAATTAGTTACTACACAAATACTCCTCTTCAAGTTCTTCTTCTACTAACTTTCAAAGGTGATCTACACACAATTGCCAGGCATGACAAACAACACATTTAGCACCAAAGCAAAAGAATACATCCTAACATCCATACCTTGATATTTGAGATATACAGACTCACATCCTGGAGTAGCTTATTTCTAAGTTCTCCACTTGCTCCTTCAAGGTAAAAGGTTGACTCAGGAATCAAGCACAAGTCCTCATCAAAATTAGCATACAATGCTATAAATCCTGCATGAATTTAATTCAGCCACAAAATTTAGGTGAAGCTAATTTAACTTCTCTTTATAAATTGGCTGATTTGATCAAGAAACATTAATGGAAGAGAAATGTGTCGGAAAGATATAAGACCATTAACGAGAATACTAATTGACTTGGTTCTTAGGTGCGAGATGGCTGTGCCCCATGTAGCACCCTGGATTGACAATTGATGGTGATTTAAGGTTTTCAGATATAACTTATAAGTATACAAGGCCATAGAGAAAAGTGGACGAAGTTACAACTGAAAGATTTAGATATTAAAGAACAAACTTTATACTACCATTAATAGCCAATTGAGTTTCTGATTTTCTGCTCCATCCTTGGCCAACACATCTTTCTCAAACTTCTTCGACTAGATTCAAACAGTCCACTTGCTGCTCAATAGTAGGCTGGCTTGTAATAGGCAAATCACCAACCTAGACAAATCCCACTCCCATACTTCATCAAAACCTACCCTACAAATTCAACATCCTCTCTAGTCAAAAACACCAATATATCATCCCCATGTAGTGTTAAAGATTTTATAAACCAAGAGGGCATTAAGTGTTATAAAATTTGAGTACTAGCAGGTTCTTGTTCCATGTGAAACAAACAGTTCTATGTTAATTTTAGCAATGTATCTTGTTAGACTTTGTTTCATAAAGTGGCAAAAGATACATTACCTTTTCTATACTGTTGGTTCACTTGTAATTTACTAATGGTTCTGTTCTGATGTCAAGTCTTACTTATGATTAGAAGATTACTGCATTAATTAAGTTTGTAGTGTGTAGATTCTGAATGGGCTATAAAATGTGCATTATTCCCTATTCAGTAATCAGATTGAAAATCTTCCGGATCTTAAGGGTTCTAGAGCATGGAAGCAATAGGCAATAGAAATCTAAAAATAGACCATTAACACATGTACAAGGTGTGCCTAAATGAAGCAACTATAGACTTTAGGAATTTGAAAGAGTTTTAAGAAATGTTCAAGGTGTGCCTATATACAGCTGTAGATCAATGTCACTCCTTGTGTTGCATTAAATTTTATAGAAATACAATGGATCTTGGGAATGAAAATGATGCATGTGAAAAATACTATGAGATTGGAATAAAATATTTAAATAAAATGTACAATCCTTAATTGGATTTTCCTTTATATATTTTGATGTGTTGCTTTACTATTTCAGTCCTAAGTGTTTGCACAATGCAGTTGTTCAATACTAATGTTTAGAGACCCAGGCCATGAGCATAAAAGAAATGGCAACAAAATCTGCAAGCTGGCCAGTTTCAAAAGCCGACAATGAGAGGTGTAAACTGCTAAGATCCTTTGTCACAGTAAGCATCCATACAATAATAGTTTTTTTTATACATGCAAAGCTTAAAGAATAGGCAAAAATACTGACATAATCATTCCGCTGATTGATGCACCAGAAAGGTAGACTATATAGCTATATGGCTTTTGACCGTTAAATAGCTCAATACATCCATATGCATATCTGCCAATTTCTTCGGGGATGATAAAACTAAGGAAAAGAAAAAGGTTAGTCAGGGCTGGATCACATTTCCATGGTAGATACCTAAACTAGAAGTTGAGAATGCAGAGAGAGTTCAAGTTAATTACCCAAGTACTAAAAGGACTAAAGTTGTAATCCTATAAAAGGAATTGAGAACACTTGTGCCTGGATTTCTGCTTTATTTCATCTATGAAGGAATTTATTTGTGGCTTACACATCCAAGCCAAGGAGAAATCCTGACAGGAATCCTTCAATATGAGCTGTATTGTCCATATGAGGTAGATATCCAAGGGGCAAATTTATGGCTATAATGAGCGTGAGAGTTACAAGTGCTGCACGCTAAATATTTAGGAGTCAAGAACTATTTTCACAAATTAAGAGTATATAAGTTTAGGCTAATAAGATAAAACCTTAGCATTGAGATTCAGACTGTCACTATTACTAGCAAAAGACATAAATAGCAAAAAGGAAATGTTACCTAATTTGCTTAGATTTTCCAATTAACGAAAAGCTTAGAAACCATGGCTCCCAATAGTACACTAAGTGCACCTGATGCGCCAACTAATATTGTAATTTCACATGTCATAATATAGCTAAAAGCCTCCAGAGCTATTTGGAGAATCACCAAGGGATGATGAACAAAAGCATTCATATACCATTGGCAGATTGAAATTATAAACACTCTAGCACTTCTTTCACCTGCAATGTTAACTGAGGTGATTAATGATCAGAAAATTGAAATTTAACAAAAGCATGCACTTGTACAAACAAATTTTTCTGTTACATTTGAAACCTCAACCTGTTCCTATAATGATAAATCTGATAACCAATCATTAATGATAAATCTGATAACCAGTCATTGATGATCAAACGTGAAAATATTAGAAAGAAGTACTTACAGGTAAGCATAATGCCAACTGCAAAGCCAAGTCTTAAAGTTGTATTAGTTACTACACAAATGCTCCTCTTCAAATTCTTCCTCTACTAACTTTCAAAGGTGATCTGCTCACAATTGCCATGCATTACAAACAACACATTTAGCACCAAAGCCAGAAAATACACCCTAACATCCATACCTTGATTTTTAAGATACACAGACTCACATCCTGCAGTAGCTTATTTCCAAATTCTCCACCAGCTCCTTCAACCACAAGTCCTAATCAAAATTAGCATACAATGCTATAAATCCTGCATGAATTTAATTTAACCACAAGATTTAGGTGAAGCTAATTTAACTTCTCACATATTAACAGAAGAGAAATGTGTCAGAAAGATGTAAGACCATTAATGAGAATTCTAATTGACTAGGTTCTTAGTTGCCAGATGGTTGTGCCCCACGTAACACCCTGGACTGACAAATGATGGTCAAGTAAGGATTCTCGACATTTGTTCAATATAACTTATAAGCATACAACGCCAAAGAAAACTGTGGAGTAACTTATAAGTATACAAGGCCAAAGAGAACTGTGGAATAAGTTACAACTGAAAGATTTAAATACCAAAGAACAAACTTTATAGTACCCTTAATAGCCAAAGACGTTTCTGACTTTCTAATTCATCCTTGGCCAACACATCTTTTCTTAACCTTTTTGGACTAGGTTCAAATAGTCTACTTGCTGCTCAATACAGGACTGGCCTGTAATGGGCAAATCCCACTCCCATACTCCATCAAAACCTTCCCTACAAGTTCAAAATCTTCTCCAGTCAAAAACTCCAATATATCATTTCCATGTAGTGTTAGATTCTATGAACTAGCAGGGTGTTAAGTGTTATAGAATTTGTGTACTAGCCAGGTGTCATAGACAATCTCATAAGTTCATCGCAGTTGGGCACAAAGAAACAGTGATAGAATTGTTTTATTGAATAGATTTGGGATAAACATTCTGTACAGTAATATGTGAATAAAAGTACTTAGTTTTACCCCAAAAAAATCATAAAAATAAGAGATTACTTCAAAAAGAATCAACATTCACATCACCTGTACAACATTTTCATTAAAAAATTGAATTGACAACTATCAAGTTTCAAAAATTCATTGTGTTTGAATGGGTTTAAGATTCAATCACATATATATTTTTTAAATGCAACAAAAACATTATTTTAGGGACTTGATGTTGTCATTAAGAAATGAAGATCATCTTTATGCCAAGCTCTTCCACCATTTAATTTCACTTCACCGCCATGATCAAGTAATATGCTGGGTGTGATAAAAAACATGGACTTGAAATTAGGATCAGATCAAATACCTGAAGAGGGTCACATTGGAGATGGTAGGAGGGAAGGTTTATTTGTTTTGATTTGGAGGCGAGAGTGAAGAAATGAAGCAAAAGAGAGAGAGCCAAAGCCACCCTCAAACATCCACAAAAGAGGCTTTTAAATTCCTCTGCTCTCTCACAATGATTACTCAAAATACCAGGTCCTCAATTTCTGTCATCCACCAGCTACATGCCCAAAAGAACAGCATATAATGAGTTATGTCAGTTCAGTCCAAATACCCAAAATCAATGAAATCCATAAGATCCATATTGTTATATCATATTAAGACATAAAAGATTAAGAAGAATCAAATATAGGCATAACACTTACTGGTTACCAGTTAATGTGGAATTACAAGCCCAAAAAATCAAAACACTCATTTATAACCAATAACATATTAGACCAAAAAGGGTCATGACCAAAATATTTTTTTTTTTTAAATATCAGTTTATGAATACCTAGGAAGAAGAAAATGTATTTTAGATTTGCAAATAGTGGGCATAGAAGATAGAATGTTTGGTGGGAGTCTGTGTGATTTACAACAGAGTCTTGATATTCTTCACTCTCACTACCGTTCATTCAAACAAATTTCACTTGTGGCTAAAGCATGATCACACACGCACACACAAAAATTCAATAAAACCAATCAATAAACAGTTCTATATATTTATTACTTACCTCCTCCGTTGTGGTCTTCAAAAATCTTGTCCACTTCAACGCCTTGCTTTTACCATCTGTATTTTATGACGCAGTGACTGATGTCTAAGCTGAGAGAGTGAGAGTGATTTCTATTAGATTTAGTTTAAAATACAGAAAATCAACAAAACCCAAAACGAACCCATATAATATTAAACCAAAAAATTAACAAGAAATATAAATTTTAATCTAAACCCATATAATATAATTAATAAAAAATGCATGCGTAGAAGTTGGCATTGAATGGAGGAGAGTTGGAGTAAACTAAACTTCCGGACTGCTTTCACAATCCAATCCATATATTTATATTTAATTGATATATTTGGAATGAAAAAATAAAATAAAGGAAGAAGAAGAAAGGAAGGAGAGTTACCTCTGAATCAGACACCTTGCCCAATTTGATGTTAGAGATGTGAGAAATCTTGTGCCAGTTCTCTCCGGTCCCTCTTTGGTAACGCTTTTCGAGAAGCTGTGAATCAATAATCACCAATTCCTTCAATGATGGAGCAGTAAGCAAGTAGTCTGGCAGAGACTTTAGGTTGTTGCAGTGCCAAATTTGGAAGGACTGAAGACGTGGCATAATTTTCGGATTTGTAACAATACCATTATCATTTTCTTCTTCTTCTTCTTCTTCTCCCGTTCCTCCCATCCCAATCCATTCTTCCCACTTGTTCATATCCCAAAATTGGAGAGATTTCAGGTTTGGGAATATGTCTTTCTTGTTTTTGGAATCTTCTATTCCCAGAAATTCATCTTCCACCTTCTTCACTTTACCATTCAACGCTATCAATAATACTTCAAGGAATGGCAACTGCCCCAAAGAAGGCAAATGCTCTAAATTTTCGCAGGAAAGAAAGCGAAGCATTTTCAGTGTGGTCCATGACATCATCCAATTAGGATAAATTGTGTTGCCCCTGTAGCCCTCAATATTTAAATATTGCAAGTTTGGTGGTGGCTCTAAGGCATTCAATACTTTTACGTCATTCTCCATTCTTCTTCTTATATCTTCATCGACGCCTAACTTTTCAAAGCCAAAACGTAGCACCAAATCACGGAGATGTATTTTATCTTTCAAATGTGCACTCTGAAGCTCATCTACATTTACCACATTTTTCATCCCATGTATTGTAAGCCTCCCTCGAAGCTGATTCAAATTTTTTAACTCTCCAATTTTACATCCTTCTCTATCATCCTCATCACCTATGTTTAATAGACTTAATGTTCTAAGACCAATTAATTTCCCAATCCCTTTTGAAAATACCATTTTTCTCGAGAAATAACCATCATTAAATATAAGATGTCTTAAATTAATTTGCTTACTCATCCCTTCTGGTAATTTCTTGAAATAACGACAATTCTTGATTTTCAAAATTTGTAAATTACATAGATTGCAAAAGGTTTCAGGGAATTCTTCTATTTTAACATTCTGAGATATAGAGAGACACCTTAAATGTATCAAATTTTCCACCGCATCTGGAAGTTTCTTAATTGGACAATCCAAAATTAATGTTCGTAAACATTTAAAATGATGGAATGAGTTCGATAGGAGCATCTCAAACTCATAATCGATTTCAGGAGAAAGGAGATAGAGAGTGCGCAGATTTTTTGCACGATAGATGGATTCAAGACATTGCATTTCTTTTGAAATTTTTAAATGTAAATGACGAGCACTTTGACAATCAATCTCCAACTTCTTATCACCATCAATTTCGAAGGATTCATTTTTGGTCATAAATTGGGCAAAGTCATGTACTATATCATGCATTTTGCAACCTATTATCTTGTCATCTTCATCTTTCTTAAAATCTTGGAAGAAAGAGCGCATGGCTAACTTTTCAAAATATTCTTCCGCTATGACTTCCAACTCCATATTTGCCTTTGACTCAATATATCCTTGTGCTATCCAGTGGAGGACCAATTGATCTTTAGAAAAGAGATAATCTTTTGCAAAGACAGCACAATATGAGAAACATCGTCTCATTGTTGAGGGTAGTTCATAATAACTCAATAACAATGGTGCCAAAAGGCCTTTTTCAATATCTTCTAATTCCCACATTCGACTATCCAAAATATTATTCCATTCTTCTCTACTTCTCTTGTTTTGCATGAGGCTACCTAGAGTCTTTGCAGCGAGTGGTAAGCCTTTACACTTAATTGCTAGTTTTCTACCAAGATCTTCTAGATAATGAAGTTGCTCCTCATTAGAAAATGCTATTTTACTGAAAATCAACCAGCAGTCTTCATCAGACAATACCTCCAAATTTATAGTAAGGGCACTCCCTATCATCTTCACAACTATTTGTTTACGTGTGGTCACTAGAATTCTACTGCCATGGACACCATTTTCTAGAGCAAGTTTGAACGGCTCCCATTCATTGGAGTGTTCAGTCCACACATCATCTAAGACAAGAAAGAATTTCTTGTCCTTGATCAAATCATGAATTTTACGCAACAGAGTTTGTAATTCAGTATCATTAAGGGATTTATGTTCAGGGTCAATCTCCTTAATGATTGCTTTGGCAACCTTGCACTGATCGAATGGATCAGAAACACAAATCCACATTCTTTTTTGAAAATGGGCTTGCACATCAGGATGATTGTAGGCTAGTTGGGCAAGAGTTGTTTTTCCAATACCGCCCATACCCACTAAGGAGATGACACAATAAGAATTTCTTTCTTCTTGACTACCCACACCTAATAAGTTTCTTAGTAGTTCATCCCTATGTCTATCACGACCAACTATATGGGACACATCTACAAAGGACGTAGTTGTAGGTCGCTCAACTACATCAGGTTGCCTATTAAAGTCAATCCCATAGGTTGCTTTGTCTTTGACAATCATATCTAACTTTTCATTCAGTTTTCTTATCATGTGACCAACATCATGACGCAGAGGAAGGTTAAAACAACATGATGGAGATGGGACGAAGGAGCATACCTTCTTCTTGACAACAGCAGGAGCGTTAGTATCAGCTGGTTTTCCTTCTTCTTTCTCAATCTCTGCTCTGATCCTTGCAGTGTTCCAGGTGTCCAAGATGTCATCCATCTCGTAGTACTGGTTTTGGAGCTGCTCTAACCAAAGCTTCTCAGTACGCTGCTTCACAGCATGTCTTTCCTCAGCATCGTCCAGCATTGCCTTGATCATTCCGAGCTTGCCTTGAAGCTTTTGGACTTCTTCATCAACGCCAACTAGCAGGTTGATCTCTTGCTTAGCAAGCTGAACAGCGATTGAACCCAATTGCTTGAAGAGACCAATGAGTAGTGTATCAGCCATAGCTAATGGAGAATGAAAGTATAGTTGGATTGAACAACACAAGAAAGAAAAAGAAAGTGTTTAGCAAGTGCGCTTGTGAAGGTTACCCGGTTTCTTTTGTAGTAGTTTTGGACAGGAGTGGCAAATTAAAGATATTAGTTCTTATCTAGACCTATTAGTGTTTACATAGTAAGTTATTATTATGTTATTAGTTCTTGTCTAGATTTATTAGTGATATTTTTTTCTCTACTATTAATAACTTATTATATAGACTTTATTGTGAAATTTTTGTAAAAATATTATGTCCATAACTTGTATTAAAAGAGGTCATTAAAACAAAGAATTTTCTTTATATAGATATTGTCTTTTTTAGTAATTTATCTCTCAAATTGCCACTTTTATAAATACTAGCCAAACACTCAGTTTTTTCAAAAAGTACTTTTTAACAGCTTTTATCAAGTACTCAGTTTTTTGAAAAAACACTTTTTTATACTGCACTTTTTAAAAACTCCATCTTTTTAAAAAATTCAATTTCAAAAAGCTAAACCAAACTTATCCAATTAATGCACACATTGCTTTACAAATTTTCTAAGCAAAGTGCTGTCACGCAATAACATTGATTACATAACATATTAGCATAAATCACGGACCTTTCTCGTGGCCCAAGAAACAAAAGAAATCTTTTTTTTTTTTTTTTTTTTGCTTTATGGGAAAAGTAATCTGGTTGAATTTATACTAAAATAAAAATTAAAGGGGAAATTAAAATTTACATTTTATAGAATGCCTTCTGGTCATTACAGTGACCCGTTGCGAATTGCCTTTGAAATAGAATGTTTCAGTAAGTAATAAAAGAAAAAGGGAATATGTAAGTGGAACATAGAGAAATTAACTTGGAAATAACATATTTGGATTTTTTTTTCTCTTTTTGTATCTGATTGTAAGAAGAGAAAATTATTTTTCTTTCACAAAATGTAAAAATATACATTTTAAAATATAAAATTTAATATGGAAGGCCACCAGTCAAATTCAATGGTATTTTTTAAAAAACCAATTTAGCTTCAATTTATTTCATTTAGCGTGCACTTGGATTAGGGTTGGAATTAACATCTTGACCTGCCTAACTAATGCAATATTTTTTTCCACCCCAAAGAGATAATAGGACAGGTCTCACTCTGCCTGATCCCAAGTTTGTGTGTGTGTATATATATATATATATATATATATATATAATATTTATATTTATATTTATATTTAAATTATTTATGCATATAATTTAATATTTTCTATACAGAACTAGTTATAATTTATTTATTTTATACATATTGTATTACTATCTCCAAACATTTGCCTCTCCTTCTCTCTGTAAGCATTATCATTATAGCCCTTTCCCTATCTGTTTTCATCTTTATCTCATCAACAAATTTAAACGTTATGCATAAACCATGGATTTGTGGACTTGGGCTGATGCTTATGGACTAAAGTATGTGGAAGTGCAGCAAAGGAATATTCAGGTTACTAAATTCGAGACAGCAAGGTGGCAGGTCCAAATTTTTAATTCAATTCACAAACTCGACTTGGCAACTTCTCGGTCAACACTATTTTTTTTTAACAATTCCGAGGCAAAGTCACATGGGTAACATGCCACAGCATTTTATATAGTCATTTTACTAATTTAGCTATAATTGGTCATAAACAAGGAACATTGAGGAGGAGAAAGTATACCATGTTTTGGTAATACCAACTTAATATTTGTTTTGTAATTTTTTATCCAATAAATGAGTGACACCTGTTTCAAAAAACCACATCAAACTACTCTAATAAATTAATCACCTGTCGGGAAGATAAATTAATCATTTATTGGAGTAGTCTGATGTGGTTTTTTGAAACAGGTGTCACTCATTTATTGGGTAAGAAATACCAAAACAGATGCTGAGTTGGTATTACCGAAACATGGTACACTTTCTCCATTGAGGATAAACAAATTCTCGCGAGTACTAACTATTCTTGATATCATATACTACGTTTTTGCCCATTTCAAAGCAAAGTCACGAGGGTCACATGTCACAGCATTGTCTTGCATCTTGATGATTCCGAGTTTGTCTTGAAGCTTTTGGACTTCCTGGTAAACGCCAACAAGCAACTTGATCAGCTCTTGTTTAGCCAGTTGAATAGTGATTGAACCCAAGAAACATGTTAGAGTATTTTAATTTAGGGAAATGCTAGCGAATACCCTAAGGGCATTGGTTAACAATCCATTTAAAGAAAGTTATATGGGAAAAGAAAAAAAATAATTAATATTTTGACAGCTTTTTTCATTTTTCATAAAAGTTGTGTCAAAGCTTTTCTAAAATAGATTGTTAACCAATGCCCTAAGGGTACTTGTTAGCATGACCCTTTAAATCATTGGAGCATCTCGAGCATAGTCTCTCTATTTTTGTGAAAAGTAAAGTGTTTGGCTAACACTTTAATAAGCAACTTGATCATCTCTTGTGTCTTTTCCTTTCTTAAATCTTTTTTAAGCAAAGTGGAGGTCACGTGGTAACATTGGTAGCATAACATGTTGGCTAGCATAAATTACTGACCTTGGGGTGGCTCAAGAAACAACTGTAATCTTGTCGAATTTCATACTAAAACCAAAATTAAAAGGGAAATTACATTTTAAATCTTATCATTATGATTTTTTTTAAATATTTTTTGCCACGTTAAGAATGACGTTTTATATTTAACCATTTTCTTTACCAATCAATAAATTAACTCTACCGTTTAAGGGATATTTAAAATTAAACTTTATAGTTCTTCAAATTCTATAAATTAAATCCTAAATTTTAAAATCTAATTCAAATTAAACCTAAGCTTTTTGGTCTTTTCAATGATTATTGCAATTTGCCGTTGAAACAGAATATTTCAAATTTTCAATAAGTAATAAAAGAAGCCGAAAATACACTATTGGATGAATTGGATGAACATAGTGTTATTAGTCCCTCAAGTTTCAAGAAATGCGAAACTATACTATTGGAACACAGGGAAATTAACTTTGAAATAACATATTTAGATTTTTTTTTTCTTTCTATATCTGACCATAACAAGAAAAAGTTATTTTTCTTTCACAAAATTAAAAGGAAAAAAACCATTTTAAAATATAAAATTTAATATGAAAGGCCACCAATCAGATTTCAATGGTTTTTTTAAAACCAATTTGGTTTCAAATTATTTCATTTATTGTACACTTGGATCAGGGTTAGGGTAAACATCTTGCCCTACCCAACCTATCATGTCCTGGCGAATTTTTCCCACCCCAAAGAGATAAAAGGATAAGGACAAGTTTTGCTCACCTTGCCTAATATACATATTTTATTTATAAAAATAATTTGATCATTTCAATATATATCCTAGTTATAATTTATTATTAGTTTTATACATATTTTTATCATCATCTCCAAACGCTTGCCTTACTTCTCTTTTAGTACTCTTATAATTGCCCATTTCCTTTTTGTTTCATCTTTTTCTCATCAACATTAGAACAAATTTTTATTATCGTTAATAAACCTCCTTAAACCACTACCTTACTCATTCTCCACCTCTGGCCCTCTAGGGATTTTCCATTACTCGAAGAGGGAATGGGGCACCCATGGTCTAACACTATCTTGCTCCATTGTCATCCATAATTTGGATATGCTTTACTGATTTCTTATTTATTGAAAGTAAGGTAGAAAATTAGTGGATTTTTTTTTTCTTTGTATGGGGCCTTCAAAATAAGCTCAAAAATTCCTCCCTAAAACTTATTTTTTAGCTTGCCATTGGAAATTATATTTTTCATTTAAAATGTGTGTGTGTATATATATATATATATATATATATTATATTCTTGAATATTTATTATTAATAATTCCGGCATTGCACGGGTTACAATCTTTTTTTCTTTTTTTGGTTACAATCTAGTTCATCAGTATGAGAGAATTGTAATGCAAAAAAATGAGATTTCGTTAAATTAATATATGTAGAGTTCTTTTAACAAATCCATAGAGGATAAAGATATTTCATGAGCATATAATTATTAAATGTTGCTGTTAAGGAGGTTCATAATGTGTTCTTTTACAGTTGTTTACCTTAAAACCTCAAGAGAGGAGAGTGTAATTTGCCCTAAAATATATACATACAAAGATCCACAGATCACAGTCACTAATAATCGGGAAGGCTTGATTAAGACAAAACTTAGAAGCATTTATTTTGCTCATTGGTCTAGATTTCTAGGGTCTTAAATTTAATTACTTCTATGGATTGAGAATTATGACTTCTCTTTAATAATTCTCAATGTCATATACTATTTTTTTTTTTTTTTTATCAAATTCAAGGCAATGTCATTTAAGATGGTTTCGTCATATCAAGAGTAAAGCAACTAATGCATGTAATATAGGATGAGTTGATTCAATGTATTTTGTTTAATAGAGACAATAGAAGTTTGGGAACCAAAATAAATAAATAAATAAGTGGATAAATATTAGGGTAAATTTCAAATTGCACCCCTAAAGTTTGGAAGTGTTTGAATTTTACACCCTGAAATTTTAGAATTTAGATTTTACCCTTTAAAGTTTAGGGTGTTTGGATTTTACACTTTAACGTTTCAAAATTTGGATTTTATACTCTGAAGTTTAGGAGTGCTTGGAATTTACACCCGCAAATTATGAAACTTTAGGGCGTAAAATCTAAACACCCCTAAATGTTAGGGAGTAAAATTTAAATTTTAAACTTCAGGGTGTAAAATCCAATCATCCTCAAACTTTAGAGGTATAATTTGCAATTTACCCTAAATATTAAAAATAACATTAGTAAAAGTAGTTGAAAAAGACACATCAATTAAGAAAGTAACAGAAATTATGACTTTGTTTTCTCAACAAAAAAATTTATGACTTTGCATAGATTAAAATATAAGAAAATCATATATGTGGCCAACCTTGATTAATCTTTTGAGGCTTCATACTTCATAACTATTCCAAACTTCGGAATTTTTTTTAGAAACAAACTAACTACTAAACACACACACACTTAATTATACTTTCTAACCAAATTCAAGCAAATTACTTAACCTAAAGTACTACTACAAAAATGCCTAATTTGTTATTATTATTGTTGCTAGTCAAGGCAAAGTCACAAAATATCATATACTATTTTTTTTCCATTCCGAGGCAAAGTCACATGGGTAACATGTCACAACATTTTATATAGTCATTTTTCAATACTAATTTAGTTATAATTGGTCGTATACAAGGAGCATTAAGGATAAACAAATTCTAGTGAGTGGTGATATTCTCGATATCATATACTATGTTTTTGCCCATTTCAAAGCAAAGTCACGAGGGTAACATGTCACAACATTGTCTTGAATCTTGATGATTCCGAGTTTGTCTTGAAGCTTTTGGACTTCCTCGTAGGCGCCAAGAAGCAACTTGTTCATCTCTCATTTTCCTTTTATAGCTATGTTAGTATTTTAAATTTATAGTATTCATTTTATGATAATTGCTCTTTATCATTAGGCTAATAACTTAATAAGAAATGTTATGTCCATAATATTTTCACAATATTTTCACAACAATTTCACAGTAAATTCTAAGTGATAGGTTGTTATTCGGGTGAACAAAAAAATAATTTAAGTTGTGGATTTAAATTAGAACTAATCACAACTTATTATTTGTAATTTATTGTGAAAGTGTTATGAAAATGTTGTGGACTTATCATTTTTCAAAAATCAATTGGTCTTTGATATAAGCAAGAATCAAATAAAATAATTTATAAGTTAAGTTAACAAAAACCACAACTAAACATTATTTAAAAAAATTGTTCGAGAATTTATCACAAGTACAAACTATTATAGGGAGAAACTACTATATTATGGGTTTCGCTCTTCCTCTAGCATACATTTTTTACGTCTACAAATGCTAGCTAGGTTAATTTACGTATTACTCAAAAAATGTAATTATGTTGTACAAAAATTATCACACACACACATATATAGTACCAATTTCTTTTTCTTTCTTAAATCTTTTCTAAGCAAAGTGGACACGTTAAATTGGTAACATAACATTTTTTTTTAATAAGGATATATTATAAAAAAAATTAGTGGCCACAGCCACTGAAGAACATTGGTAACATAACTTGTTACCGTAGAAACAACAGTAATCTTGTTGAATTCATACTAAAATCAAAATTAAAGGGAAATTTATTTTTTATTTTTTATTTTTTTGATAGGGGGAATATTATATTATAAATCGCGTCATTATGGGTTTTTCTTTTGCCAATTTAAGAATGACGTTTTATATTAAACCATGTACTTTAGCAAGTTATGAATTAACCCTACACTTTAAGGGATATTGCAAATTAAACTTTATATTTTTACAAATTCTGTAATTAAACCCTACGCTTTTAAATCTAATTCAATTTAAACCTAAGCCTTGTGATCATTACAGTGACTGTGCAAATTGCCATTGAAGCAGAATATTTCAATAACTAATAAAAGAAAAAAGGAATGTGTAAGTTATTGAGAACAGTGAAATTAACTTGGAAATAACATCTTTGGATTTTTCTTCTTTCTATATCTGACCTTAAGAAGAAAAAATTATTTTTCTTTCACAAAAATTAAAAAGAAAAAAGCTTTTTTAAAATATAAAATTTAATATCAAAGGCCACCAATCAAATTCAATGGTATTTTTAAAATCAATTTGGTTTCAAATTATTCCATTTGGTATGCACTTCAATCAGGGTTGGAATAAAGTCAATAAACATCTTGCCCCACCCAACCTATCATATCCTGCATGAATTTTTCCCACCCAGGTCAATAGGACAAGGAAATGTTTTGCTTGCTCCGATCCCAAATGTGTATATATACATATATATATAAATATATTATGTATACATATAATTTAATATTTTGATGATTTTCTATGCATATCCTAGTCATAATTTGTTTATTTTATACATAGTTTTATTATCATCTCCAAACACTTGCCTCTCCTTCTCTCTTAGCACTCTTATAATTGTCCTTTCCCTTTTTGTTTCATCTTTATCTCTCATCAATATTAGAGCAATTTTATTAGAATTAATAAAACTCCTTAAATTATAACTTGAACCCATTCTCTGAAGAAAAAAAATATTTTGTATCAAATGGTATCACGTCATTCATATCAAAATCCAACAAATGAAAGATGTGTATAAAAATAACTATCCATTTTTACATGTCTTTCATTTATTAGTGGAGTAGTTATTTTTTGTTGACATATCTCAAACTTATTAGAATTTGATACCGCTGACATAAAATCATTTGATATCAAATACCTTCTCCCATTCTCCACCCCTTGGCCTCTTGAGGATTTTTCTTACCACAAAGAGGGAATGGAGCACCCATAGTTTGACCATATCTTGCTCCATTATCATCCATAATTTGGATATGTTTTACTGATTGATTATTTATTAAAAGTAATGAAGAAAATTAGTGGATTTTTTTTCTTTTTGGCCATCGAAATAAGCTCAAAAAATCCCCTCCCAATTTTATTTTTTAAACTTGCTAAAGGAAATTATCTTTATTTATAACTTGGTGTAACATTACTTAAAGTTACACCTAATTTAATGTGAACGCAACCCGATATATTGTATGGGTCCAGTTAACAAATGCCCTTAGGGCATTTGTTAATGAACTATTTCAAAAAAGTACTAATATCACGTTTATGGGAAACATAAAATACTATCAAAGAAGTCAATTGCTTAGGGCATTCATTAACATTTTCCATATTGTATATTCTTGCACATTTATTGTTAATAATTCCGTACATTGCACTGGTTACAATCTAGTTCATCATTACAAAAGAATTGTTATGCAAAAAAATGAGATTTTGTTAAATTAAGATATGTACAGTTCTTAAAAAACAAATCCATAGAGGATAACAAAGATATTTCGCAAGCATATATTTCTTAATTAATGTGGTTGTCAAAAAGGTTCATGTTAGCATATATTTATTAATTAATGTGTTCTTTTTCGTAGGGGTGGCAAAATTGGATACGACTTGCAAACCTGGCACGACACGACATGAAATTAGCAGGTTTTGGGTTGAGACTTAATGGGTTCGTGTCATATTCGAGTTGACATGACTGACCCGTTTAATAAACGGGTTGGGTTAGTGTTCAACATATAGAACCCGTTTAATCCGTCTGGCCCATTTAATTAAATGATATTTTACCAATATACCCTTCAAACTTTAGGTATATAAACTTATTAGTTGTTGTCGTTTATTTTCTTTGACACATTGTGATTGATTATTTGTGATATTGAAATATGCTTTAGTTTTGAATGATTATTTTTGATGCAGTAACTTGTTTGTTCTGAATTTTATATTAAAAATATTTATTTGTTTGTTTTTTCATAATTTTTTTTTTCATTTTGATAAAATCTGATAAACAGGTCAACAAGACTGATCTGTTTAATAAGTGGGCTGTGTTAGGATTAAGGAATCTTGACCCTTTTAATAAACATGTTAGGTTAGTGTTGACCTATATAGTCAGATACTCATGAGTTGACAGAACACGAACCCTACGCGTGAACACAAATTGACACCCCTAATTTTTCGATTTCCTTTTTTTTTTTTTTAATTAATTGCTACCTAGGCTTCATGGTAGCATCAATAATTGATATTAGCATTTTCATTCACCTCTCATATTTTTCCTTCTAACAATTGATAGCAGAGATCTTTTTAACACACATTTAAAAGGTTAAGGATCACTTTAAAACAAGAAGACTAGGGATCAAATGTGTAACTAAAGAGATTGTTTCATGTAAAAGATTATACATACAATTAGTGTAACAAAAGCATTTATTTTGCTCACTGATCTAGTTGTCTAGGATCTTAAATTTAATTATTCTTACTCACGGATCGAGAATTACAACTACTCTTTAATAATTCTTGATGCCATGTACTATTTATTTTACCCGTTTCAAGGCAAAGTCATTTAAGATGGTTTGATCATATTAAAAAAAGGAAAAAAAAAAAAAAAGCAACTAATGCATTAGTAAATAGGATGAGTTGATTCAAGGTTTTTTTTTTTATTTTTTTAATAGATAAGATAGAATCTAGGAGAATGAAAAAATGTAGAAAAATATTAAAAATAACATTAGTAAAAGTAGTTGAAAAAGACATCAATTTAAGAAGTACCATAAATTATGACTTTGTTTTCTAAAAAAAGAGAAAAAAATTATGACTTCACATAGATTAAAATGCAAGAAAAAAATGTGGCCAATCTTGATTAATCTCTTGAGGATTCATAGCAAGGAAGACAATTTTGTATTCAAGCGGTAGCCTCGAAAAGGTACGCTGGCATTTATTGGTACAAAAATACATACATGAGAGAGAGAGAGAGAGAGAGAGAATATTTATTTTACTACATGTATGAAAAATATTAATGCCACTTCAATACATATTAATTTGTGTTGGAATTATTTTTTTTTATAATTGGTGGCATTAATTTATAAGACATTAATGCTAAAATTTGTGGTATGTCTAGGCAATACTCTAAACGCAAAAATATATAATTTTTACCCATATCACATAAAAATAAAATAAAATAAAAAACCTCAACATATATATATATATATATATATTTTTGAGAATGGTATCCTCCTCCACTTATTTTCTCCTTACTGTTTACATTAACTACTTGTCTTGACTCTTGAGTGAAGAGTTTTACACAAAGAGCAGAAGAAAGCAAGTAACTCGCCGTGGCTGAGGGAAACAGAGAAAACAAAACGCAGAGCAAAAAAAAAAAAAAAAAAAAAAAACTAAAAATATCATATGGGCCCAGATAGGACTTCCTCGATTCTAGCTGAACCAAAATTTTGGATTTAAGAATTTGTTAGTGTTCCTAGCAAAGGGAAAGTCACAAAGTGGGTTTCAGTTAGCTCAACTGGTAAAGTTTTTGATAGTTATATAAGAGATCTAAGGTTCAATCTCTGCTTACACCAAAAACTAATTGGTGTCTTGGATTGATGATAAAGAGATATTATTAGGAGCAGACGCCATAAATTTGAACTTCCTAAAAAATAAAGGAAAAGTCACGAAATATCATAATACTATTTTTTTTTTTACCATTTTATATAGTTTTTTTTATTAATTTTTTTTAATAACCAATTTAGCTGCACTTGGCCGTATACAAGGAACTGTTACATACAGGGATTTAAGGAACATTGAGAATCTAAACTCTTAAACAAATTCTCACACACACACACACACACACAAATATATATATATATATATATATATATATTATATTTTTGCCCATTTCAAGGCTAAGTCACGCAGGTAATTAACAAATTCACAGCATTGCCTTGATGATTTCGAGTTTGTCTTGAAGCTATTGGACTTCCTCGTAAACGCAAACAAGTTGTTCATCCCTATGTTTAGGCATCTCGAGCAAACCCTTAATATATTTTTTGTGTGAAAATGTGTTGATTCATTAATCAGAATGCATGTTTGGCGGACACTATTTGAAAATGTAGTTTGAGGATCAAATTATCATATAGGACATTATTATGTGTGTGCGTTTTAATAACCAGAGTGTATGACTCACATTATTTATTTATGGAGCAAATTAGAGGCAATGACAACCTATTATATTATTATGGGAAAAACTTAAGTACAGTAGTTAGATGACGTTCCTTAAGTTCATCTCTTAAAATTCTGTCTTGTAGATTTTTTGTCATAAGATAAAAGTGTATTTTTTAATCAAGTAGCCACATGACTGAATCTTAAGAGTGGAATCTAAAGAACAGCACATAAAATATTGTACTTAAGTTTTGTCTTATTATTATTATTGGTCTCTTTGTTGATTTAAGAATATAAGTGTATGATTGACATTATTATTATTTTATTTCTTTTATAGATTTGTTAATAGATATGTTAGTATTTTATGTAAGTGAGAATTAAACCTCAAATATATTATTCACTAATTAAATATTTTATTAGTTGAACTAACTGAAGTTCATAACTAACATTATTAAGATGTGTTGTTCAACTATTATAATATGGGTTTCTCTCTTCCTCCAGCATACTTTTTTATGTCTATAATAGTAACAAGTCAAGAATAATGGAATTAGAGGATATGTAAAATAATTTTTTTCGAATAAAAAAATTAATAAAATGCTCGGTTAATTTACGTATTTGGTACTCAACAATAGATTAGACCTTTAATTTACGCAATAGGTCAATCTACCTCTCCTACTTGGGAAGGGAAGTAGGGTCGTTAATAAAGGAGGAGTTAAAATCTATGCCCAATAGCCACAGTCTAGGGATGGCCATACGTTTTAGTTTTACTTTGGGCCAAAGTTTACAAGCCGAAGTGTGGCCTATAGCCAATAGTAGTAAGTTGGGCAGCCCAATTCAAAGTAGAGATAACAAAAGAATATATAGGGTAACTTCTCATTCGATCTATTTTGTTGTTCTTGGTATAATAGCAGCTAAACAAGGAACCTCCGCCAAGGATTTCCTCACTTGCCACCATTTTAGATTTACAACATAATTTTAATTTTTTGCTTCAAGGTAGATTTACAACATAATTGAAATGAAAATTATGAAATCGTTTGACAAAAAATTTTTTTATTTTTAATTTTTTTTACTGCTTCCTATATTATATTGTTGACATATCAGTTTTAAAATCTATATTCTTTCACATCAGCATTGCAATCAAGTAAAGTTGAATCAGAAAATTTTGTCAAGAAGTGACTTCCACTAAAACAAATGGAAATTATTACATTAGTAGGCATTGTCTTGTCATTTGTATTTCAGAAAAGAAGAAGAAGAAGAAGAAGAAAACTAATCTAGATCTCCTTGAAGCATTTTAAGTAACAGTAGGGCCATTAACTCCATCTCTTCAAAGGATCCAACAAACCCCATCTTCGTTATTCTGAGAAGGAAAAGTAATAGTTACAAGAATGTAATAGTCATAACTAACAACAACAGCTGCAACAACTTTGCAGTATTGCAATCATGAAAGAGTATGAACAAATAGTTTAGTAATCACAATATTGCAATATGATTTACCCTATTTATCTATTACTTCAGCTATGCCGTAATGTTTCCCCTTTCAAAATTTTCATTCTTTGAACAAGTAGTTCAGTATTGCACCGAAGAAATTTCTTGTTATACTAGAGCACTGAACAAGGATAGTAAATGAAGACTAACCTAAATTAGGCATACAAAAGTAGATGTTGTGGCAGTAACGACTATGGTTAAACATAGATATAAAAGCTTAAGGAGAGGTTATGAATCGAAACATTAATAATTCTAGGAATTCATGATCAATAGAAAGGAGGAAAAAAAAATCATTTTTATAAAAAAAAAAAAAAGAAAAAGAAAAAAAAAGGAAGACATTTTAAAGGAACCAACTTTTGCAACAAAGTGTTTTCTAACATATTAGTGTAAAGGAATATACCTTGGCATCCACTAATTCTACTTTGTCTAGTTCTTCCACAGCCATTTTCTTGGACTATTTCACATTGTTATGTTGTTCTCGTTCAACCATCTTCATTAGCCATTTTGGTTTTCCAATTGCGAACACAAAATATCCCACACCCAATCCAAATAATAATCCACATGCATACCCCAAGAGTACAACTTTCCAATAAACCCGCGCGAAGCCTCAAATGATCTTCTTGGATTGTTGCTGACGCTAGTGATTGTTGTCCTTTGTCATCCCCACAAGTTCTTAACAACGGAAGTCCACATAAGCCCACATTTCCATGGTACGAATCACGTGAAAATGTATTGAACTGGTTACCTCGAGGTATTGGTCGTGAAAATGCATTTTTTTTAGATGGTACAAAATCTAATGCTTTGTATGTTATAGTAGCTTCTAATTGCCACAAATTTGATGCAATTAGGTGGTACTTGCAGCTTTTACAAGACAGCTTTCGTATTGCTAGAGGCATTTTCTTTGTTATATGTCTCAAGATTGCTTGTTGATCATCCAGAGTAAAGCTTAGTCTGGTTGTGATTGGAAGTAAAAATAGGCTAATTTGGATTAATGAGAAAACAATGTAATATTCTTGTGCAGGTGCATGAAACTGTATGAGGTAGAAATGCCCCAAGGTTGAATGGTGAAGATCATCTAGTTTCCCAAAGCAATTCCAAAGCATGTCTTTATAGGCTGGCTAAGAGTTCACAACAGACTGTCAACAAAAGACAGAATGTTGTAGTGATGTGCTAATCTTGATACCTATTTTGTAATTCTTCTATCTCAATGAGGAGGAGGTGAACCATAATGAGCTGGGTGCCGAATAAAATCCAAAGTTCCTTTGGCCTGAGATTATGCTCTATGATGAGAAATCCATTATGTCTAGACTAGCATTAGGGTCTATTGTGTGTCATATTCGGCTTCAGAGGAATGCAAGTATTCATCAAGGACTACCTTCTGAAGAGGCTATGGTCAAAATGATCAGGTGGGAAGTGAAGATCAGAGTTGAATGTAACAGTTATTGCAATTCTATTCAAAACAGGAGAATATGCTGTCTTTGGGGGGTATTTCGTGTTCATCAGAATAATAGCAGTTAATGGTCCTTTTCTCCTTGAATTAACAGATTTGGAAATTTAATTTTGTAATGTTTATGGTGCAATACAGACTGTTTCTCTTAGGCCCAAAACTTGTGCAAAAAAACAAGCATGCAACAATAACCCATTGCATTTAAAAAACAATTCTAACCACTTTGGATATCATATTTTAGGTTGGGTAACACTCGGCTTAGAACTAAACTTGACAGAAGGAAAAAATATAATTGAAAGAAAAGAACTCCACAGAACCCATATCACTTTAGCATTCGCTATAATCACACCACTTTTCTTGATTTGATATTTTCTTCCCCATTTCTCATGGCATATTAATAGGTCTCACATTTTATCCAAAATATTGAAAAATACTACCTAAATGAGAGTATGACATTGTGTAATCAAATTAGAATTTAAGCTTTTTTCTTTTTCTTTTCACCCTTTTATCATTTAACTTTTTTGCAGTTTTCTACTTTGAGTTTTTGTTATAATTCCAAATTTTAGAAAAAGTTTCATTCTAGGTAAATTTTTTTAAAGCAATTAATGCAATGAGACAGAGACATGTAAACACAACTTTGTAGTTATATTTCAATATTCTTAATACTTTTAGATTAATTTATTTTCTCAACATATTTTTACACTATAACAAAATGTATTTTCGGCAACCAAAATTTTTGTCACTAAAAGTCCAAAGTAGAGTAACATTAGATGTATAAACTAATGTATTTAAACTAATCTCTTCTCTTTTTTTTTTTTTTTTGAGTAAATAGTAATACTTATTATAACACACATGAAAATAGTAATACTAATGTTTTAAACTGGATTTATAATGCATTACATAACTAGAGTACAACTACAAAAGTGTCTAACATTTATAGTTATAAACAGTGAACACTTTATTTTTAGAGAGTTTTAACCTATGGTGTCCGCTCCTGATGATAGCTCTTTATCATCAAACCAAGACATCAATCAGTTTTTGATGTAGGCGAGGATTGAACCCCAAATCACTTATATAACTACTAGTGGATGTCCCGCACGATGCACGTGTTCATTATTAGTTATTTTATAATACTCATATGTGTTATAATGTTTGGAAAATTAATTTTGATTATGTATTATACGTCTCTAAAATAATGAATGAAAAAAATTGTAACACAATATATTCATAAGCAGCCATAATTAATTAGCCTCTAAAAATGCCACTATATACCCTTTTTTGTTTGATCAGGTGTACATGTATATTTAGTTCTTATATTTGACCACTTTCAATATAAATTTTTTTATTATTTCCTTTATTTTTTAGAAGTATTTTTTTTTTTTTAAGAAAACATGTGAACTTTTGAAGGCTAAACATCTAAGATTTAAGGTTTATAATTTCTAATTCGCAAAACTAAATATACATGCTAGAGATTAAAAATAAAACAATAATTGAATAGGGAAATATAAACTTAGGGTGTGTTTGGTACGCTATAATAGCTCCTGTAATGAAATAGTTATTCATGTGTAATATCAATTTGGTCATTTGGTAGCTTCTTTATTACATGGATTAGTTATTACATTGGAATAACTATTCTTTAAATTGAAGAATAACTATTCCTCATTAAAATGGATGTTATAGCTATTCCTTAGTGCATATAATAGGTTTTAAAATTAATATATTTCCAAAAATATAAAATTTCTTTATACAAAATTTTTTACAAGTTTTCCATATATAACAACCAAACTTATGAATAGTAATAGTTATTCCATTACAATGTCTTCTATTTCCAGTAATAAAAGTTACTATTCCTAGTGTAATCCACATTCAGTATACCAAACGTGCCCTTATACTATTTCATATTTTACGTTTAATTTTACTTACATCTAAGTACCTTAATCACTTACAAAGATTTAAACACTTTCCAAAAAAATAAATAAAGACAAAAAATACATACCTTTTAGAAACCCCATATATTGTTAAAGTAGTGTATTAAGCTTTGATAGTGTTGTTAAGAAGTTTAGATCATATGCACTTGAAATCAAAGCCAAAATCATATTCTTGTTGACATTAATTTCTCACTCTTTGTCTCTCTATCTCTCCAGTCCTATTTTTCTTTTAGCCTTTTGATATTTTGTGAAACTGGAATAAAAGAACTTGAAAACTAACATTGAATGGAGAAAACCTTTCATTTTTTATATTAATGAAATTAAAAGTGGAAGAGTTCAAGAAGTTAGAAAGGGGAGTAAAACCAAATATTTTAATTTTCTACATTTATAGCTTAAACTAATCATTGATAAGAAGGTGGGAGGTGAAATACTAAAGGAAAAAGTACTCATACAAAGTGCCACACGACAGAACCTCATGCACTTTCGCATGAGGTCTCTGCTTTGACACTAATTTCTCACTCTTTGTCTCTCTATCTCTCTAGTCCTATTTTTCTTTTGGCCCTTTGATATTTTGTGAAACTAGAATAAAAGAACATGAAAACTAACATTGAATGGAGAAAACCTTTCATTTTTAAATTAATGAAATTAAAAGTGGAAGAGTGTTCAAGAAGTTAGAAAAGGGAGTAGAACCAAATCTTTTAATTTTTTGCATTTATGGCTTAAACTAATCATTGATAAGAAGGTGGGAGGTGAAAGACTAAAGGAAAGAGTACTCATACAAAGTGCCTCACGGCAGAACCTCATGCAATTTCGCATGAGGTCTCTGCTTTTATATATATATATATATATATATATATATATATATATTGATTGATATTGATTGATTAGAAACTTTACCAGTTGAGCTAACTGTAACCCACATAAATATCGGATACTCACAACAATCTCTTCTTTTAATTATTAACAACTATGAGTACTTATTTAGACTATTCTATTCTTTTAATTATTATTAACTATGAGTTTATTATTTTAGTTTCTATGTTTTAATCATATGAAACATAAACTTGTAGTTTATTCACATCAAGGAAAACTTGAGCATGATAATGATTCTCAATTGAATTCTAACTGAACTTGTATCTAGTTAGATTTAGCAAATCTTCCAATACATTAAATTCAACACTATTGGGAATGGAGAAATCATGTAGGGGTTTCAAAGATATAAAAAATGTGGAGGACAATTAAGTAAATAAAATTAAGTTTTACTTTGAATCTTTTCTTTTAATCTTGGCCTCCCTAAATTGGAATCTTGACTCTTCCACTGGCTTTAGTATATCCCAGTCCTAAGGATTAATTAGTTTGATCTTGGCTGACTATATGAGACTTTGTCAAGGTTTCTAGCTTCTAAAAGAATCTTTTCAATTACTCTTACCGATAAGGACTGATTAGGAGAGGTGCTTACTTGTATTAATGGTTTGAGACCTTGATAATCCAACCTCTCTAATTCTGATTCGGAATGAGCAGATCAAATGGCAATTTTTAATTTCTTACCATGTCAATAATAATCAATCAGAAGGTGCCCACTCAAATACCCAGGACACACTAACAATAGGTGATTGCCTGGCTTTGGCAAATATGTGCAAATATGTAATGAGTGACATACATGCAATTTTTGGAAAACATAAAGGGGAAAATTTTTAGTCCCAAGCATACAATACATAAGAACAATAACATTAATAAATGTGTTACTGAAATTATGCCTCTATCCTATATTTGAAAGAAGTATAGGATATGTATAGAATAAATTCCAAAATCCATTTTGATGTCCTGTAGTAACAACGGTCTTTTTTATTGCTACTGTAGTAGCCCTTTGGTTGGGTATTAGAGCAATATTACCTATTGATAAATCCTTAACTTTAGGATTTTTTTAATTTTTTAAATTGACCCAATTGTGAAATAAAATATCATGACATTTGTATCTAGGGAGAATTTGCTTTGTAGTGACTATTCCCTAGATTGATCTATGCAATAATTCAATTTTTGATTTATTATGAATTATGGGTTGTGTTAAAGATTCAAAAAACACTTATATAAAAGAATAAACAAGAAAACTATACAGGAACATATGCCCCTAAGATTAATAAAATATTCATGTTTGTGATGCATTTCACAACTAAGGGATAAACAAAATACCTGGGCCTAAATTTTTTATGCCTAGTGAAGTTGCCAAGCTATCAACAACAAATTTAGTCTAGCCCAACCTACCAATGTAATTCATTACCCATAACTCATATTTCTATTCCCACAATAACTCAAATTTCTCTAAAATTTGTGTTTGGTTCCAAAAATAAGTTATATCTCTCACTTTTTAAGTCCAATTTTTGGCAAAATGTTGAAGCCCACCCACTGTCACTACACAAAATGGTAACATAGCCATCACATTTTTCTGCTCTGCCATGCCCATCACAAAACCGAGACTGAAACTCAGAAGCCAAAAGCCCCCTCACTTCGTCTTCTCCCCTCCCACACTGCCAACAACACCATCATCATTCAAACCCAACAAGCAATTCCCAGAAGATGGGTCCAAAAATGCTTTGTTAAGCAAACCAACCCATTCAATGTGTTCAAAAACCAGTCCTTGGACTTGATTGAGTTGTCAAGAATCAGCTCGATTGTTGAGACGAATCAAGTTTCAAAGGGAATAAAAAGATTTGAAGCCATGGTTGTGGGTTTGTGTTTGTGGGTTTGATCGATACCCATGTGTTTATGGGTTTGTGTCTCTCGGTTTAAGACATTAGCTTGACTTAACATTGGATGGACATGGTGGAGTGGATTTGAAGAAGAAAGAAAGAAAGAAAGAAGAAGAAGAAAAAGAAAGAAAAAAACTAGGAAGAAGAAGAGGGGGGAAAAAAAAAACTATTGGTGGTGGAGTGGGTCTGAAGATGAAGAAGAAGAAAAAGGCCGTTGGTGATGAAGTGGGCCTGAAGAAGAAAGAAAGAAAGAAAGAAAAAGAAAGAAAGAAGAAGTAGAGAAAAAGAAAAAAACAAAAAACAAATAGAAGCCGGTGGAACTTTGGAGAAGAAAGAAAGAAAGAAAAAGAAAGTGGATGTGACACTGTGAGTTGATAGCGACAAGTTAGGAGGAAGGGTCCCACAAGTTTGATTTTTTTACAACTTTGCCATTCTAACTCATATTTCATAATCCGAAAAAACTTAAAATTTATTTTCAGTTTTCATCACTCAAACTCAAAATTTTGAGTTTTTAGTGATGAGAACTTAACTAAGAAATTTATCTGAACAAACTATAACTCAGTGAGGCCCATATTTTTTGAGTTTTAAGTGATTGAAACTCAATTTTAATTTCGTTGATCCAAACACCCCTAGTTTCTTTTAAGAAACATGTTTTGTTTCTTTCCTATTCATGCTTGCCCACATTAAGTTTTTACCTTTTAGTGAGTTGGACTCTTCTTATGGCCAAATGGAATATTTCACCCATGAAGGTTTTGTCTCCAAGGAATATGTGTGGGCTTCATGATTTAAAGTAGGAAAAAGGTGGAATGTAAATTTATTATGTGATGTGAACAAACGTGGGACATAAGTCTGACCCACTAGGTATGAGTAATTTTAGGCAAAGCCCAATCCACATGGTATGATGAACTTGTCCCAAAATTCTCTCTCTCTCTCTCTCTCTCTCTCTCTCTCTCTCTCTCCATTTATAATATATGATGAGATGACATGGATTGACTAATGAAATAGTGTCACATGGTCAAACAAGTTCTAGTTTTTCTTCTCTATGATCATCATAAAACTTGTTGACCAAGTTGTCTAATTTCAATGGGTGTATGATACTATTCTTTACTTATATTTTTGAAAATCATGCTATGATTTTCCAGCTATAATATGATACGTAGTGTGGACTATGGAGATGATATATTGATTGTGTATAAGTTGTAAAATAAATATTATGTCAAAATTTATGTCATTAAAAGATGCTGCTAAGCTCAAGGTATAGTAGCATATCACCGACCAAACATCCCACTGAACTTTTGTCCTTGGAATCAATGATGTTTTATTTGAACACTCTTCTAATACAATCATAGAATGACTTAATTTTTATTTTTTAAGTAGGGAATATATACTCGGTAATAATAATAACGAAAATATAATTGTTTTGACAATTTTTTTTATTCCTTATGTTGACATGTTAGTTTCAAAATCTATACTTTTTCATGTTAACGTTATAATATATAATATAACAGTGATTATCATACACTCACTAGTGTACATCATCCATACACAAGAAGATATGATGTGGACATCATAAACATAATTCTGGATATATGATGTGTAAAGAGTGTACACTATTGAGTATGTAACAAAATTTTTCAAAATATATATGCATGTGTGTGGCTCTCAAGTAACTTTGAATCGAAAATTTCTATCAAGTTATTACATTAATTAGTACTACACATTGTCTTGTCATTTGTACTTAGAAAAAATTAGTCTTTACCTTGAAGCATTTTAGGAAGCAGTAGAACCATCTTCTTTATTCTGAGAAGAAAGAGTCACAAGAATGTAACAATGATAAATAACATGGACAATAACAATAACAATAATAATTATAATTTGCAATCATGAACAATAACAACAACAATAATAATTACAATAATGCAATCTTTGCATATGCCCTGATTATTTGGTACTACTACTATACCGTTGTGGTGGGCTTTTTCTTGCACAGTGTTGGGCTGGATTGCTTCCTGCCGTGCCAAGCCCAAAGTATTCTGGATCAGGGAGTTGGGACCAGTCTAATTACAATCCACCATGGTCCGGCTTGTGCACAAGCCACGCCTTATCCTACAGCAACTTAGATTACGTGCCCACAGCAAACAAAGCTATTTAAAATGATTACAGCAGATAGATATGACAAATATGATAAAGAGATTTATTTAGACAAGAATAAATTGCAGGAAAATACATATTCTAGTAAAACGACAACTGAAATAAAAAGAAGGGAAATTGGGAGTAATCTTATTAAACTAAAAAGGAATATTAGTCTGCCGTTGTGTGTTATAGGATCTAAGCTAAGAAGGAAAGAACGTTTCCTCAATGCGAGTAATCTCCCAAGGAAGAGATTAATTGCTTTGAGGGAGCGAACCTAAATGACTTGTGCTCCGAAAGGTCCTTTTACTATTGGTCGAGGACAAAGGTGAAAGGGAGAGAGGGAATGATCCTGTTTGGTGCATGCCTGCTGTTTTTGTTCTCTCTATTTTTTTTTTCTTTTCTCTGTTTTCTCATTCTTTCTTCCTTTTTTTTTTCTTTCTCTTTCTTTGTTTGTTTTTTTTTAATGTGATTCTCTCCTCGGCCGATCTTCCCCCCCTTCAATGCATGCACAGTGAGTGTTCTTATATAATGCTTGCCGCTACTGGCTTTTACCATTTTAGCCTTTAACCATTTTTGTCTAGTGTGTGTGTCCTTGCCGACCATTACTAATTGGTCAGGTGCTCAGCCAGCGCCACTTGCCTGCGTTGGCCGTGCCACTCCACATCACCAGGCAAAGACAGATTATTTTGTTTGTTTGTTTGCCATGACATCCTTACCTGCCACAGCGTGAGTGCTTTCTCTCTCTTCATCCCTCACGGCATGCACCTAGTGGTTGCAACTCAGCCTTGCCTCTTTTGGGTGGCATGTCATCCCAGTAGGACACTTCCCCTAAAAGAGCCCGAGTAAGAACCGAAAAAATAGGATTTCCCCTCTCCCCACAGCTAGACCATGCCCTCTTACCTCTGACCCATAATCCACCCTTTCTTGTATTGGCTGGGTACATGATAGTGGTGTCTGGGCCTTGCGCGTGCCATACTTCCACGTTCGTCCAAAATTTGCCTACTGCTCACGCGTTCGCCGTGGTCTGAAGGTCCCTCTGTCCATTCTGCTGTTCATTCCTAACTTCTCATGGCGTGGGCTGTTTCTCCTGACTTTACTTTCTTTGTGTCTTTCTTTCCTGGGACTGGGCTTTGTTATTTATCTCTTGCCGTACCACGCCACCATTCCTGCCCCGATGTTATTTGGCCCAAAAACGCTAGGCTCTTTTGGATTTGCTGTTTATTTCTTTTCCGATGGCCCAATAAATCCATTGGGCTTTTCTCATCATATCGTTTGCGGGCTCACTGTCCCGTCTGCTTCCTTTTAGGCGGCCTTGGCCTATTTACTTTCTTGGGGTGTCCTTGGCCCTTGCGAATTTCGTGCTTCCCATGGGCTTTTACCATTTCATTGGGCTTCCTCGGTTGAACTACTCCATACTTCATCCATGGGGCTAATAGATACTCTATTGCCCATTACTTTCTTTATTTACACTACCTTGGGCCTGCCGTGGCAGGCATGGCCCATTCTCACTTTTTCTACATCCATTCTGCCCATGGGTTTGCTATTTCTCTCTTTCTGGGCTTTTGAGCCCATTTACTTTCTCAAGATCCATTTGTTTGCTTTATGAACCTACGATTCATTGTTCCTGCCGCTTGGGCTTAATGGCCTTTCTATCCACTTTCTAACTCTTTTCTGCCCATGTCGATGGGCTTCTCTTTTCTGCCAGGCTCTCAAAAATGAGCCTCAACAACCGTAAAGCCAACGTTTTCTAAATAATTTTTCCATGAACAAAAGTAGTCATTCTAATAAATACGGGATTAGTTACTTTGTTGAATAGTTACCATAGACATAAAAGGTGACGCACCCTTTAGCAAAGGTTATGAACCTCGTCATTGAAACAAGTATAGGTGTCTAGAATTAGTAGAAATGAGAGGAGAAAAAAATAGTCATTTTTAAGAAACTAAATTATGAAACAGAAATAGAGTATTTTCTGATATATTAGTGCAGATGAGTATACCTTCAATCATTATTGGCTTCCCTTACATTCTTCTTTGACCGTTTCCACAAGAATTTTCTCTACAATATCACTTTGTTACGTTGTTCCCCTTCAATCATAATCACTAGCTATTTTGATTTTCTAGTTGTAAACACTTTATAACCCTTTCCCAATTCAAAAAATAATCCACATCCATATCCCAACAATACAACTTTCCAATGAAGCCCAATCTTCAAATTATCAACTAGGATGGTTGACAATGGTAGTGATTTGTTGTCCTTTGTTATCGCCACAAGTTTTTGCCAATGGAAATCCACATAAGCCCAAGTTTCCATTGTACAAATCAAATGAAAATGTATTGAACTAATTACCTTGAGGTATTGGTCCAAATAAACAATTTCTTGATAAGCTTAAAACTTCTAGTGATGTAAGATCTACCAACTGTCCTAGAATTTCTCCTGTAAGATTGTTTGAGGAAATATCCAACCACTCCAGATTGGTCAAATTTCGTAGTGATGAAGGAAGTTACCTGTAAGTTTATTGTGCGACATGTTGAGTCCTTTGAGTGACTTCAGTTTTCTAATGGACTTTGGAATCTCTTCTTTGAAACAATTGTTTGAGAAATCAATGGTTGTAAAGAGATTTTGGATTTTCACCAATTCAATGGACAACCTTTTCGGGATCACCATCATAGAATCATGATAATAGTTATCACCTATATATTTCAATTCACCTTTGTCTGCATTTGCTTTCATCATTGCATTCAAATAATTGAAATATTTTTCTAGCAAAAGACCATGAAACTCATTGTGAGCAAGGTCTATGATTCGTAAATTGGTGAAGGAAACTTTGGTACTTGGATTTTCTTTAGGACCATGAAATCTATTTGATCACAAGACAAGAACCCGTAAATTTGGAAGAGTTCCTAACCAATGAGGAAAGGTGTCCTAATCTTATTGCTACCTAGATCAAGCATTTCCAGGTGTCTGTAATTTACCAATGATTGGGGCAAAGGCCCTTCCAATTTATTGCCATTGAGGTTAAGATTTCTTAAGTTGTTTTTTGCAAATGTTTCTGGTATGGTGCCATGAAATGTATTCTTTCGCAAATCCAACACACAGAGATTATCACTCAATTTTCCAAAACATGAAGGAATCATATTACTCAAGTTATTATGAGACAAATTAAGAACAATATTGAGTGAACTGGTTTTCTGCCTCTTTCTTTTACTTCAGTCTCTTTCTTCGAGTTTCTTCCTTCAATTTTTAGAGTTTAAGATGGGTCATTCTTTCCTTCTAAACACTGAGGCGTCCTTAGCCACTTTCAGACAAAAATTCGACATTCCTATTGATGTGGGAGTGGCATATTGCCACGAGAGTGAAATTGCTCTTCACAGAAGGGAAAATACTGCTTTTTTTCCCTTTAATGGCGATCCTGGAGGGACGGGTTAAGTTTCCCGTGGACCCTCTCTTACTTGATGCTCTTAGGTATTATGGGCTGTGTCTTGACCAACTTCCCCCAAACTTTTACCAGATAGTCAGTTGTGTCAGTAGGTTAAACCAAAAGTTTAGTTTACAGTTAGACCACCACGACATAAACCACGTGTACTGTCTGTGTGGGAATAAGAGAACTAACTATTACTTGAAGGTTAGAGATATAAGGGTACGGTTGATTTCATGCCTACTGACTCTAACAGAAATTCTGTCCAGGAGTTTGTTCGGGTACGCGACAATTGGTTTGCCGGTGAGATCCCATGCCACTTCTCACGGCGCGAAGTGGGTTCGTACCAATCTCCAATTTGTTTGCCTTTCCACTTATGATCATTTTGTTTATCTAAATGCTGACTTACTGTATTTTTCGTTGCAGACGGCAAAGCATTTACCCAAGATATTAGGGTAGTTCATGTAAGGGACCTGAATTTTATACTCAGGTCCAAGGTATTTGTTCATTAGGACGGGCAACTACAAGCGTCCCATCTAAATCTCAGCGTTGAACCTGTGTACACCACCTGGCAGCCTTTCGAGCAAGCTCTTTTGGTCGATAGTCCTCTCCTCTCCTACATCGATGTACGGCACACAGATTTTCATCCTCCGAGGTTTACAGTAGGTGAAGCTCAGGAACTTGGTCGACAGTATACTTGCTAGGACAAGCTTGTGCCTGTGCAGGACGAATCAGCAAAACACGTGTCCCGACGCCTCCGAGAACTAGCTCACACTCCTGTAGGATCCGAGGCCCACGTTCAGGAAGCCGCCGCCTAACATGAGGCTCCTGTTGAATCCGGCCCTTCCGTTCAGGAGGTTGAGCAAGTAGTTGCAGAATCTATTAGTTCCTCTGAAACTGAATCTGATCGTGGTGAAGACATGGTGACCAGAAAGACACTGACAATTGATCATTTTGTGCTAGGTGCAAGGCAAACCATGCAGCAGCAACCATCTCAGGGCCGTAGCCAGACTCTTCTTGCTCCTCCCCCTCCTCCGCCTCCCTCCAGCTAATCTCGAAAAAGGCAACGTAATGCCAAGCAAACCCCTACCGGTCCAAGTGATGCTCTAACCAGGATTCCCCCCCAGCCATCAAAAGGTATCATTATCTAGGAGCCATCAGCTAGGTTGGAATGAACGTGGCATCCTCTTCCCGAGCAACGCCGGCGTGGCAACCCGCATTCTAGCTGGACAGCCAACCTCTTCCTACAACTGCTAGCGTACGGGTGTGGGAGAGAGGTGAAGGGGGTCGTGTTGCCCAAAGTTTAGTGCACGGCCTTTTTTTGCCCAAGGACATGCACGCCTTTGAGGAGGGGACGAAAGAATCCATGGGAAGGAGGTTGCAGTGGCATACTATTGCGATAACCCTTTGTCTCATGGCTTTCTATTAACCCTTATATACATTCTTTTTATTACCGTACTGATTATTGTTGTTCCATTAGGCTGCTCCGCTAGCTCACATCCTCGAAAGGCGAATGACTGAGCTTTCCGAAGATACTGTTAAGACAGCGAAGGACAAGACAAAAGCTGCCGAAACGGCTGAAAAGAGAGCTTCTGCTGCGGAGAACGCTAAGACGCTGGCGGAGAAAAGGTCCACAGAGCTTGAGGTAAAGCAAAATGAAGCTGATAAAAAGCTGGCTGAAGCAGTAAGCCTGAATGCTACTCAAGCCAAGGAACTGGCCAACCTAAGAGTGGCTTTGGAGGCTTGTGAAAACAAGTGGTACAATGAAGGGTTTGCTGATGCCGAGAATTCCGTGGAGCCAGTCATTAATGAGGCTTGGAAGCTAGCTTATGAAGAGGGTTGGCTGGCTGCCCTGCAAGCCTTGGGGGTCCCCGAAGATGATCCCGGTCAGATTACCTTCCTAAGACATATTCCAGCCGTGCAGAATCCTCTGAGGCCCATTGAGGAAGAAGAGACGCCAAGTATGAGGGAGTTGGTAGAGCAAATTGATTCTCATGTGAAGTTGGATGATATGGAAGCCATCAGTAACCCCCGTGCTGGCGATTAGCTCAGCGAGGATATTTTAATTCAGTCCACAACAGACTAGCAGCCGACCGAAACCGTCGCCCAAACGCAGCCTGCAGGCCCCGTGTTTTGATTGCCGAACTGGATCCTTACTGTTTACTTTTACTTCTCTTCTACTTAAGTACTTAACTCCTTCTTTTTTTTCTTTTTCTTTTTTTGGTTAGTTTGCCTACGTCACCGGGTTGTGGTGATTGAACAATTGTTTCTTTGCTGTGTTTAACTTTTATATAGTCACAGGGTGTTGGTGACAAGACATTGGTTCTTATTTTCATGTGTTGACTTCGCTTGATTAATGTTTATTTGCTGAACATTTGTCTTAATCGTGTTTTCTGTGAATGTTTAGTACTATGTTGCTTCCTTCGTCGTATTCTTCTACCTTCTGTACACATATAGTTTTCCAATAGTCAGGTAAGGAAGATTACTCCTGAGTATGCTTGATACCGGGAAGAATAGAATAAGTTAGCCCCCGGCAAAGGAAGCTTCACTTAACATATATTTACCTTCAAGAAACGTAGATTATCACTTTAAGATAGCTTTTGGCCTGATGATCAAAACTTTGTTCTTTAGGAGACATTTTAGTGTAAGGCTTTCGCCTGCTAGGTGATGACGATCGGACCGATAAACAAGTCTCTGTCCTTAGATTGTAGTAAGGTTTTCACCTGCCTAGTGATAATGATCGAACTAGGAAGCAGGCTTCTGTCCTTGGATTGTAATAAGGTTTCCACCTGTCCGGTGGTAATGATCGAGCCAGGAAGCAAGCTTCTGTCCTTAGATTGTAATAAGGTTTCCACCTATCCGATGATAATGATCGAACCAGGAAGCAAGCTTCTGTCCTTGGATTGTAATAAGGTTTCCACCTGTCCAGTGAGTCCTCTTTCGTGTTTTCATGGCCGGGTAGACGGATTAACAAGAATGGAATTAAATACACCTATATGACACTCGAGTTATATCCCCATTTACAACTGTTCAGTAGTACAACTTCTTCAAGTTATGGACGTTCATGGCTGGGGAAGAGGTTTTTCATCTAGGTCCTCCAAGTAATAAGCTCTCGCATCTGCGATAGCAGTAACCCTGTAAAGGCCTTCTCAGGTAGGGGCTAGTTTCCCCACATTCGTGTCTCGCATCATCGCATGTTCCCTACTGCTTTCCGCAGCACCAAGTCCCCAACGTTGAATTCCCTTGTCTTCACATCTCAGTTATAGCACCGAGCTAGTTTCTGTTGATACTCAACCAATCGTATGGTTGCCGCTTTACGGTATTCTTCCAGTTGATCCAAACGTTCCACCATCAATTCTTCGTTCTGGGCGAGACTAAATCCATCCACCTGTGTGCTGCATAGGTTTACTTCAGCCGATATCATGTCTATCTTTTTTTTTTTTTTTTTTTTGAGAAATAAACACACATAAAGGAAAGGAAAAAAAAAAGGGGGGTTCTAACACTTTGCTTATTTGTGATTTAAAAATTGACACTTTATTCACTTGAAGTTAACTATGTTTGTCTCTTGTTACCCACCTCTATTAAAAGTAAGGGTAAAATTTATATTTTTATTACCATTTTGTGTCTCTCCTCTCCAAAAGAAAAAAAAAAAAGACGAAATTACTTCTTCTTTTCATGTATCAACTTATGTATCAACTTTTAGATCTTCTATTTTAACACAGAATTCTGACGAGGGCTGTCTCTATTTGCAACCCAAACTATAGTCTTAATTGGGATATTCTTGTACCATATTCCTAAATATAGATCACCAGAACCTCCGGCACTGAAGAAGCCAAGTTCAAATTTTTGACTCCATGATAAACCAATGTTTGGCTATCATTCATGGACTGTGATGCAGTTATACTGTCAGCTGCAATTGAGCTTTTTGGAAACAAGAATATCAAAGAGAAAGAAATAGTGAGAAACAAGAGGCTGTCTTTCTGCTTCTCCATCAGTTTCTTGATCTTTCATTTTACTTGCTCAAATAAATCTCATGCCTCAACTTTTTCATCTAATTCAAAGTGCAAAGTAGAATGCTTTTAAGGGATGTAATATACTAATATACCTGCTAAAGAATGCAAAGACTTTGAATAGTTGTATGTCATGGGCTCAGCCTTCCATATAATGGAAGTCTCAATTGCCTTCCACTTCAATTGCCAGGAAGATCAATTAGAAAATAGAAAACTCTACATATAATAATAATTTGTTAATAAAATTCCTGAGTCACTTCAATAATTCAACAGGAAATATGCAAATTTTATATGCATGAAAGATTGATATATGTGCTAATATTAAAACTAAAATCGACTTATAAAAACTTAGACCACTGGTGTTGCTATGTTGGCATGGAAAGTTCATAGAAAAGTGACAGTTCAACACGGGCTCATTTGTGATTAACATTGATGGGGATCTGGAAAACGCCGTCAGGTTCCCTGGCTGACGGCCTTATGATGGACGATCCTAGCTCCCGTCTGCTATAGTTCGGCTCCCAGCACGACCCGACGAGATGAGTTGCAGGTGTCGACGAGGTGATAGGGTGACGGGAAAAAAGAGCTGAAGGATGGAAGTCAACCTCATGCTGCGCGCAGCTACTTGAATAAATACCCTACCCAACACGCTTGACCGCCCACGAAGTAACTTGTACCCCACGCAACAAGGGATGGCTCCAGCAAGGAAAGAGTTCCGTAAAGAACACGCATCGAGGTATGGCTTCGATCAGAGGCTACCCACTCTACACCACTATAAATACCCCCAACTCTCAAGAACAAAGGTATGCTTCTATCCCGACTCTGGCACTCTGGAATCATGAGCATTACTAACTTGACCGTCGGAGGGTAGTTGGCCGGTACCACACCGGTACTCCCCTTTGAGGTTCTTTTTACCTGTGCAGATCCGTTCTGAATGCGAAGACCTTGTGACTCACTGAGGGTGCGATTCGGCATCATCAAACATCATTTTTAAAAATTGAAATTATGCATTTTCATGGTGATGTTTTCCGGTTCATAGAAAAGTGACAGTTCAACACGGGCTCATTTGTGATTAACATCATTTTTAAAAATTGAAATTATGCATTTTCATGGTGATGTTTTCCGGTTCAGGTGAGGAAATGCATAATTTAAATTTTAATATGTGTTAAAATAGAAGATCTAAAAATTGATACATGAAAATAAGACGCAAAAGTTATTATTTAATTTTTATAAAACCAAGCTTTTAGATTTTCTTTTCTCTTAAATTTTTTTTTTTTTTTTTTTATGTTTTTAGGGAAGAGAGACATAAAAGGATAACAAACATATAAATTTACCTCTATTTTTAACAGAGGTGGGTAACAAAAGACAAACAAAACTAATCTCAAGTAAGTAAAGTGTCAATTTTTAAACTATAAGTAGGCAAAGTGTAATTTCTCCAAAAAAATATACATACAAAGATCTACTGGCACTACTCAAGGCGGCTGGATTTAGAGAAACTTTTGCTCATGCGTTTAGTTGTCTAGGGTCTTAAATTTAATTACTCTTACTCAGATTCCGTCTTAAATTTAATTACTCTTAATCAGGTTCAAGAATTACGTACTACTCTTTAATAATTCTCAATGCCATAGTATTCTTAGTCAAGGATCAAGAATTACTAGTTTTGGCGTAGCATTCTTGCAGCAAAGGAAGTAGTGGTTTCAGGGTCAAGGTGGGTTGTTGGAAATGGTGAACAAATTGATATTTGGAAGGATAGGTGGTTGCCCACTCCGGATTCCTTCAAGGTAGTCAGCCCAAGGACCTCTTTGGAATCAAGCAAAGTTTCCTGGCTGCTGGATAAGGAGAAGAGGTTGTGGGATGTGAGTAAAGTAAGAAGTTCTTTCCTCCCCCATGAAGCAGATACCAATTCTTGGGATATCCATCAGGCCCCATTTGTTGAATGACTCTTTAATTTGGGCATGGACAACCAATGGGAGGTTTTCGGTGAAGAGTGCATATAGGGTTGCCCAAAAATACTTGAAGGAGAATAGCCACAAAGTGAATGCAGGGGGTGCCTCAGAAAACTATAAGATGAGATACCTCTGGAATTTAATTTGGAAGTTAAAATGCCTCAAATAAATTAAGCAATTCATGTGGAGATCCTGTAGGGACATCCTCCCAACAAAGCAATGTTTGAAAGCTAAAGTGGCATTTGGTATGGAGTAATGTTTTAGGATTCCCAAGAATATTTAAAGATTCTCATGTTTGGTTACAAATTACACCAGGGAATCAAATGCCAAGGGAATTTGGATTCTCCCCTTAAACCCCTCTTAGTAGGGATGTGGATTCCCTTTAAAACAGGTGGGTATCCAGATTTTCGAGCTTAAAGGAAATTGTATTTTTTATAAATTAACAATTTTAACCCTTTTTCCTTATCATTTAAGCAATTAAGATAAAATATAAAACAAGTTTTCAAAATCTTTTCTCTTTTCTTTATGTTTTCTTGCCAAAACAATATAAATAGGATAGACAACTCTGTTAATATATTTTTTAACAAAGTTCTATTTAGATTTTATGTGTGAAAAAAAAAAAGTTTGAAGGAGACCCTCCATTACTTCCAGGTATTGACTTTTACTGTTGTGTGTGTGTTGTTCAACAAATTATTAATTTATTTAGAGGAAGATATTTTGTTAAAGGACTAATTAATAGTTTATATATTTTTTCATTATTTATTTAGAGGAAATTTTTTTTTTAAAGGACTTAATAATTCACATTCAAATCTAAGGATAGAATGAGAAAAATAAATAATTCATTTAAGATTCCTAGGAACCACATTCCTAGGAATCTAGATGCCAGGAGTAATGTGGATTCCTCCGTACCAATGGGAGGTTTTCGGTGAAGAGTGCATATAGGGTTGCCCAAAAATACTTGAAGGAAAGTAGCCACAAAGTGGATGCAAGGGGTGCCTCGGAAAACTATAAGATGAGATCCCTCTAGAATTTAATTTGGAAGTTAAAATGCCTCAACAAAATTAAGCAATTCATGTGGAGATCCTGTAGGGGCATCCTCCCAACAAAGAAATGTTTGAAAGCTAAGGGAATTAGCATTGAGGATAATTGTGATCAATGTGGGATGCGTGAATCGGCGGGGCATATCTTGTGGGGGTGCAAGTTTGCCGCTGAGGTCTGGGGTGTCTCTAGGATTAAGCTATCAGCAGTACCCGACTAGCCACAAGAGTTCCTTGACATAGTTTGGGAAATTAGAGAGAGGAAACCTGACATTGATTAGGAGATTTTTGCAATCACTGCATGGAGCCTTTGGAACCACAAAAATGCACTTAAACATGGGGGGTTGCAAAAGAAGTATCAGAGTTTGTAAAGGAGTTCAGGCAGGAAAATCAAAGCCTGTGCAAGCTGTCGGAATCCACTAAGTCCCAATGGTCTCCTCCTAGGTGTGGTTGGTATAAATAAATGTGGATGGCGCTATGTTTAAGGAGAATGGAAGGTGTGGGGTAGGGGTGGTTATAAGGAATGAAGGGGGGCTGATGATGGGAGCCATGAGCAAACGGGTGGAGCTAACATTGAAGGCATTGGAAGCAGAGGCAAGGGCTGTGCAGGAAGGTGTACAGTTAGCATGGGAGTTGGGATTAAGGGAGATCATAATTAAAGGTGATGCCCAAGTGATTATCAAGGCCTTGCAGAATCCTGAGACTTACCCATGGCCTATTCAGAAAGTAGTTGAGGGAGTTGACCTAAGCCTTAGCTGCTTTAAGAGCATCCACAATGGCTCATGCGAATCCTATCCTATTTTACCATCTTAAAAAACCACTTTATCAATTATACTATACCATTTTACAATACATCAACATCCCAACTTTTATTTTACCATACTACACATTAAAATAATATAAAAATATTCCTCACTTCTCTCTCTGATCTCTATTTCTCTTCCTCTGTCAACCACCTACCACCACCGTCCAGCTCCTCAATCACACCACCCACCTCCGCTGAGCAAAATCCAGCCAAATCAAAATCAAAATCCAAAATCAAACCCATCTGTTCTCACCAAACCCAAACCCATCTGTTTTCACCGGCAGCGATGGCGAGAGAGAAAAGGTTGCCTGTCGCCGAAACAAACCCATCATCAAACCCAGCAAACCCATCGGAAAAAAATCCCCCAAACCCGAACCCAAACACCAAACACCAACCCAAATCCGACCCAAACACCAACCCAAACGCCACCCAAACACCACCTAAATCTGACCCACACGCCGGAAACCCATGAACAAACTCACGACCTCCACGCCTCCACCACAGAAGCTGATCGAGCCTCCATGTCGTTGCCTCCATGTCATTGAAGAAGAGAGAGCAAGAAGAAGAGAGAGTAGAAAGAAAGAGAGAGAAAGATAATGAAAATTATGATCTACAGAGAGAGGAGAGAGAAGACCAAACCAATTAAAAAATAATTTTTGTTTTTACCATTGAGCTACAGTGTGATTCTACATTTAGAATCGCACTGTAGCTCAATTGTATTTTTTTTTTTTTTTTTTTTTTTTTTTTGCAATAGTTGTATTATACAACTTCTAATGGAGTGGGTCTTTTGGCCTTGAATTGTAAAATGGCCTTAGATTTGGGATTTCCCCTCTCCTCTGCAGATGCTCTAAGGCGTGGACTGCATCTCATGCAAGCAGAAAGGGAAATGAAGCAGCTCATTTGATGGCTAAGATGGCCAAATCTCTATCGGATTGTAAAATATGGGTAGAAGACACTCCGCCCATTATTGCTAACCAAGTGCTCAAGGATGTAACAAATTTGTATCCTGTTTTGGTCTAAAGAAAATATATCCAAGTTTATTATCAAAAAAAAAGGAAAAAGAAAAAGAAAAACAATTACTAGTCTTTATTCTTACCGATGCCCAGTATTTTAAGAATAAAGTAACAAATGTGTTAAAAAAATACGAACGATAGAATTTCAAGGATGAATAAATGTAGAAAGAGATTAAAAATAACATTAGTAAAAGTAGTTGAAAAAGACATGTCAATTAAGAAGTGGCAGAAATTATGACTTCACTTTCTCATTAGAAAATAAAATTAGGACTGCAAATATATTAAAATGTAGGAAATATATATATATGCAGTTAGTCTTGATTAACTTTTGAGGATTCATAACTGAACCAAAATTTTTGGAATTATAAATTTGCTATTGTTATATTTGCTATTCTAATTCAAGGCAATCACAAAATATCATATGCTATTTTTTTACCATTCCAAGGCTAAGTCACATGAGTAACATGTCACAACACTTTATAGTCTTTTTATTTTTGGTTGACAATGGATATTAATAGTGGCTGAAGAACTCTAAACATCTTTATTAAAAAAAGTAGATGGTGTGAACTTAGCTACAATTGGTCGTACACAAGGAACATCGAGGATTAACGAAATCTATTGACTAACTCTTTAACAATTAACCATAAAAAACAAAACAAAATACAATAAATTTCTTTAACAATTTCTCAATAGGACAGTCAACACCCTTGAGATTTAGGTGAATGCCAGTCAAGTCCAAAACTTTTCAAAATTGACCAACTTGATGTCAAATCACCAAATATTATAAATCCATTATTCAAAAAATTAGTCCCAAACAAAAAACCAAATAAACATTGATTTTTACAATGGATATAAAATCTAATAACTTTACAAGTCAAGAAATTATTTGAATTTTATGTAGATGTAAAATAAATCCTTATAATTAATATGACTTTAATATGATTTCTAGATAATGGGAAAGCCAACTATTGTGACAATGGACTAGCAGCATTTTTAACCGTCACAGTAGACCATTTGTGTCTATAGCGATATTTTTCGGTTTTTTGCGGCGTTTTTAAAACGCCGCAGAAAGCCTTTTTTTTTTTGTAGTGCAATGACATGACGGTCACACATGTTATCACACATGACCTTATTCCATGGACAAAAAATTGTACCATTTATCCAGGAATATGTCTTAGCAAATGATTGAATTCCATGAAATAAAATCACAAATGTAATTCTTCTCAAAAAAAAAAAAAAAAATCACGATGAAATGAAATTGAATTGTCATGGGGAAGTAAAAATGAATTCTTGAATTGGAGGAAAGCAGAACTTTGGATGCCATAATGATTATTAATGGCAAGGATGAAGGAGAAGAAAAAGAAGAGGAGCAAGTGAAGTCCTATGAAAAGGATGAAAAAGAATAGAAAGCAAGAGTAAGAAAGAACAAAGTGGCCTCGGTATAGCCATAAGGAGTGTCCCCATGTTTCTTTCATTAAGAGACATTGAAGAGTTTTTATTTTATTTTTTGTTATAATTATTAATCGGTACTAGAAAGAGATAAGGTTGGAGATGACAAAAGTACATATTTGTTATTTATATGAATTTTTTTTTTTTTTTTGAGAAAGTGTTATTTATATGATTCTATTTTTAAAAAAAACCATATTTATTATTTATATATGTCATTATGCGGGTGGGCCATGACCTTGATTGCCGGCCAAAAAAGTGCTTTAATAATGTTTTGACAAAAATGTTAAAGATATTACAAGTTGTACCACATCAAACATACAAATGGATATCACAAAAGTATGATTATGGGCTTCAATAAGCTCAAAAATAAATATTTAAATTACTTCTTTATAATTTATAGGTTGAATATAGTAAAACTTGTAACTAGAACCAACAGAATGTATTACTTTTTCTTTTTCCCTTTTCCTTAAATATTTGGCATGATTAGGAGACTATGGTCCATGTATTGCTTCTTCTTTTTATTTTTTATTTTTAAAAATATTTGGCATGATTAGAAGACTTTGGTCCCCATTAAAAGCTACTTTAAAGTACCCACAGCATGTATTACTATTTCTTATTTCTTTTTTAAAATATTTGGCATGATTAAAGGACTTGCTCATTGTTGGAAGTTAGTTTAAAAGCACCCATAAAATGTATTGCCTTTCCTTTTTCTTTTTCTTTCTTCTTTTTTAAATATTTGGCATGATTAAAAGAATTAGGTCCTTATTGGAAGCTACTTTAAAGTACACAGCATTACTTATTCTTTTTCGTTTTTCTTTTACTTTATTATAAATATTTGGAATGATTAGAAGACTCTGGTCCTCATTGGAATCTACTTTAATTATGAGTCTGACCGAAACTTCGTTTGAGAGAGGAAAATTATATCATATAGGTAGGGATGACCGATGACCTGGATTGGCTCGGGAATACTCAAACCCAACCAAAACATTTTAGCTATGGATACCCAAACCTGACTCAAACCTAGTTTTTTCTTAATAGTTTTTTTATTAAAAAATAGTTGACAACATAATTTTCTAGGTATTGTATTCGTATTGGGCTTAAAGAAGGTTTGAAATTAACTTGGGTTTAGTGTTCTGAGTGTAAGAGATAAGTTTGGAAATTTGGGCTTCTGTAAAAAAATGAGTGGGTTGGACTTAGGTTTTGGTTATGCTTAGAGCTATCTTGGGTTGGACCTAACAAATTGGGTAGGGTCTAGATCCTTACCTAATTAGGTTGGACAACCCACATATCACACTTGGACCAGTTCTCTTACTTCAGCTTCTAGACATTTCTATCCAGCCACCCTCTCTCTTTTAGATTATGTAAATGTGAAGAAATCAAATTGTATGTGCGTGTGATTTCGTGGTCGTGTGTGATGTGTACAGGAAAAAATATTTGTAAGACAAGTATTAAGTGCATGTTGCTATGTGTATAAGTATGAAAATGATTGTCTGTGTCAATGTAAACGAACATGTAATAAGAAGCATCACAGGTGAGATGAGCAAGGGAAAAAGATATTACTCTTTTATAAGGGTATGTTTGGCATGCTATAATAGCTCATGTAATGGAATAATTATTCATGTGTAATAGCAATTCAATCATTTTCCATGCATCTTTATTACATGGACTAGTTATTACGGATTCGCTTTTCTTTAAATTGAAGAATAGCTATCCCTCTTTAAAATGGATGCAATAGTTATTCCTTAGTGCATATAATGTGTTTTAAAATTAATATGGTTAAGGGGGAAGGGAGAGGTTTGAGGGCAGAACCCCTACTAGGCCATGATCGAGGACCGTTTGGGCCCAATGGGTAAATAAAAGAATGTCAGGCTAACTACGGGAAGAGGTCCTGGTTGAAGCCCTTTGCATCCTAAAGAGGGAGAGATGAACTATCACCGTACTAGGGGATTTAAACCGAGGCGAATAGCCAAGGGTAGGCACTGGAGGAAAGAGAAAAGGAGGCCTGTAGAGGAAGCACCCATCACCTCTGCATTAAAGTTGCTACACCAACTAGGACAGTCGTATTAATGGAGGAAGTGACGCCTAAACAGTGCCCAAACAGCTTGTAGCTCACCCTGCATTTTTCCCAAAGGAGGGATGAGACAAGTATCTGGGAGGAATCCACCACCCTATAGCTGGGGGGTGTGGATTACGGACAAACCACTAAAAATGAAGGCAAAACCCTTTTAAGGGAGGATCGGAACTAAGAATTAGGGAGAAAATTACTCAAACTTGTATTGTTATAAACTATGTAACCCCTTCCTCAACCAACCGAGGGAACACGAATTCATGGCTTTAGTTTCTTATTTTCTGTTTGAAAGCTCGATTATGTGTAAAAACACAAGAGCTGTTTAGAGCCGCAAATTGAAACTTACAACTCAGATGATTTTACCCTAATTTAAACTAAATGCAGAATAGAGTAAAAGCGAGTGAACAAACAATAAAACTACTCTAAGCCATATTCATCAAATCACAGCAGTAAAATGAAAGAAAAAAGAGTAAGGAAGAAGCAGGCCTGTCCACGGGTTGGTCCGAGTTAGGTTTGTGCCCAACCCGAAATTGACCCGATAATTTTGGCTCTCTCATTTCTGGACTCGCCGCCAACCGGGGAATGGAATCGATTCAGGTGGTCAGACCTCCTCAGATACCAGTCGGTCTTCGATTGGAGTTGAAAATTTTGATACTATGCCAGATTTTGTCGAAAATTGGGCCAATCTGCTGAGATCTGGTTGGATCTCAAAGAGATCTCGGCCGATCTCGAAGAGATCTTGCCGGATCTTAGTGAGATCTCGGTGGATCTCGAAGAGAATAGGCCGAATCTCAATGAGATCTCGCCAGATCTCGAAAAGATAAGGCTGGATCTCAACTAATCGGAGAAAACGACTGGCGAAACACTTCCATCGGTGGAGAACAACTCATTTTTCGGTGTACATTCGGTCGGATCAGTTGAGACCTCGGTTTTTATGCTCAAACCCTTCATCCGACTCGCTGGAATCGAGTTTTGGGGACGAAGACCCTCCGCCGACCGTCACCGGTGTTGGGTCGGCCGGTTTTCGTGCCAGGTTGGGCAATTTGGTCGGGTGCCGAGTCTGGTTGGACACCTTAAGGAAGAAGAATGCAAACACAAGATAACTTGCCGATGTGTTATCGAAGTGGAAATCGAAGTACTCGGTGAAAAACCTCTCCGCCGCCCTCCAAGCGGTAAATCGATCCACTAGAGAATAAATTGGAGTACACGAATAATAAAAGACCCTTCAAGCCTAGTCTACCCCATGTACTCGAGCCCTCTAAGCTCCTGCTACCAACTGACTTCGCTAAGTCTTGTCTTTTCTAGTTCTCCACATCTCGCAATTCAGCCCGATTACATCCACCAAACCTATATCTTTTTCCAATACTTCCTAGCAGCATCAAAACCTTACTTTTCACTCAAGATGGGTGTGGTAAGTATTTGAGCTATTAACCTCTCAGGGATTTGGAAATGAAAAGGTAGCAATTGAGGAAAACCACAAATGATTGTGTAGAGAATTGTGGGTATGACAATCTCTAATTCTTAAGGGTTGTGGCTAAGGTTTTCTATCTAAAAAGCACTCTTCTCAATATGTGGGTAATGATGATATATATAGTGTGGGTGAGGATGTAGTGGAGCAGATAGGACAAAATAGCAAAACAAAATGTTTCGCGGGTATCTCGCAGGAATGCCTTACCCACAAGACACTCGCGAAAACCAGCTGTCACCATCTGTCATGACTCTTCGCATTCCAGTCATATGCTGAGCACATGCTTCACTTCGCGGGAAGGCTACTCATGAGCTACCTGCGAGAACTTCTTTGCTCTTCAATTTGTCTTGAGTCTTCACACTCTCTCCCACACACACAACCCTTACAAAGAAATCCCATATAAAATATAGGGTACATAAGATTGAGCAAAATTACAATCAAATTTGGCATGGAATTAAAGCCAACACAAAATAGTTGTAAATCACAACTTTACAATGTTCAATCTTCTTTGCTTTTTGCTTGGTCCATATTTTCCAACTTCAGACCATCGGTTAAGGAATCCATGCATTGGTATGCTTTACCCATCTCTAAATGAATTAGTTGTAGTGGCTCACCTCCAAAGCCTAAAACCCAGTGTTTGGGCCCTCGAGTGTCACTTCTGGGCCCCACACAAATATATTTTCAAAATATAAAATTTTTTTATACATCATTTTTTACAAGCTTTCCATATGTAACAACTAAACTTATGAGTAGTAATATTTATTTCATTACAATGTCTCATATTCCAATTAATAAAGATTACTATCCCTAATGTAATCTACATTTAGTGTACCAAACATGCCCTTGGTGTTCTATTTGAATTTTCTTGGATTTTATTTTTGAGAATATTTTTTCAGTTTGTTCTGCTCCTCCTTTTTGCTTGAATTTGCTTTGGGTTTTTTATTTTTTTAATTTTTTTAGGGATTTAGTTTTTTAATAGTATGGATTGGGTTCGGGTAATATCCAAGCCCGACCAATGAATTTTGGGTTCAAGCAAAAATTCAACCCTATGATGAATCATGTAATACGGTAATACCCAACATTTTTAGGTCGAGTCGGGTAGGATACCCCTTACCTAATGCTTTTGGCCATCCCTACTTATAGGTAGTTGATCTATGAGAGTCATTAAGCACATTAACCAATCTATTTTGGATCTGCTTATATTGATCAGAGTTAGCTCAAGGCCTAGGCCACTTAGGACTAGACATAAGGCCCCACTTGTACCAAAATATTTTTAAAGGGTCTTAAGTAGACATGGCAAAACGGGTCAGAATTTTCTGACCCGACCCGTTTGACCCGCAACCCGATTGACCCGTAACCCGATTGATCCGTTTAAAAATGACCCGTTTTGACCCGTGACCCGATTGACCCGACCCGAACCCGAACCCGACCCGCCAGTTTTGCCATGCATACTAACGTTGAGTAAATTGAGTTTGAGTTGTAATTCTTATAAAATATTTACTTATTCTTTTTTACTTAATATGTTATGTACTCCATTATCGATTGTCATTCTTTACTTGTCACTTTCATTTTCTCTTCCTACTTTAAATAAATTGAAGATTATACCAAGATTAACTTTTAGAAAGTTGGAACAAGAGTTGCACCAAATTTTGGTATCAAGTGTTTAGTGGTAATTGATAAATGGTAACAATATCACTAGTGAGAATCTAATCACAGTTAAGGAACTCATAAACAATTGACAGATTGCATCTATTTCAAAAAAAAAAAAAAACTTGTTTGACAAATACGGGTCAACTCGACCCAACTCACGACCCGACTCAACTCGTGACCCGCAACCCGATTGACCCGACCCGAACCCGACCCGACCCGCCCGTTTTGCCACGTCTAGTCTTAAGGCCTCCAAATTGTACACGTAAAAGGCTTCAAAAATTGTATAAAAATGTCCTAAAATTGTAAAATAATTTGTGTGAAATAAAGGTTATCTATTTATCTGCCGTGTACATTGTTTTACACATGTATACTACTATCTTTTTATTTTTTAAATATTTTCTAAGCAAAGTGGAGGTTACGCGGTAGCATTGATTACTTAACAATTAACAAGTTAGCATGAATCACGGACCTTTCGCTGGCCCAAGAAACAAAACTAATCCTTTTTTTTTAATGGGGAAAGTAATCTTGTTAAATTCATTTTAAATCATATCTTTATGGGTGTTTTTTTTTTCCTTCTGTTATGACACATTAAGAATGATGTGTAATAAACCATGTACTTTCGCAAGTTTTAAATAAACTCTATACTTTAAAGATATTCAAAATTTAACTTTATAGTTTTATGAATTCTAACTAAACCCTAAAGTTTTAAATCTATTTCAAATTATTTCATTTAGTGTGCACTTGGATTAGGGTTAGAATTAACATTTTGCCCTGCGTAACCTATCATGTCTTGCACAGTTTTTTTCACCCCAAAGATATAGTAGGACAGAGACAAGTTTTTCTCACCCTGATCCCAAATGTGTGTGCCTATATATATAATTTAAATTATTTATACTTATAATTTAATATTTTCTATACATAACTAGTTATAATTTATTTATTTTATACATATTGTATTATTTTTTTGTAGTGCAATGACATGGCGATCAAATGTTATCACACGTGACCCTATTCCGGGGACAAGAATTTGTACCATTTATCAAGGAATCTGTCTTGGCATATGACTTAATTCCATGAAATAAAATCACAAATGAAATTCATCTAAAAAAAATACAATGAAATGGAATTGAATTGTCAGGCGGCAGTAAAAATGAATTCTTGAACTGGAGAAAAGCAGAACTTGGATACCATAATGATAATGGCATTGATGAAGGAGAAGAAAAAGAAGAGGAGCAAGTGAAGTCATAAGAAAGGGAAGAAAAAGATTAGAAAGCAAAAGTAAGAAAGAAGAGGAGCAAGTGAAGTCACTACTTCTTTTCTTCTTCAATTTCAGATCTTCTTCTTCTGCAGGTCCCTTTCTTTTTTGTGCTTGGATTCTTCGTGTTTTTAATTCCTCTATGAAACTCGAGTCTTTAGGACTCGAGTTCCATGTGGCAAAATTATTTCCATATCAGCAATCAATCTCGAGTCTTAGACTTCTCTACCGAACTCGAGTTTCAAAGACTCAAGATGCTAGTTTCTTGAATGATTTCAAAACCTTATTAACTAACAATATTCTATCCCCTCGGTTTGCTAATCTGCAAATATCCCCTATCAACAAGCAGCAAACCCATTTTTCTTGTTGGCTGATCCCATTGTGATTGAATCTGAAGAGTTTGTTTTTCGAATGGTTAAGCACATTAAGACCATTGCGTCGAAATATGGTTTTTTCTCTCTATCTTAGGATCCATGGTATTGGAAAGCCATATATTCTAATTCCTTTATTTCCTATTGCTTTAACAGACGTTTTTCCCCCTGATTTCCACCTGTCTTGTCCAAAATCCTATATTCAAGTTTTCCCTAGGAATCAAGGGTTCCTTTCTCTCTTCTTTGTGACTGTCCATTTGGATACTACTGAAACTGAAAACTGAAAACTGAAAAACACTGGAGCAAAATAATTTTTTAATGTGTAAATAGTATAGTGGGACCCATTTTAATGAAAAAGTTGTTGAAAATTGGTATTTGTGGGTCCCATAAACAGTAAAAATGAATTAAAAAAGTCAAAAGTTGCTGTTACTGTTCATGAACAATAGCTACACAATAGCCATTTGTGGCTAAAATGCGCACGTCAGGGGGGGGGGAACAAACAAACAAACGCAAACATGAGCGCAAACTCACTATCCAAACGAAGGCTTAGCCTTCGTTTAGAAGTTCATAAAAAGATGAAATGAAATGTAATGATTATTAGGAATGGAATGAAATGAAATTGAATAAAATATATTTAAGACAAAAGAATGGAATTATGTAATTTTATTTGAATGTTTTAATAATAAAGAAATAGAATGTAATGATCATTAGGAAATGAATGAAATAGAATTGAATAAAATATATTTAAGTAAGGGAAATGAATTGAATTATGTAATTTTGTTTGAATGTTTTAAAATAAAGAAATGGAAAGAAATAGAAGTTAATTAACCTTGTTTAGGAGTAACATAAAGGGAAATGAATAATTTATTTTATGATAATATTACTATTAGACTTCTATTTCAAAATAAAGTCCTAAATATATAGAGATACTTTGGAAATTTTGGTAAAAAATTTCATTAGATCTAATTCAATTCCTTCCAATTCCTCCCAATTTTGGAAGAAATGAAAATTTGAAGTTTTAAGAGAATAAAGTGGAATGAGTGTTCCCTCCCAAACAAGAGAATGAACTTTCAATTCCCTCCATTCAAACTGTCAAACAAAAGAAGATACTCCATTCGTTTCAAATTGTTGGTTTTCTATTCCATTTTAAGATGTCTCAAAATGAAGTTCTCTTTCCAAAATTAATAAATGAAATTTCTTTCTTATCCTTTACTTTTTTAAGAAGTCAATGCTATTTTTTTATCTATAGTTTAAATTATTGAGGATAATTTTAAAAATTTATACATTTTTAACTTATAAACAATGCATTAATGATGTTTACTTAAAAATTTGGATTTTGTCAGAGGTAGTATTTTAAGGCAATGAAGCATTTTATTGATTGGGGGACTACTAGACACTATTGACGTGATCCTTCTGTTGTAGTGAGTAGTTACTTTCTTCCACGATTGAAATTGACTTACCCCGCACATTAAAATTGGCATTGTATAAACATTATACACAAATTGCCGGATTAAAAGGCAATGAAATTTTTTTGTATAGATGTTGCACAATGTACATTTTCGTCGCTAGCTAAGAAAAATAAATGTTTACGTGGTTCTAATCAATTCAGTGGTGTAATTTATGACAAGCATGTAGGGAATTAACCTGAAATTCCCAACTTGTGAGAAACAAAAATAAAGAAAACACAAGCCAAAGAAAAACAATCATATGTACAAGACAATATTTACGTGGTTCGGAAATTTGCCTACGTCCACGGAGTTGCAGAGATTTCACTATTATCAGGGAAAAATACAAAGTGCTGTACAGTTTCTCTCTCTCAAAAAACTACAACAACAAACCCTAATCACCAAAACTGCGTATTCTACATCCTGCGCACAGGATTGACAATGGGCTACAACCCAAGCCTCCGCTCTATGGACTAAGTCTCAGAAAATCTCTCATTAAAAACCACGGAACATTATTCTGGTCAGGTCAGGTCAGGTCGAGTCGTCAATCAGATCAAACTTAACTAGGCTCCACAAAGCCCAACAAAGCATTTTTTTATAAGACAAAAAGTCAAAAACAAAGTATCATGATTTTTTAAGAAGAGAAATGAGGTTTGTTTTTTTGTACATGGAGCAATTTCCCAGGGGGAGCCAGCATTGATACCGTATATACCAAACACGAACTAAATTAAATTGCGAACGGGATGGTTCAGTTGGTAAGGCTCAGGCACTTCGCTTCACCTACCTAGATTCGAGTCTCGCTGCCAGCAGCTCTTCGTTAGTGGGCATCCACAAGGATTGGTTGTTACGTCTGAATCTGAACGCATGCTAACCCCTATTTTTTTTTTACCAAAAAAAAAAAAAAGAACTAAATTAAATTTGTTTTCTCGCAGGCGTGTCACTTGATGACCAATGATTTTCTGTAGATGAGGAGAGCATCTGAGCATGGTTGCAACCTTTGTCATTGTTTGCCAATGGACTTGGTAAACTCAGTCCCCCCAAAACTAACCTTGTATCTTTGAATTTTTAATTTCCAAGTTCAGAATTAACAGCTTGTTCATATTCTGATCATTCAGGGAGAGAAATTCATCAACTTCAACAAGCCTAATATATATTCTAGTAGCAAAAGGTTATGTAATACCCCGAAAAAAAAATGATTAAAAGAAAGGTTATTTAAGTAAATTTGTTTATGGGGTCAATTTTATAATTAATTTTTCTAAGGGATTTTTAGAAAATAAGGTTGAAACCCTAGCTATATAAGCTTATTATGTCAATGTATATGGAGAGATATTTTTGAGGGAAGAGACTACTCAAAGGACTGAAGTAGAGAAGGGTTGACAACACTCTTGAGGTAAGAGCTTAAGAAATTTTATTCTTTTATCAAATTTAGATTTTATGCGGTATTATAATATTTTCTTATGTGAGTATTTTTGCCCAATGAGACTTTCTTTAGCCATGGCCGCATGGGTCTGTATCACGTAATTTTCTTAAAAGAATTGTATTGGATTGATGAAAAAAAAAAGAAAAGAGAAACAAACAAAGGAGTTACAAAGGAGCACACAAAATTGAAGATGGCCCACGTGCCTACATAGTAATAAGAGTTATGGCCTTCTTTTTGGGGCTTTAGTTGTGGCAGAAGAAAAAAAAAAAATAAATATATATATATATATATATAAAGAAAAATATTGTGATATGGAGAAATTTTGGTGTGGGATAATAGTAGATAGTTATTGAATATTTTTAGTAGTCTCTTTATCTAGCTGGGTACTATTATAAGTCCTTAAATTATTTGATTATTGAGTAAGAATATTTGAAAATTGTTCTAGGTGATATCTAAAGATTTTAGAGGAATTATTAAGGAAAAAGTTTCTTTTGAAATAGCTTTTGGAGGTAAGTAACCTTATCCTAATTGGTTTTATTTTGCGTATTTTAATTACTGAAATTGTTTACAATTATTGCAATTTTGTTTCTATTGTATTACTGATTTCAAGTAAAGAATTATTACAAATATATCTGATTACTGAATATATGATATAATTTATGTAATTGTTTTTAGCTATACTGATTCAAAGTAAAAGGTAAAAAATTTTCACGAATACATGTGAGCATTGAATATAAGGTTTATTTTATTTAACTGTTTTATAGCTATAATGATTTAAAGTAAATAATATAGAAATATCACAAATAGATTTGAATATTGAATATATGATTATATAAATGTGTTTGAATAAGATATTTTTTTTAGAAACTATAATTTCATATATATAATTATGAACAATTTGACTATGAATTTATTCTGATACCCAGCCAATGGGGGTTATTCATTGGTACTCTGATACCCAAACCAATGAGGGTCATTCATTGGTACACTGATACCCAGACCAATGGGGGTTATTCATTGGTACTCTGATACCCAGCCAATGGGGGTTATTCATTGGTGCTCTGATACCCAAACCAAAGGGGGTTATTTATTGGTACACTGATACCCAGCCAATGGGGGTTATTCATTGGTACTCTGATGCCCAGTCATGGAGATATAGCGTGACCATAGTCATAAGATTTAAGAATATGAATTATGTTTGAATATTTGAACTATTTTGAGTCCTTAAAACTACATATGTAATTTGAAACCTATTGTAAAGTTATAGCTTTGATATATGGAAAATTGACTACTTTCTAATTGTCTATGATATATTTGTCAGATTAAAGTATGTGATCTATTTGCAACTTATTATTTTAAGACTACGAAACTGCTTCAGTTATTTTGAAAACACATATTATATTATAACTTGAAAAACACATATTACTTCTTTTCCTTTACAGATCTATTGCTTAATAGAACTTGTTAGGATTTTGGTTACTTATTGAGTTGTCAACTCACCCCCCTTTTCCCCCTCTAGTTTCAGATTGTAAAGAATATCAAGTTTTGGGAGTTTTGATGTTGTGTTGTGAGCAGAAAAAGAAGCTTTGTGATACTGGGATTGGATGGTCTTCTAATAGTTTTATATTTATTGGCCAATTGGCATTATGTACATGAGGTTTGGAATTTATTCCTATTAAATTATTGGAGAGCTATTCATAAATAAAATAAAAAAAATTTGTTGAGGTATTTTAGATTTATTTGACTTAATTTTTGAGGATAAATTTTAGTTGCTAAGAAAGCCTTGCACACTTGTAGGTGCTTGTTTTATAAGTGTGCGGCAGTTGTCACGTGCCTATCTTTGTGGTTGGGTTCGGGGCGTGACAATTATAATGGTATCAGAGCTTAGGTTATGATCTTGTAGACTCTATTCTAGGATTTAATTTGGAATAAAGTTTGTGTACTAGAGATTATGGTTTTAGTAATTGTTTATGAGGGTTATTAGGTCATAGATAGTGTTCTTTTGATGGCTTGACGAGAAGTGTAAGTGAGGTTCCATCATATGATGATTTGTGAGATCATATTTGAAGGTTTTGATACTTATGTCTATGTAGTTATGCATACGTGACTTATAATACAAAGGGAGGATTTTAATTAATATACTTCTATGATCTTATACTAGTATTAAGTGGGTGTATTTTATTCTTGAAAATTTTGTAATTGATCAGATTGGTTATTAAAACTTCTTCTTCTTATTAAAAGGAAAAGAGAGTGAGAAAGAAACAAGCAAAGGAAATCTTCATGTTGTTTTGTGATTGATCTTTTGAAAACTCATTGATAGTTTTGCCTAATGTAGTCGACCTACGAAAGGTTAGTTTGATCTATGGGAGATTCTCATAGGTTTAATTATTGAATGATAGTCTTCTATATACCCTATTTAGAATTCGAAGTCCTTTGGGGAATTGGAAATTGCAGAACTCTATTTAGGGGTTAAAGTTTGATGTTAGAGCTATGATTCCTTGATTTTAGTTTATATGGAGTAAGGAAATTAATGGAAAGTTCGTAGTGTGAAGGAAATTAATTTGTGGATATTGTAGTTCACATTATATTATATGTTATTATATAAATTTTGAGGGTGTTTAAGGAATTCAGTAATATATCGGTGGACTTCCTTGGATTCTAATGTTAAGGACCGAGACCTTCTTTTGGATCATTGTTCTTGTTAGGGTTGACCTACATGGATTACCATAGCCTAATTTATGTGTGAGGTAGTCCCTAAATGTTTTTGAGACATGTTCTGTTACTTAGAAGTTTAAGGTCCTCAATTTCTTTCCATAGACTTGGAGGATTGTTTAATATCCTGGGGAAATAAGTTTTTATGCCAGAAATGTAATTCTTTGAACTTAACTGATAAGAGTTAATAGATTGGCTCAATAGAAAATGAAGTGGATAGAACACAAGTACGTGATAGTATTGAATTGGACTAGTGGACCATATTTTTGATTGGATATTGAAGGAGTTGGGATGCAAGAGAGTTCATTTTGAAAGACTATTACAATTTGAATTATAGCCAATTATTGTACCTTTTGTTTTATATTGGCAAATGGTTAGTGATTATAAATTGCAAAGTACTCTTAAGTTCTAGACTATTATAAACTGCTAGGACTATTATTTGCAAGGTAAAAAAAAAAAAGGGGGGGTTGAGATACTTCATGGACTATTCTCTTCTAGCCGATGTATACTTAGAGATTTGTTTACATAATAGGCAATGTAATTATAAGGAACCCAAATCTTCAATGAGTTCCAGCCCAAGTATCATTTGGAGATTATAGGTGAATAAGTGTCGCTTATTTGAGAAGATAATTTATGGTTAAGATAGAGGTTCTTTGAAAGACCTTATACCAATGCTCAATTGATTATTTATGGAGATTTTGGAATTTCTTTTTCTTACAAAACTTGAGGAAGAAATGATATAGTGATATATGCATATGTTGTAAATTCATTTTGAACTTAGGAAGGTTTGGAACTTTGGATGCACTACTTAATTTTGAGGTATAGAATTAAATGGATGCTAGCATTTAATGGTCTATGGTGGATATCAAAATTGTGGATTTCCCTTGTAATTTTTGGAGTCTACTTAGGCCTTGGAATTTTGTTGAAATTAATAATTGACGGGAAATCAGTTATTGGGGCTAATCTAAACGAATGGGCCTTGGAACTTTTATTCATATTGAAAGGAACTTAGAGAGCTATTTAGACAAGAGATATGTGTATATCTTTAAATAATCTTATATTTTTTTGTTATATGGTTGCTCTTAAACTATGGGTAATTGAGTAAGAGATTTTATAGTGGTATTATATTATGCAGCGGCAGCATCATGCCCCCATTTGCGTTGGAAATTTTTACTTTACAAATCTTGGAAAAAAAAAATTTCACATATGTTATGAAATAGTTTTGAACTATGGTGATGAGTGATAAATTTGTATAGATCGATATAATTGTGGCTTTAGAGTAGCGCAATGGAAGCGTGATAATTCGTTCAGTTGGTGATGAATTCAGAGGACTGAATTCTTATAAGTGGGGGAGATTGTAATACCCCGAAAAAAAAATGATTAAAAGAAATGTTATTTAAGTAAATTTGTTTATGGGGTCAATTTTATAATTAATTTTTCTAAGGGATTTTTAGAAAATAAGGTTGAAACCCTAGCTATATAAGCTTATTATGTCAATGTATATGGAGAGATATTTTTGAGGGAAGAGACTACTCAAAGGACTGAAGTAGAGAAGGGTTGACAACACTCTTGAGGTAAGAGCTTAAGAAATTTTATTCTTTTATCAAATTTAGATTTTATGCGGTATTATAATATTTTCTTATGTGAGTATTTTTGCCCAATGAGACTTTCTTTAGCCATGGCCGCATGGGTCTATATCACGTAATTTTCTTAAAAGAATTGTATTGGATTGATGAAAAAAGAAAAGAAAAGAGAAACAAACAAAGGAGTTACAAAGGAGCACACAAAATTGAAGATGGCCCACGTGCCTACATAGTAATAAGAGTTATGGCCTTCTTTTTGGGGCTTTAGTTGTGGCAAAAGAAAAAAAAAATATATATATATATATATATATAAAGAAAAATATTGTGATATGGAGAAATTTTGGTGTGGGATAATAGTAGATAGTTATTGAATATTTTTAGTAGTCTCTTTATCTAGCTGGGTACTATTATAAGTCCTTAAATTATTTGATTATTGAGTAAGAATATTTGAAAATTGTTCTAGGTGATATCTAAAAATTTTAGAGGAATTATTAAGGAAAAAGTTTCTTTTGAAATAGCTTTTGGAGGTAAGTAACCTTATCCTAATTGGTTTTATTTTGCGTATTTTAATTACTGAAATTGTTTACAATTATTGCAATTTTGTTTCTATTGTATTACTGATTTCAAGTAAAGAATTATTACAAATATATCTGATTACTGAATATATGATGTAATTTATATAATTGTTTTTAGCTATACTGATTCAAAGTAAAGGGTAAAGAATTTTCACGAATACATGTGAGCGTTGAATATAAGGTTTATTTTATTTAATAGTTTTATAGCTATAATGATTTAAAGTAAATAATATAGAAATATCACAAATAGATTTGAATATTGAATATATGATTATATAAATGTGTTTGAATAAGATATTTTTTTTAGAAACTATAATTTCATATATATAATTATGAACAATTTGACTATGAATTTATTCTGATACCCAGCCAATGGGGGTTATTCATTGGTACTCTGATACCCAAACCAATAGGGGTCATTCATTGGTACACTGATACCCAGACCAATGGGGGTTATTCATTGGTACTCTGGTACCCAGCCAATGGGGGTTATTTATTGGTACTCTGATACCCAAACCAATGGGGGTTATTCATTGGTACACTGATACCCAGCCAATGGGGGTTATTCATTGGTACTCTGATGCCCAGTCACAGGGATATAGCGTGACCATAGTCATAAGATTATTAAGAATATGAATTATGTTTGAATATTTGAACTATTTTGAGTCCTTAAAACTACATATGTAATTTGAAACCTATTGTAAAGTTACAGCTTTGATATATGGAAAATTGACTACTTTCTAATTGTCTATGATATATTTGTCAGATTAAAGTATGTGATCTATTTGCAACTTATTATTTTAAGACTACGAAACTGCTTCAGTTATTTTGAAAACATATAGTATATTATAACTTGAAAAACACATATTACTTCTTTTCCTTTACAGATCTATTGCTTGATAGAACTTATTAGGATTTTGGTTACTTATTGAGTTGTCAACTCACCCCCCTTTTCCCCCTCTAGTTTCAGATTGTGAAGAATTTCAAGTTTTGGGAGTTTTGATGTTGTGTTGTGAGCAGAAAAAGAAGCTTTGTGATAATGGGATTGGATGGTCTTCTAATAGTTTTATATTTATTAGCCAATTGGCATTATGTACATGAGGTTTGGAATTTATTCCTATTAAATTATTGGAGAGCTATTCATAAATAAATAAATAAAAATTTGTTGAGGTATTTTAGATTTATTTGACTTAATTTTTGAGGATAAATTTTAGTTGCTAAGAAGGTCTTGCACACTTGTAGGTGCTTGTTTTATAAGTGTGCGGCAATTGTCACGTGCCTATCTTTGTGGTTGGGTTCGGGGCGTGACAGGTTAATTCCGGGTACGTTTTAAATAATTTTCTTTTGGATATATAATCAGCAATAAAAAAGTGCTCATGAATGAATTTCTTTGTTGAGGGATAGTGTTTACTCTCCACAACTTCAGAGCCTTTCTTTTACTATCATTGGCAGTGTTTGTGCTCACTGGTTCCATTAATTCCCAGCTAGAGCCATGTTTTGTCTTTTGTCCTGGAAGTTATAATGTAACCGACAACCCCTATTACAAATCCGACGTAACAGCAGTCTTGGATTCTATGTACTCCAGAACTCTCCAAGGCCACAGCTATGACCACAACACCGCTAATAATTGTAGCATCAACGGCCTTTTTCTCTGCCGAGGTGATGTTTCTACTAGTACCCGCCAAACCTGTGTTTACCATGCGAGGCATCGTATCACAAGTCAGTGTCCGGCAACTAAAATTGCCATCATATGGTGCAAGGAATGCATGTTAAGGTAACATTAATTTCATTGGAGTGGCAACAACAGAACCAGAGATTTTAATATGGAATGACCAGAATATAACTTCGCCTGAAGAAACTGGTTTCCAAGTTATTGCATTATTGAACAGTCTAGTAGATGACGCTTTACGAACAAAAATGCTGTTCAAGGCAGATAATCGGCCAGCGGGTGATGGTTTTAGGTATGGGTTGGTGCAGTGTACAAGAAATATCAATCGTACTGAATGCCACAATTGCTTAAAAAACTTGGTGGACAATGTCGTTGACTATTGCCAAATGAGGATTAAGCTTCGCATCGTTAACCCAAGTTGCAATCTACGGTATGCCAACTACTCTTTCATTAAACAACAGCCGTCGCCGCTGTTAGTTTGTTTAGACCCCTGTAAACTAGATTGTTTAATCTAATTAATTAACCAAGTGAATACTTAGGTTTATTATTCAGATCTAGGTTAAACACAAATAGTCATAAACAATAAAGCAGCGGAAAATAAAGAACACAACGATCTGATGACCTAGGAAAACCAAACCGGTAAAAAACCTGGGGAGGATTTAGCCTAGCTATCCTCAAGGTAAAATAGCAAATCCACTAGAAAGAATTGAAGTTTACACAATAGCAACTTAGACCACTAACATCCTATTGCTACCTTGTGTAGGAAACTTACTACCACAACCCCATGATAGCTCCGAGACCACGGACTCCTTCTTTCTTTAATCTTTGTAAAACACAAACACCCACGCTTGTGACTTTGAGATCCCACTCAAAGGTTTTGCAACACAAACTCTCCTGTTTGTGACTCCAAGACCACCCTTGAAGGTTTAGATCATCAGCACCTTTGATGACTAGAGAAGGCAGCAACTTCAACAATACTAGATCTTGAGATTCTTCAAAGAACAATACCGGTAGAAGTTATAAGAGAGGTTTTAGGAACAAAACCCTAAATATAAAAGAGGCACACTCTTCTCTCTCTAAAAAGCCTTGTAAAAAACGTGCTTAGGGTTTCCTTTATATAGTGGGAGAAGTAGATCTGAAACCCTAATCCTTAATAGGCTTGAACTGCTGTTTGGGCTTAATTAAAATTTTGCAGATACGACTTTCGATCGATCGAGCCTGTTTTTCGATCGGTCGAATCAGGCAAATTCTGAAATCTTCTTTCTGCAGCTTGTATGTTCTTGTGTGCTCACGATTTGCCAATTGTTCTAAGCTCTTAGAACCTAACAGCCGCCATAGTCTGGTAATGTTAAGATCGTAGATTTCTATTTTACATGGCAATTTCCCCTGCATATTTTTGCTTTGTTAAATTGTGCAATTAGCTAGACCAATTTTGTATATTAATCCTTCCGTTTGTGCATAGAACTTGAATTCGAATTAGAACGAAAACCTTTTTTTTTTTTGGGAAGGATTATCTCTTGCAGCAAATATAGGGAGTGCCCCTTTCATAGAACATCTTTCACAAGTCACTACTGCATGGGATCAACACTAGGAGTCAGGGGAGGCACATGTTGTTCAGGGATTCAAATGAACCCCTTCCTTGAAAATAAAAATTATATATATACTTGTTTACGTTACCCCTAAAAGTATTTTTGCACATCCTGATCACATATTAGTCCAACCCAAAACCAAACAACAACCCAAATCAGCCCATCACAAAGTTAAACAACAACACATATCACTCCCTCTCTAATCTGATCTGATCTCTAATCTTATTCTCATGAATCTCGTCTCATCTCTCTTCTCAATTTTACTATCGGTATCTCTAAAACTAAGAGTAAAATGTGAATATTTGTGAGTTGCGAATATTTCTCTTTTTATTATATATTTATGTTATAAATGTATGAGTGTATGTCTGATACTGATTGTATGTGTTATTTTTTATTTTGTTATAATATTATTTGTGTAAATTGTGATGTGTGTAAATAGGTGCATATATAGTATAAATATCATATAACTTTATATAATTTAATAGTTATGAAATATAGTGTTTGTTACAAGTGCGTGTATTGTTATCATGTTATAATAATTTTTTGTTATAAAATTAGTTATTCAAGGAAAAGAATAGTAAAGTTAATTGTCAGTTCGTTTAGACCCCTTAAATCCAACAGATTAACCTAGAGAATTAGCCAAGTGATTAACTTAGGTAATTTAATTAAAACTAGGTTAACACAAATAAGCAAAAACAACAAAGCAGCGGAAAATAAATAACACAAAGATCTGATGACCCAGGAAACCACACCGGTAAAAACCTGGGGAGGATTTGACCTAGCTATCCTCAAGGTAAACTGAATCCACTATGAAAGAATCGAAGTTTACACAACAAGACTTAGACCACTAACATCTTATTACTACCCAAGTGTAGGAAACTTACTACCACGACCCCATGATAGCTCCGAGATCCACGGACTCCTTCTTTCTTGAATTCTTCAGCAAATCCACAAGCGCACCTGCTTGTATATCTTTGTGCTCTATTGATTCTGCAACTGTATTGATCTACACAACTCTTGACATCAATCTCAAGTTTGTAAACCCTAAGTGTATGTGAAGGTAAACACCTCTAGATCTCACAATGAGATTCACAAACACAGCAAAACAGAACTCTAAAAACGTGGCTAGGGTTTTCCCTTATATACTTAGGGCAAAACATAAAACCCTATACATTAAAACGGGCTTGGGCTGAGTTGGAATTTTCTGCAGAAAAACGTTCTGCACGATTTTCGATCGATCAAGTCTAATTTTCGATCGATCGAGTCATACAGAAAGTTAAAGGTAATTCTGCATAAAAACTCGATTCCAACTTTACATTAAGACCCATACTTTGAGCAAGTCTAACACACGACTAAACATTGTTTTGATCATGGTTTGCCAACATACAAAATGAAGTTCTAAATACATTAGTTCCTAATCTTTAGAACCTAACAAACTCCCCCTTTGGCAATCCGTGACAAAACACAGACTTAACAAAAAGCTCAAAGTTACAATTTGAAATAGCCCATTACAATAAATAGCCACTTAACAATTCAACCTAAACTACTATCTAACAGTTGCAAGGTAGACAGCAGCTCGACTGAAAACAACCTGTATATTCCTGTAACACTTAACAAACACATAAACGCATGTGTGGAAAGGAAAAACAATAAAACAACAAATATGCAATCTAACTCTCCCCCTAAGTTAGATACATCAAAAATAATTTTCATTTCAACTCCCCCTAAACAGAACAATCTTGTTTCTTCCACACATAATCCACAATTCAACTCCCCCTTTTTGTCACGTATTGACAAATATAACTCAAACAAAGAGTAACAACTCAACAGAGAACAAGAGGAAATAGAGAATTAAGGGAACACAAACAAATCAACTCTATAGAAAATAGAGACAACTCCCCCTATGAAGAGTAACAACTCCTCCTATGAACAACAAAGGTTAAAAAAAACTTTTCTCCCCCTATAAAAGTAGGAAAAACAAAACAAGTTTTGGGAAAAAAAAAACAGTTTCGGGGAAAAGTTAGGAGGTGGGGATAAATAAAAAAAACACAAACCCAAAAAAAATTGAGTTGAGGATACACATGAAGAAAAATATTCTCTCTTTCAATAAATGCAAACTTGACACTATGTGACTCATAAACAGTTGCATGAGTAGAGAAAATATTTACATATTGATTATCCATCATATCTCTTAAGAAAAATATTTTCTGCAATTCACACATCAAGAAAAATAGCATATACTAAAATGTACAAAGGAATCAAAAATTAATCAATCAATTTCTAATTCAAGTTGAGTACCCAATTTAGCAAAGTGTATGCATTGTATGTGTGAAAGCAATGAGAGATATGACTGCAAAACTGCAAGATGGATACAAAAAAAACAATGCAATTCATATGAATCCTAAACATAAATGATGCAAGAAAAAAAATTTGGTCAAAAACTCTAAAAACTGAAAATTTTTCAGTTTCGATCGATCGAATACCAATCGAGTCAGACAGAATCAAACCAAAATTTTTATCGCAATTTCGATCGGTCGAAAAACACCCTCGATCGATCGAAAATCTGGAAAACTTAAATTTTTGAAAAACAGAGCAATTTTATGCAGAAACTCCTCAAAGCACAATATTTCATGAATGAAATGCATGAGTATGAGACTAAAAATTTTCAAAAACACTTGAATTCAACCCAGATCTTTCAAAAACAAGTTTTTCAACCAATATGACCTTAAAACTCAAATTTTGCATTAAAATCACGAAATTTTCAATCTTTGATGGCCACAACAAGATCACACACAATATAATGTACCAAGTTTAGCAAAGAGTAACTTGTGTAGTGTGTGCAACTAGCAAAAGTTTTGAAAAACATGTGAGGTGATATGTGAATAGTAATCAATCACAAAGTCTACAAAATTCATCACATAAATTTGAAAGAGACTATCACCTAAAGAATTACATCATATAACTCTCACATCTCCTAGAATAAAAGCTTGCAATCATGTAAGTTTCTTGATTTGCCTCATAATATACACACAAATTTTATTTGATTAAATTAATTATAGTCCAATAATGTACACACCAATTTTAGCATTTAAACCGAGGCTACACCTTATCTTCTTTCTGTGCATGTGCTACACTTTCTCGAGCACAAAATCTTATGATATGCACTAAGGTGTTCATGATTGGCTAGTAAACAGTGGTGAGATGGTTATTTATGCCTTTCTCATTAAGTTCAAGTCCAACAATCAAAGGCATGTGATTTCAAGATCAAGATCATGTGATCAAAAACTACAAACATCTTCCCACACAACATGCACTACAAAGACTTCAGCCAGTAAAGTATAATAAATAAGCTCATCCAAGCTAAACAAGGTACATAAACATGTTATGTAAAGATAATATGGCCAATCCTTGATTATAAATCCAAGATATATAATACAAACACATAAAAATATTTTTGGTAAAAAATATTTATGACCAAAAACAAAAAGCGCACATTATTCTAAATGAACAAAAATGCAAATGCAATGCATGATAGTGCTTAACTAAGCTATAGAGGGTACACAAACAAGAAATATCAATTTCTTAATTAACCCATGAGTACATGTACAAACTAGTACATACTCAAACAGAATAAAATAGCTTATCACTTATAGAACACATGCTATTCAAGTTTCTCCACAATGTCAAGCATGTTCTAAATCAAGAGAGATATCATAGTTCATGTAATCCTCAAGAAAAATAACAAAAAAACAACCTAAAAAACAAAACAATCAAAAACAGAAACAAAACATGTCCACAAATACTTGAAAGAATTAAATCAGGGACAAGTCAGCAACACTCACCTTAGAGAATCTTTTCTCACCCATATAGCACGAGTCTTCGGCTTTGTAGGTGAAAATCCATGTGAAGCAGAGTGTATTTGAGGAATTACACCAATCTTCTGAGAAAGACTAAAATCCTGCAAATTCCTTTCACAAGCCAACAAGCTCAAATTTTTCAAAAGCATATGAAACAATTTATTTGGACTCATGGCAGGAGAAATATCATCACATGTCCTAGACTGAAACACAGAATGCTTAAATTTCAATTTATGACAATTAGGACGTTTGTGACCAGAAACACCACAATAGTGACAAACAGGAACAAATTTAGGAATATCAGTATTCCTAACAGCAAATCTAGTCTCAGATTTTGGTTTTTGCCTCAACAAAGAATAATTTGGTCTAATATGATCAACAACACCACAAAGGTGACAAGTAGGCACAAAAACAGATTTCTTTTGCACACTAGCAGTAGGTTTAGACATTGGTTTAGAAACTTCAGCGTCTACATCAGAACTTTTACCTTTGTCTAACCTAGCAAAATAAGCCTTGTCTTTATTATTCCTCTTGAAAGGAGGGATATAAACTTTTTCAGCTTTAGGCTCAAGAGAAACAGAAACGCTTTTGTTAACAACAGCAGGCTTGGTACTAGTCAAATTTTCAATTTTAGCCTTAGATTCAACTAACTCTTGTTCCAAGCTTTTCATCTTCTCATCTTGAGAGGAAATTTGATTTCTCAAAAATTCATTCTTTTTATTAGATTCATCTAATCTAACAATCAATTCCTCTTTTTCAAGATTAACCAATTTTAACTCTTCCTTGAATTTCTTAGCAATTCTCATAGTTTTCAATAATTCCTTACGAAGAGTTTCACAGGCATCAAAAAGATCAACAGAAACAATAGTGTCCTTCTTATTCAAATCATCACAATCAAAAACAGTAAGACACTTAAAATTATCCATGATAACAGGGATCAAGGATCAACTCTTAGATCAAAGGATCTAACACAAAAGAGCTACCCGCTCTGATACCACTTGTCAGTTCGTTTAGACCCCTTAAATCCAACAGATTAACCTAGAGAATTAGCCAAGTGATTAACTTAGGTAATTTAATTAAAACTAGGTTAACACAAATAAGCAAAAACAACAAAGCAGCGGAAAATAAATAACACAAAGATCTGATGACCCAGGAAACCACACCGGTAAAAACCTGGGGAGGATTTGACCTAGCTATCCTCAAGGTAAACTGAATCCACTATGAAAGAATCGAAGTTTACACAACAAGACTTAGACCACTAACATCTTATTGCTACCCAAGTGTAGGAAACTTACTACCACGACCCCATGATAGCTCCGAGATCCACGGACTCCTTCTTTCTTGAATTCTTCAGCAAATCCACAAGCGCACCTGCTTGTATATCTTTGTGCTCTATTGATTCTGCAACTGTATTGATCTACACAACTCTTGACATCAATCTCAAGTTTGTAAACCCTAAGTGTATGTGAAGGTAAACACCTCTAGATCTCACAATGAGATTCACAAACACAGCAAAACAGAACTCTAAAAACGTGGCTAGGGTTTTCCCTTGTATACTTAGGGCAAAACATAAAACCCTATACATTAAAACGGGCTTGGGCTGAGTTGGAATTTTCTGCAGAAAAACGTTCTGCACAATTTTCGATCGATCGAGTCTAATTTTCGATCGATCGAGTCATACAGAAAGTTAAAGGTAATTCTGCATAAAAACTCGATTCCAACTTTACATTAAGACCCATACTTTGAGCAAGTCTAACACACGACTAAACATTGTTTTGATCATGGTTTGCCAACATACAAAATGAAGTTCTAAATACATTAGTTCCTAATCTTTAGAACCTAACATTAATGATTGTTCAAGCATTTGATTAGTTAAGTAGACAATTAGTGTATTATTCATGTATGAATGAGTGTAGTCGTGTGTTTCAATAATTATACAATGCTAATAGGTTGAGTTTTCTCATTTAGATTAAAATATTTTTATAAAAATAATGACAAATAGATAATAACTTCAAAAAAAATATTATAAAAAATGTTATACAAACTTAACAAAATAAAATTTTCAAGCCTACCAACATTGACAATAGAACTATAACGATTTTTCAAAATATGAAATTATATGGGCTACCGAGTTAGGCCTAATTGGCTACCCATGAGCTTGTGTTTGCATCCTATTTTATTATTTTTCGTAAGGAAAGAATCAATTTATTTTTTAAAGAAAAAGAAATCAAAGAATGTAAAACTTAATTAAATATTTTTATGGTTAGATCTATTTAATTTAATTTTTTTTATGGAAACCTTTTTTTTATTATTAAGGCTTTAAATGGTTTTTTTTTAATCTTTTAATAATAATAAAAATGTCCAACGGTTAATTCAAAGTTGATAGACTACTAGAAAAAGATATATTTAGTAAACTAAGTTTAACTCAATCACTTTAAGTATCTTACTAGTTATTTAAGTCCTCTTAAAAAATTCATCTATAATGTCTCAAGAGTCAAGATTAATCTCCTCATACTCCCCCAACATATTTTTGTTATAAATTTTGAATTATCAAGCTGGGCAACGGGTTGGGCTGATAGGCTGGTCCACCTGTCGCTCATGGGCATAAAAATTAGCTCACGGCCTGATCCATTAGGCTATTGGGCTACCCTTGGGCCTCAACAATAACGGGCCGAGCCGCCCGTTGGCCCAATGGACCATCGAGCTAATGGGCAGTGGGCATTCGATGACTCTTAATTGGGTAATATGTGTGAGAGCAAAAGTCCCTTGTGGAGGAAAAATAAGGAATTTAACGAATTAAAATAACATAATTATGGTCAAACTCATAGATTTAAGTATTTAACCATTTGGCGTTTCAATATCAAAAGTTTATTTAAAGTCTCCACAAAATTTTCTCTCCCATGGAAGTGGATGTGTGAGGTTCCATTTCTTTTTCTTTTTCTTTTTTTCTTTTTGGTTAAAGGGCTAATATATTTGATATCATGAAAGTTACAAGAAAACAAACACATTACTTTCTAAATGAAAAAGAAACTAAACAAGTTAGCTTCTAAATGAAAACCTCAAATCCATAAGGATTCTTTGAACCCACAAGGTGCTAGGGTTTTAGAATCCACTAGAGAGAAATAGTAGACAAAGTTTAAATTTTTATTAATTTGAAAAACCAAATTGCCATATAGGCTATAATATGTAATATGTTTAAATAGTAAAAAGGAAACCCTAGGTCAGCTAGGAAAACACCTAGAAAACTCTAAGTCGCTCTAATCATGTAATTGGTGGCAAAATAGTAATTTTCACCAAAAATAGGAAAATTGAGATAATTGCAAAAATTGAAACTACTATCTCTAAGAGACAGCCTAAAACAAACGAGACCTATTTTATTTTTTAAATTAAAAATTATTAAGTAAAACAAATATTAATAAAAATAGCAAATTCATTATTTTCATAACCTTAACGAAGGAATTCACCTAAATTAGGTTGACCCTTAAGGACCTGAGTCTTGATCAGAAGGTCGTTTCCCTTCAACCCTCTAAATTTCATGCAATTCTGACATTATCACTCTAGTGGCTCCTACTAACACCCCCTTTTATCTTCCATTGTGATTTTTGGTGACCTTGCTACTCTAGGAATGTCTAAGTTGTCTATTCTACAATAATATTAGACCAAAAAAAAAAATATAGAAATAAGTCTATTACAAACGTTTTTTGCCTTATCTAGGGCGAGCAAGTTCTCCACCACATCCGGTGGGCGATCAAAAGTTAGAAAAGCATAGTTTTGCCAAAAGTTCTCCATCACATTTGGCGAGTTTAGCTTAGTGCCTAGTTTTACCAATGCATCAGCTTAGTGGTTGGCTTCTCTATACATCTAAATCCAAGGCATGCCCATCAGATGGTTCCTATGATCAGTAAGTAAAGGTTCCAAGTGATGGTTAGGAGCATAATTCTTCATAAGTTGAACAATAGACAAAGCATCCATTTCAACAATTAAGTACAGAACTCCTCGATCAGAAGCAATGTTGAGCCCATCTCTTAAGGCCTAAAGTACTGCTAGGCAATTGTTAATGTTGTCCAACACTCTAGCAAAACTCTTAACCTAATTTCCATCACTATTACAAATCAAACCTCCATCTCCTGCCCTTCTAGAGTTCCCAAGAGCCAACCCATGGTGGGTTGTGTAGAATATCTGCTTAACCCACCATACACCCGACCCGCCTACCCTGTGTGGGTTATTAAGTTAGGCGATTTGGATTGGGCGAGTTAAACACCCAAAATAGCGGATTAGGTTGGATAACAGATTAAAACATTGACAACTTGCTACAACTCGGCCCGCCCACTTAACACACACACACACACACACACACACACACACACACACACACACATATATATATATATATATATATATTACTTTTGAAGTTTATTTCTTATGTTGGTATGTTATTATTTTGAGTCCTTGATGTGACTTTAGGAATGTTAAGACTTTGAGTTTGTTGATTTAATTTTCCTTAGTTGTAAGGCAGCAAGCTATTGTTTTTTCTTTTTATTTTTCCTTTTTTGTGGAGACAATGTCTATTAAAGATAATATATCTCTTTTTTATTGACCTAGGTCTGTGTTGGAATTGAGATTATTCAATGAAATCTACCTTTAATTTTTTGTGTGCATCAGTTATATTTTGAGATTATACAATAATAAATTGTAGATTGTGGTAATTTCTTTTTAAAAATCCACACAACCCGCGTAACTTGCCAAGTTAAAACTATCAAAATTTGTAACCAATCTGTCGGATTTAGACTTTGGTGGGTTGGTGGCAGATTGGAATTTTCCCAACTCGCTAGTGGTAGATTGGATAAAAATATTAGCTTTTACCCACCCAATCAAACCTACGCACACCCTTAAACCCATCCATGTTTAGGGTAAACCAGCCCCTAGAGGTTATTTTCTAGCCAACTTATATCATAGATTTCATAGGTGTATGTTTGTTGAAGTGACCCAAAGCACAGATTTTAACTGCCTTGCTTATACAAGACCTGATAATAATTAAGTCCAACAGGTCAGTGTGTAAAACGAAACTATGTCGTTGAAGCCATAGATGTCAAACACCCATAATTTCCCAAGGAATATTCAGGTGCTTTGAATAAACCATGGTTTTGAAACCCAGACTGGACCGTACGATCTGGCCGGGAAAACCTCGAACCGGCCATTTTTGCAGTCCGTTTAACATGAAGAGCTGTTCCATGCAAAAAAAGCAGTGACTCATACAGACTACGGTCCGATCGTCCGGTTCTGTGAACCGTGACCAGTTCAGGCAGTTCACACGGGTCCAGTGTTTCAAGCCTTAAACAACACCGTTCTGGACTTCTTCTTCTTCTTCTTTTTCCTATACGGCTACAGCGTCGTTTTGGCTTTGGCATTGGATCACTCTCTCAAACAAAACACAAACCCTTGCCTCACTCTCTCAATCACGCTCTGAGCTCTCTGCCTCTCTCTCACTCTCATTACATCTCTCATCTCTGCCTCTTTCCCTCTTCGCCGTCGGCCACAACAGACCTCAGCCTCAAATCTTTAAGCACCTCCATTGACAATGGATTTTGGTAAGCTTCTGTATATATACATATCGTCTTTTGTTAGTGAAGATTCGCTCCAATGCTCTATTTGGTTGAGTATAAAATTGATGAAAATGAAAGAAATTAGGTTTTTATTTTTATTTTTATTTTTATTAGTCCTTTTTTAGTTACCTTTGGGAGCTCAAAAACGAGCTAGTGAATGTTAATTTTTCTAGTACAATTTATAGGGCCCAAATTAACTTTGAGGTTTTTTTTTTTTAATTTAATTTATTTTTCTATCTGTGTTTCATAGCATTTTGTGAATGATTCATAGCATAGTTCGTGTGTAAATTTAGGGGTTTGAAGCTCTGTTGTGTTCCTTTTTGTTTGGTTGCTGTGAAAATGTAATGGCAAAAAAGAGATTCTTAGGAGCTGTTTGATTTTGCATTTTTGATTTATGGCATAGATTTGTGGATTTTATTGGTTAATGTGAGAAATTTAGCGATTAGAGGTTACTTAGTATGAAGTTGTGAAGGTTAGTTTATAACCTGAAGGTTAAGGAGGTGTTTGGTTTTTGTGTTTCCATCGCTCATAACTCTGTTTCCATCACTCATAGCTCAAAAATGGTGGGACTTATAGCTGAGAAGTCTGTTTGGTTTTTGTTTCAAGTTTTTGTTTCCATCACTCAATTCTTTGATTTTTGAATGATGAGTTATGGAAACTGAAAATACATTTTAGGTGTTTTTAGTTTCCAAAACTTAGTTTCTAATAGCATTTTCGTAATTAAACTCACAAATTTTGAATGGTTGGCCACAATATTTGACTTTTTTGGTTTTTTTTTTTTTTTTTTTTGAAACAAAGTATCGGCAGAACTGAGTGATGAGTGCCAAATAGGTGCGTTTGGGAAAATTGGAGTATTTTAAGTGATGAGTGATGAAAAAAAAAAAAACCAAACAGGACCTAATTTTTCTATTTTTTATTAATTTAATCTTTTTATATATTTAAAATAATTATTAAATTAATTATGACGTCATCACGGTTTGACCTCAAAAACCTTGAACCTCTCCCTTTTACGGTTCAATGAACGGTTTGAGTTTCAAAACCATTGAATAAACAGGATTGGAAGAGTCGACTTTGGGCCATTTTGTCATGGGAAGAGAAAAGGAACATATTAGAGGTCGGGGACTTTGTGAGATTGTTGCAATAATAACTTTTGGACTTTGAACACTCATTTATACGAGGGCAAATTACAACTTACTCACTTGTGGTTTAATTGAAATTTAAGTTACTTACCTATAGTTTTTTACACTCTACTTACCTGAGGTTTGATCAAAATTTAAATTGTCTAACTATGGATTAAAATTTCATGATGCAAGTTTTTTGTTGAATTTTTTTTAATTTTATTTGATCTTGTATTTTTTTTTTTTAGGAGAGATACATAAAAGTGGAACAAAATTACATATTTAACCATATTTTTAATGGAAGCAGGTTACGGAACTCTAACTGAGCTAACTTTAAGTGAGTAAAATATCAAATTTCAAACTACAGGTAAGCAACTTAAATTTCGACCAAACCACAAATGGGTAAGTTATAATTTGCCTTTTATATTAACTATGTGGGAGTGGGACTGGTGTTAATTCTCCACTTCACCATGTGACCATGTGGATCGTTATAGTTTTAAAAAATTCTTTCTTATGACAAAATCCTTATAAACAAAATATCTTTCATGTTTTTTTTTTTTTTTTTTAAAACAAACTGATCTTTCATTCAAACAACAACCAAGAAGAGATACACTGAATAACACAAGCTACAGAACAAAGCATAACAGAAAAAGGAAACACTGCAACAACCTAGACCACAAACTTAGACAACTTTAACATGTTCCTTCAGCTTTAGCCATGTCTTCAATCCAATCAGGAATAATTGAAGTGTAGACCTGTTCCTTAGAGCATCCACATCAGTCCGTGGAAAAAATTTTCCATTTTGCATGTCTAAAACCTACTTTTTCTATTTTACATTATCATTTTTACAAAATACCCACATCAGTTTATCTATTCTACACATTTATACAATATAATATTCATTCTTTTTCAAATTTTTATTACTCTCCCTCACCGCGCCTTCCTCTCACCAACGCTCTCTCACACTCCCTCACAGACCCAAACCCAGACTCGACACGCAAAGAAAAGTCGTCGGCGTGCGAGCTCCTTTGTCTTCGTTGGCGTCCGGTTCCAGCTATCCGGTGATCGAAACGGCTCATCGGCGTGCGAGCTCCGTTGTCTTTGTCTTCGTCTTCGTCGACGTCCAGGTCCTTCAATCCTTTTTGCTTGTTAATTTTCTTTATTGCTTGTTTGGTTGGTGAGAAAGTGGTGGAAAAGAGTAGAAATAGAAGGAAAGGCCAAAGATTTGTTGATTTTCTTTGTGTTTGGTTAATTTTTTTATTTCTTGATTTCTCTGTGTTTTTCTCGGCAACCAAACAAATCTACATGTCTAATACTAATTTCTGGTTTTACTTGATTTTGGAAGAACTTTGTTGATGTGGTGTTCTCTGTGTGGCGTTCTTGGTGGTAGTGAGAGGGAGGTGAGAGTGAGAACAACCAGAGAGATAAAGAGAAGGAGAGAGAAAAAAACTATTAAAATAATAAATCCAAGTGCTACAGTAAGAGCATCCACATTAGTGGATGCATAAATGTGTATAAATGTGCAAAATAGAAAAAGGTCACTAATTTTACACATTTTGAGCAAAAATACACCCACATCAATGGGTGTAAATTCTTGCATAAATGCATGTTGCTATAGTACCCGTGTAAATTTACACGAGTACTGTAGCATGTGTATTTATTATATTAATAGTTTTTTCTCTCTCCTCTCAACTGACTCTCACCTCTCTCTCTTTCTCATTTCATCAGACACCCAGGCAGTCAGGCGCAGAGCTCTCTCTTTCTCTCATCTCATCAATTTGGCCTGCTCTAGCTTCCGCCGATCATCGAGGAGCAATCGAGTCCGTCGCCTACAAGATCGAGCAAGCCAACTTGCCGGCGAGTCCGTCGCCTACAACATGAACGGAGTCTTGCGACGAAGAAACTTGAGGCTTTATTCTGAGCGTCGAGGAGCAGAAATTAGGCCACCACGTTGATGAAGACGAAGACTTAGACGCCGAGGAGCAGCTTTCTCTTTCTCTCATCTCATCAATCTTTGGAGTTTTTTGGTTTTTTTTTTTTTTTTTTTACTGGGTTTGTTTCTTTTTTTCTTTTTACTGGTTTTCTTTGGGATTTCGGTGTGATCGGAGGCCGGAGGCGTCAATTGAGAGAGATGGTGGCTGTGCGGGTTGTTTTGGGTCTGTGAGAGAGATTTTTTGGTTTTTTTTTTTATTGGGTTTGTTTCTTTTTTTCTTTTTACTGGTTTTCTTTGGGATTCCGGTGTGATCGGAGGCCGGAGGCGTCAATCGAGAGAGATGGTGGCTGTGCGGGTTGTGTTGGGTCCATAAGAGAGATGAAAGTGACGAAAGTGTTAAAAGAAATGAATATTTTATTTGAATAAATGTGCATAATAGACAAACTGATGTGGGTATTTTGTAAAAATGAAAGTGTAAAATAGAAAAAGTAGGTTTTAGAAGTGTAAAATGGAAAAATTTATGCATCCACTGATGTGGATGCTCTAACCGTGCATATATGCACGGTTACTGTAGCAATTGTGCACATATGTACAATTATACACCCACTGATGTGGGTGTATTTATGGGCCAAAACGTGTAAAAGGACCACCTTTTTGCATTTTGCAAAACTTTCCACTGTCTGATACAGTTGCTTTCAGCAGATTGTTTTGCGAACTATGCAAAAGGAAATGAAATTCGAGGAGAACATTGAAACTAGAGCTTTGTTTTGTTTTGCGTTTTTTAAGGAACGCAATTAAAGTTTTAAGAAGGAGAAAAATTATGGTTTCTCTCGTAAATGGTATAGAAAAACTAATAAAACTTTAAATTCTTTATGTAATAATTATTCTACTTCATAAAATTTTGTATAATAAACCAAAATTTTGAGATGACTATATAATAACTCAAAACCAAAATTTTGAGATGACTATATAATAACTCAAAATTACGTTAGTTGTATTTGGCGTCTAGTTAATTATTAAAAATCTTTTCATTCATAATCGGAGTTTTTACTAAAACAATAAAAAAAGAAGAAGCTTATTTAATGCAAAAAAATCCATTATAAGTGTGATTATTTTAATGTACATGCATGTATATAAATTTTTACCCACTCCGCACTGATCCTCAAGGAGTTTCCCATAGCATTATTTATCTCCCTCATATGTAGATGGGTATGATGGTTTTAAAAAGAGATTTATAGAAAAATTCACTATGTTCTATGGGAAGGAAAATGGAACGTTCACAAAGTAAAAACACGGCCAAGTTCTTCTCTGGCCATAAAAGGTATGGTAGTCATGATATATCCCACTTCCCTGAAAAGGTAAATCACTTCTTGCCTACTTATTACCTGGTGTCCTAGAAGAAAAACCATATCTTGTTTTGGGTGTATATGTCATCTCTCTCATAGTAGGTGGGTGTCACAGATGTGTGGGACTCATTCGCTGTGAGAGAGATGGCATGGCATATACAGTATACATCCAAAACATGATATACCATCTCGTTCTAGAAGCAATATTGGACAAGTTTATGCATTATCTTTTTTTCTTTTCTTTTTTTTTTTTTTTTTTTGTGGCAAACCAAAGTATAAGGAAAATTATACTTTATCTCTTTAAACTATACCCATGATTACACTTTCCATCTTAAACTTTTTGAATGTACGTTTGCACTCTTAATTATGATTTTTGTTACACGTTGCACCCTAACATCAAGTTTACTGTTAACTTGGATGAAAAAAAATATGACACCACATGAAAATACCTACTTACCATTCTTCTTAATGCTTTAAAAACAAATAATAATTTACGTTTTATCACTCCAAACTATACTCCTAATACACTTTATGTCCTAAACTTTGAATTTCCATCAAAATCAACAGCAAACTTAATGTTGGGATGTAAAGTATAACAAGGGTCATAGTTTTGGGTGTAAAACATGCATTCAAAAAGTTTATGGTGCAAAGTGTAATATGGAGTATAGTTTAGGGTGGAAAAATGTAATTTCCCCCCAAAGTATATGTTATAGAATTTTTTTTTTTTTTTTTTTTTTTCTTTCTTCAGTTGATTTTTTTTTTTTTAAATTATGTGGTGACGAGTTGTGATTTTTGTGTCAATTAAGGTAATTCAAAAATTCTTTCCACTCTCTGGTGTCTTATCCTAAATTATTAATTCAAGTTTAGCAAATTTATTCCTTACAATAACAACATGCTTTTGATTTTCACAGGAAAGAAAAGAAACACAACTCGAATTATCATCATCATTGTTGTCCCGACTGTTATTGCCATAATACTTGTCATTAGTATTTGCATTGTTTTAAGAGTGAGGAAGCTAGTGGATTCGTTTGAAAGTAAGTTCCAAGTGTTGTTTTTTATTTGATAGTCATTCTTATTAATTATAAACAAGGCAACCCCTTGTCCAATGTGGTCACTTTGAACATGTGTCATGTCATTGTTCCATCTAATGCTCTAAGCACCGGGGAGAGATCAAACCCATATAAAACATTTCTCAAACAATATGAATCCTAGTAATTTGTGTAATTTTCAAGTTCTTGGCAACTTGATAGGTAACAGCATTTAGTAGTTTTGAAAAGAGAAAAACGTATATCAATATATGTATGATCCCCTCCCAATAATATAAAACATTTCTCAAACAATATGAATCCTAGCAATTTGTGTAATTTTCAAGTTCTTGGCAACTTGATAGGTAACAGCATTTTAGTTTTGAAAAGAGAAATACGTATATCAGTATATGTATAATCCCATTCCCAATAATTTGGAATATGTTGGCTATGTTGCTCTTCATTCTCAAAAACAGACCTCTTACCTATCTCACCCTAAAAAGTTTGTTTCACAAAAAAAATTTTACTAAATATTCAGCATTCAAACAAAATTTAGTTTGAAGACTTGGTTGACGAATAGATATCTTTTTTTAACTGTGATACGTATGATGAAAAAGAAAGATACCAAGATATATATTTATGCTCTCAGTTAGAAAAAGGCATAAAAGTTAGAACTCCCATATTGTTTTTGGCTTTCACGTCAAGTAATTAAATATTCAGAAAAAAAAAAAAATATATATATATATATATATATTAGAATTTTGCATTTGAAATGAATTAACTATTGGCTATTAATTGCAAATATCTTTATAAATTTTGATCAATCTCCACAGAGTAACCATTCAACCATTTCAAGCTCCTGCATAGTTCCAAAAAAAAAAAAAAAGCACCTCCTTGTGACAGGTTTTTTTTTTTTTTTTTGAATGACAGTTTTACTCTGATTTAAAAAATGCAATTGAATCAATTGGATATGTATTAACAGGTTCCTTTGTAGATCTGTTACTCTAATTTAAAGTGTAATAATATCAATTGAATATGTATAAACATGTTCCTCTTGTGAACCAACCAGTGGATCAAATAACAAGTGTGGAATACTTGCAATTCGATTTCAGCACTATCAAAGCAGCAACAGACAACTTTTCAGATGCAAATAAACTTGGGAAAGGTGGATTTGGGGAAGTTCATAGGGTAGGAAAACATTATGATATGAAATGAATTATTTAATTCCTTGGGGTTTAGTTAAATTATTTTATTTCTACAATCTACATTATTCTCATACATATGTGTGTATGTGAACATGCATACAGGGTAGGCTATTTGATGGACAAGAAATAGCTGTGAAAAGACTTTCAAGGAATTCTAGACAAGGCGATCTAGAATTTAAGAATGAAATCCTATTAGTAGCCAAGCTCCAACACCGAAATTTAGTTAGGCTTCTTGGATTTTGCTTAGAAGGAAGTGAAAGACTTCTTATTTATGAGTTTGTACCTAATACAAGCCTTGATCATTACATATTTGGTACTTTTTCATTTCACTGTTGTTTTCTACATTATACTCAAAATAATTTTATTCAGTTAGAATCTTGTTTTTCTTCTTCTTAAGATGGTAATTTTTAAAATATTTGGTGAGTAATTTGATTTATTGAATCTATAGATTCAAAGATGCGTGCAAATTCAGATTGGGAAATGCGTTACAAAATCATAAGAGGCATTGCTTGAGGGATTTTATACCTTCATGAGGATTCTCGACTTCAGATAATTCATCTTGACCTTAAAGCTAGCAACATCCTATTAGATGCCAAGATGAATCCTATTAGATGCCAAGATTTTGGAATGGCGAGGATGTTTGTATCAGACGAAACTGAAGGCAATATAAATAGAATTGTGGGGACTTAGTAAGTACAAGAACATGCTTTAGTTAATAAATATAATTGTGCATACCTGATAAAATTCATTTTAATATGTTATTTATGTTGAAGTAACACCAAGAAAGCCATAAAGATGATGGAAATTAAATAATTTGAACAGAACAATTAAGTTAACATTCAAATTAATTATCAGTTTATTAATATTGATATGTAGCGGATACATGGCTCCAGAATATGCAATATTTGGAAAGTTCTCAATCAAATCAGATGTCTTTAGTTTTGGTATGTTGATTTTGGAGATTGTGAGTGGCCAAAAGATTACTTCTTTTTGTAATGGAGAGAATGTGGAATACTTTCTTAACTATGTGAGTACGCTTCTTAAGGGTAAAACATAAATTGGAATTTTTTTTTTTTTTGGTAACATGGTTTGCTCACATTGATGTATTTCTACAGGCATGGAAAAATTGGAGAGAGGGAACAATTTCTAATCTCATAGATCCCACACTGAGCAATAGTCCAATAAGTGAAATATTGAGATGTATCCACATTGGACTACCATGTGTACAAAAAATTGTAGATGACAGACCGAACATGGCCTCAGTTGGTCTCATGATGAATAGCGATTCTATTGCTCTCCCTCTACCGACACAACCTGCAAGTTTCATGCGGACAAATGTTATACCAGCCACATTATTGCAACAAGACAGTGGTTCCAACATAACTGAGAACAAGGTTTCAATTACAGAGTTATATCCTAGATAATATTTTGCCAATAAGGGTTGTTACACGTTGTCTAGAAATTTCACTATAATTTGAATTCCTTATAATTTGAATTCCTTATAATTAGAATAATATAATTTGAATTCCTTATAGATTGTTATGAATACAAATTTTTGTACTACTTTTTGTGCTCTGCTTTATACTATACAAATCAAAAATTTCCTTGTATTATTTTGAAGTTCATAAAGAATAAACTAACCTTTATTGAAAAATTATATTTATAATTTTTTTTTTCTATTGAAGTTCTAGCTATCCTATTGTGCCAGTGAAACTACCTTTATTAAAACAAGAAAAAAAATTAAATAAATGGATTGTTTGATAATTTCACAGCCAAATTTCATAAAAGAGACACCACATTAAGAACATGTTCAACGTTGATAGCAACCACAGAAGTTACAATTCAAGTAACAGTGCCGACTCTTGTCTTAGGCAAGTTAGACAATTGCCTAAGGCTCCCAAATTTTATCCAATTAAGTTATTTATTTGATTTAAAAAAATGTTAATTATGTAAAATGAATAAAATTTAAACCCCAACTTATATCCAAAAAATAAGGAAAACAAACGTAGAAAAAAAAATTGGGAAAAGGAGGCTAAAAATATAACTAAAGAAAAAAAAGGAAAAAACATGTTAGAGAGAGAGAGAGAGAGAGAGAGAGAGAGAAAAGAAAAAGGAAAGGGTGAGAAAAGGAGGCCAATGAATTATACAAGGAATATAAAAAATAGAAAAGATAAATTTTTTGTGACCTAGAAAATCAAATCTTTCTCCCTTTCTCTTTCTCTCTCAACAAACATAAAAATCCCAAAAAGAAGCTCAAACTATTTTTTTTATTAATATCACTGGAATTCTTTCTTTTAATCTTAGCCTTAGGCCCCAAAATACATAAAACTACTCCTGTCAAGCAAAATATATTATTTTACATTTGATCTAATTTATAGGTCAAAAGAAATAAGAAAAGAAAAAAATCTCAATGTAAAATATCACATTTTTCGTTGAGTATAGTTGCTATATATGATCTCCACAAAATAAAATGAGCAAGAACAAATATTACACAATGTTTAGCAAAATAGAATTACGATAACCTATGTCATTCTCTACCTACTACATGTCTAGTCTTTATATATTATTGGTGATTTCTAATCAACTCAATCAGTAAAATATTTTTGTCATCAAATAAAAAATCTAGAATTCAATTCCTGTCTGTACCAAAAATTAATTGATGTCTTAATCTGATGATAAAAAATAATTATTAAAAGCAAACATCACATAGTAAAACTCTATCTAAAAAATGTCTCCTTTTTTTTGTTCTTTTGTTTTTTTTTTTTTTTTTTTTGGTTTTTTTAAGAAGAACTGCATCACTAGTTAATAATAACTAGCATGTAACTTGTGCATACGCACGAGAATTTGAACAATATTAATAAAAAGGAAAAAAAACTATTGAAGAATTTTATTAGTTATCTCTATGTCCTCATCAACTTAAACAATTCTTGTAAATAATGTTCACTGGATGTGATATCATGATACCATCTTTGTCTTTTTACACGTTTATATCTATGTTCTCATCAACTTCAATATAGGGATTTTAACATCTCAGCAGAATTGCCTAAATGTACAATCTGCCCTAAATATGAAAGATTAAAATAATTTAAAAAAAAAAAACAACAAACAAAAAAAAATTAGAAACAATAATGTTGTTGATTATTGTAAAAAATTATTTTATTCTTGAAAAGTATTGATTAATAATAATAATAATAATAACAACAATAACAATAATGTTGTTGTTAATATTTGTATAACAAATATAATACTTAATTTATATTGCATTTTGGGCATCCTTGTTGCCAGGCTAGTCATGAAGATTGCATGGTGTAGAGTGGCTATCCAAAGGTTATTTATTTACAATCTTCTACTACTATACAGATCTATATAAACAAAAAATAAAAGAAACCCAAATTCGCTACCATACTAATCTATTGATTCCAAAAAAAAAAGAAACACACAACAAATCAAAGCCAATAGATCTTACTCCATAGACTTCTTCACTCAAAGAAAAATTAGGAACGATGTACTTCCTTTGCTTCTTTTACTCATTTTCGGGTTTGTCTCTTGAGTCTCAAATAAAAATGTTTGTGTGTGTGTGTGTGTGTGTGTGTGCAGAAACTATCAAATAAAAATGTTAATGCAATAGAGAATGCGAATAAACGCATCCTTTAACAATGGAAATCGCTCTAGAGATGCAACATTAACTCTGACAAATTGCAAATTGAGTCAAATTCTTAGCTACAACATTAATAGATTAGTAGTGCAGTAGATATCCCAAGTATGAAAGGAACATATAAGGACTTTTTATCTCAGCAAAAATATGTCCACAACATCATTTAGGAGAAGAGAAAATTGCTTTAAGAAGTTCATATACAATGCCTTCCAATTATATCAAAAAATTCAATCTTATAAGCAAAAGCACAAACATGAAGTACCTATATACATCTTTTGGTGTCTAGGAAAAAAGAGAGTAGTTGTTTAACTCCTAATGGACAAGAACTTTGACCCAACACAGGAAACATTCTCACACCTCTCTTCTTGCAGCTCTTGCGTTTGAAGTTCATACTTATTTTCTATTTGCAACCACTAATTTTTCCTGAAAATACAATCACTTCAAAGTTCAAACTATCAAACTATCCCATCCAAGAGTATGTAAAAAATTGAGATATTGATGTTAATAGGCATCAAAAGCCAGTAATACCACTAATGATTCCAACTTCATTATTAAAATACTTTTCATTTCAACATTAAATCGAGCCAAGGTTTGAATATCCTATGCACATGCTATGCAACGGGAATACCCAATACCACTTAATTGCAAACATTAAAGTGATGTGTACATACAAACTGATAGATGTCATTAAAAAAAATAAAAAAGAAGAAGAAGAAGAAAGATTGCAGAGAAAAAGGTAAACCTTGGAAGAGAACTCAAACCTTGTAAAGAGTTTTGCACTGGTGAAGAATGACATTTAGAATAGGTTGAATTGAAAATTGTTTGTGAGAGAAAGAATTGGTTATGTATATATATGATGATTATAGATGATAGATAAAGGGAATCGACCTAAACGTTCTCTTCTTTCAAGATCATATAGTCATAAATACTGTATTGAGATTGAAAATATTGTATTGAGATTGGTAAATAATATTATTGAGATTGAAAATATTGTATTGAGATTGATAAATATTACCATTGAGGCCATAATGCTTATCGGCAAGTCCACTTATCGGCAAGTCCAAGACAAATCAAGTGATTAATTCAGAATGGACATTGGAATTTTTAGCACCAACAAATAATTTAAAACACGTGGCACAAAATTAGAGCTCAATTCAAATCCAATTTAGAATCTAATTGGATTTTATCTCTGCTTTAGCTATTAATATATATATATATATATATATATATATAGATAGATAGATAGATAGATTAAGTGCAGATCATTATGCCATTATCAAGACTAACTTTCGGTTCAACATAAAAGAATAGATCACCTTTTCCATGACTATTCTTCCTTAATATATACTCCTTTTAAAAGAATAATAGAAAATCGCCAAATGGACCATGCAATGATGCAAAGCAATTTGACCACCACAAGACCCTGCATGTGTAGAGAATTGCCCTTTGTAGCATATGTCTAATACTTACATGTCAGCACCCATCCTTGATAGTCAATTAGAGTTGTTTTTGATTCCCAAGAAAGTAAAAGAAAATAAAAAGGGAACCTTGAGTTTATGTTTATAATTCTTATTTGCCTTACTGAAGTGGATTAGTTTCTTTATTATTTTATTAGTCATGTGTATACCAAGGGAGCGTCCTATGATCTATCATCACATTATCATTTTACTTCACTAAAATAACAGTTAGGGGTATGCATCAAAGCCACAAATTCAATGAAACCGACCTAGTCTTATCCAAACCAATGCCTTTGGTTGGTTCTCATAGGTTAAGTTGGGTTTGAGTTTTGTTTTAAGCCTTGGGTCGAATAGGGTTTGGTTCGATATATTTTTTAACCCATTTAAACACCAACCCAACATATATTTAAGTTTGTTTTATTATCCTTATTCTAATTTTATAGTTTGATTTGTTTTACTTTTTGAGAAATAGTTTGATGAATTTAGAAAACTGTAATACAATTTAAGCACATCATATAAATTGTAATAATTTAATTAAATATAGTGTATAAATAATTTATGAAAACCCAATTGTTCTACAAGATATAAAACATAAATCTGCACAACTCACGGACTCATCCTAACCTAACCTATGTGGGTTTGGTTGTGTCGATTATTACATCTGTAATGTGTTGGATTGGGTTGAAAATTTCAGTTACTTAACCCAACAAGATCAAGTTGGGTTGAAAAAATCCTCTAACCAAGCACATCCCTAACTACAAGGAAACAAATAATTGTGAAAAAAAAAAAATGAATCGAATTGAAACTAGCCCCTAAATATGGGTACCATTTTTTTTTTTCAAAAATCTTGTACCTCAACTAGTTGACTCTTAACATCTCTTGAATTTTCCAACTAAGTCTTTTTTCTTTGTTTAGAATACTAAGTATTTGTAACACACACACAACACACACACATGGGAAAATGTGAGAATGTCTTAAAAAAACTGACATTGGTGTATATCTAAAATGGTTTAACTCTTAAAATACACAACACAAACTTTAAACCTTTTTAATTCACACTCATTTTCCAACGTGGGATTAACCCACTGTTTTTCAATTTTCCAACTAAGTCATCTATTACATCTAGAACAATTTCACAACAAATCATCACTGAAATTACTTTTTTATTAACAGCCACTAAAAATAATAATTATTAGTAACTGCTTAAAATTTATTATAAAATTGTTGTGAAATATTGTTGACATAACGTTTCCAAAAATAGGTCAACACTTTGAGCTTTTGCATTTATCATCTTTCTATATACTAGTAAAAGATTTATCAATTTTCTCCAAAAAAAAAAAAAAAAATCTATTAACATATTCTGAAGTTTGGGTAAATATAAACTAAGTTCAAAATATTGAAAAACTTATCAATTTAATCCTCTAAAAGGGGAGAACTTGGCCACTAACACCGTTAGCTTCCCTCTTCGTTGCTCTCTTCTCTGTGTGGCACTCTCTCTTCCCTCCCCATTGCTGTCTTCCCTCTGTGCTTCTATCCTCACTCGTCCATGCCATAACCCAGCCAACCACCACAGCAAACCCACCCCATATCGGAACCCACCACCACCAAACAGTTAAAGAGTGAGTCAATGGAGAGTCAGAGTGGTTCGGTTTAGAGAGAGAGCAGAGAGCAGAGACTAAGAAAAGAGGTCACAGAAATTTGGAGAAAATGAGTAACGGGGCAAACTGTGTTAGGGACCAAATTGTTAATTTTGATATGTTTTGGACTTAGTTGGTATTAGATGAAAGCTCGGGTATATTAATGAAATTTTCCCAAAGATTTATTATCTTTTCACTTTTTGTATCGGTACTCCGAAGCATTTACAGCATTCACAATACAAAACGCTTCCACTCAGTCACTCAACGCTTTTTTCCAGTCAGATCTTTCGTTTGGTTGCTGAGAAAATGTATGTAGGAATTTAGTTTTTGGTTTTTCTTAATTCATTTCCTCTTTCTATTTGTTGGGTGTCAAAAATATGTATTTTGAAACCAAACTCTTGCATGCAGATTTGAAATTGTCATCTGGGTCCAGATGGAATCATCAGCGCTGCTCTTTAACCAGCTCAAGGTTTGAATTTGTTGCAAAAAGTTTTCTTCTTTCTTTAACTATTTGTGTCATTCATGGTCCATTAGGCTTTTGGATTTTGGATGAATATATGGTCTAATGTGTGTTTGTGAATGTGTTAATAATCTCAACAGGCAGCAGACCCATTTTTCTTGTTGGCTGGTCCAAATGTGATTGAATCCGAGGAGCATATTTTTCGAATGGCTAAGCACATTAAGGCTATTGCATCAAAGTATGTTTTTTTTTTTTTTTTTTTTTTTCTCTCTCTCTCTATCTTAGGATATATGTAATGCTTTTGTAATTACTGCATCAAATATGACCTGAGGCAGCCAATGCTTTATTGGGATTGGGTTTTTCAATGCCTTTTATGCCATTAAATACAGTACTGGCAATAACCTCAAATGGGTTTGTGGTTGTACAATCAGATGATAAGTGTGGTTTGGTTAAATGCTTCTTCTTCGCTGAATTTAGCAGAATTCAAGGTTCCGCTAAATTTAATGGATGGTGTAGAGTAGATGAAAAGGGGGAATTGAATTGGGAAGGTGTTATTCCATTTCAAAGGGTTGGATTCGAGCAATGAAGCAGTGGTGGTGATTATAGTTGAGGAGTGAGATATTTTCATTGGTAAGTTATTCATGCACCCGGTGGGCCTTGAACCTAAGACCTTACCATCTAACTTGTTTGTACAAGGAAAGGAGGTTCTGTTTGAGATAGAGCTCTCAGCTATACATTGATTTTTATTTGGAAGTTCTTATTGAAGTTACAAAATTTTGCATTAAGAACAAAAAAGAAAGAAAAGAAAGAAAGATGATTGTTTTGTTTTCATGAAAATAATAAAGAGGTTGAAGAATATGGGTTTATTATATTCTCGTTCAAATGTTGTTAAGAATTATGTTTCTTCATTTGAATTGAAGAAAAGAAAACGGAGGTTGAAGAAGATGGGTTTTGCTTTATATCGTCTCCATCATTATGGTTATTGTAGTTAGAGGACTGAGTCTTGGACCCCTTTATTTTTTTCATCAGAAGAAAAGGGACATAGGATTTCAATTCTTCAGCTCTTGCATTGAAAAATGTTTTCTTGTAGATTTTCCCCATGGTAGTGATTGTTCTTTCTAATTTTGTAGAGTTGGGTTGCCGCTGGTTTTCAAGTCAAGCTTTGACAAAGCTAACAGAACATCTTCAAAATCATTTCGGGGTCCTGGCATGGTCGAAGGCTTAAAGGTGCTAGCTCATGTTATTTTTTCTAATCCATTGTTGTAATTGAGATTTTGAATATTGGTGATGCTAGATGTCTATAAAGTTTTTGGTATAAAGTTCGAACTTTCTCTTTTGCTTCATAAATGTTAATATAAGTTTCTTTGATCAGATTAAAGTCTAAATCAAACCAGAGAAAAAAAACTAATCAAGAACCATAATGTTTTTATAGTTAGCAAAGGCTTGTTCTGTTGTTGGAAGATATTTTGCTTGACCTTAAGTAAATGTTCAAAACTTCTCTTATTATTGAATTATGGTTGACGATTAAAAAAAAAAAAAAACGATGCACAGAAAATAAGTATTTCCACATATAGCAATGAAGACAACTATAAGTGGCAAGCTATACCATGCCATCTATGAATGCTTTTTTTTTATTCATGGGTTCATGTCACCCATGAATGTTGCAGTAACTTATAACTTTAGATCACATTAGAGTACATCAAAGTCATAAAATTTTTCTTGGGATTAAATTATATCATTTTAGACATGCAGTGTTGCCAGCTATAGGTTTTGCAGTTTCTCACTAATGTTCAAATTGTTCCGATATTATTGATCTTCGATTAAGATGCTCAACATATACTTTAAGGTCACAGTTGTAGTAACTTGATACATACAATTATATGTAGATATACATATAATTATATGTATGTATAAAATTTGTGAAAAATTTGGAATAGTCTAGATATAATAGTATTATTTGGTAGGATTTCAATTTCTGTTCGGGTGAGCATTTGTTGGCATCGTGATAAATTGGTGATTACATGTATCTGTATGCCTTATGGGAAGTTGATTCCTGTTCATGTAATTCTTTATGTTAGTTTGTGTATACATCCTTTGTACATAACTTTTGCCTTTTGTCAATAAATTATATAAAAAGAAGTTATTTAGCGTTCTCTCTCATTACTAGACTATGTGAAATGTTTACTGACGCATATGCACAGAGCACAATTATTTGTCTAGACCAATGAAATTGCCAGTCATACTCTACGTGTCCTTTTCGATTGCAGATCCTTGAGAAGGTTAAACTGGCGTATGATATCCCTATAGTGACTGATGTGCACGAAACAATCCAGGTAATTTCTGTTTAATCGTTCAAAAGATAAGTAAATGTGCTTGTTTTTAAGTGTGACTGTGTATGTATTTGTCAGGAAATACTCTTGTTGTGGCATTTCTGTTCTTGGTTTATCTGTTCCTCGATGGATCTTTTCATGTGGCTGATGCATTGTTGCCTCTGCATACTCTCTTATAACATGAGATATTAAATCACAATTTGGCCCAATAAATAGATGATATAAGCAGAAGGCTCTTTTCATTAGCTTAATGTTCTTTTTTCAATTTTCAGTACTTCTTGTTATGTTATTTGTACTGCTTTTGATGTATGAATGCTACTACTAATATAGAAGTTAAGAAAGTCTTGAATTGGTGTTCAACATATGATGAATCATTTCCAACATTTTTTTCCTCTTATTTTGCCAGTGTGAAGCAGTTGGAAGAGTAGCAGATATTATTCAGATTCCAGCATTTTTATGTCGTCAGGTTAAGAGTCAATATTTTTCTCATTTGGAACCTTGTCTGTCCATGATGTGGAATTTGATGGCTTTAGCTTGTAGGATATGGTATGCCACTTATTTTTAGTTCATTTGTGACCTCTTGCAATGACAGACAGATCTTCTAGTTGCGGCAGCCAAGACAGGGAAAATTATCAATATTAAGAAAGGCCAGTTCTGTGCTTCTTCTGTGAGTGATTTTTTTCCAACAAGTCAGAACCTCTGTTGACATATTTAAGCTGAAGGCTTTGGATGCATATCTATGTATCGTTATGGGAATTCTGCTAAGTGATAAATGTTCACATTTGCAGGTCATGGTAAATTCTGCAGAGAAAATTAGATTGGCTGGAAATCCAAATGTGATGGTTTGTGAGAGAGGAACTATGTTTGGCTATAGTAAGTTATAAAACACAAATTTTTGTCTTTCTCTCTGATAATCTCTGTTTGACTTTAACTTTATGAGCCCTTTCAGTTGGTATAAGATGCAACATAACAACAATATATTGAATATAGCAGAGCTGCAATGCCATCTATGCATCCATTATGGAATTTGGTAATGCCTTTGTGTTAGTCCCACTACCTATGATTCTCAATTTAAAAGTGAAATCTCATTTTGTACCAGTCCTCTCCTCCTTACTTGCCTTAAACTTTTAGGAATTGACACCAGTTTTGCATTATTTAGTCATTGATTTGATCATATCGGGATAAAAAATATGGTTGCATTGCTGATATTTTCGTTGTCTAGTTCGATTGACACTGTATATCCGTTTTGGCATCTAGATGATTTGATTGTTGATCCGCGCAATTTTGAGTGGATGAGAGAAGCTAATTCTCCTGTTGTAAGTCAACTATTCATCTTTCTTTTGGCTTCTCTTATTGTGATGTTATGTAATTTAAGTAATCTTTTTTCTTTTCTTTATTATTATTTTTTCAAATAGAGGATAATATCTATTGTGACTTTCTTTCGGGAATAATTTCATTTAAGCAGGAATTGTTATGGAACAAGACCATCCGCCAAATTTACAATAATCTGTTGTGGCATTCTTAAGCAGGGCACAACCCTAAACAACAAAAGGCTTAAAAAATAAAGGAAAAGAAAAAAGTAGGTATTTCATGAAATGTGCTGATCCATTCACGAATACAAAAATTGGTAAGAAATCCTTGTGGAACTCAATAAACAAAGAAAACCATGAAATCATACTGTAAACAATACTGCTTGGTGCTATCTTTGACTAGCATATGCTCTTAAAGATTGTAATGTGTTGCATTTCTACTATTTCCAAAAGCACCTGGGATAGGTCTTCCAAACTTGGATATATTCTTCCTTTAGGCATTCAAAGCTTCAAGGAAAGGGCTCTCTCTCTCTCACTCTCTCTCTTTGCCTTTTAAACTCTTTCTCTAACTCTGATGTTATCCCTGATTAGATTCTTAATGCAAGAACTAAGTAAGCAAGCTGTTTTTTATTTATTTAATTGCTTGCTGTTATTATTAATAAGATGAAGTGTTAAGTAGACCAAATGAGCTGAATATGGAGCTACTTATGGCAAAACAGGTCAATCTGTGGTTAATATAAAACAAAGTATAAATGAGGGGAACAAGTGATTCTAGGAGTAGGAGGGCTTACGCTTTGTCAAGTGGATAATGTGCATGAGTGCACATATTTTATGACAAGAGAAAATAATTTTGGTTTGACACAAGGGCAGGCATTTAACAAGTTGACATATTAGCAATGGTTTAAAGTGACCTCCAACAGCCCCCTCTATATTTTTTCAAAGAACTTTTTTTTTTTTAACTTTCTTTCATTTTTTTTTCTTCTGATTAAGCTTCAATTACATGCTTAGTAATTTCTTAATCCTTTTCAATCTCAATATTTAAGGTGATATAAGCTATTACTGCCTTCATCTGCATAATATTTCTGATTTGCATGTTTCACTGCAGGTAGCTGATGTCACACATGCATTACAACAGCCTGCTGGGAGAAAGGTTCGATAGTCTTAAAATTTTTTTTTTCAAATCTAGGGAGTCTTATACGGTTTCTTGTTTGTGTAAAAAACAAATGAAATAGGTTTGAGGAAATATATTTTTCATTATTTGGAGTGCTATAAGCATAATGAACTGGTTCTTATTTTGTTATGTTGACAGTTGGGAAAATGAAATTATGGATATTATGGGGGATTGCTGTTTGTAGCTGGAATTACTGATAATGGTTCAATTTTCATTGTTATCCTTTCGGTGCTCTTGAAGTATCATATAAAACCTTACACTTATCTCTATCTTTATCTTGTTTATTGCACTTTCACTCTTTGTTTCTAGGAGCTTTTCTTTGTCAAACTCTGTCCTCTTCATATAATCCTGCCTTTGAAATGAAAACAATTATTTGTTAGCAGTATATATTAGGTGGTCTTGGATAATGATTGTCTTGTTGTAATGAATCTTGAGTTGGAGTGCTTGTCCTTAATGCTTTTTGTTGCCGTGTTTCTATCCTGTTCTATTTTCATGAGATTTCCACTTGTTTTAATACTATCAAATTGTTGTAGCATGCAGATTTTAATTTATCATTCCTTTTTCCTTAGTGAAGAGCTTAACTTCTGCCTTTTCATTCAGTTGGATGGTGGAGGTGTTGCTAGTGGTGGTCTTCGTGAATTAATCCCATGCATTGCAAGGACAGCAGTTGCTGTTGGAGTTGATGGAATTTTCATGGAGGTACAATAATCTGCAGGATCCAAACATTTTTGTATCAGCCTTTTTTGGGAATAATATACTTATACCATGGGGTTACTGTAATTCTGTAAATTAAAGTAGATGAGGATTATAAATATTAGTTATATAGGTACAATGGAACGTAGGACTTGTCATCTGTAAAATTTTCGGTGGTTTTTATTTTTAGTTACAAGTGTACAAATGGGAATCTTATCCATTTTAGCTTTTAATATTGTGATCTGACAACGTTGTGAGCCCTACTAATGGGAATCTTATCTATTTTAGCTTTTAATATTGTTATCTGAAAATGTTGTGAGCTCCAAGGTCTGTATATATTTTTTTTACATTTATGTTATTATCTTTCCTTAGATCATACGTTGTTTTTCTAAAAGCTTCTTTTGGGTGCATAGGTGCATGATGATCCTTTGAATGCGCCTGTTGATGGTCCAACCCAATGGGTGAGTTTATATATCTTGCTTTCCCAGATACATGCGCAATTTTCTCAGAGTTTGATTCCTTTTGAGGTTGCTTTGTAATTGAGAAACTTTAACATTTCTGCTTATTTATAACTATAGCCTCTGCGCCATTTGGAAGAACTGCTGGAGGAGCTTGTGGCAATTGCTGTAAGTTTGTTTCCCCTTTCTTGATATGAGGTCACATATCTGTTAATTTATGTGTCATAGTAGTAAACATCTCTTGAGCAAATACCATGGACATGGCAGACATGTCTGATTCATGTGAGTTTATCCCATTATCAAAATATGTAGCCATTCCTCAACTTATCCCCTTTCTGATATCTACTTCAATATGAACTAATGAGTTGGCTGGTACAGGATAGTAAATTGAATGCAAAGCAAAGCATGGTAGTCAAAGGCAAACTGGGCTCTGAACTATGTCGTCTCTAAGGCTCAAAGGCGACTGCCTTAAGCCATGAAAAATGTTTTTTAAAAAAAAATTATTTTATTATATATATAGAAGCTTGTTGTAAACCTATAATTAGATTATTTATTTAAGGACAAAGTTTGGCCTAAAGCTTTAACTCTCACTCAAAAAATTAACATTGCTACATATTTTTAAAATCTAACTGTTGAATTGTATGATCTTTATGTTATAAACACGTATGTCAAATTTCGTGTCAATCGGATGTTATTTACTATTTGATCCATAAATTTATTTTTTATTCATAATTTTAAAACTATAAACACTTGAAATTTGTATATTTGATTGATGACATAATTATTGATTTTTTATCTTTTGAAAATTTTACAAATATGGAGAATTTAAAAAGAAAATGTAATCCAATGGTGGCTTTGTCAAAATTTTCATCCAATAAAAAGATATTGAGTGGAGTTGTAGTCTTATGTTACAACCAAACTTTGTCCTTTATTTAATCATGTTACAAAACCTATTGTAGGATTAATTAATTTATAGAAACTTGTTTTAAAACCCTTTTTTTTTTTTTTTTTTGAGAATAAACGTATTAATTAATCTAACAATAGGTTTTAAAACCTATTGTTAGATTAATTAATATGTTGAAGCTTGTTTGTTGTAAAATCAATTGTCAGAATAATTAATAGAGCCTAAACCATGTTAAGCCTGTATTGAAATCAATTGATAGACCTAATTTCTCCTTGCAATACATTTCAAAAATACTTGATTATAATAATTCAATACATGAGGTTCATATGTTTTAAGTTTTATATGTATAATAAATGTATTTAGCTTTAGGTGCCTCGCTTTAGTCGGGCCAGTGCCTTTTTGTCGATTCACACCTTAGTCAATATTAGGCCTTGGTGCCTTAAGGTTGCCTTTTGCCTTTGACCACCTTGAAACAAAGTTGGCCTATAGCTTTCACTTGAAAATTTCTATTATTGTTGTGTTGTGTTGGCTGCTACCTAAGGTTCTCAATTTCTACAAGTTGTGATTGAATATTCCACTGTTCTTTATTCATGCATATATGCTTTCTTCTCTCTGCTTGACTTCTCACTTGAGCATCAGATAGTTTGTGGCCCAGCAATCACTTCCAGAAGAGGCAAATTAATCTTATTTTATTTTTAAATTCTTTTATAATATCCATATGTGGTCCATAATATGTTGCTTATAAATTAATGACCTCATTATTTATTTATTTATTTTTGGTCTCCGATTGTCTTAACATTGTTGCTACATAAGCATAGTCTCCATTTACGTTTCCTATTTGTGTTTGTGAGTGAGTTGGGGGGTATGTCCAAGTGGGTGGCTGTTTGCGTTTTGTTTTGGGACTTGTTTCCATTGAATCCTCAAAATGGATGTAAACTTTTGTTTGATTTTCTGTCTTCAACATGATAATTTTTAAGGACAATGTCAACTGCTTGTCATTGTATTGCACCAAGTGTACAAGTTCAAATGTTGGAAAGGATCCATCTGATGTCTCATGTAACATTGATGGTTCATACAATCTTACCGATTCTTTGCATCCCAAGTGAAATTAACAAGAAATTGGCTGACTTATTTTGTTTTTCAAATTATTCACTGGATTGAAAGGACAAAACTCTATATTGACCTGGATGTTCTTTGTTGATATCTCATAGAGAGTAAGCAAGGGGAAGCAACAGTTGAACATTGATCTCACACCATTCCGTGATTAGGAAGATGGGCTTCTCTCAAGGGTAAGCAAGCAGGTCTTTTTTGTTTTTTTAAGGCTTTTCGGTTTCCGTAATTGACCCTTAAGATAATGTCTTTGTTTGGGTTAATGAATTTACCTTTAAGATACTACAAAAATTAGTGTTTATACATATCTTCATAAAAACCATGTTGTAGTAATTTGAATTTGATTTAGTCATTTCCAATTTGTCAGATCTCTCATCAAGATTTGGAAGTTAGAACTAGAAGAGTTTCTCGGCTGCTTCCTGTGAGAAATTATCTCTATACATGTGGCTAATTCTAGCTGGTCTGTTGAGGATTTATAGTTGACCCTAAAATTTTGGGACTAAGACTTGGTTGTTGTTGTTTTGGTTTTAGTTTTTATTACCAAAAAGTAATTAAATTATGCTTGTTGTCCCTTCTAAAAAAATCTTATTGATATGTAATACAAAATAAGATTATGCTTCAAAAATTGTGTAATTTAGATAGTATTAGTGGTGTAATTGGTTTTCCACTTGTGCCTTGTGTTATCATTCATTCTTATGTTAATTGATTAATTAATTTAATTTAGAGCTAATTGGTAGATTAGTCTAAAATTGATTAGCTGTGATTTTTTTTTTTTTTTTTGATGAGAAGCTGTGATTAATATTTGGGTCTAAATAATAATCAAAGTTTAAATATGATTTCCTCATAAACCAACATTAAAATATAAGGTTTAAAATGTGCATAAATTAAGAATTGAAAATTAAAAGAAATATTCCTTGAATTTAAGGGGGTACTTAAAAAATCTACCCAAAATTCCTTTAAATATTCCTTTTATTGCATAAATCTACCCAAAATTATTGGGTACTTAAAAAACATGTACAAAAACCTATAATCATCACATAAATCGAACAACCCTAACAATTTGCAACTCATAATCCATCTAGATGTTAAGTTTAACAATCACATGCTTTGCATGTAACTATTAGATTTGACTATTAGAAAGTTAAATGACAAAACCACCACCTCACATACAAGTTTACTAAACTATCATTTAAAATATATATATATATATATATATATATATATTTATATATATAAATCAATAGTTAAAAAAGGAGGGATTTAAATTTTAAACCTTGGAGACATGTTAAAAACGTATGAAGGTCCTTGTATTACAGGAGTCTTGGCTTCTTTCTCCTAATCTAATACTAGTGTTTTAATGCAAACTTGAAATATCTAACCCCAGTTTGATATCTATCCGTGCCCACCATCAAGCTTAGGCCAGAGTCCAACACGAATTTGCCAGCGAAAGCACAACACAAATTTGCCAAGGCACAATGGTGGATAAATTGATTCTTTCATGGTGATACACTGATACACAACGAGGCATAGACCTCTTCCTTGTACTCTAAAGAGTACAAACTGCTATAGTTGATGTCCCAATTTCAACGGCAACTACAAATTCTAATGGAGGGAATTTTTTAAGGCACCGTCTTTGATATTATTAGCCCTAGGTGTAATAAAAAAAAATGTTTACATTTATAAAACATGAACCATATTTAATGGGCTACATTTATGCACAACTCAAAGTGGTTTTCAAGATACCTTGATGAAAGCCAAGAAAATGTTTCTGTAGTCTATTAATCAGGTTATCTCATTCAACAAATTCAGAGAAATGTGTAGAGGAAAACTGACTTGGTCTCTTTTATTAATCATGATTTTATCAATCATGTATGTGCATAAATAAGTATTAGATAAAGCAAACTTGTTATACCTTATGATTTGGAAAGGATTTATTCTGGTTTTGGGGTATCACAATCTATAAGGCATCCAAATTATATTTTTCTGGATATGCTTGGAAAATTCTATATAGTTAGATGAATTGCAGTTTAGTGAAATTTCTAAACAACCCTTAGTGGGCAAAACATCATTTAGAAAAAGGAATTTGCATGGTCGAGTTGAAGGGTTTTTTCAACCTAACCCAAACTTGTCGGGTTAAGAAATTCCTAACTCAACCCTACCTATCACTTGTAAGACCCAATCCAACCAACCCACATGGGTTAGTGGATTGTTCTTATAGACATTTTTTTTTTTTTTTTTTTTTTGAGATAGGTGCTTGCATGTTTCTAGCCTCGTAAAAATATAGGCTCTCATTAATAATTTAATTACTTTATATAAATGATTAAACTTCACGTAATATGCGTAAAATGTATTGTAAAATTTTAAATTCATCAAAACTAATTATTAAATTACAAAATAAATCAAACTCAAAAAATTAATATAAAGGAAATAAAATAAACTTATATATATATATATATACACACACACACATATTTATAATGGGTCAGGTTGGGTTAGATGAACTTAAAAAAACTATTAACTTGAATCAAATTCAACCCGCCACTCAAAATAAAATTTCAACCCAACCCAGAAAAACCAACCTGAGATGTTAGGTTGGATTGAATTGGGTCGGTTTTGTTGGATTGGTAGGTTGGATGCACACCCTTATGTAGGAGATAACTCAGTAATTGAAACCTTATTGGCAGTTATGTTGGAACCAATGTCTTGTTGCAATGATGTGGCTGATAAAACATTGTTCCCCGTGAAACTTGCAGGTTGTGTAGGTGCAATGAGAGCGATAGAATTGCCGTTTGTCATGAAACAACTGAAGCCATATTTGTTCTGTCAGCTACATTTTCTTAAACGCATAGCAATCCAATTCCAATGTGGATACATCTCATTATTTCAATTATTGCACTACTGCTCAATGTGGGATCTATGAGATTTGATATTGTTCCCTCACGCCAATTTTTCCATGCCTGTAGAAATATATCAATGTTAACATGCCATGTTAAAAAAGATAAATTAGCATCACGCACCCTTGGTGCGGTGGTCACTCTACAAGTATTAGTGCTTGTGGGTGTGGGGGGACGAGAGCTGGGGTTCAAGTTTTCAAGAGAGAGTTTCACACACATATACACTTAGATTAGGTTATAGTAGAAATTCTATCTTGTATCAAAAAATAAAAAAATTACATTCCCATAATTATTTCTTTCATGTTTTCTTAATAAAAAAAAAAAAAAAAAAAGAGAGAGAATAAGGAAATCTTCCCTTTTATATTCCTACTCACACGTTCTTTCCATTATGATAAGAAGTTTTTTTTTTTTTTTACCACTCATAATCTCCAAAATCAATACCCCAGAATTAAAGGCATCTGACTTTATTGAAATTTGTCCAAACATTGCATTCCCAAAGGTTGGAGCAACATATCCACTGCATATCATCAATAATAAATCAAGTCTTAATTTTAATGGTAATTAATATTAATTTCAAAATTTTTAATTCCGAACTTTTTTTTATGGCTTTTTTGGTGTTATTGCATGCACAATTATATTTACTAGCATGTAACTCATGCAAACGCATGAATGCATTTAAAATTAAACGCAATTTTTAATATAAAAATATAAATAATTAGTCAAATTATTTATAAAAAAAAAAAAAAGAATCTCTTGTAACACTTGCATATGTATGGATACATTTAAAATTAAACACAAAATCTATCATAAAAATATAAATAATTAATCAAATTATTTTTAAAAAAATAAAAATTAATTAGTCACATATTAAAATTCTTACCTAAATTTAATACTACTTGTGATCATTTTTTTTCCTAATTTTTAATAGGATGGAACATGTGGTAATCTTTGTTGTGTGGTGATTTTTATTGAGTATATGTGATTGGTTTTTTTTTTTTAATTTTATAATTCATTAATATTATATTCTTAGTATTTTGCGTTCATTAACTCGCTTAGCACAAAAATTTAAAAACTTAAGTGGGCACATGGCACAAACTTAAGTGAATAATTATGGTGTGATCCTCACATAAATTTAGACACATGGCGCAAAATTTAATTCTAATTTCAAATTCTAATTGAATTTTCTCTAAGCTTTGTCTATTAATATATACATACATACATACAAACACACACACACACACATATATATTTATTAATTTTAATGTGCTAGTACTTACTAAGTCCCTACAATTCTATTTGTGCTGCCTTCAGTTTCGTTTAATACCACCATTCTTACCATTCCAAAATTTGCAATTTTAGGATTCATTTTTGCATCTAATAGACTGTTGCCAACTTTAAGGTCACAATGAATTATTCGAAGTCAGGAATCCTCATGGAGGTATAAAATCCCTTGAGCAATGCCTCTTATAATTTTGTAACAAATTTCCCAATCTAAATGTGCACACTTCGTTGGATCTACATAATCAATGATGATGCTCAAAATGTCGTCAGTAAGCTATAAGGTTCTCTCGCCCACACTCGATGCAACCTACAAAACACAAAGTAAGAAACACCTTAAAAGGGTATCGGTGTGGTACCGGCTAAAGACCCTCCGAAGGTTAAGTTAAAAGATGCTCACAATCCTAAAGTGCCAGAGTTGGGGAATAGTATGCGTACCTTTACTTGCGAGAGCCTTTGGGGTTTTTTATAGTGGTCTAGAACTGACCTCCTTTTCTTGTATAAGAAGTTTTTTCCTTATTGGACTTTCTTTTAATTGGGCGAATATTGCGGAATTCCCTTTATATTTGGATTCTATTTCCATTGGGATTCTATATATCCTAACTATGCGTGAGACGCAAGTTATTTCCATTTATTAGGAGTTGACACGTGTACCTCGAACCCGTCTACATTATGTCCGTTCACCCTGGATCCGTCCTCATCAGGTATATACATTTTCTCCCGTCATCTCAATTAGGATCCATAATTCGCCAAATTTTACCCTCTTCAATCAATAAATCAAATATTTTAAAATTACTTTTTTAACAAAAAAAAGAAAAATATTTCTTATTGGAGGAAATGATTTTGATTAGAATATAGCAACTAAGAAATGAAATAGTACCAAATATGTAGTGATCAAGGTAAGTCTTCACTTCCTTCTATGAAGAATCCAAGGAGCCTAACTAAATTTCGATGTTGGAGCTTGGCTACTAATAGTACCCCATTCTTAGGCCTTGTTTGGATTTTTATTTTTCATCACTCATCACTCCTCACTCAATTTTCGTCACTCATCACTCAAAATACCCAAATTTTTCCAAACACACAAAAAAGCACCCATCACTCACTTCTACCTTACTTTTTGTTTCAAAAAAAAAAAAAAAGTGAAAAGTCAAGAACGGTGGCTACATGTGTGGCTGGGCTTGTTTTTTTTTTTAAAAAAAAACCCAAAAGTCAAAAAGAACGGCTGCACAGTGTAAGATTTATGTTTAATTACAAAAATGCCATCGAGTTATGAGTTATGGAAACTGAGAACAGCCAAAATGTGTTTTCAGTTTCTATAACTCATAACTCAAAAAGTAGAGAATTGAGTGATGGAAATAGAGTTACGGAAACAAAGTTATGGTGCTCCCAAACGTACTTTGAGCTATGGGTCCCACCATTTTTGAATTATGAGTTATGGAAACAGAGTTATGAGTTATGGAAACTAGAAATCCAAACGGCCCCTTAAATTCTAGATTGTCTTGTCCAGAATTCCGTGACAGCCTTTTCAAAGCTATTTCTTGTCCATCAAATGGCCTACCCTATATATACAAGAATAATAGAGAAATAAAATAATTCTAACTCAATTTCAAGACATTAAAAAAATTCATTTCAGGTCATAATGTCTTTTTACCCTATAAACTACTCCAAATCCAGCTCTCCCAAGTTTATTTGCATCGGAAGATTTATTTGTTGCAGCTCTAATATAGTATCCCCACTCCAACACCTTGATAACCTTGCCACCTTTGCTCCATACTGTCATGGGCTCTAATATCACTTTTTAGGAAGATAATTATCTTGAGGAGTCTTCTTGAGTAGTTAATATAACATATAGAGACACACTAAACTAAAAGGCCTAAGCTCAATGGGTATGACCTCAATTATGTCATATTAATCATTCATTCTTCTCATCATTATTCAACGTGGGGTTTCACTCACATGTGTATGTCCAACACTTCCATCATCACCAAACAAATATATTTGACAAAGTTATGATTATTATCTCAATCAATGATTATATATTTTCCAAGATGATAAAACATTTTGTTAAGAATCTTGTAACTCAAGTAGTACTTTATGGTATTTTCATTGGAGACATCTAACCTCTAGGTTCAAATCCCTCACCATAACAATTGACGTATAAAAGAAACAGATTATGAAATATTTTAGTTAAAGATATTCTTTTATTATTATTATTATTATTATTATGGATAAAAACTCAAGAGTTAAGCAACAGCCAAAGGAAAAAAGGGTTTAAAATTAAAAACTAACAAAATCAAAAATCAAAATGAGACTAATGAGAGATAAAGTGAGAACTGAAATTGCTGAGATGAAAGTAATAAAGTGTGAGAGATTTTAAAATAATGATAGAGAAGAGAAAAGAAGTACACATTCTCTCTCTCTCTCTCTCAACCACTGGTTTCAACAACCTTCCTTGGAAAACTTGACCATCCACCAAACACATGTTTTGGCTAGTACCAATTCTTATATTATATTATATTATATTATATATATATATATATATATAGTTGGGTTCAAGTTACACTTGGTGTAACTCTAAATAATGTTACATCACCCAATAACTTGTTCTTGAATTCATATTTTGAAAATTTCACCGTTGAATTACATGTTTTATATGTTTTTAACATGTATGCCAATTTTTATACCAATCAGATGTAATTTACTATTTGATCCATAAACTCATATTTTATGCAATATTGTAAACTACAAAAACTTGAATTTAAACAATTGATGAATGACATGACTATTGATCTTTGATTACTTTGAAACTTTGCAAACATGGAGAATATGTAAAGATAATGTAATCCAATGGTTAATTTATCAAAATTCGCATTCAATTAAAAAATATTGAGTGGTGTAACATTGCTTAGAGTTACATCTAATGTAACTTGAACCCAACCTTGTTATATATATATATATATATATATATAGGTAAAATTAGCATAACTTAATTTTGAAATGAGATTATATGAATATATTTCTTTTAACAATGATAGTTTAGATGGAAATTCCTCCAAACTGATTAAAAGAAAATTTTTGGCAAAATTTGGTAAATAGTATATTTTTTTGGAAAAAAATCGGTGAATAGTATGCGGTTGAAAGGATTTAGTAAGTTGGGTTGTTTTTTGAAACTCGAGTTCCAACCCAAAATCTAGTTTCTCAAAGTCGATTTAGACCTAAAGTGAATTTAAAAAAAAAAAAAAAAAGTGGAACTCGAGTTTACTAAACTCGAGTTCCATGCTTTAAAAAAAAAAAAACCAAATGGAACTCGAGGGATGCAAACACGAATTCTGTTATTTTTTTTAATGGAACTCGAGTTTACTAAACTCGAGTTCCACTTTTTTTTTTTTTTTTAAATTCACTTCAGGTCTAAATCGAGTTTGAGAAACTCGATTTTGGGTTCAAACTCGAATTTGTGAAACTCAATTTCCAAAAAACAATCCAACTTACTGTTGGAAAATCTGATTTTGCATCTCATACAAAACATACAGCGGAAGTAACAATCACGGATCTACTTCATTCATGAGAGATAACATGTAACCTTGAATTGTAAAATAAAGAATAGAAAGTGTACCTTGATGCAATGAAAATCAAAACCAAGACTTGAGAATACCTTTAATCTTCATCCCAATTCCACGTGGTGCCCAAGAAGTGTGGTCTCTTAATCAGTCCTTTGTACGTTGATTCTTAAAGCAAAATCCTTCTTCTTCTCCTTATGGAGAAAAACTGTTTTCTTTTCTTTTCATCATACGTACATTCTAACTACCTTTTGTAGTTACTTATTAAATAAATCTTATTAAATAAAAATTAATTATCTAATTAGGTTAGCTTTTTAACAAATAAGACTCTATCTTTAATGGGTCTTGGGCTTTTCTGTCAACTCTTGACAATTCCAAAATTACCATTAATTATATTCAATACTACTATAAGAATATAATTGCACTCTAGACCTTATTAATAAATTATATCCCAAAACTTTATTATACACGCAACCCCTTCATTAAAATATTCGTAGTAATATAAAGTCATGAAAGTTGACTGTCACTTTGAAAATTACTACATCTTAATCCTTGAGTATCCGGTTTAATCCTTTATATTATTCATCATATATTTATGAAATTCAATTTCATAAATATATACTTTAGTAACTCCTTACTAAAGTGGTTTGGCCCAACACTCTAAATAATTAAATCCATTAAACTTATCTCAAGGGAATATTTTATATTTTCGTTAAGAGATTATGAATTTCATCTTGAGAATATATGTTCCATCAACATTAAATGCGGCTGCCCAACATACTGAGGTTTTAATCGTGACTTATAGATCTCACTCTTGATATATCACAGCAACCTACACCTCATGATCAGGTTTATTATTCTCTCAGGATTTAGAATTGATGTAAATAGAAGTTGTGAGATTTATTATTCATGTGACAGTCGTTAAGAGAATAACTAATTTCACAGTGGTCCAATTTAATATGTCTTAATTCTTAAAACATATTAACATACCAACTAGAAGTCTCAACTTCCATGATCAAGACAAATCATTTTAGTTGATATGTTATAGTTTTCGCAGATGAAATGCCCAATTTCATCACCGACTATAAACTAAAATTCTGAGTTTACAAAGAACTTGTGATTTATAATTTTTGTGACTAAATCACATAAATCACATACTATGCATCTCATGGACAAAAATAATATCTCATTAGTTCATTAATAAATAGTCTCATATAATTAAACAATTTAAACATTTATGACATGCCAATAAATTGGATTTTATGGCATAAACCCCAACACTTACTAAATACTTTAAACCGCATGCTATTTATCTAATATTTTTCTGAAAAAAAAAATGCTGTTGAACAAATTTTGCCAAAATTTTTCTTAAACTCACTATATAGTGACTCAAATGAGTATTTATACGTACCTTAAGTCACAATGCCTATTAAATAGTCACGTGACCTGTTTAAGTGCCCGGTTGGTTAAGCTTTTTGAGTCCAAAAGACACGTTACCCAAAAGGCGAAATTGTGTGTTTGGTGACAATTTTTAAACACGCGTGTCAATCTCCAAAATAGTTTCCTACATTTTCGCACTTGTTGAGGTGCAATTGCAAAATGCAACAATTGCTTCAGTTGAAACAAAGTATTGTCGTGGGAGAAGTGTACACTTCTCCTATAACTACCCTCAGTTTTTAATGTAAAACCCAACTTAACTACTTTAACTAGTTATAGGCCGTGCGTTGTACGGTTTTATGAAAAAACTTTTAAAAATATATATATATATATATAAATAATTATATATTTTAATAATTATTATAACAAAATAAGTACTAATTTGTTAGTGACTTAAGGTATTGTTAAAAATAATATTAATGATTAAAAAAAGTAAGAAGTATTTTTTTCCTTTGAAAAATCTTTGAATACTTATTTATACACTATGTTTTTAGAGTATCCTTGTTCTTCTTATAATACAAAATTCATAAATTCATATAATACAAAATTTATTTGAGAAACAAAAAGAAAATGAATAGTTTGAATTGTAAGAGAGACACTACGTGTATATGAAAAAAAAAATTTCAGAGCTCTACATATAGATTACACACCTTTCTTAGGATGCTTGGAATCTTTTATGACAAACCTGGAAAACAAAATCAAGAAAAAAATTAAATCGAGTTAAAAAAAAAATTTGAACCATATAGATTGTAAAATTGCATATGAGTCTATGACCATTTAAAACCAGGCTTTAAAATAAATTTTTTCCTATAAAGAGATATCATTTCCACTTTGATTTTACTACTTTAGTCAAATAAGTTCCATAATCGCAAGGAAAAAAAAACCTATTTTATAATGATGGTCCAAAATTTTGCAATTTAAAACCAAAAATATAAAAACATTAATGAAGAATTTGTTGGGAATAGAAAATTATACTAATAATTAGCAAAAAAATATTAATTAGTGTTGCGAATGGATACATAATTCTATGCACACTTTACATAAATAAATGCTGATATTCAAAATAAAAATAAAAAGTAAAAAGGGAACAACATGAATAAATCATACTTGACAAATTTATTTCATTTTGTTTGATAAATTATATAAAATAACTCCTATTAACTTAGTTTTAGTGTATTTAAATGATTTAGAAAAATAATGAAGCATATACTTTTGAGCCTAATCACATCTAGCAAAATAATAAAGCATTCAAAATATTGAAAGGCAATTTAAGTTCATATATGCTTGCATGAGATACGTACCTGTCCATAGTAGCAATGGAAGCCTCATATTTGAGATGAAGAATCAATGTAATGCTAATAAAAAATAAAAATAAAAGGCGTAAATGCACTTTTAGTCCCCACATTTTAGCTTTTTTTCATTTTAGTCCCTACATTTTAATTTTACCACTTTTAGTCCCTAAATCAATTAACGCGTTCTATTTTAGTCCTTTCCGTTAGTCCACCAACGGAAATTGCTTAGGTGGCAAACTGATGCTGACGTGGCCAATTAAAAAATAATAAAAAGTTTTAATTAGCATTTTAAAAATGCCATGTCACTTCTAAATAAAAAAAATTATTAATCAATTTTAACGAAATTGAAAAAAGAAAAAACAAAATTAAAAACAATAAAATGCAACAAATCAAACTAACTCATTTAAAACAAAAACACACAAGAACACAATCACAAATTTAAACATCAACAACATAAAGCACAAACCTAGATCCAAACACAAAAAACACAAACTCAAATTTATACATTAACACAATATCAAAAACACAAAAAACACAATAACAAACATAAAAAACTGCACAATATTTCAAAGTCACGAAATGAATCGTATTTCTATATATACATAAGAGAAGAAAAAATTGATGAGAACAAACTGGATGAGCGAACTCGATCTTGATAGGGTGGCCATGGAGATTGGCACCTTGTAAGGTATCCTTGGCGGCCTTAGCGACTTCGATTCACTTGAAGAAGACGAAAGCGTAGCTGCGAGAAGAGCAGGAGGTGACGCTATCGAGCGCACCGTACTGGGCAAAGAGATTCATGAGATCTGAGTCCACAACGTAGCTGGCTAGGTTATCGACCCAGAGATTGTTCGACGACGTCTCCGATTCGTTGGAGTCGCTGCCGATTCTTCCTGGCCTGGTGTTCATCATCATCGATTTGTTGTTCGGAAGCGGCATTTGCGAATCGATTGGGAATTAGGGTTTCACCAGAGAGACAGAGAGAGAGTGTGTGATTGGGTTTGGAGAGAGAGAGAGATAGAGAGATTTGATTTTGGGGAATGGTCTAGAGAGAAAAAAGAGAAGTGGATGAGAGTGAAAAGAGGGGCCGGATGAGATTTGATTGGGTTTGGTGGTTTCGGGTTGCTGTGTTTATTTTAAATTTCTGGGTTTTTTTTTTCATGTGGATTTTATTATTTTTCTGGGTTTGTTTTTTTCACGTGGATTTTATTATTTTTCTGGATTTATGGGTTTGATTTGTTGGAGGATTCGGTGGAGGAAAGGGATTTTGAATGAATTTTTGCATGTTTAATTTTTTTGGGTAACCTTCTTGTTCTTTCCTGAAGAACATGAAGAACATTGTGATGAAGTGCAACAAAATCAGTAGGCTGGATGCTCCGGATGTCGATGGCGACAAGATGATTTGATCAGAAAAACCTGAGAAGATAAACTAAACGTCAGGGGCGACCGGGGTGATCCGGCCAAAAACCCTCCGATGGTAAAGTCAGTGTCTCTTTCAACTGGAAATTCCTAAAAAACTTGGAAAAACTGTTTCGTACCTCTCATTTGGCGATCGTTGTTCTTATATAGTATACGCCGTTGGCAGTTATTCATTTGATAACCGCTCCTACATTGGAGGATGTCGGAAGGTTCGGAAGTAACTTCCATAACTGCTATGGAAGTTACTTCATTAGGCCGTACGTTCCGTAACGGTCATTGGGGGTTGTCGCTTGGTGGTGTCTTTGGTTCCTCATGTCCTGAGTACACAAACCTCGTCCAGGGACTGTACGTGGTGACCATTCCTAGAGTCAATGCATGCCGTCCATGGGTCAAAAAAGACGGACGACTCTAACATGGATGAGTGTTCTGGCACAGCAGTTCTCATTCTTCTTTTGGACGACCTCCACGGACAAGCTTAGAGTTAAATAATTTTCAAGACACTATCAGTTGCCCCCCGTCCGTGGGTCGTCTAGGAAAATTTTATTTGGCGTTATTCTTTTGGACGCTTGTGTTCGTATTCGCGTTTAAGTTTGCCATGTGTCAAGGTACTAGTGGTGGAGGTTCACGTCGACTCATTTTTCGAGGAGTGTGCCATGTGTCAGCTTATGATTGGTTGTGACGTTTCAGGTATTAAAGTCTTCGCCTATAAATAGTGCAATTCCTGGGCTACCCTCTTATTTCTGAAAATTTTCTTCCCTAACACTCCTCGTCTTAGCGCCTCGTCTAGAAGTTTTCCGCGTCCATAGTCATCTAGATCCAGGTACTCTCCTTACCCTTGTCCTTAGGTTTCAACTTTCCAAAAAATGTCTGAAATTGTCCTCTCCTCGTCTAGTAATAGTACTGAGAAAGCCATAGACGAGTTCCATGAACCCAGTAGTTTTAGTGGGTCGAGTGACAGTAGCAGTAACAGTAGTAGTAGTAATGGGAATACCTCAGACGAGTACACGTCCGGGGTCCCTGGAGTTCCTTTAGAGGTTCTCCAGGAAGAGCTTAGGACGAGGACTGAGTCTGGGTCGAGGGCAGGCACCAGTGCCCCCTCGTCTACAGCTCAGGACGATGAGGAGATTGTCTACAGTTGTGCCTTAGATATCCCGTCTAGGACAGATACCAAAAGGTTAGAATCTTTGAAATCTTGGTATCAAATCCCAGATAATTTAAACCCTAGGTTACCCGTCCGTGGGGAATGGTGTTGCCAACCCCATTTTGGAGTAGGTATTTATGAGGCTTACCTCTTGGGAGGCTTGAGGTTGCCTCTCAATGCCTTTGCTAGGGAGTTGCTTTCTAGATTAGGTTTGGCCATCTGCCAATTTAACCCCAATGCATGGAGACTAATTGTCTCCATGCAAGTCTTATGGAGGGAGGTCTTAGGGGGGGATCGTCCTCTCACTGTGGACGAGTTCCTCTACTGCTACAAGCCCTCCGAGATCAATCAATCCCTTGTCTTCCATCAGTTCACAGCTAGGGGGGCAGATTACAGATTGATCCAGTCCTTGGTTACTTCAGATAGGAACTGGAAGACGGAGTTCTTCTTCGTCTCTGGCCCCTGGGCTGGGGAGCCAAGTGAAGTTGGTAGGGATCCTTTTGGTCCCTACACAGAAGAATTAGGGAACCTTCGTCCTGAAGGTACGTTTGAGGTTGTCCGTCCTGAGATGTTCATATATATTTAATTCGTCTGTTCTCGTCTAACGCCTTTTTTTTTTTTTTTTTTTTAGGCGTCAGACGACCTCACTTGAGCAGGTTTTACATTGAACGAGTTCAAAAGGCTCGTCTTTACACTGACAGGACGTTTCATTTTTTGGTGAGCTTAAGACGCCTTGCAGCGTGGGGTCTAGGTCGAGAGCCATCCGCTGAAGCTATCGCTCACGAACGTACCGTCCGTAGACGTAAGTGTTTACTTGCTTTTTGTTTTGTTTATTTATCTTGTTCTATTTGTTCATCATCCTCGTCCATCTTTGTAGGAATGGCAACAATGAATCAGAGTAAAGGTAAGGAGGTGGTGGACGAGGTGGCTGGGCAGGGTATTCGATCCCAACCTCGTCCATCAGTTGGTGACAAAAGGAAGTCCGTGTCTAGGGGGGTCGACTTGGGGAAACTCCCAAGTCATCGAAAAGAGAAAAGGGCCAAGCATGGGCCGTCTAAATCTGGGGTCGTCCAGTCTGGTTCTGCGCCTCCTGTCCAACAGACTCCCGTCCATGTCCACGACATCGACGACGAGCCCTACGATCCTCCGTCCAAGCATGTGCCGTCCACAACGCAAATGCCTGCCTCACCCCAACCCTCCAGCCAAGTCCCTCTGACCCTTCTTGGAGACGAGGACCTAGCTTGGGAGAGGTTTGAAAGGGTGGTGACTGATCAGGACGTGGCGGCTTGCTACAATATGTCCTTGAAAGATTTTGAGCGCTCTAGTGTTCATGATCTTTTCAAGGTAAATACAATTTTATCTCGTCCTTATTTTTGTCTCGTCTTACCAATATTTATGTTTTGTCTAAACCAAATTTTGTGCAGGCAATGTCCAAGTTCATTGCTGCATCCAGACAAGCAACTGAACTTGACAAGACGAGGATCCTATTGGAGAGGAGAATACAGGAGGTTAAGGACGAGAGCAAGAGATGGGCTGAAGTGGCTGGCAAGGCGAAGGACGAGGTGAAGGAGTTGCAAGACCATCTGGAGGAGCTTAAGATTGATGTCATAGAGAAGGACACTCGTCTTGATCATCTCCAAAAAAGGAATGACGAGCTGAGTGCTCTTCTTGAAAAGGCTAGGGGAGACGCGGTTGCAGAGTTCAAGGCGTCCAAAGAGTATACTGATTCTTTGGACGCAAACTATGCAGCTGGGTTCGAGGATTTCAGATTAGACGCCATGGTGAACTTCCCCAACCTTGACTTCAACTCTATAAAGCTCAACCTTGGCGGTGCTACCTCAAGCTCCCTTCTCCAGACGAGCTCTGAAGATATTAACATTGAGGACGACGCCACTACTCAGCCCGCTCAAGACGACCCTAGTGCTGATCCTCCCCTGTGAAGACTTAGTTTTAGTAGCAGTTTTTTATGTACTTTTGTTTTTATTAGGTCTATTTGTTCAAGACCTTTGAATGTAATGTAAGTACAATTTCTTCATCCACAGTTTTTAGGACGGTTTTTTAAACAATGTTTCAATTTCAAGGGTTTTTGGACGTAGGTTGTCCTCCCTTTATGGTTAATGAATGTTTGTTTTTCATTCTCATGGTATGGACGAACTTATTTTCATTCCAATAATGTTTTAGCTTGTCTTTCATGGGGATCTTGTTCACGTTTAGCTGAGAAGCAACCCTTTTTTTTTTGTACTCGTCCATATATGGTGTTGCTATCGTTGAATTCGACGTTTTTTTTTTATTGGACGAGAGCTTGCCTATGGACTAGTTTTCAAGTTTTTGCTTACTTTTTTCACTCGTCCAACTTTTGGCTGCCTCAGTCAATATCCCCTGGGTTGTGTGTTTCTTCATCCATGGTTGGGTTGGGTTCTCCCTCATCCATGGCTGGGTTAGCACATTGAGGCATCAATTCGTCTCTTAGTTTGGAAGGACGTGCCTCATTTTTGCTTTATCCTTGTGTAAGGAAAGCTTTTGGACGATTAATCCTCGCGTCCAAGGACTTTGTTCATTTTTAATTTGTTTTCATACATACGCAGATATACTAGAAATACAGTTCATATACTAGAAATCCACTCTGTATATATTCGTCCATAGACTTGGCACATGCTTAAGAGCTAGTGCTTAATTACAAACACGAATTAGTTCATAAGTAGTACACATTTAAAATATTAGTAGTAAACATATACTAGAAAGCTTCTTCAGACATCCATGACGTTTGATGCTCGTCCATGATGTTTACTGATAATATCTTCTCAAATGTTCAACGTTCCAAGGATGTTCCAGCTTCCGTCCATCCAGAGCTTCCAAATAGTAGGATCCTGGCCTTTTACAGTTAATAACCCTGTAGGGTCCTTCCCAGTTTGGTCCCAGCTTTCCATGAGCAGGATTTTTGGTGGCCAAGGAAACCTTTTTTAGGACAAGGTCCCCTATGTTAAAGCGCTTGGGCTTGACCATGGCATCGTAGTGCTTGGCCATCAAGTTCTTATACCTCGCTGTTCTCTGTTCTGCGCTCGTCCGTACTTCGTCTAGGAGATCGAGGTTAAGACGAAGCTGGTCACCATTTTCTTCGTCCTGGTAGTTCATCACTCTATGGCTGGCCATGTGCACTTCTGCAGGTATGACTGCTTCACTCCCGTAAGCCAGTTTGAACGGAGTTTCCCCTGTGGGGGTTCTCGCTGTCGTCCTGTAAGCCCAAAGAACACCTGGTAGTTCATCTGGCCATACACCCATGATCTCTGTGAAAACGGCAATATTTATTCTTATCGCGCTTGTTTGGGTCTCCCTTCATCTTTTCTGGCCATTTCAGAGACGGATCATCTTTGATCTGCATGAGCACTTGGTCAAATGGAGCATTCAGAGACGTGTAATGCTGACTTCTTCTTGAAGATGAGATTGGCCTTCTATTATCTTGATCCCTTTTCTCCCCAGTGCGGGCCTTCTTTGGACGGGGGGCCTGCTCCGGGTGACGGGGGTTGTCTCCTTCCCTTCTTTCTGCTCTCTTCCTCTTCTTGGCTATGATCGCGTCTTCCGCATTCATGAAGTTTTGGGCCGAATGGACGAGCTTAGCCATGGTCTGAGGCTCTTGCTCATAGAGCTTATGGATGAATAAATCAGAATTTACCCCGTTATGGAAGGCCGCCAGTAGCAATTTATCATCCATCTCGTCCACAGTAAGGGCTTCCCTGTTGAAGCGAGTAATGAAGGACCGCAAGCTCTCATTTTCCCCTTGCTCAATTATTAACAAACTGGACGAGGAACGCTTATGTCTCTGTCCTCCAATGAAATTGTTGACAAATAGTTTACTCAACTCTTCAAACGAATTCACAGAATTGGGAGGTATTTTGCTAAACCACACTCGTGTCGGTCCTTTAAGCGTGGTTGGGAAAGCCCTACACATGATCTCGTCTGGAACTCCTTGAAGATGCATTGTAGTCTTGAAGGTTGCAATGTGATCACATGGATCACGTGTCCCATCGTATGAGTCTAAGGAAGGCATCTTGAACTTGGCGGGCAAGGGATGGCTGTTGATGGAAGCGGAAAAAGGGGAGTCCGTTCGGTGAACCAAGTCTTCCACGGGATTCGCTCTTCTCATATTCTCCCTCATTTCGTCCATAGCCTTGCGCATTTGGTCCATTTCCCTTTCCAAATGCGGCACCCTTCGTGAAGTGGTACCCCTCGACTGGCCTTCTGGGTCGGCATTTTCCCTAATCTCTTGATTCTGGGTTTGCCCCTCTTCGAACCTTCCTTGATACTGCCTCCGTAAATGTATCTCCTTTGTTAATTCTTGATTCTGTCGAGTTAACTCTGCCAGGGCGGCTGCCATGGACTGCATATGCTGGAAGGCAGGTTGTTGAGCGACTAGCGCTGAATGTCGATTATGGTTAGGATTGCTGGAGGCATCCCTACTCTCCTGGTGGCCTGGGCTGGTAGCCCTTGATCTTGTCCGAACCATACAGCCCTTTGTCGGCGGAAAGTGATTAAGAACAGATCTTTCGCCTCCCCACAGACGGCGCCAACTGATGAAGTGCAACAAAATCAGTAGGCTGGATGCTCCGGATGTTGATGGCGACAAGATGATTTGATCAGAAAAACCTGAGAAGATAAACTAAACGTCAGGGGCGACCAGGGTGATCCGGCCAAAAACCCTTCGATGATAAAGTTAGTGTCTCTTTCAACTGGAAATTCCTAAAAAACTTGGAAAAACTGTTTCGTACCTCTCGTTTGGCGATCGTTGTTCTTATATAATATACGCCACTGGCAGTTATTCATTTGATAACCGCTCCTACATTGGAGGATGTCGGAAGGTTTGGAAGTAACTTCCATAACTGCTATGGAAGTTACTTCATTAGGCCGTACGTTCCGTAACGGTCATTGGGGGTTGTCGCTTGGTGGTGTCTTTGGTTCCTCATGTCCTGAGTACACAAACCTCGTCCAGGGACTGTACGTGGTGACCATTCCTGGAGTCAATGCATGCCGTCCATGGGTCAAAAAAGACGGACGACTCTAACATGGACGAGTGTTCTAGCACAGCAGTTCTCATTCTTCTTTTGGACGACCTCCACGGACGAGCTTAGAGTTAAATAATTTTCAAGACACTATCACATGGTACTTTGTTCTTCCGAAAATAATGAAAAGAAAAAAAAAGAAAAAATTTTAATTACTCTTTTTAATTGGTTTTTGTTTGTTATTGTGTTTTTTGTGTTTGTGATATTGCGTTAATGTTTAAATTTGAGTTTGTGTTTTTTGTGTTTGGATCTGGGTTTGTGCTTTATGTTGTTGATGTTTAAATTTGTGATTGTGTTCTTGTGTGTTCTTGTTCTAAATTAATTAGATCTGATTTGTTGCATTTTATTGTTTTTAATTTTGTTTTTTCTTTTTTTAATTTCGTTAAAATTGATTAATAATTTTTTTTATTTAGAAGTGACATGGCATTTTTTAAATGCTAATTAAAATTTTTTATTATTTTTTAATTGGCCACGTCAGCATCAGTTTGCCACCTAAGCAATTTCCGTTGGTGGACAAACGGAAAGGACTAAAATAGAACACGTTAATTGATTTAGGAACTAAAAGTGGTAAAATTAAAATGTAGGGACCAAAATGGAAAAAAACCAAAATATAGGAACTAAAAGTGCATTTACGCCAAATAAAAAAGAGAGAAAGAGAACTTGGTTGATATTTTTTTTTATATATAAATGATGCAAAAATTCATATCTACAATTAAAATGGCCATTGATAATATAAACTATACAAAATTTTTTGAGTCAATCAGAGCAACAAACATACATGTATCAAACTCATAACGCAAATAGGAACATAAAAATCCAATGCATCCAATAATCTACATCTAACCCCATCAATTTTATGCATCGGTATAAAAATAATAATAACAAAGTAATGCAAATCCAATAACCAAAAACAAAAGAAAATATGGAAGACTTTCAAACTTCAGAGGAAGAAGCCCAAGTTTAAAAACCCCTTTAAAGTATTCAACTTTTACCACAATAACACAAATATATCAATAAGTATATGAAAATTTGACAATTGCAATCAAATTCAAAAATCAAAGGGAAGAACATGTTAGTCTCACCATTCATTGGACTGTTTCTATAAAGAAAAATATAGAGAAAAAAAAAAAAAAAGAGAAAACAGTTTTTTCAAAAAATCACATGCCCAAACTTAAGCCTAAATCAAAACAAATTCAATCATAATCTAGATAAAAAAAAATTATTATAAAAAATACCGCCACAACTGCAGGGAAAGCATTCAAGTGCTTCTCGTCATCAACTCTACTTGCTTTATAGATTCACAAAAAAGACATAAGCAAGAGGGAAGCAAACGTAGGCAACAGAGCAAGCATCAAAATGAAAGTGCTCGGCTTGTCCTTGCAAAAGATTGCATATGCTTGGAAAAAAAAATACCGATAATGGTGTGAACTGCAAGATGGAGGAAGACCAATTGAAGTGGAGAGAGAGAGAGAGAGAGAGAGAGAGAGAGAGAGCAATATATAATGATTAACCTGAGGTATATATTAATATAGATTAAAAGATAGATGGATTGATCTGAGGTAATCTGAGACTTATATGCAATTTTAATCTATCTTTAAGGAGTCCAAACAGAAGATTTGGACTCTTTTAAGTGTCGTACATTTTGTTTTTTTAATTGAATTCAAACACTTGGATTCATTAATGATTATCAATAAAACATAAATAATTTTATGTTTTCTAAGTATAATTAAATTATCATTCGCCCTTAAGTTTATCTGGGATAATAATTCATAATTCGTAACAACTTGACCAGCTTTATATGCTAGCAACGTACAACAGCTAAAATCAACGATTATTTATCAGCGGACGACAATCAGATGCTTTTTAGGGGGAAAAAATCAGATCCTAAAATCATGGACTCAAACTAAAATAAAGGACCAAACAACTAACAACTCCGTTGGATAAACATCCTAAGTACATTCTTTATGTCAATGGCAATTTCGTGGCAGACTTCTCCTCCTAGCTAGTATTAGGATACAAACACTCCATTAATGTCATTTACAATATTAATATTATAATATTAATATTTATTTAAGTATGATGAAAGACAACCTGCAAAAATGACAAATTTAACAAAAAGAAAAATATTATCCTTAATTTAAGAAATATATCCTAACAAATAAAAAAATAATGTTAATCCAATTTTACTTAATGATAATAATGAATTAGAGTCTTGGTAATATATTATTCCTTTTTAGTATTTTAAAAATCTAAAAATTTAATAAAATTTCTGCAATTTGGTGAAGCCACATGGCGCAACTACGGCGTCTAAGCCCAATTTTTATTATATATAACTAGTATTATACCCGTGCGATGCACGGCTTAATAAAAAATATTTTGATAATATAATTAAATTTAATAAAAAATAAAATGAAAAAGAATTAATTTAAAATTTAAGATTAAAAAATAAATTGTACTTGTACACTTAAAATAAATTTAATTTTTATTTCTTATTTTGATATTTAAATCATTTGTTTTAGTGTTGATTTCATTCAAATGGTTATAAGTTTTTTTTTTTTTTTTTGAGAAGCAAATGGTTAGAAGTTATATTAACCCTAAACCAGCATATGTATCCATATGTAACATTCTAAATTAATAATAAATAAAAATATAATACTCTAACTTAATGTAACATTATAACTTACTAATAAATAAATATAACACCATAACTTAAAGTAATATTTGTAATTGTATTGTGTTTTAGCCTTTAAGAACACATATATTATTTTTTTATCATAAAAAAAGCACAGATATTAATATTACACATGAAAAAAATAATGAATTCAATAATTGAAACGGTTGAAAACAAAATTAAGCCAAAATCTCAATTCATTAATGAAAAAATATCCAAATTTTTGAGCTTAAAAATAAAAAACCGGAGTTAAGTAAAGATAGATTTACATAGAAATTTGGATGGATGGATTCTCTCGTATCCAATTTTATGTTTGATAGCAAATTTTGTTTTTAATTAAAGAATATAGATTACATGGAACAAAGCACCAAACAAAAGCTATAACAAATTAAATCCATTATAAAATATTGATGTCAACAACAAATATTCATGTAATAAGAAATTAAAAAATACAAATATATTGCTTGCTATATTGACTTCTAAAAAAAACACTAAAATGTGTGATCAAACATAGAATTTCAGCCTATCTATAAAACTTGTTTATAAAAATCATATTATATATAATAAAAAAGCAACAAATATAAAAAATCTGTTCAATTTGATGAAAGAAAAAAAATTACCTGCAAGGTTGTAGGTAACATCAAAAATTTGATGAAAGCTGCAACATCAAAAATAAGTACTCATGAAAAGCATTACCACACAAACATTGTTAGAGGTAACACTATTTACATGCAAACAGGCCGAACAAAAAAAAAAAAAACAAAACAAAAACAAAACAAAACAAAACAAAAAGTAAAGAGACAAACACGGCTAAGCAAAATAATACCTGTATTGTATTATAGAGTGACATAAGATTATAAATCTTTGTTTTTATAAGGAGGTAACTTCTTAATACGATAAAGTTTGAATTTGGATGATTTATACTTAAACTAAATCTCCTTCAATCATTTTTTATTGGATAAATATGGATAGAATTTCATATTAGTATAAAGAAAGAAAGTACTAATAAGGTAAAGACGTTTTTTTTAATGAATTAAAGTACAAAACTACAAATGAATGGTAATTTAGATAAAATTGATAAACATCCTTCAATCATTTTTTATTGGATAAATATGGATAGAATTTCATATTAGTATAAAGAAAGAAAGTACTAATAAGGTAAAGACATTTTTTTTAATGAATTAAAGTACAAAACTACAAACGAATGGTGATTTAAATAAAATTGATAAACATTCAATGATTGATTAAGATTTTGTGTACATCCTAAAAATTGATTAAGTATTAGATTTTAAGTTGATAATAATAACTAAACTTCTATTTTATCCAACCAAAATATTGCAATTTTAAAATCTAAAAAAAAGTCTTCAATTTTTTTTAAGTGTAGTAAAAATTTATGAAAGTGTGAAGCTGAAATTAAAAAAAAAAATTTATAGGAGAAGAAGAAAATAACCAATAAAAAAAATCAATTTTTTTAAAATCTAAAAAAAAAATCCTACAATTTAAGAAGATAAGAACAATATATATATATATATATATATATATCTATATCTATAAAAATTTATGAAAGTGTGAAGCTTAAGAATTTTTTTTTTCTTAACGGATGAGAAGAAGTTAAGTTGATATTAAGTTATTGAGTTTTTGTGTCTATCAAACTTTATCTAAAGAAGTGATTTCAAATTAAAATTGTTATCAACTTAAAAATTATAGGAGAAAAAGATAAGAACATAAAAAAAATTATATTTATTTTTCAAAAATCTATTAAAATTTTTGCAATTTGGTGAAACCACATGGCGCAATTACGGCGTCTAAGCCCAACTTTTATTATATATAATATGATTTGATTTCAGCACATCTCACATTTGACACACAAATCGCTCTTCTAAAAAAAAAATAACTAAGACAAAAATTATTATAATAATAATAAAAATACCAATAATAATATATTTATTATTAATATTATTATTTATTTACTTCAATAAGAAGGTGAAACCAAAAGTATAAAATAAATTTTCATATATATTTTGTTTTTTTGGTAATTTACCTATCAAAACACCACTTTTACAAATGCTAGCTAAACTCTCACCTTCTTTTAAAAACATGTTTTGAGAGTTTTTACCAAAATTTTTTTAAAGTCCAATTTCGTACACACTTTTTAAAACCATCATTTTTTTTTTCAAAAATCACAATTTAAAAAAAAAACTGAACCTAACTCACTCTAAATGATTTAATGAGTCATATAATCTAATATATGTGGATAGTTTTTATTTTTTTATTTTTTTGTATAAGTATACATGGATAGTTTTAGGAATAGTCATGTAAGAGTATTCACATTAGCATAGCCAATCTTTAGGCCAATTATTAACTTAAGAAGCTACTTTTTATATTTTACCTACTCAATTTCAAATAAAATCAACTTCTAATCTTTATTTCTTTCTCCATTTTCTTAAAATATTTTGTTTAGTCTTTCCCAAAATCTCTCTCTCTCTCTGTGCATTGGGATTTTTTTTCAAAATAACTACAAAAGCCAAACCATTTTGTTAGTTAGCAACGTTTCCAAACTATTTAGGAAACTAACAACTTGAGTCTGTGAGACTCGATTTCACTGTAGCAAATCGAGTTTAAGAGATTTGATTTCTGTGTGCTAGCAAAGCTGAGGTGGAGTAAATGACCCACGTGGAACTCGAGTCTTTAAGACTCGATTTCCTGTTCATCATCTTCTTCCTTCATTGTTTTTTTTTTTTTTTTTCATTTTAATCTGCCATCCCACTGTTTTGGCTTCCTTCTTCATCTATACCCATTTCTCAAAATCCCAAACCCAAATCACGATCTCAATCGGAGCAAAAATCCAAACCCAAAATCATTCCCTGTCTCACTTCCTTGTTTCACGTTGCCCCACCACCACTCCTCCTCTATTTCCACCGCCATCACCATCGTTGGTCTCTCACTCTCCTCGCCACCGGTTGTGGATCTCAACGCCAGCCACCACCAATTCAAGCTTCGTTTCACAATCTCAATCTCCAAAAACCCCCCCTGTTCCCCTCACCACCGGTCGTGGATCTCAACGCCAGCCACCACCAATTCAAGCTCCGTTTCACAATCTTAATCTCCAAAAACCACCCATATTCTTTTTCCACCTGGTAAATTCAAAAACACACAACTCTTTTTGCTCTATGTTTCGTGTTTTCTGGGTTGCTGGAGGGACTCGAGTTCCACGTGGATTTTCTTAGTCCACATCAGCCATGCACCTCATGGAAATCGAGTATTTTAGACTCGATTTGCTATAGTGAAATCGAGTCTCACAGACTCGAGTTGTTACTTTTCTAAATAGTGTCAAACTTTAGCTAACTAATAATATAATTTGGCTTTTATAGTTATTTTCAAAAAAAGTCCCACTACATTGCCCTTCATCGCAACCCACTCCTTTCACCGCCTTTCGGCTTTCACAGAACCCAACTCCCTTTACTACCATGCTTATCGTAACCCACACTACCAAGCATAACCACCTGCGCATTTGCCGACACCATCACTCATACAATTCCCCATACCACTAAATGTAGAGGAGGGTTTGCTATTGATCTTAACAGTGTTGTAGACTCTAGAAAAGCAAAGAGTATGTTGAAGAGATCTAAATGTGGGTGTAAATATGAATATTTAATTGAGGAATTGGCTCCAAATATCCTTTTAACCGTGACACTTGTTACAATGAAAAAGGAAAATACCAAACTTTAAAACCCAACTTTACCCTTTTAATTTCAGCACATCTCACATCTGACACACAACTCGCTCCACTAAAAAAAAAAATTCTCACCCCCCCCCCCCCCCCCCCTTCTGAAATATGCAAAGTTCAACAAAATTTTTAGCACATAGTTTGAATATTTAATTAAGGAATTGGCTCCAAATATCCTTTTAACCGTGACATTTCTTATGATGAAAAAGGAAAATACTTTAATTTCAGCATATCTCACGTCTGACACACAACTCGCTCCTCAAAAAAAAAAAAAAAACTAAGACAATAATAATAATAATAATAATATTTATTATTAATATTATTATTTACTATGTATTTATTTTAATAAGAAGGTGAAACCAAAAGTATAAAATAAATTTCCTTATATATATTTTGTCCTTTTTGGTAATTTATATATCATAACACCACTTTTACAAGTGCTAGTTAAACCCTCAGTTTTTATTTAAAAAAGACGTTTTGATAACTTTTACCAAATATTTTTTTTTAAGTCCAATTTCATAATGCACGTTTTAAAACCATCATTTTTTTTTTTCAAAAAACACAGTTTCAAAAAGTTAAGCCAAAAATTTTTTTTTAATCACCCTAAATGATTTAATAAGTCGTATAATCTAATATACATGGATAGTTTTGTTTTTAATTTTGTTTTCATAGAAGTATACATGGATAGTTTTAGGAATAGTCATTGTAGGGGCAAGGGGCCTTGAACCCTGTAGAAGCAATGGGCCTTGAACCCTGTAGGAGCAATGGGCTTTGGGCCTCCTATCCATTTACATAGCACATCCCCAAACCCAAGCTGGGGACTAGGTCAAGTCCGAGGACGCTTCAGCTCGGCCTAGACGAGCCGCGCTAGAGGTCGGTGAAGCTAAAAGTGAGCTTGACGATTCCGGAAACTTCGCCGAGGACGAACACGTCCTCAGGTAATCAAAGCTGGGGTAAGACTTGGAACTCTACCAATCAGAATGGTGATCCAGAATACTCCGTTGAACTGGGTGTATGTTATGGAAGCATGTACCAGGAAAAGATCCCAAAATATCAAGGAAGAAGGCTGCCAACTCCGCATTGAATGCTCTACAACTAACCCCCTGGCCGCATTAATGTGGAGAAGACATCTGAACAGTGACTTCCAAGTTTACAGCTCCTACGTAGAGGATTGTGGAGAAACTAGAAGGAACAAGTGGCAAGGACAGGTGTCAACAAACAGATCATCATATCTATACGTGGGGGGCTAGGAGAAAGAGGAGGTGGAAGTAATATAAAAGGAAAGGAAAAACCTAAGAAAGAGGAGGGAAAAAATTGGCATCCATCACTGAGGAATACTCATACAAAACAACCATCCTCGGAGCCAAGCCGAGAATGATCCTTTAAGCAAAATCCCAATATTTCCTTCCAATTTGTAATCTTAGCCCATCTGATTGATGATCTAATTTATCATAGCCCAGTTTTCTCAACCTACTCTCTACAAATTCTTTGTAATTGGGCCTTTTAGGCTGATCCACTTATCTTTAGGTCGGAACACCAAATTTGTGTCCTTACAATTGGCACCGTCTGTGGGAAAGCTGATTAGTTAGAGTTTTGGATTCCCAATCATGGTAGGTTCAGGTCCACACCAATTGGAATCTGTAGCATCTCAGCAAGAAGAACACCCTCGAGAGTGTCAGGAAGGGAGCGTGCACACCATCCACTCCGATGAAAGTTAGTCCAGAGGCGATTGCCACGTTTCCCAAGATGAACGTCCTAAGGCCATGCAGAAGGAAATTGACTACCTGAAGAGGAAGTTGCGCCAGAAACGGAGGAGGCGGAGTCCTTCAGCCTCTGATCTCTCGTCAGATAGTGAGAAGGATGACGAGTATAGGCATAGGTCAAGAACACCCCCAAGTGAAACCTTCTCATATGAGGAGGACCGTCGCTCACAGCGCCGGGGAGGAGATTCATCTTCGAGGGGCCTGGGAAATGACGCCATGAGTAAAGCCCTCGACCAAATATCTAAGTCTCCCTTTACGCGCAAGATTGGGGGAGGACGACTCCCTAGACGGTTCACTCAGCCCACCTTCACTCTCTATAATGGCCATACTGACCCCGTTGAACATGTTAGCTATTTCAACCAGAGGATAGCGGTGTATTCTAACAACGAATCCCTAATGTGCAAGGCGTTCCCATCCAGCTTGGGACTTGTGGCGATGAGATGGTTAGACGGTCTAAAAGCGAGCTCCATTAATTCTTTCAAAGAACTCACTCAGGCATTCGGATCCCGTTTTGTCACATGCAACAGAGTTCCTCAGCCTCTGTATTCCTTGCTATCCTTGTTAATGAGGGAAAGGGGAAACTTTGAAAACGTACTCGGACCGATACTGGGAAATGTTCAACGAGATAGAGGGTGATTTTGACGATGTGGCCGTCAGAACCTTTAAGATTGGCCTACCAGCCGAGCACGGGTTGCGGAGGTCCCTGACAGGGAAGCCAGTCACCAGTGTACGCCAGCTCATTGATCAGATTGACAAGTATAAGAGATTTGAGGAAGATCAGCAACAGGAGAAAGGGAAGGGTAAGGTTATCCCTCAGGAGAGGAGGGATTTCAGGTCGGATCGTTATGGAAGTGGCCAACCACAGCGAGAGTTTGGAGGAGAATCTGGACCCAGAGCCGCCCAGCCTGTTAATACCGTGTTCTGAGAACCGGTACATCAAATCTTGGACAAGATCAAAAACGAGCCATACTTCAGGTGGCCGAGCAAAATGAGCGGAGACCCCGCAAAGCGTAACCAAAATCTACATTGCCAGTATCACAGAGAATGCGGACATACGACTGAGGACTACAGAACCCTATGGAGCCACTTGCAGCAGTTGATCCGAGAGGGTAGGTTGAAGCAATTCTTGAACCAACCTAACGGGCAAGGAGGCCAAACGGGTTCGAAGATTCAAAGCAGTAGCTCCTTGAGACCCCCTATAGGAACAATTCATGTCATCCTCGCCGCGCCAGGCAGAACCGAATCATGCCCCTCTAGAATAATGACTGTGTCTGGGCCGCATGTTGGAGATTCTGGTCATGAGTCGAAGAAGGCCAAGACATCGGTTCACCCTGCACTAAGCTTCTCGGACAAGGACAAAGCCGGGACCATACAGCCCCACGATGATGCCCTAGTTGTAACTCTTAGGATAGGAGGCTATGACGTGAAAAGGGTACTGGTTGACCAGGGCAGTGGGGCTGAGATCATGTACCCGAATCTGTACAAGGGGCTTAACCTCAAGCAGGAGGATCTGACCAGTTATGATTGACCTCTAGTCGGCTTTGACGGGAAAGTAGTTATTCTGAAGGACAAATCAGATTACCAGTCCAAGCCGGTTCGGAAATGGTGGAGGTAGATTTTATAATGGTGGATGCCTTCTCTCCATACACAGCTATTATAGCGCGACCCTGGCTTCATGCCCTTGGGGCCGTTTCATCCACCCTCCATATCAAGGTTAAGTTCCCATCTGGAGATCGAGTTGAGGAATTAATTGGAAGTCAGGGGGTAGCCAGGCAATGTTTGGTGGCTGCTATTACACACTAACCCGAATCGAGATCCTCGGCCACGGCTGATACAAAATTCTAGCAATTAAAATCCCTGGCCCCAGCATCTAGTGGTGAAGCTGAGGAAACAGGATGTGAGCAATTGGAGAAGGTTCTAGTCGATAATGACCCCGAGAAATTCTTCCAAATCGGCACTCGATTGCCTCTTCAGGAAAGGGAAGAGTTGAATCGATTTTTGAGACAAAACGTCGACGTTTTTGCTTGGAATACTTACGAAGCCCCAGGGGTGGATCCGAATTTCATTTGTCATCATCTGAACGTTAACCGGTCTGTTGCCCCCAAGAAGCAACCTCCTCAGCGCTTTTCAAAGGAATATGTTGAGGCCGTCAAAGACGAGGTGGCAAAACTTAAACAGACCGGGGCTATTAAGGAGGTGTTATATCCTGATTGGCTGGCTAACACTGTGGTGGTGAAGAAGAAGAATGGAAAGTGGCGTGTATGCGTGGACTACACAGATCTGAACAGGGCCTGCCCGAAAGATCCCTTCCCCATGCCTCGGATTGACTAGCTGGTGGATGCAACTGTAGGCCATCCTCGGATAAGCTTCTTGGACGCTTTTCAAGACTATCACCAAATACCTCTGGCCTTGGAAGACCAGGAGAATACGGCTTTTGTCACCCCTATTGGCAACTACCATTACAAGATGATGCCATTTGGGCTTAAGAATGCGGGATCCAAATATCAGAGGATGATGACGCGAATGTTTGAGCCGCAACTCGGGAAGAATATCAAAATCTACATCGATGATATGGTGGTCAAGAGCAAGGAGGAGGCCGAGCACATTGCTGACCTTGGAGACATTTTCGAAGTTTTGAGAGGGTATAAGTTATGACTTAATGCTTCCAAATGTTCTTTCGGGGTGGGGTCAGGAAAGTTTCTGGGCTACATGGTCACCCACCATGGAATCGAGGTCAACCCAAACCAGGTCGAGGCCATTAATAAACTGCAACCACCTCGGAACCTTAGGGAAGTGCAAAGATTGACGGGAATGACTGTTGCTTTGAACCGTTTCATATCCCGATTTGCAGATAGGTGTAGACCCTTCTATCGATTGTTGAACAAATAGAAGGATTTTAAATGGATCGAAGAATGTGACTTGGCATTCCAACAGTTGAAAGATTATCTTTCTAGGCCACCAATAATGTTCAAACCTGAAACTGATGAGGTCTTATTCGCTTATATTGCGGTGACCGCCTATGCGGTAAGCCTAGTATTATTGAGAGTTGACGATGGAGTACAAAAGCCCGTCTATTATGTAAGCAAGTCTTTACAAGAGGCTGAGGTTAGGTACTTGCCACTGGAGAAGGCGATCCTAGCCGTAGTGCATGCCACATGCAAACTCCCTCACTATTTTTAGGCGCACACTGTCGTCGTCCTAACGCAATTGCCACTCAAGGCCTTGCTTCATAGCTCGGACTATACAGGGAGAGTTGCAAAGTGGGGAACGAAATTGGGGGCCTACGACATCAAGTATATGCCTCGTACCTCTGTAAAAGGTTAGGTCCTTGCCGACCTTTTGGTTGAGTTCGCCAATGTACCAGCAGAAGAAAATGGGTTTAGACATCACATGGATGAAAATTCAGTTGGAATAATCTCCATAGAACGGGCATCATCGTGGAAGGTATACGTTGATGGCGCCTCAAATCTTAAAGGATCGGGAGTGGGGCTAGTTCTAATTTCACCTGACAACCTCACGATAGAAAAATCATTAAGATTGGGATTCTCTGCCACAAATAATGAAACGGAGTATGAAGCCCTGCTGGCGGGGATGACCATGATCCAAAAGTTGGGAGGAAAGACCGTGGACATATTCTCGGACTCCAGATTGGTGGTAGGCCAAGTCCGAAGAGAGTTAGAGGCCAGGGACCCAAGAATGCAAAAGTATCTAAGCCAAGTAAAGCATTTGCAGACCGGATTCAAATCTTTCAATTTGGTACAAATTCCTAGGAGCGGAAACGTACATGCTGATTCGCTCGCAACGCTGGCAACCTCTTCGGCAGGGAATCTGCTAAGAGTAGTTCATGTTGAAGATCTCATGGAGCCTTATGGATTGGGAAGAGAGGTGCCAATCATTCATCAAATAATGGTAGGCCCGAGCTAGATGGATCCTATCACCCATTTTCTTAGAGACGATGGTTTGCCCGAAAATAAGCTGGAAGCCGATAAGATACGCAGGAAGGCTCCTCGTTTCTGGCTATCCGAAGACTTGAAATTATACAAGAGATCCTTTTCTAGACCATATCTGTTGTGCATACATCCCGAGGCCGTTGACGTTTTCCTGAAAAAGCTACATGAGGGAATTTGTGGAAGTCACACCGGGGGTAGGTCTCTATCCCATCGAGCCCTCATTTAAGGATATTGGTGGCCCAATATGCACAGAGAAGCTCAGGAGTATGTAAGAAAGTGCGACCAATGCCAGAGATTTGCACTGTATATACATCAGCTGAGAGGAGAGCTTAATCCTTTGTCTAGCCTCTGTCCCTTTGCACAATGGGGCTTGGATATCGTGGGCCCCTTTCCCAAAACAGCAGGAAATAAGAAGTACCTGGTGGTCTGTACGGATTATTTCACTAAATGGGTCGAGGCGGAGCCATTGGCCAACATCCGAGATGTCGACATGAAAAAATTCATTTGGAAAAACATTGTTACCCGGTTCGGAGTCCCTCATACCTTCATCTCGGATAACGGACTTCAGTTTGATAGCAAGTCTTTCCGAAGATACTGCAGCGGCTTGGGAATAATGAATCAGTATTCTACCCCGGCCTACCCTCAGGGGAACGGACAGGCCAAGGCCATAAACAAGGTCATAGTAAGCGGGCTCAAGAAGAGGCTGGATGATTCTAAAGGCAAATGGGTTGAAGAGCTACCACACGTGCTGTGAACCTATCGAACTACTTCTCGGAATTCCACTGGCCAAACCCTTTTTGCGCTAACCCACGGAGCCGAGGCCGTTATTCCATTGGAAACAGGGTTCCCTACACTAAGAACGTGCTCTTTCACTTCCAGCAACAATGACACCTCGTTGGAGAGGAGTCTGGACTTAATTGAAGAACGAAGGGAAAGTGTCATGGTTCAACTAGCTTATTATCAGCATAAACTCAAACGAGGATATGACGCCAATGTAAAGTCGAGACCCTTGGCACCTGGAGATCTGGTATTGAGGAAGGTGGTTGGCTCGGCGAAGAACCCTTCTTAGGAAAAATTGGGACCCAATTGGGAGGGACCGTACCAGATTACATCTGTGGCTGGGATAGGTACGTACTACTTGCAGGACTTAGAAAGCAAGGCAGTGTTGCACCCTTGGAATGTAAACAACCTGAAAAGGTATTATTATTAATAAAAGTGCACTTTATCTTACTCTTGTTCAATACACTACGCGTGATTCCCAGTTAATCTAAACTTTAGGGATCAAACAGAATCTCGGTCATGCCTGGTTCCATGAACCACATACCTTGGGAAAGTGGACACCTACCTATGATTCTTTTAAGTACTAAACAGATCTAAAGCTATGTCTGGTTCCTTGGACTATCTGTTTTGAAAAAATTAGTACTACCTATGATTCCTTTAAGTACTAAACAGATCCAAAGCTATGCCTGGTTCCCCGGACCATCTACTTTGGAAAAATTAGTACTACCTATGATTCCTTTAAGTACTAAATAGATCCAAAATTATGCATGGTTCCTCGGACCATCTGCTTTGGAAAAATTAGTACTACCTATGATTCTTTTAAGTACTAAACAGATTCAAAGCTATGCCTGGTTCCTCGGACCATTTGCTTTGGAAAAATTAGTACTACCTATGATTCTTTTAAGTATTAAACAGATCTAAAGCTATGAGTATTGAACGGATGTATTAAGCAGGTCCCAAAGTTATGCCCGACTCTTCGTCCGCATGTCTTGGGAAAAAGCAATATTGTGGACCACATGCTCGGCTTTTCGTCAAATAAGTTTTAAGGTTCATATGACTTTCAAGGTTACCAGTAGGTCGTAGCAGTTCATATAATTTTTAGGGTTTGCCGTATATCCTGCCACCTGGGCAACAGATTTAATAATCCCTCCCTAATTTGTTCTTCTCGCTATTCTTCGCAAAGGAATATATATATATATATATATATAAGGTAAACATAAGATGCATCAACACAAACGTAAAAGCCACAAAGGATAAAAACCCACTAGCACTTTTCATTAATATGAGTCTAAAAACAACACAACAGAAGTACAAAAGAGAAACCCAACCGTGAAACAAAAAAAAAAAAAGAGAAAGAAAGAAAAGTACAACAAAAAGTTCAACAAGTGTCTATTTTTTCTTTATTACTATCTTCCCAGTTGGTGGAACTTTGGTTTGATGGGTAGCAGCCTCGGTAGACCCTTGATCCAAGCTCTTTGGGTCACCCATATAAGGAATAGGAAGGCTGGCTAGCACGATCTCCATCCTCGGCGCCTCTTTCTCCTTAGCGGGATCTTGAGGAGCAGAAGGTAGCAGAGTAGTGTCCTCCTTGTGCACTTCAGCTTCTTTCTCCTTGCCCCCAGGCTGCTCGACCACTTGCTGAAGAGTGTCAGAGGGGAGAGGGGCTGTGTCAGAGCTATTCTTGGGCTGCTCGATCACCTCGAGTGGAGAGCTTGCTGCGTGACCGCCAGAAGGAGCAACACGGATGGCCGGGGGGTAGTAAATGTTCTCCGCCTTCCTTAGCGCCGAAGAAGCCTCAACCCCGGCTTGGTTAAGGGCCTTCATCCACACTTGGGAGCAGTACTTTCTACATACCCCCGAGACCTCCGCCCTAAGGGCATCCTCGGTCTTAGCCACTCCAATATCGTACCCTTATTGTTCTGCCTCATCCCTAGCCTTCTTGGCCTCCTCCTTCACCTTCTCAGCCAAGTCCTTGGCCTTCTGAACCTCTTCCAACTTCTTCTGTAGTGCCGTGATCTATTGCTTGGAAGAGGCCAGTTGGTCCTTAGCATTGCGGAGCAAAACCCTCTGACCCTCGGCCTGCCTCTCTGCGTTGTCTAAGGCGGCCGTGGCGCTTTTTCTTTCTCTTTCCTCCTTGGTTAACTTAGTTCTTAACTCCTGGATGCTTTTCTCCGCCACACGAAACGCGTCCACTGCTGAGATACGCCTTGCCTTCTCATCCTTGGCCTTACGATGAGCTAGGCCCACCAACTCCTCCGCACTAAAAGCAGCTTGAACGGCCTACAACAAAAGATGGAAAAATTATTTAGGCATGAGTAACCATAACAATAACAATGATGACAAAAAGTACGACGACAAAACTTACCATAGCTAAGTCCCTCTTTAAGCCTAAAAACACCTCATGCTGCTTTGTCAACCGGAGGTCGACCATATCTTTGGGCAGAAGCAGGGATTGCTCCACTGCATCTACTACGTACCCAGCTTTGCCATCCTGGAAATCTCAGATGAAGGCGTCCTCGGTTAGAAGGGCCCTATCCAGTTCCAGGCGTGGAGCCCAAACTGGGGTCACAGATTTGCGATCACCCCTCCTCTCGGTTTTGTTGGCTGATCTCGTTTGCTGGGTCCGCAAATACTTTCCCCCTCTCGGGGCATCAATCTCCTGTGGAGGTTGTTGTCTTCCCACCTCCATCGCCTTATTTCCCTTGTCCTCCCTCTTTCTTTTATGCTCGAGAGGGTCAGCCCGGGGCGGCAGGACGGTGGGAGGAGCCGGTAGCTTAGTTTGTGCCGCCTTACCGGGACCGTCTTTACCCGGCTGAGATTCTAGTAACTCTTGCAAAGTTGATCTGGGCTTCCTCTGGATCCCCATGTCCTCAGCACAGATCGTGGACCCTTCGCGATCTTCGAGGATACTAATTGACACTACTGAAGACAAGGGCTGATCAAAAGCCTGGAAAGGGTCCTCTGAGTCCGAGACCTCTACCACCTCTTCTTGTCTCCATTGCTCCTCCTCTTTCTCCTTAATTCTGTGTTGGGAAAAGTTGGATAGAGGAACCCCCTCAAAGACCGAAAAGGTTGGCAGTGTGCCCTCTAGAATGGGAATGCCCTCGGGAAGGAGAAAACCCGGGGCAGCTACACTAATTCGATGAAGACAGGGGTCTTTCGCCTTTATGACGCACTTTGGCGCCTGGAAGCTGAACGAGATGGGCTCATATCCTAGGATCAGATGCGCCGCTTGGAGCTAATCGTCTGAATTCGCGAACACCTCTGCCTTAAGAATTTTATCTAAGTTATCTTTGTTCACTAACCCGAGACTGGGTTCAGCAGCGTGCTTATCTACGGGACCATTGTAACGATCAAAAACGCTAGAACCAAAATTGACACCAAAAAAAAAAAAAAAAAAACGAACTTGACAAACGATGCAAAACCTCATAAGACTGAAACCCTACTTGGTTCTCCACCCCTCGTCGGGCAATGCAAGCCGTCGTACCAATCACCCGACACGATCAGTAAATCCTTATTTAGACCCTTATTAGACTCGGGGAGACACTGAATTAACCTAACTTCAGGATACCTAGATTTCAGATAATACCTTTGGCCCTTGAGGTGGTGGAGATTGTAAACCCAATTGACATTATGGTGGGTCAATACTAAACCTAGCTTCTCATTCAGGGCGTCCACACAACCCAAAATCCTAAATACGTTGGGCGTGCACTGGGTGGGGGTCAACCTATGGGCTATGAGGTAATCCCTTGTAACCATACCCATGGGGATTCTCATCCCCCCTTCTATAAAGGCGATCATTGGGATTACGACCTCTCCTTCCCGCCTCTGCTCATGCCACTCACCCTCCTTACAATACCTAATATCCACTCCGGGAGGGATTTTGTACTGGATCTTAAAGTTTGCTATCCCCTCCTCGGAATCTACCAAATACTTAAACCTACCCATTCCCAGACAAGACTTACAGGAACAAAAAAGGCCACCTCGGACAAGACTCGAGTGTTTAAAAAGGACACGGGTAACAAGGACCGTTGTTGGAGTTCAATGTACTTGCACTAGAACTTAATGGATGCTAAAGTGAAGTAAAGAGTCATTCGGGAAGGTATTTATATCGAAGAAGTAACCAGACGTGGGAGAATTCCTGCCCATGTCCTCACAAAGCTCCTAGTTGTATGATTCACATCAAACCGTAGAACGTGGGAGACACAGAGCCGTCACAATTGAATGAGGACGCGTCTCGAGGGCCGCAACCTCAGGAGCATGTCCAAGGGAGTCAAAAAGACGCTTTTACGGGCAAAAATGGGCCGAGATCAACTCATGTCAGGTATAGTGGCATCAAAATCCTCTTTTCTGTCCGAGGACCCAGAAAGAAGTATCTCGAGGGGCTATTGTAGGGGCAATGGGCCTTGAACCCTGTAGGAGTAATGGGCCTTAGGCCTCCTATCCATTTACGTAGCGCATCCCCAAACCCAAGCCGGGGACTAGGTCAAGTTCGAGAACGCTTTAGCTCGGCCTAGACGAGCCGCGCTAGAGGTCGGTGAAGCTAAAAGTGAGCCTGACGATTCCAGAAAATTTGCCGAGGACAAACACGTCCTCGGGTAATCAAAGCCGGGGTAAGACTTGGAACTCTACTGATCAGAATGGTGATCCAGAATACTTCGTTGAACTGGGTGAATGTTGTGGAAGCACATACCTGGAAAAGATCCCAAAATATCAAGGAAGAAGGCTGCCAACCCCGCATTGAATGCTTTACAACTAACCCCCTGGCCGCATTAATGTGGAGAAGACATATGAACAGTGACTTCCAGGTTTACAGCTCTTACGTAGAGGATTCTGGAGAAATTAGAAGGAACAAGTGGCAAGGACAGATGTCAACAAACAGATCATCATATCTATACATGGAGGGCCAGGAGAAAGAGGAGGTGGAAGTAATATAAAAGGAAAGGAAAAACCTAAGAAAGGGGAGGGAAAAAATTGGCATCCATCACTGAAGAATACTCATACAAAACAACCATCCTCGGAGGCAAGCCAAGAACGATCCTTTAAGCAAAATCCTAGTATTTCCTTCCAATTTGTAATCTTAGCCCATCTGATTGATGATCTAATTTATCCTAACCCAGTTTTCTCAACCTACTCTCTACAAATTCCTTGTATTTGGGCCTTTTATGCTGATCCACCTATCTTTGGGTCGGAACACCAAATTTGTGTCCTTACAGTCATGTAAGGGTATTCACATTAGCATAGCCAATCTTTAGGCCAATTAACTTAAGAAGCTACTTTTATATTTTACCTACTTAATTTCAAATAAAATCCACTTATAACCTTTATTTCTTTCTCCATTTTCTTAAAATATTATTTTCTATCCTTCTCAAAATCTCTCTCTCTCTCTCTCTCTCTCTCTCTCTCTCATTGCATTGCCCTTCATTGCAACCCACACTACCAAGCATAACCAGTTGCATTTGCTTATACCATCACCCACACAACCAAGGTTGTCAAAATCAGGAGTTTACGTAAGATATGTGAGGGTATTCACATTAGCATAGCCAATCTTTAGGCCAATTATTAACTTAAGAAGCTACTTTTATACTTTACCTACTTAATTTCAAATAAAATCCACTTCTAACCTTTATTTCTTTCTCCATTTTCTTAAAATATTATTTTCTGTCTTTCCCAAAATCTCTCTCTCTCTCTCTCTCTCTCTCTCTCTGATTGCATTGCCCTTCATCGCAACCCACACTACCAAGCATAACCAGATGCATTTGCCCACACCGTCACCCACACAACCAAGGTTGTCAAAATCAAGATTCTACGTAAGATCGTAGGAGGTAGGTGGAATTGTGAATCATAAGATCCTACATTATTTGAGAGAAAAAAAATTTATATGTTAAATAATCACATAAATTATACATTCATAAAAAACCAAAAATTTGCATCCATTTGATGTAATTACCATATATTATCACATCCATTTGTAAGTATCATTTAAAGAGGCCAAAAATCTCAAAATGTGACACTCTATTGGGATGTTATTTTTCATTTGGTTCAACTAACACTCTATCTCTTTACATTAGAATAGCAAAACTTGGTCCATTGGGATGCTATTTTTTATTGGACAAAATTTAGTTACAAAATTAGTTGCAGTCTTAAACTACAAACTTACTTAATATCTTTTTATTGGAAGTGAATTTTGACAAATCTATCATTGGATTACATCTTCTTCTTATATCCTCTATGCTTGCAAAATTTCATGAAAATTAAAGATTAATAGCTATATCATCAATAAATATTTTAAATTAAAAGTTTTTGTAATTTAAACTTATGCACAAAATATAAGTTTATAGATCATATTGTAAATAATATCTAATTAACACAAAATTTAACATGTATATTAAAAGCATAAAGAACATACAATTCAACGGTTAGATTTTCAAAATATGTTGTAATATATATTTTATTGAGTAAGTTTGTAGCCTTAAGCTACAACCAATTTTGTAGCTAAATTTTGTCCTTTTTTATTTGAGTTCAACTAAGCCTTCTGTCAAGTTAAGGAAGATTACAAAAAATTAAGATCATTTGGAATCGTCAGAATCATACAATCTTGAACAATCACTAAGATCCTTGAAAGATTTGGATCATTTTAAGCATGTAAGATCGTAAAATCTGTTAGGATATGTGCCCTTAAATCCTATTGTATGATGTTATGTATAATATTATGTATGACATTATTTGAGAAATGATATATGACTTAATATTATGTTTAATAAAGTTTTTTTATTCTTATCTAAAATAATGGTAACATGAATATTCGGACATTATCAAATAGTCCATGAGATGCATAGTATGTGATTTATGTGATTTAGTCACAGAAGATATAGATCACAAGTTATTTGTAAACTCAGAATTTTGGTTCGTAGTCGGTGATGAAATTGGGCATTTCATCTGCGAAGACTATAACATATTAACTACGATGATTTGTCTTGATCATGGAAGTGGTGACTTCTAGTTAATATGTTGATATGTTTTAAGAGTTAAGACATATTGAACTGGACCGCTGTGAGATTTATTATTCTCCTAACGACTGTCAATTGAATAATAAATCTCACGACTTGTATTCACATGAACTCTTAATCCTGAGAGAATAATGGACCTGATCATGAAATGTAGGTTGCTTTGATATATCAGGAGTGAGATCTAAAGTAACGGTCAAAACCTCAGTATGTTGGGCAGCCACATTTAGTGTTGATGGAACATATATTCTCAAGATGGAATTCATAGTCTCTTAACGGAGATATAAAATATTCCCTTGAGATAAGTTTAATGGGTACAGTTATTCAGAGAGTTAGGCCTAACCACTTTAGTAAGACTAAAGTATATATTTATGAAATTGGATTTCATAAATATATGGTGAATAACTCAAAAGGATTAAACCGGGTACTCAAGGATTAAGATGTAGTAATTTACAAAGTGGCAGTCTATATTCATGACTTTGTATTACTACAAATATTTTATGAAGGGGTTGCATGTATAATAAAGTCTTGGGATATAATTTATTAATGAGGTCTAGAGTGCAATTATATTTATATAGTGGTATTAAATATAATTAATGGTAACTTTGGACTTGTCAAGAGTTGACAGAAAAGCCCAAGGCCCATTGGAGCTAGTGTCTTATTTGTTCCCTTTTGGTCCCACTCCAAGCCACACACTAAAGCCCAATTGGGAAGGCTCAAAAGGCTAGCCCAATTAGATAATCAATTATGTGGAGAGAAACATACAGAATTTTATATTGAATGAAATGGTTTGTATGTATATAATAAGAAAAGAAAAGGAAGAGAGACACTTTTTCATATTCTCTCTAGAAACATAGAACTGATTGAGAGACCACACATCTTGGGCATCAAGTGGAATTGGAGTGAAGATTGAAAGTATTCCCGAGTTCTTCTTCATTCGGTTTTGAATTTCACCGCATCAAGGTACACTCTCTTGTTCTTATATTCTGAAACTTACATAGTGCATGTTATCGATTGCGAATGAAGTAGATTCGTTTATTTTCCGCTGCGTATGTTTTGTATTCGATGCAAACATGTTTATTTCCCAACAAAATCGTAGGATCATAGGATTCAGATCGAGATTTTGACAACCATGCACACAAACCCCTATACCCCAAAACGTAGATGAGGGTTTGCTATTGATCTTAACAGTGTTGTAGATTCCAGTAAAGCAAAGAGTATGTTGAAGAGATCTAAATGCGGGTGTAAATATGAAACTGAGAATTGAAATCACCAACCTATCAACAATACTAAAAGATATTTGAATTGAATTTTGTTATTGTTCTTAAAAAAGAAAACAATTATTTGGTGATTTATTGGTGTATAGTTGAGTGTTTTTTTTTTTTTTTTTTGAGAATCCACTGAGAAGATATGTTGCCTAAACAAAGTAATTTTGGATGAGCTCTGTAGTACAATGCATTTTTGCTAACGTGTTGCTAGTTCAATGTGAGTGATTTATTAGATTTTTAAAGTAAATTGATTTAGAGGAAAATTTTGTTATATATATATATTGATATGGTTATTTGTCGGGATTGAACACCTCGCCTCCTCAAGACCTGATGATGTAAGCACCACCCTTCACGACCATACTCTCCTAGAATACCCGTCGGTCTCCAAGGATCTGTGAAGTATTGCATGTTTGCTCCCGACAGATGGTTAGTATATGTACTAATGGACGGTTGCATTTTATCCTCCATCTCCATACTGATGGATAAATCACATACAGACGGTTGAGCACATTGGGTCCCACCAACATTCTCGTGCACTCCATTCATGTATCCCTATATGAAAATAGCTTGCATACAATGCCTAAAAGCCCTACTACACGTTCATATCTTCCTAGTACGGAAAGAGGAGCCTTGAGATCTTGGAGCCATAACTCCGGATCTTCTTTACAAGGAAAACCCCTACCTTCAAGGGATCTTGGCCAGCTCTACACCACTATATAAACACCAGGCCCCCTTTTCCTTAAGGTACGTGAAAATTCCTAGCTCTCACATTACTGAGTTCTTGGAGATTCTTCTATCACTAAGTTAACTTTTGAAGAGTCTTTGGCCAGCATCTCACTGGTCTTCAGGTACTTCAATTGGCACGTATGTGGATGATCAACTCACTAACAATTTTGTGCATCATCATACACACACACACACACACACACATGTATATCTCTTGAAACATCTCATTCATAAGCATTAATTCCCGTTTCCACAAGTGTTGGAATAAAGGTGAAAGCTTTTAGTTTTTTGCATTAGGTTTTTATTTTTTTATTTTTTTTTATTTTAATGAAATAATCGATTTTTTTTTATCTTTTTGTTACATATTTAACAAAAATATAATTAAAAGTTACATCTTTTGATAAATACTATATAAATAAGCTATTTAAAAAAAGTCGTTGCCAAATAGACACTTATTAGTATTGAATATTTACACACTGAAAAGCCATTGAAACAATATTCATAACTTGAGTACAGGGCCGGCTCAATGGTATAAGCTATTGATGCGGCCGCCTAAGGCCCCAAGTGAAAAAAAAGGCCCCTAAATTTTAACCAATAGTATTAATTAAGTCAAAATATTAATCAATAACTAAAATAATATTTTCTTATCAAATGAAAAACAAATAAAAAAGAGAAAGAAATTCTATGTCCACAACATTTTTCACAACATTTTTACAAAAAATCTTAATAGCAGATTGTTAAAAGTTGTTATTGACAGCAAAAAAATAATTTTAGTGGTAGGTTCTACTAGAAAACAAGAAGCAATTTAACATGCAAGATTTGTCATGAAAAATATTTTGAATATAGCACTTCTAAAAGAAAAAAGAATAGGAAGAAAGTAATTCACAAAAAAATTTATAACATTTTTCACAATAGTTAAGTTAGTAAACTTTTATTAGTTTTAAACTAGATTCACCACTGACATCATTCTTTTACTCATTACTATCAATTTGCCACATCAAAAAATGTAAAAAGTTTTGTCAAATTTTTTTGTGTTTATAAACTTTAAAAAAAAAAAAATTCTACGTGGTTCATGTTGATTAATAGTAATTTTATATGAAACAGGATAACTAATTTTCGCCTTAGGCCCCCAAATGTATTAAGCCGCCCCTGCTTGAGTAATACTAATTGAAAAACAGTCTAATAATAAAATACAAGTAGTATACATAAAAAACAATCTAATACAAAAATACAAATTATAGATATCAAATGGCCTATTAGCTCGGTTGGTTAAACCGTTGTGCTAATAAATGCAAAGGTTGCAGGTTTAAGACCTGCATGGGCCAATAGTACCTCTCTCTCTCTCTCTCTCACACACACACACTCTCTCTCTCTTTTTTAAAAAAATATTTGTAGGGACACAATTTCGTGGTAACTGCCCAAAGGTGGTTGGATTTACCCAAAAGGGGCCCTAAACAATGAATTTGTAGAGGGTGGGTTGAGAAGGACTAGGCTAGGAATGCGTTGGACTAACAACTGGTTGGGACTAGATCACCACCATGATCAAGTTCTGATTCTTCACTTCAAGTGTAATTTTTGTTCTATGTCCGAGGATGACTCTCCTATTTTCTGGTTTCTTGTCTTTTTCTTTTTTGCCAAAAGATCCTCCCCTCTCTCCTTCTTCCCACCCCTTTTATACTTCCTTTCCTCCTTTCTTGGCCATCCACGTGTGGATTTTCTCCTTTGTCTTTGGACACCTGTCCCCCCAACTTTTTCCGGAACTTGCTTCATAGAAACGATAGGACAATCTACTACTGTTCAGATGTCCCCTCCACATCAATGCGGCCAGGGGATTAGCTGTGGGGCATTCAATGCGGTGTTGGCAGCCTTCCTTGATATTTTGGGGGCTTTCTTCTAGTGTACGTCTCCACAGAACCGTTCTCGCCCAGTGAGGTTCCCCAGGAGGTTCTTCTGGTTGGCAGAGCTTCGAGTATCACCTCGGCAATGATATTCCGAGGTGAACTATCCTCGGACGTTCCCCAGTCCTCGGCTTGGGCCTGTAGTTGCGCTATACGGGTAAGTAGGAACCTCTGAGCCCATCGTCTTTGTCGGCCCAATGCTTGTTTCGGCCCATTTGTACTATCAGCCCATCGTCCCCACAATATTAATGTAAAATCATATTATTTTTAATTTAACATCAAAAGTAGGGGTATTAATTCACCAATAATATATATTTTTAAATATTAATGTAAAATCACTTTTGTTTTTTTAATTCGCCAACAAGTATAAGAGTATTAATGTGATGCCCTAATTTGATTAATTGATTGTGTGATGTGTGTGGGTGTGTGATGAGTCCCACATCGGGTATTTACTGGGTAGATCTGGGTTTTATTAACAACTACAAGGAGCTTCAATAGCGACTAGTCCTTTTGAGGTATAGCGCAGATGTGGCTAGCGCTTTTCCTTGGGTTGTTACATATGGTATCAGAGCCGGCCCGATAACTCCGTGTGGGCTCGGAGACACCACCCCACAAAGTGGGCCCTAACGAGGACGTTAGGGATTTAAGTGGGGGAGATTGTGATGCCCTAATTTGATTAATTGATTGTGTGATGTGTGTGGGTGTGTGATGAGTCCCACATCGGGTATTTACTGGGTAGATCTGGGCTTTATTAACAACTACAAGGAGCTTCAATAGCGACTAGTCCTTTTGAGGTATAGCACAGATGTGGCTAGCGCTTTTCCTTGGGTCGTTACAATTAATGTAAAATCACCCCTTTTTTTTCAAAGGGCAAAGTGTTTTAAAAAAATATATTAATGTAAAATCACATTTTTTTTTCAATAGGCAAAGTGAGCGGAAGGTGAAGTGTTTTTTTTTTTTATTTTTATTTATAAAATATATTAATGTAAAATTACATTTTCAAAGGCAAAGTGAGCGGTGGCCTTTCAAGTGGCTAAAGAAAATATCAGAATGAAGAGATCTGAGTGTTTTTCCTTAAGTTTTTTAGGTACAATTGAGAAAACCCTAATTTTTTATATTTTCTCACTCAACCACTTAAAAAAAAATTTTATTTCCATGTGTTTCGAATGTGAATGAAAGGAATAAGAATCATGTTAGATTTTTTTTTTTGGCCTAATTTTTATTGTTAATTTTGTTGGTACAAACCCTAATTACATGAATCTTTTCTTTTGTTGTTTTCTTTTTTTCATTTTCATTTTAACTTTGTACATTCAAGAATGAGGACTTATGATTTAGGATTGAGGTTTTGGTTGTTGCTGTATTTAAGTGTCTTTTTTTTTTTTTTTAGAGAGAGAGAGAGAGAGAAATTTGGGAAGAGAGATTAGGAAAGAGAAGCAGCAAAGAAGATATGTTCCTAAACTACAATGCCCGGTAATTTTGGGCACTATAGCCAAAATCCATTTTTGTTGGTGTATTACAAGTTCAATGTGAGTGATTTATTGGTTTGTTTTTCAGAAGTAAATCAATTTGGAGGAAAAATTTGCCTTATGATCTAATTTTGAAATGGAAAATTTAGTATATTAAAACGTTTAGACACACTAAAATCCAAAACAAAATATATAAGTATATTAATACACAAAACAAATCTCAACAATTGGCCTATTAGCTCAGCTGGTTAGAGCGTCGTGCTAATAACGCGAAGGTCGCAGGTTCGAGACCTGCATGGGCCAATAAAATTTCGTTTTCCCTAATTCCCCAACAAGGTCAAGAGGGTATTTACGTAAAATCACATTACTTTTTCTAATTCCACCACAACGATATTAGGGGCATTAATGTAAAATCACATTATTTTCACCTAATTCCCCAAAATCACATTAATTTCAAATAATTCCCCAACAAGGACAGGGATATTAACGTAAAATCACACTCTTTTCAAAAACAAACAAAGCGCCCTCTGAAATTTCACTTCGGATTCAAACGCAACGGTCTCTCTCTCTCTCTCTCTGTCTCCGTGGCTGAAGAAAATATCAGATCTCCTCAAGCTTTTTAGGTACAATCGAAAAACCCTAATCACTAGGGTTTGGGATAACAATCATGTATAGATTTACATTTTTGCCTAATTTTTAATTTTTAATTTTTTTTTCTTACAAACCCTAATTTCATGAATCTTTTTATATTTTAGCGAATTATGAACTTTTATAGTAATTTAGGTTTTAGCGAATTATGTTTATTTATTTAATTTTTTTTTTTGTTGCAAATTTCACTCGAAAATTTTCGATCAGGTTTAGAGAATTTGAAGGAATCAAAGAAAGGAGAATCGCAATGGTGACTGCGAAGGTACGGCACACTAAACCCTTAATCTGATTCTTGATTCGTTCATTCATGTTTGTTTTACAAGACTTGTTTTCTTGACAATGTTAGGGAAAACTCGCTGCCGGTTTGAACCGTGTTGGCGATGATAGTCGCGCTTCCAAAAGTGGTACATTTTTCATTACATTCTCTTGTGTGCGTGTGTGTGTGTGTGGCGCGCTTCAACTTAGCGATTTGTTAAGTTGCTTTGAATTTTAATTTTAAGTCTTTTTTTTTTTGAATGTAGTGGGTGTTAGAAATTTGAAGGTTTATGTGGAAAGCGAACCAGCTAAAGCTGATGCTGATAGCAAGTAAGTTTATGTATGCATGCTATTTGTTATTAGATTATTAGTAATTTGAGGAAAGGGAGGAGATAAAAGAAAAAAAAGATTTGGGTTCTTAATATTTTTTTGTTTTATGTTACTGCTTTCGATTCAATAAAACAAGAGGGTTAAACTATGAAAGACTAGCAGCTGTTCAGTACTTTTGTTTTGTTTGAGTGGACCCTGTTGGCAACAATGTAAGATATATCATTTCTATGCATATTGGCTGCTGTTGCTGACATAATTTGGTTTATCGAACTTTAATAGTTTTGTTGTACATCTATTTGTCTTAGGTGAGGTTAGTTTCACACTTTTAGAATAAGAAACAGCATAAGGCATAAAAGTTACTTATTCTTGTTTTGTAGCATGAAACTCAGTTACTCTTAGTTTGGTTTTCTTGGCGACCAATCTGGGGGTAAGGGGAACTTGTATTTTCTTCACTTTGTTTTTATTTATCTACTCTTGTTGTTTTCTCAGCGAAGGGAAATCTGTAATTGCTGGTAAAAGGGCTAATCTGACTAGTGTGCGGGTAATACTACTTCAGTCCTTTCCTTGGTAGTTTTGGTTGTTCTTAGTAGCAGCGTATAGAGAATGTGGAGAATGTTGATGCTTTTATGAGTATGGAATTTTACACTCATTCCTATTTCTTATCTGAAGGGTGTGAATAATATGGAGAAGAACAAAGGCAAACTAATTAGCTCTGGTAAGGCTCTTTAAATAGAGTGAATTTGTCAACGGAGCTTGAGCTATACTTTGAGAACTATTTTTAACAGTTTTAGATTGGCTTTTTCAGCAAGTACAAATGTCAGAAGAAAAGCACTTGCTGATGTCAGCAATGTCCAGGGAAACTCTTCAAGGAAGGCAGTGCCGGTTGGCCTCAAGCTTACGTGAGTATCTTTTCATTTTGAAAAAATTACCTTCTAATTTGCTATTATTGTTCTTTCCTTTCTGTGGGGAGAAGAGGGGTTGTTGGGGGGAGAGAGAGTTTCCCATTGCCGCTTCCTGCCCCTTGAAATAATTTCTGATACTACCCTTTTTTTTGAAAAATAAAAATTCAAAGAAAAAGGAACGGAATGCTATTATAGGGTTTTAGCTTTTTTGGCTCTGGAAGTAGTAGGGTTCTAAAGCTACATGATCTATTGCATTGCAGGAAAAGTAAAAGTGAAAGAACATCTTTACAACGGTATGTACTCTAAACCTTGATTAGCAGGCTTATAATCATTCTTTTTCATCTACATGCATGTCAAAATGATATGTTTGTAGTTCAGGATTTATATATTATGGCAGTCTTGATTATGAAAATGGTTTAGTAAAAGTAAATATTAGTACTATTATTTAGTATGTTTTCATGGGTCTTTCTGTATCTTCTTTTGTCTTTTATTTTTTTGTTTTTTCTTTTTAGTTTCTCCGTGCTAGTAATTTTTTTTGATCATGTACAACATTTGTTTTGTTTCTTTCTAGGGTTTCCATGGGTCCAGGTGGAAGGACTATAAATGTATCATCAAGGAAATCCTTTACGGTATAGAACCAAAACCGATTGAAATAATTTTGTACTGATTCTTAGCTTCCTTTACAGTTTCATTGCATTGATCTTCTGCTTTTTTGTCTCTTTTTATAATATATTTATTAGAAAGGTATAAAACATATTAATTGATGATGCTGACTCATTTATTCTAATGGTATTTGTACTTAATAAATGTTGCTAAAAAGTATCAAGATTTGTTGCTAGTATACCATTTCAATGAATGAAGAATGGAATAGGCCAATGATCTCTAGCTCAAATGGAACTTTTGTTTCACACAAGAATGGCCAAGTATGAGGGTACGGATTCAAAGCCCATTGGTGCACGTGTAATGTACTAATAAAAAATGATGAACAAAATATCAGATTAAAAATCTTGCTTAATTACTGCTTCATTTCTAAATGGTGAAAAAATGGTTTTAAAAGTGCATCAGGTCCCCTTAAAAAATTGCAAGTATCTTGAAATGATAAACTTAGAGAAGGTAATTGATAATGAAACTAACATTGAGCATATTCTGATTTTTAGTTAATTCTTCTATTACTAGCGGGCGCTCACACACACACGCGCACACACACACACACGCGCACACACACACACACATATTAAATAATGAGAAGTGACGATCTTGAAACAAGAGGGTAGAAAGAATCTCTTACAATAAAAAAATTGCATACCATAATTGGGAAGGGCAAAGTAAAAGAATGATTTCTCTTAATCTTTGGAATTTCCAGGTAATGGGTTTGGACTCAGTTTCCAAAATCTATTATTTGTAAGGATGCCCATGAAATTAAAGTCAATATGATAGCTTGGTAAAGTCAGTTGTTTTTCTGTTTCTAACACAACTTGTTGACTTATTTAAGAATAATGTTTCTAAGTTTACAAAAAACTCCTTTTTCTGCCTTGGTTATAAGCATTTCTTAGTATATATTAGTAAATAACACGAAGGGATAGCACAATCAACTAGTGACCATGCCTTATAAGGCAGAGGTCACTAGTGCAAATCTCTCCTCCCTTCACTTGGGGCCAAAACTTACATATTAAGAAAAATATTTATCTCTCCTCCCTTCACATTATTATTTTTTTTTTGAATTCTTTTATTTTTTTCCTGCAAGAGATGCTGATTTTTTATTTTTGGTTCTAATTAAGGGCAAAATGCAGGAAAATGTAAGTCAAGGTGTTGGTGATGTACACACTTCCAAGAGAGGTGATTTGTTATCCTTTTTACTATTGTTATTTCTATGATTCGTATTGCAATAGGTAGTTACTTGGTTTAAAAAATATAAAGTTTTAAACATTAGAAGGCCTCTTCAGATTCTTTCAGGAACAAGACCATGGGCCAAAGCCGTGATTCTGTTGTTACCGACAGGTATTTGTAACCCTGGTTTTTCTTTTCCCCCCTTTATTTTGTTAGAATAAGTGCTCTCATTTGGAGGCTCTTTGCTGATGAGTGTTTTTAAACTTGTGTGTGGCTCATGTCTTTTAGAACTTATATATGTGGACATTCTCTTCATGACACTTTCTCTTATTTATCAGGAGGACTATAAGAACTTCTCTTATATCAAATAGGTATCCTTCAGATATTCTATGCTCTATGTGACATGAATAAAAAACTCTTGTATTTGCCATTGACACAATTTTTATTATCACTCTCTGCTTGAAGGAAGTCTTTACCTGTGCTAAAGAGGGTGACCCAGGCACAGACAAATATCCAAAAGGTAGTTGTGATTCTCCTCCTCCTCCTCTCTCTCTCTCTCTCTCTCTCTCTCTCTTTTCTTTTCCTATTTTAAATAAAGATCTGGATTGCAGAGTTTTCATCTGCTTTTCCTAATGATTTGTTTCTTTCTCCAGCTCTAGGTTCTTGTTGCTAAATATTTTTTCCTTTTCTTTTTTATATTGAATCTATTTCGCTTGCAGGAAAATGCTGAAAGTTCTGACAAGGGCAAGGAAAGAAGTGGATATCCAGGTTAGCTATGGCAAAGAGCTATACTGATCAAGGTAGTCAAAGGCGAAAGGCGACCTTAAGGCGCCAAGGCCTTGTATCGCCCAACGCGTGAGGCGACAAAAAGGCACTAGCTTGAGTAAAGCGAGGCGCCAAATTCTTAATAAATTTATCATACATATAAAACTTAAATCATATGTACCTAGTGTATTATAATATTATAATAAAGTGTTTTTCAATGTGTAGCATGAAGAAATTAGGTCTATCAAATTATTTCAAAATAGGATTAACATGGTTTAGGCTCTATTAGTTAGTTCTAACAATGCGTTTTACAATAAGCTTCTATATAACAATAAGTCTTACAAAACAAATTTGTAAATTAATTTAACTAGCAATAGATTTTATAACAGACATTTTGAATTTAATAGTCTAAAAACAGGTTTCACAACAAACTTCTATAAATAAAAAATAAAAAAATAAATTTAAAAAAAAAACTTGAGGTTAGCACCTTTTTCATGGCTTAAGGCGGTCGCCTTGCTCGCCTAGGCTCTAAAGGCAAGCGTCTCACTAAAGGCGCCTCGCCTTGCCTGGGCGCCTAGGCGAGCGCCCGGCTCGCCTTTGACTACACTGATACTGATCAGAATGTGTTGTTGGCTTTAGTTAATCCTTTAGTTGGCCAGAACCTGTAGACATGATGCAGTCTACTCTGCATCATATGTATATCTTCCCTTAAATTAATTACAATGTTAAATTTTAGAAAATTTTTCATAAATAGGCCAGCTGTAATCATTTTATGCATTTATGCTCAACTAAATCTGCATTGATTTTTCTTTTTTCTTTTTTTGTCGTTAATAATTTTATTGCTGGGTTCAGTTCCTAAAGCTGGCAAGAAAGTAGCATCCCGGATAAACAATAGGAGCCATCTTTGGCAGAATCGAATGAGTGATGGCTTCCTAATAATGTGAGTAACAATGATACATACAAGCATTATTATCTCACAGCCTGTTTAGATGTACTTGAAAATCTTTCCAATAATCTTGCTAGTTGTTCATTCAATTCTGCTTCTGCATAAATGAAATGGCAGTATACTTGCCCTTAGTGTTCTAGTCTGTAAGGCTTGCACATGGCATGGGAGTGTATTTATATGTTAATACTGCTAATTAAAGCATTTAAATGTACTGCAATTATATATTTGACCTTACACAAGCAGAAAATGTGATTCTAGCTTGACTTTGGATTCCCCAGTCATACTCTTTACCTAAAACTATTCTGCATAGCGTTAATATATACATAGAGCATTTTTAAACCGTGAATATTTCACCTTATAGGACTACTGTTCTCTTTCTTTGCCTATTCTGATGGACGTGTGCTCAGAATCTTTTTTTTTTCTTTTTCTTGTAGATGCCACATATGACTTTAAGAAATTTGTGTCTTTCCAAATTTTTAGAGAAAAGGATATGTCAGGCTGTTATGTAGAGTTTGGATTCTGTTTTTCTTTTTCCTTTCTCAGAAACAGGAACACAGAAACTTTACATGCCTTTTCAACTTTAATAATCTCATTTTACTACTTTGTACTTGCAATTGTAAGCAAATATATTTAATATCACCTTTTCTTTTTCAGTTTCCAAGGATGGTTAACTGGATAAGGTTGAGATTTCTACATACTAATTTAATTTGCATGTATGATGCCAGGGGCAAATCTAATGTAGAGGCTCACGCATTGACAAGAAAATCTGTGAGGGTATGTGACATTTTTTTTACATAGTTTATTTCTTTTTTTTTTTTTTTAATTTTTATAAATTTTAATGATGCTCCATGTTGTTTTGATATTGTGCTTACATTAACTTTATCAATAATTACCAGAGAATCCAATAGTATCAAAATTAATCAGTTTATCAATTCTAGATTTGTCAATATGTTTTATTAGTATCAGCAATTTGATTCCCTTCTAATATTATTAATGATACAGACAAATGTGAAGACCACACTCCAGGCTACCCTTGCTCAAAGGACTTTAAAATCCAAGAACATATTAAATACTAACAAGTCAACATCTGTTGCTGCAATCTCCTCTAAGAACAAGGAGGAAGCAATGGCATCTTCTATTTCTGAGAATGCTGTAGTTGTGGTTCCACATGAAGCTACTCAAGGACAGCTTCCATCTGATGGTGCTGCAGTTGTGGTTCCACATGAAGCTACTCAAGGACAGCTTCCATCTGATGGCAATGGGAACCCAAATACTGTATCGGATGTCATTCCCAGGAAATCGAAAAGGAGGAGATCTTATACATCTTTATTGATGGCAGGATCAAAGGTTGATGCATACTATATTATATTTTAATATAATGTATTTACCCTTTTTTTGCGAATTTCAATTACAATTGGTCTTATCTTGCAGTTACTGGAGGGATGCGGTGAAGTTATGAAGCTGGAAAAGCTACCAAGTATTGATGACAATTGCAATCAACTAGAAGTTGCTGAATATGTTGATGAGATCTATCAGTACTATTGGGTTACAGAGGTGATGTATAATGTCTTCTTATCTATTGCTTTATTCTTCTACCAATTTATTTTATTTTATTTTTATTTATTCTGGTCAGGATAGTATGGTTAACAAACTTTTTACATTATATTTCTAAAGTGTTGTAATGCAATAGCTTGGGAACTGATAAAGTAGAAAGAGGAATGAAATCAAAGGAATGAGATCCCAATCTACCAGGGATCTGTGGGTATCTACAACAAATCCTTTTTTTTTTTTTTAATTTTAAGTATGCCAGTGGCATATATCCTCAGTTTTAGTTTTTAATTATCTGTATCTTATGACAAGACGGTCTGATAAGAGATTACTTGATTTATCACTCATATTTTTAAAGTTATGAGGAAAACAGATGTAACTGGCATCCCTCTGTCGCATTTTGTTTTGTCCACCTTAGAAATTCCAACTATTTCAGGAGACAGCTTTTAAAACATTTTCTCTAAAATTAAAAGGTTTATCAATTTCCTAAATAATCCTTCTTATTATAAACTTAAATAAACAAATGGAAAAGGAGTATGACTTTTCAAACAATTTCTTTTGCTAGATCTTATCAAGAGAAGCTTTACACTTTCATGGTTGCCTCAAACAGGAGTAATGTGTTTGACTGACATGACATTATTCACTTTGTCTATGTTTTGTTAATGATTGATAAGTTGTATTTTCTGTCAAGACATATGGGACCTGAAATCTTAGCTCTATGTTATTGTCTGAGTTTGGCATTCTAGCACTACTGTCCAAACCGGTTCAGCTTGATGATCTGCCTATATGCTAAATTGGCTTTGAGTGCAGGTACAGAATCCATCAATGGAAAATTACATGTCAATTCAGACAGACATTACAGCTCATATGCGGGGCATATTGATCAATTGGTTAATTGAGGTACATATCTTTTCTTCCAAAGCATTCTGATTACATGTTTTTTCTTTTTGCTCTCTTTTTGCTTTTCCCATAGTGGTTATCAATGCGTTCTGATGATTTGCCCAATTCTTCTCTGAAATTTTTATCACTCTTGTTACAGGTACACTTCAAATTTGATTTGATGCAAGAAACTCTATATCTCATGGTGACATTGTTAGACAGATATCTCTCACAAGCTTCAGTAAAGAAGAATGAAATGCAGTTGGTTGGTCTTACTGCACTCTTGCTAGCATCAAAATATGAAGACTTTTGGCATCCAAGGGTAAGTATTAATGAGTACAACTAATGTGCTTCTCATCACAACTTGTTTTAATGTCATGAGTTTTTTCCAATTTACATGCTTACCTGATTTGTGTGCTCCTTTCAATACAGGTCAAGGATTTAATCAGCATCTCAGCCGAGTCGTACACAAGAGATCAAATGCTTGCAATGGTATGCTAGTATCCACTCATGAGCATTCTTTTACAAGTTCTTTTTCCTCTTTTCTTTAGATTGTGGTGTATACAACAAGGATGAATATGTTTACAGAGTTCATATGTCCAAATGATCCTTCTTTTCTGGGAATATATATAAAGCGTTGCTGGTTACTTTGCTGATTTTTTACCTTTTGTATACAAACCATTGATGTGGATGATTTGTCAAAAAGCCATTTATAGTTGCACTTTTTATTGATTGTAACTAAGCACCTTGACTTTGCTCTCCAGGAGAGGCTCATTCTTAAGCAATTGAAGTTTCGTCTTAATGTGGCTACTCCTTATGTGTTCATGTTAAGGTTTCTTAAGGCTGCTCAGTCAGACTCAAAGGTATTTTAGTAGCATTTAAAAGCTCACTCTACTAATTGTAGTTAGTAAATGCTCAGATTTTGTTTAATCTGTGGACTAGATATGATTGCAATCCTCAATTTGTTTGCTGATTGTTTGTAACTCCTTGTGGAAATTGCTCACAGCTTGAACACCTGGCATTCTACCTCATAGAGCTCTGCTTAGTTGAACATGAATATCTTAAGTTTAAGCCCTCATTGCTATGTGCATCAGCTCTCTATGTTGCAAGGTGTACCCTGCACATGACTCCAGCTTGGACCCCTCTGCTTTGCAAACATGCACGCTACGAAGAGTCCCAACTCAGGTACTTTAGATTCAGCACCTTCTTCACTTTTGACTCTCCTTAGAATCTCAATTATGTTGATTTGATTGCTGCAGGGATTGCGCACAGATGATCATAAGATCCCATAAAGCTGCTGGAAAAGGACAGTTGAGAGTCTCATATGAGAAGTACATGAGGTCTGATCTCAGTGGTGCTGCAGCAATAAAACCTTTAGATAGGCTTCCTTTTTGATTGACTTGTGTGGATAGCTTCTCTCTGTAATTAGATCAGCAAAACCTAATGATACTGGAAAATATGCAGGTGAGATTTTCAGCTCAATTTGAATCTTTTGCATGACATTCTGCTTTTTATCACTTCCGCACATCTCAAAAAGCATTTTTGTTCTCAAAGTTATGCAGGAAGATCTACTTAATTTCATCCTTGAAGTATTATCTCTTAGCGATTTTACAAAATTGAGGAAATAGACCTCCGCTGGTTGTTAATCTTGGACATTCTCCAAATTATTTCCTGGAGGCGCCTTGATTTGCCAGCTGCTGCGCCCATGTATTGTGGTTGATATTTCTATTTTGTGTTCATGGTAAAATTGGTGTTGATTTTCATTACAGTTCACATATCAAGATACTTGTTGTAAGTTTGCATCTTGTGCTCTAGCCAAGTTACTTGTAACTTTGCATGTTGTATTCTAGCATTATCACCATTGCTAATCAATGATACGTTATGCATTTCAGTTCCCTTTAGTACTGCCATTTTTTTATAAGGAATTCTTTTTAAAAGTTCAGTGTAGACAACATTTTTACAAAAATTCATAGTGTTAAGTTGTTATTGGTTCTAATTTGAATTCATCACTTAAATTATTTTTTTCCTACTCATAATAGCCAGTACCAACCTACTATTTAAGATTTGTTGTGAAAATATTATGGACGTAGCACAAGAAATTGTGTTCAAAATGCAATTTTAGTGCAAAATATGATAATACTAAAATTGTATTTTCAATTGTATGTTGAGCCGTCAACTTTTGACAATATATATATATATATATATATATAGAAATGATATGTTCACAATTTTGTTTTTAAAACATGATTTCACCATTAGAAATGGTGTTTTTAAAACATGATTTTGTGAATAGGTTATTCTCCCAAATAATTTGTTTACAACAATATCTTTATTAATTGTTAATAAAATAATGTTATTTTATCCTGTATAGCCTACAGGATAAAATACTAATAAAAAATAACGGTTGAGAAGTAGTGGGTTTGAGTATTGTCATTTAAACTATGAGAGCAAAACTATCTTCAAGGGCCCTTAGATTTGCAACAAAGGAAAAATAAAAAACAAAAAAGTGCTCTTAAATTAGTCTATTTATTGATTTAGTTATTTATTAAAATGTCTCAAAATGTTATAAAAAAAAAACTCATAATAAATTACATAAATTAAGTTAACGCCCTTGAATCTCAATTTTACTAATGAAATATTTTATTTTTAATAAAATATTTTTACCTAAATTATTAATGAAATGACACTCCCCTTCGTTGAGAGTTGAATGAACGATACTCCTTAAACTTTGTGAGCATAATTGACATGTTAAATTGTTAATATCAAGTTCCACTCAATATCAAGTTCCACTCAATATTGACACAAACCAAACAAAAACTAAAGCAAATTATCCATTTTATTTTATATAAAAAAAAACTTGTCAAGTTTTTCATTTTATTCTTTCATTTATTTCTTGTAAAAAATTACAGAATGCAAAATTTCATATAAAACTTAAAAACTGTAATAAAGAGGGGTATAAATGGTATTTACCGTGATTATATATCAATTTCAATAGTGTGGGGACCAGTGCTTGAGTTCTAGGCCCAATGAGGTGCAAGAGCTCAAGCCCAAGAACTCCAACAATAAATTTGTAAAGAAGTGGGTTGGAAGGATGGGCTAACGTGAGCAGAATAACAGGCCGGGCAATGTAGGGATCACCCAAGTTCAGTCAAGGTAAATGCTCTTTCTTCTTATTCCAGAAAATCTTTCCTTTGTTGTATTCACTTTTTCCTTCATACAAGTTTTTCTCTCTCTCCCCTTGCTTGGAGGTCTCTTACATTATATACCTTCCATCCGGATGATCCTGAGCTTCCACTTGTTGGTCATCCAAGTCACTACTTGAGTACCTGTCCCATCAGACGCCCACTTTGACTTTCTGTGAGTTGCAGTAGCCAAGGTAACACTGTTCAGGGAGTCTCCTCCACATTAATGCGGCCAGAAAAGCAGCTGCTGCGCATTGAATGTGGAGGTAGTAGCCTAAATTTCCTCTTGTGCCCCTGAAGTGCACGCCCGCTGTTGGAGCTCTTCGCGCACCCGTTTTGGCCAATGGGCTCGGACTCGGAGAGGGGTTCATGTATCCGAGGAGGTAATTCTCCTCGGACAGGCCCAATATGGCAGCTGAAACCAGGCCCCCACAATAGCCCCTCAAAAGCCCTGAATTTCTTTTATCCGAGGAGAAATTTGGGGTTTTGACCTAAGGGTACGCGTGACGCGTGCAGGATCCTTGATTAACGCGCCCCCTTTATTGCAGTTACTGCTTCATAATTAGCGGGCGGGCTAATAAATGCCTTGAGCGCCGTTGCGACGGCTGACATTTGTTCTTGGAAGTCGAGCGGGGGAACTTTCACACGAATGCCCTCCCTCTCCCCCTTATAAAAAGGGGGTCAAGAAGGAGTGGTCGCCCTTTATTTTACTTATTCTCCAAATTTTCAGTTAACTTCAAGCGCCTGACCTTCCCGAGCTTTAGGCTTTTCTTCCCTCCGATTTAGGCCTTTTCTATATCCTCCCAGAGAGACTGCTACGCCGGTTCTTCCCCCGCGACTCAGACCCGACTTGCTAGCCTGATTCAGTAAGTGTTGCCTTCCTTAGGATATAACCTCTTCTCTTAGTTGCATTTCCCGATCCCTCTTGCCCGTAGGATTTCGCCGTACAGCGATTCTCCTTTGCTTCTATGGGTAGATTCAGGCATTTAGTGGACTCTCCGACTGGGTTAGAAGGCTTTAGGGCCAAGTACAGTATCCCGCGGGGAGTGGGTTTGAGGTACTGCCCCTCGGACTTGATTCTGACCGACCGGAGAACTGGCGAGGTTGCTATCCCGATGATCGCCTTTTTGTAAGGAGGGATGACCATTCCCATGGGTAGGATTACCAGGGAGTACCTAACCAATCACAGGCTATGCCCCCAACAATGCGCCCCCAATATGTTTAGGATCCTAGGATGTATAGATGCTCTTAGTGAGCAGATGAACCTCGGGCTCACATGGCACGATGTTGTGTACCTATACGAGTGCTATGCCTTATCAGGAGGGTACTATCTCAAGTCCCAGTCCGAGGAGGTGAGGCTAATCTCCTGCCTCCCCAAGTCCAACAAAGGCTTGAAGGACGACTACCTAGTCGTTTCTGGAGATTGGCATGACGGTCTTCACTGTCCAGTCAGGGAGGGAAAGCCAGGTGGGGTACCTTGGGATGGCGCCCTTAGGACGGGGCTTAGCTCTCCGAGATGTTGCAGTGTTGTTCATTTGCTTGTGTTTTGCTTTGCTTTTTTTTATATATATTGTTCCGGCTGTGAATCGTTGCGGATCTGACCTGACGATGATTTTTGCAGACAAAGACCACGTCTCTCCCAAGCTTAGCCTAGTCAACGTGAAGGCCCTCAACTATTTGCTGAGGTCCGAGGTGTTCATCAGTGAGGACGGACAACTGCGGGCCGCGCATTTGATTTTGGAGTACGAGCCTTTGTCAAGGGATTTCCAAGCCATCGGCCAAGCAATCAGAGCAGGAAGTAGTCGGCTCGCCCGGATAGACGTGTCCAAGCCCAAATTTTTGGCCGACCGGGATCTTCCTCCTGTTACTCCACCACTCCCAAGAATCCACAAATCAGTCCCTATCTCGACCGAGGGACCTGCATCATCCCCCTCGTCCTTGGATACAGAGATTGACCAATTCACGCTTGGAGAGGCTCCTGCCAAGCACGCAGTCGAGATTTCATATTCCGAGGACGAGGTTGAAGAGTCTGAGTCTGGGGGTCCTCCAAGGTTGTTGCTAGCCCAACCAGATCCTAGTTCCAAGGCATGGATTTGAAGCAGAGGACGGGATTGAGGGGCCTTATGGCTGGGAGGAATAAGGGGGCCGGATCGTCTTCTAAGGAGGTCCCGAAGACCCAGGCAGCTCCCACTTTGCCTCCTTTACCACCCAAGCCTCCGGTGGACCCAGGGCAGAAGGCAAAGGATAATCTTAAGAAGAAGAGGCCCATGGAGGCGCCTGAAGAGGGGGAGGTGCTGCCTGCCAAGGGAGGGAAGCAACAAAAACGGGCGGACCCCCACGACAAAAGGGATAGAGTGGGGGAGGTGTCCGAGGAGGCTGATTCGCGCTGTGTGCAGCGCGTGTGGGCTCCCCGGCTGGAGCTGGGAGGCGCTGCTATCCCTTGGGACGCCACACTCTGGGAATCCCAGAGGGAGCATGCCGGAGCTCTAGCCGACGCCTTGGAGCAGCCCCTACTCCTTCCCAGGGACATGGAAGGCCTAAGGCGCATCCGGCAGCCGGATCTCTTCAAGTCCTTGAAGAGGGATCTGGCCATGGTAGGCTTTCTGGCCCTTCCAAAAAATTTTCTTTTTAACTAAACCCATTCGTCCGCTTGCTTACTAACCCGTGTTTCCTTTGCTAATTGTGCAGGTCACTCAGCAAGTGTTCGTGGTTGAGGAATGCGCCAAGAGGGCACATGAGGATACTAAGGCCGAGGCTCATCTCCGTCAGGAGGCCGAGAGGCAAGAAAAAGCCGACCTCTCAAGCAAGCTGAAAGAGGCCGAGAAGGCTTGCCTGAGTGCCCAAGCTGGTCTGAAGTCCGCGGAGAGGCAGGCCGAGGATCAGCGCCAGCAGCTGCACGTGACCGAGATCAACTTGGCCACGGAGAGGCAGAAGGTGTTTGATCTAATGGCCGAGCTTCGGAAGGCCAAGGAGGAGGCTCTAAGGGCCAGGGAAGCCGCCGAGGCTGCGGTGGAGGCCTCGTATGAACGCGGCGTGCTCAACACTGAGAAACGGCTCGCTGAGGAGGTGGCCGTGGTGTGCAGGGACTACTGCACCGAGTCCTGGGGGGTGGCCATGGATCGGGCAGGGGTTCCTGCGGACTCGGAGCTCAGGAGGGCTGAGAGCATCTTCTTTCCGGAGGACATCCGCGAAGTTGCTGGCCCTGAGCCCCTTCTCACCATTGAAGCCCCCGCTGCTGATGACAAAGTTCCCGTAGGGGTGGCGATGGGCGAGGGGGGCCAACCTTCCTTGGAAGCTCAGCCTCCTGAGGACGAGCTTACCATTAACCAAGTAGTCTCCAAGGCTAAGGACGCCAAGGCCGATCTCAAAGCTGGTGGCCTGCCCTCCAATGCGCCCAAGGATGCCCAGCCAGGGGCTTAATTGTAGGAGTTTTTATTTTGCGTCTTGCTTGTAACAGAACAACCATTATACTTTTTTCTGTTTTAATGAGAACAAGTACTGTAACCTTTTGTGTTTATTCGAAGAAAGACCGTTCTTTTGTGGATTTGTCGCTATTCTTTTTGTTCTCCTAAACTTCTGTTTTAACACTTTATGAAAACGGAACATAGGATTGTTTTAACGCTTAGGTTAATTTCCCTTGAGGGTGAGGTCCGAGGGCGCAACATTTGCTTAAGTTCTGTTTGAACACTTGTGAAATTGAACGGAGTGTTAATTTCCCTTAAGAGTGAGGTTCGAGGACGCAACATTCGCTTAAGTTCTGTTTGAACACTTGTCAAATTGAACGGAGTGTTAATTTCCCTTGAGGGTGAGGTCCGAGGGCGCAATATTCGCTTAAGTTCTGTTTGAACACTTGTGAAATTGAATGGAGTGTTAATTTCCCTTAAGAGTGAGGTCCGAGGACGCAACATTCGCTTAAGTTCTGTTTGAACACTTGTCAAATTGAACGGAGTGTTAATTTCCCTTAAGAGTGAGGTCCGAGGACGCAATATTCGCTTAAGTTCTGTTTGAACACTTGTGAAATTGAACGGAGTGTTAATTTCCCTTAAGAGTGAGGTCCGAGGACGCAACATTCGCTTAAGTTCTGTTTGAACACTTGTAAAATGGACGGAGTGTTAATTTCCCTTAAGAGTGAGGTCCGAGGATGCAACATTCGCTTAAGTTCTGTTTGAACACTTGTCAAATTGAACGGAGTGTGAATTTCCCTTAAGAGTGAGGTCCGAGGACGCAACATTCGCTTAAGTTCTGTTTGAACACTTGTCAAATTGAACGGAGTGTTAATTTCCCTTAAGAGTGAGGTCCGAGGACGCAACATTCGCTTAAGTTCTGTTTGAACACTTGTAAAATGGACGGAGTGTTAATTTCCCTTAAGAGTGAGGTCCGAGGACGCAACATTCGCTTAAGTTCTGTTTGAACACTTATAAAATTGAACGCAGTTGCAGCGGGAGAAGTAAAACAAGTAACGACTAAAAGGGAACTTTCATTAATAATAGTACCTTTTCAGGTTATTTACATTCCATGGGTGCGGTACAGTTCTTTCATCTAGGTCTTCGAGGTAGTATGCACCAATGCCTGCTACCGAAGTGATGCGGTATGGGCCTTCCCAATTGGGTCCTAGCTTCCCCCAGGTAGGGTTCCTGGTGTTGCCCACGACTTTCCTCAGCACCAGGTCTCCTACCGCCAGGGGCCTTAGTTTAACATGAGCGTCGTAACCCCGCTTGAGTTTGTTCTGATAGTACGCTAATTGGACCCTCGCAACATCCCTTCTCTCATCTAGTAGGTCCAGGCTTTCCCCTAGCAGCTCGTCGTTACTCCTCGGGCTAAAACAAGTGGTTCTTAGCGTTGGGAAGCCGGTTTCCAATGGGATTACGGCCTCGGCTCCATAGGTCAACGAGAAAGGGGTCTCTCCTGTTGATCTCCGCGGCGTAGTCCGATAGGTCCAGAGGACGTGGGGTAGCTCTTCCACCCACCTTTCCTTCGCATCGTCCAGCCTTTTCTTAAGACCATCCACTATGGTCTTGTTTACGGCTTCGGCCTGTCCGTTCCCCTGCGGGTAGGCAGGAGTGGAGTAACGATTCTTAATCCCAAGGCTGCTGCAATAGCGTCGGAAGGCTTTGCTGTCAAATTGGAGGCCGTTATCCGAGATGAGGGTGTGGGGGACTCTGAATCGGGTGACGATGTTCCTCCAAATAAACTTCTTGACGTCTACGTCTCTGATGTTTGCTAATGGCTCGGCCTCTACCCATTTGGTAAAGTAGTCTGTGCCGACCAGTAAGTATTTTCTGTTGCCGACGGCCTTGGGGAATGGGCCTACGATTTCTAAGCCCCACTGAGCGAACGGCCACGGGCTAGACAGGGGGTTAAGGACTCTGCCCGGCTGGTGCATATTTGGCGCGAACCTTTGGCACTGGTCGCACTTCTTTACGTACTTTTGGGCTTCCTTTTTCATATTGGGCCACCAGTAGCCTTGAGTGATGGCTCTGTGCGACAAGGACCTCCCTCCTGTGTGGCTTCCGCAGATTCCTTCGTGCATTTCTTCCAAGAGTAACTCCGTTGCTTCGGGGTGGACGCACAGCAGGTACGGTCCGGAAAAGGACCGCCTGTATAGCTTCCGCTCCTCCGATAGCCAAAACCTTGAGGCTTTCCGTAGGATCTTGTCGGCTTCTCCCTTGTCCTCGGGGAGGACGTTATCACTCAGAAATAGTGTCACCGGGTCCATCCAGTTGGCACCCGCCCTGACTTGTTGGACACGGGTGGCATCATTCCTTGTCCCTGTGGGTGCGTGCAAGTCCTCCACCAGTATGATCCGAGGCAAGCTATGGGCCGAGGAGGTGGCTAGTGTGGCCAAGGAGTCGGCGTGCGTGTTGCCGCTTCTTGGTATGTGCTGCAGGGTGAAGGATTTGAAGTGTGATCTTAGGTGTCCGGCTCGGCTAAGGTATTCCTACATTCTTCCATCTCTGGCTTTCAGATCTCCGTTCACCTGGCCCACTACCAACATTGAGTCCGAGAACACGTTCACCCTTTTTCCGCCAAGTTTTTCAACCATGGACATCCCTTTCAGTAGGGCTTCGTACTCGGCCTCATTGTTCGTGGCCGAGAAGCCCAGTCTTAGCGCTTTTTCAATAATGAGCCCCTCGGGAGAGGTGAGGACTAGCCCCACTCCAGAGCCTCTTTGGTTCGATGCCCCATCAATGTACACCTTCCAACTAGCCTGCTCTTGGATCGAGATCAGGCCAACCGCCTTCACGTCGGCGCCAGATGCCCCGGATGTCCCTTCCAAAGAGGGCTCGGCGAACTCCGCCACCAGATCGGCGACGACCTGGCCCTTGATTGAGGTGCGCGGCATGTATCTAATGTCAAAAGCCCCTAGGATCGTTCCCCATTTGGTGACTTTCCCTGTGTAGTCGGCGCTACGAAGCACGGACCTGAGCGGGAGCTGTGTGAGAACGACGATGGTATGGGCTTGGAAGTAGTGGGGAAGTTTTCGCGTGGCATGAACCACCGCCAGGATGGCTTTTTCCAACGGCAAGTAACGAACCTCGGTCTCGTGCAATGACTTGCTAATGTAGTAGACCGGCCGCTGCACCCCGTCGTCCACCCGTATCAACACTAGGCTTACCGCGTGTGGGGCCACAGCGATGTAGGCGAACAAGACCTCGTCGGCTCTGGGGCTGGACATGATCGGTGGCTGAGAGAGGTACTGTTTGAGCATTTGGAAGGCCGAGTCGCACTCTTCGGTCCATTCGTACCCTTTCCACTTGTTCATTAAGAGGAAAAAGGGTCTGCACCTGTCTGCCGATCGAAAAATGAATCGACTCAGGGCAGCGATCATTCCCGTGAGCTTCTGTACCTCTTTGGGATTCCGAGGTGGTTGTAGGCAGTTAATGGCTCTGATCTGGTCAGGGTTGACTTCGATTCCCCTGTGGGTGACCATGTAGCCCAAGAATTTCCCAGACCCGACTCCGAATGAGCACTTGGAGGCGTTGAGGCGCAACTTGTGCTTTCTCAGGGTTTCAAACACACCCTTGAGGTCCTCTACGTGGTCGGCCTCCTTCTTGCTTTTTACCACCATGTCGTCTATGTACACTTTTACGTTCTTGCCAAGCTGCGGCTCGAACATCTTGGTCATCATCCTTTGGTAAGTGGACCCCGCGTTCTTCAGTCTGAAGGGCATTACTTTGTAGTGGTAGTTCCCCGTGGGCGTGACGAAGGCAGTCTTCTCTTGATCCTCTAGAGCCAAGGGGATTTGGTGATACCCTTGGAAAGCAACCAAGAAGCTCATCCGAGGGTGGCCCGCAGTCGCGTCCACTAGTTGGTCTATCCGGGGCATGGGGAAAGGATCTTTTGGACATGCCTTGTTCAGGTCTGTGAAGTCCACGCAGACTCGCCACTTCCCGCTCTTCTTCTTGACAACGACCGTGTTGGCCAGCCATTCCGGATAGAAAACTTCCTTGATAGCCCCTGCCTCTTTGAGCTTTGTCACTTCGGCCCGCACGGCGTTGGCGTGCTCTTTGGACGGACGCCGAGGCGGTTGCTTCTTTGGAGTGATGAAGGGGTTAACGTTTAGGTAGTGGCATGCAAAATTTGGGTCAACGCCCGGGGCTTCATAGGCGCTCCACGCAAACACGTCCAAGTTCTCCTTGAGGAACTCGGCCAGCCGCCCTTTCTCCTGAGGGGGCAGCTGAGAGCCGACCTGGAAAAATCTCTCGGGGTCATCTCTGATCATGACCTCCTCCAGCTCCTCGCACCTTGACTCCTCGGCGAGCGCCTCAGTCGTCTCGCCCCGGCCCTTTGATTGCTATAAGTTCGTTTGGGTGGGAGTTATGGGTCCCGTTTCCGGCCGGTGCGTGATGGCTGCCACCAAGCATTGTCTCGCCGTGGTCTGACATCCGACGATTTCCATGACCTGCCCCCTGGAGGGAAACTTCACCTTTTGGTGCAGGGTGGAGGCGACGGCCCCTAGCGTGTGGAGCCAGGGCCTGGCGACAATGGCCGTGTAGGGGGAGTAGGTATCCACCACGATGAAGTCCACTTCCACCACTTCCGGGCCCGTTTGTACGGGTAGCCTAATCTGGCCTCTTGGGATGTCTGTCTTTCCGTCAAAGCTCACGAGAGGGGAGGTATACGGTGTCAGATCCTCGGCCTTGAGGCCGAGCCCTTTATAGAGGTCGGGATACATGATCTCGGCGCCACTTCCGTCGTCCACCATAACCCTTTTCACGTTATACCCGCCGATCCTGAGTGTTATTACCAGAGCGTCATCGTGAGGCTGTATGGTTCCCACCTTGTCTTCCTCCGACAAGCTTAGGGCTGGCGTGCCATCCGTTCTTGCCCTCTTCGGGTTTGGGGTGCTGTCCTCGGACGAAGGTTGGATCACGGACATTATTCTTGACGGGCATGAGCCGGTTCTCCCTGGTGCTGCGAAGATGACGTTTATCGTGCCCACTGGGGGCCTCATGACTGCGTTCGATCGGGGCTGGTTCTGCCCGCCACTGGTGTGGTGCAGCAAGTGTCCGAGCCGCCCTTCTCGGACAAGCTCGTCGAGGTGGTTCCACAGGTTTCGGCAGTTCTCTGTGGTGTGCCCCGGCTCTTGATGGTATTGGCAGTACAGGTTCCTGTTACGCCTCATGGGGTCTCCTGCCATCTTCGATGGCCATTTGAAGAATGGTTCGTGCTTGATCTTTTCCAGGACCTAGTGCACAGGCTCCCGGAACACGGTGTTAACCGCACGCATGCTGGCATTCACGAGTTGGCCGGCGAACTCTCTCCTCGGCCGACCATCCTTGTATCCGTCCGACCTGAAATCCCTCCACTCCTGGGGGATAACCTTAGCCTTGCCCTTCCCCTACAGCTGGTCCTTTTCGACCCTCTTGTATTTGTCAATGCGATCCATAAGTTGGCGCACGCTAGTGACTGGCTTGCCTGTGAGGGACTTTCTCAGCCCATGCTCGGCTGGCAGGTCGAGTTTGAAGGTGCTGACAGCAACCTCGTCGAGATCTCCATCTATCTCGTTAAACATCTCCCAGTATCTGTCGGAATAGGCTTTTAGGGTCTCCCCTTCTTGTATGGACAGGGACAGCAGCGATCCCAAGGGCCGGGGGACTCGGCTGCACGTGACGAAACGAGAGCCGAATGCCCTGGTCAGCTCTTGGAAGGAGTTTATGGACTCGGCCTTAAGGCCATCGAACCATCTCATCGCCATCGATCCTAGGCTGGACAGAAAAATCTTGCACATTAGGGCCTCGTCCTTGGAATGGACTGCCATCTTCTGATTAAAGTGGCTGACGTGCTCCACGGGGTCAGTTCGACCATTGTAGAGAGTGAACGTGGGTTGGTGGAAACGTCGTGGGAGACTTGCTGCCTCGATCTTACGCGTAAAAGGTGATTTGGAGATCTGGTACAATGCTTTGCTCATGGCATCACCTCCCGGGCTTCCATGAGATGAGCCCTCGTGCTTGTGCCCGTGGCGGTGCTCTTCTACGTGCGAGAAGGACTCGCTTGGGGCAGTCCTTGACCTCCTCCTGTAATCATCGTCCTCCTCATCTTCGGTGGAGCTACTAGGGCTTGGCGAGTCTCGCCTCCATCGGGCGCTACGTAACTTCTTTTTTAGCTCATTGATTTGTAGTTGCAGAGCCCTGGTGTCGTTGGGTCTCTGGGAGGCGTGGCTTCTTGCTCGGGAACGGCTTTTATTGTCATGCACGGTATGTGCATTAGCTCTGCGGTCTCTCTCACGTTCGAGGTTTAGAAAACCATCCTGTTGCTGAGACTCTGCTGACTCCGCTGGTGGTGAACTTGACCTTGCCATGCCGGTCTGTCACGCTCACAGTTTCGCGAAGCAACCTCCCCACAGACGGCGCCAATTGTGGGGACCAGTGCTTGAGTTCTAGGCCCAATGAGGTGCAAGAGCTCAAGCCCAAGAACTCCAACAATAAATTTGTAGAGAAGTGGGTTGGAAGGATGGGCTAACGTGAGCAGAATAACAGGCCGAGCAATGTAGGGATCACCCAAGTTCAGTCAAGGTAAATGCTCTTTCTTCTTATTCCAGAAAATCTTTCCTTTGTTGTATTCACTTTTTCCTTCATACAAGTTTTTCTCTCTCTCCCCTTGCTTGGGGGTCTCTTACATTATATACCTTCCATCCAGATGATCCTAAGCTTCCACTTGTTGGTCATCCAAGTCACTACTTGAGTACCTGTCTCATCAGACGCCCACTCTGACTTTCTGTGAGTTGCAGTAGCCAAGGTAACACTGTTCAGGGAGTCTCCTCCACATTAATGCGGCCAGAAAAGCAGCTGCTGCGCATTGAATGTGGAGGTAGTAGCCTAAATTTCCTCTTGTGCCCCTGAAGTGCGCGCCCGCTGTTGGAGCTCTTCGCGCACCCGTTTTGGCCAGTGGGCTCGGACTCGGAGAAGGGTTCATGTATCCGAGGAGGTAATTCTCCTCGGACAAGCCCAATATGGCAGCTGAAACCAGGTCCCCACAAATAGCATTTCAACTTCAGCTTCTGTTTAGAAATGGCAGGAGGGTTTAGTGGCAGGAATATTTTTTAGGGTGGTTATTAAGAAACTTAAATTAGACAAAATTTAATTAAAAGAGAACTTTATATATTGACCCAAAACACACACACACACACACACACACACTCACACAAATACATAAAGTCTTACAATTTCTTTTTACAAATTTTTTTATTTTAAAATTTTTGCATGATAGTTTCATTACCAATGTTGCAAGTTACATCTCTATCAAAATTTTAGTTAGATAAATTTTTTTTTGAGATTTTTCTTTTTGTTTGTAAGGACTTAATATTTTGTTAAAGAGACTAAAGTTTAAGGACAAAGTTTGGCTACAAACTTAATTATATCCTAAGGCTACAACTCTCATTAAATAAATTAATATGATCAATTTTGAAAATCTAATTGTTGAATTGCACGTTCTTTAATATTTATGTTCTTAAAACGCCTATCAAATTTCATGTCAATTATATGTTATTTACTTTTGATCTATAAATTTATCTTTTATGTATAATTTTAGATTACAAAAACTTGAAATTTAAAGATTTGATTGATGACGTAGCTATTGCCTTAGTTTACAACCAAGTTTGTTATCAAATTTTGTCCAAAATTTAATTATGTTAGGCTTAAAAAAATTTAGGGTAGTCACAAATATTTTTTATGGATTAAAAAAATCATAAATTCTTAAAATTTATATATATATATATATATAATTAGGTCAGGGGGGTCTTGTGACCACCCTGAACTGAACATAGAGTCGCCAGTGGGAGGGTTGGAAGTCGGAGCAATCTCATCCAATTGAGATGGATACGTACAAGCGCTCTAATTTTAGTATTAGTAAATTCTTAACTATTCATGTAATATAATGATTTAGGTTGCACAGACACATTATTTGGGGTGTTGTACCTGTGTCGTAACGGTATCCTATCTACCATAACATGTTATAATTTTTCAAAAAACTTGCTAATGTTACTGTATCATGTTAGAATTTGACTAACTTATTATTTTACAAATTCGCATGCGCTCTAATTTTAGTATCAGTAAATTCTTGACTAGTCATGTAATATAATGATAATTGTGCCGGGTGTGCGTTCAGAACATACATGGTTTTATCTTTCACTTTTTAGAAAGTCCCATATTATGCCGTCAGACATGAGCCAAACTGTTGTTGTAGAAGTTTCATTTACTGCCTGACTTTCTCTGAGTTTTATCATTTTTATGTGACCATTGCTCAATCATGAACCACCATACCACCCCTTTTAACTGGCATGCCATCATGGCTGGGCAACAATGGCTTTATAGATTCTTTAGAATCTGTTTGGGCGCTATGTTTGGATTGCGTTTTCAGTTGGTGTTTTTTTTTAATTCAGCGTGTTTGTTACTGTTCATTGGCCATGAACAATAATTTTAAGTCAATGAACAGTGACAAATACGATAGCAAACAGTAAAAAATCTTTTTTTATTATTTTTTATTTTTTAGCAAAATAAGCGGTATCCAAACGCATAATTATTTTACTGAAACTGAAAACTTTTTTGCTGAAAATATTGTAGATAAAGGTAAAAGTTAGTTGAAATAGTATAATGTAACCCATAAATAATACCAAGAAATGTAATGAAGTCCATTAATAGTAGAAAAAATAAGCTAGCTTTTTAATTTTTGCTCAGCTTGTGTTTGGCAAAAATTTAAATAGTGTTGAATTCTGTACCATCCTATTGCAGGTTTTACTTTGAAAGTGGTGGTATTGTAGGGAAATTCTGTTTTAAACTGTAATTGTGGAATTGAGTATATTTTATACCTTCTTTGGATGGAGTGATGTGCTGTGTACACATTACTTGCAACGAATGCCTCCAGGACACATAAAGCTACTGCAACCAAAATATTGTGGAATATTATGTCTGTCCTTTAAATTTGTCGATGATGGAGTTAAAAACTGGATAAGCTCATTTATGCTATACTGGTAGTAAGCTCATTATGCTATACTCGTACGGCACTACTATTTCTTATACAACATTCATATGCTTCTCAATTCTAACATAACAAAACTAAATTGTACATCTTTTACTAAATAAATTAAAGAGTAATGTTAGAATAAGTTCTTTTTAGTTTCTTCCTCTTGCACCTTTAATTTTAACAGTGATCAATAAATTTGAGTTATAGATGTGTAAAATATAAAAGTAGAAAATATTTGGAACTCGGTTTTCTTTGTTGTTAAGTTTTAATTTCTTTTCAATATATATAGTTAATTGAGATTCAAAATATAATTATTCATTATATAGTACTTAAAGAAATAACTAACACATGGGAGATTTATTTAAAAAAAAAATGATATTACTTGAAAGAATAAGAAAGAGATAGATGATGTGGCTACTCTAACAAATAATGCTTGATTCTAATAAATACACATTGGCTTTGCTCTCCAGGAAAAGGCTTATTCTTAAGCAATTGAAGTTTCGTCTTAATGTGCTTACTCCTTTTGTTTTTATGTTAAGGTTAATTTCTTAAGGCTCTCAGTCAGACTCAAAGTTTTTTAGTAGCTTTTAAAAGTCTGCTCTACTAATTGTTAGTTAGTAAATGCGCAGAATGTGTGTTTAGTCTGGAGTCTGGACTAGATATGCTTGCAATTATAAATTTGCTGATTGTTTGTATCTCTTTGTGGAAATTGCTCCGAGCTTGAACACCTGACATTCTACCTCATCAAACTCTGCTTAGTTGAATATGAAGCTCTAATGTTTAAGCCCTCACAGTGGCGGCGCCACGTTCAGGCCAGGGTGTTCCCAGGAACACCCTGACCTGAAATTTTTTTTTTTTTATATATAATAATTAAAATTTTTTTTATTTGATTACCCTCAACAAAAAAATTAGGAACACCCTCAACCAAAATTAGGAACACCTGAACAGAAAACATCACAACAACAACCAACGGAAGGCGCCTCCGCCTCGAGCAACACTGCAAGTCTACAACAGAGCACATCGGTCATCACATCGAGCCTCAAACTCGAGCTCCAGAACCAGAACACATCATGCATCGGAGATTGGAGATCGGTCTTCCTCGCCACCATGAGATCTGTCAAACGTTGAGATGAATATTTCTGCAAAATCTTTTGGAAAAAAAAAAAGAAAAAAAAAGAGCACGATGACGACGCAATATTTCTGCAAGATTTTTATGACAAAAAAAATCTTGCATTTTTGTTGTTTGTAACTGAGGCTGAGAAGGAGGGAGAAGAAGAGATTTGTTAGAAAGAGAATGAAGAGACCGAGAACGGCGGAGAGGAAGAGACTTGTGAGAGAGAAGAAAAAAAAAAAGATAGGAAAAGTGAGAACTGAGAACCTCTGAACGTGTAGCATAAGTCAAGGCATTGGGAAAGTAAGAGAAGTTTAACTTTAAATGTGTGGATGAGAACATTCAAGGCAATAGTGAAAGAAAAAAAGAATAGAAAAAAGAAGAGAAGATAAAGATGAGACAATTAAAAAATGGTGGAGAGGAAAAAAGTCAGGAAAAACCGGATTGAGCTTGGCAATTTAGGAATTTACAATTTCCTTTTATCAAGTAATTTTTCATCGCATCACTTTCTCTCTTTTGTTACTTATTGATTGATATATATTTATACAAAGAGGTGTTACGTTCATAATATTTTTATAATATTTTCATAACAAATCATAGGTGATTTGGTTCAAATTTGAACTTAACACCAAAGATTAATATTTTGCCCTAACAATAATAACCAGCAACAACATACCACTTAAGATTTATTGTATAAATGTTGTAAAAATATTGTAAACATATCATTTCTCATTTATATATATAGCTAATAGCTTGAGTCAAATTAGATGATTTGCACATGGGTTTGTGCTAGTGCAACTAATAAACAATAATTTAATTAATTAATAATTAATTGAGAGAAACAACCAATTAATAATAATTAATAATTTAATTAACTAATACATTATAAAAACAAACAAATTAATGAAACAACTAAACAACAATAATTAATAATTTTATTAATATTTCAAATAAACTTATAGTTTATTGTTTATTCTTTTACTAGAATGGACAAATACTTTATAAGAAAACCACGTAGAAGGCAATTGTAAGCTTTATGTATTTGCGTGTTTTTTTATTGTTGTTGTTGTCAATACACAAATTTTCTTTTTATTAAATTGTGTAATTTATGCTTGTTGAGGAACACCTAAAAAAAATTCCTGGAGCTGCCACTGAGCCCTCATTGCTACGTGCATCATCTCTCTGTGTTGCAAAATGCACCCTGCACCTGTCTCCAGCTTGGACCCCCCTGCTTTGCAAACAAGCATGCTACGAAGAGTTTCAAGTCAGGTACTTTCCAAGAATCAGTACCTTTTTTACTTCTCACTTTCCTTAGAATCTCAAATATGTTTATTTGATTGCTGCAGCGATTGCGCAAAGATGATCTTAGGATTCCATAAAGCTGCTGGGAAAGGACAGTTGAGTCTCATATGAGAAGTACATGAGGCCTGATCTCAGTGGTGCTGCTGCAATAAAGCCTTTATAATGCAGGAGCATAATCAAAAATTATTTCAATATTTCATTTTAGATTTTCAGTGGATAATTTCAGATTGTAACGTAGTTATTTGTTAGTATTTGAGTTTGGTTAGGATTAGTTTATCATTATCCTTTGTTTAGGATTATCGGATTAGTATTTGAAATTGTTTAGGATTATCAGATTAGTATTTGAAATTGTTTAGGATTTGTTTAGAAGAGTTTATCCTAATCTTTGTGATTCCTGGAAGCTGTATATAAAGCTCCAGATAGTTCCTTTTGTATTGGACAGACTATTATTATTATTATTGAGATTATTTCATTGATTTGTTTGGTGGTGATTCCAAACACCTTGGGTGGGAAGCCTAAGGTTCTTCGGTAGGACTAATCTAGGTGGGAAGCCTAGGTTGTCCTGCATCAAATTGGTATCAGAGCCCAATCCAATCTCTCCTTTCAGCAACCAAAATCTGTCATTCTTTCAGCCACTGTCAATCAAACATCACTGTGAACTCCTTGTAAGCCAAACAGGAAACATCCAGCCACTTTGAGCAACTCTACAGCCCAACCAGCAGTACAACCCACGATCATCAACACTCCAAGTATGCCCCACAAGATCTTTGCAAATTACCACCAATCAAGCCATATCTGCTCAGAAACAAAGAACCCAAATTCCACCATAACCCCAGCCTGTCAGATCAAGAGAAAGAGTTTGAAAGTCAGCAAGCAACCGTCGATCCCACCAACGGAATGACGCCGTCGCACAACCCGCCGCCGAAGTCATCACCCACAGCCGCCGCTGAGATCCGCCGTCACCGATCTCTCCCTGCCACTTCACGAAGCTCCTAGTTCCGCCACCAGCCACCGAGATCCGCCACCAGCCACCGAGATCTGCCTCTCATTAGCTCCGATCTCCACCTTCGAGTGCCGCTGCCTGACCACCGATGAGCCTCTTCGCCGATTCCTTCTCTTTCTCGTTTTCCCTTGTTTTCTCGTTTCTTTTGCTTATGTTTCAGTTTGATTAACATGCTGCTGTTTGGCACTAGTAGGCTTTAGTTTTATACTTTTGGTCTTTCTTTATTGAATTTCAACAAAAAAAAAAAAAAAAGAAGTCAAAGGCAGAAAAGTTCCAGCAGACACTGGAGTTCATGTACAAGCCACGTTCATCAAGCCCCACATAATGATCAGTACAGAGCCCCAACCAAAGACGAGATTACCAAGCCCATATTCATTTCAAATTGTTGAAAGTCCATTCCAGTGAATCATGGTAGTTTCAGAAGCACCAATATTTGATGGACGTCCAGATCCATGGACCTTGATTAATTGGTTAGATGAGATGGATCAATTCTTTGATCAGATATGTCTGCCAGATGCTAATAAGGTTAGGTTTGCCAGGTTGAAATTGAGAAGTAGAGCTAGAGACTTTTGGCGTAGTATTGAGAATAATCTCAAAGGAAGGAGCAAGCCTGCAATAACTGATTGGAATAAAATGAAACAAATACTTAGAGAGAAATATGTTCCCCAATGCTATCAAGAGAATTATCAACCTCAATCCTCTCATGGGAATTTTCTGCACCACAGAGACAGTATTCAGCAAGAAAACACATCATCCTTCCGTCAAGAACTCACTGCCATAGCTCAAGACTTAAGAAAAATAATGGTTTTGCTAGACTCTTCTACTCAGAAAAAGGATGCTCAGGTTCCACCAAAGACTACTGTTGAAACAGAGGTACAAGTGCCAATAGATGATGTTTCAACATTCATGCAGCAAGAAGAACATATTATAGAGTCTACACAAGAAGAGAAATTTCAACAAGTGAGTGAAGATGTAGAGGGTGCACTTGATGTGGAGGTTGATTCTGATGAAAGTGGTGTTGAGCCCATCATGATCCATGAGGTTGATGAACATCTACAAGTTGTTGAAGTCCAAAAGGTTGATACTATGGTTCAAGATAAAATTGTGCCTGTTCAACACATTGATTTTGTGTTTCCAGTGGAGTTCTATGGTGTCATGGAATTGAAGGTTATTCTACTCTCAATGCTTCCTAGGGTGATTTCTGATCTGAGGGAAGTATTAAGCACCAAAGTCTTAATTCTTCATTACTACAAAACTCGAGGTCGAGTTTTCTTAAACCAGGGGAGTATAATGCAGGAGCATAATCAAAAATTATTTCAATATTTCATTTTAGATTTTCAGTGGATAATTTCAGATTGTAACGTAGTTATTTGTTAGTATTTGAGTTTGGTTAGGATTAGTTTATCATTATCCTTTGTTTAGGATTATCGGATTAGTATTTGAAATTGTTTAGGATTATCAGATTAGTATTTGAAATTGTTTAGGATTTGTTTAGAAGAGTTTATCCTAATCTTTGTGATTCCTGGAAGCTGTATATAAAGCTCCAGATAGTTCCTTTTGTATTGGACAGACTATTATTATTATTATTGAGATTATTTCATTGATTTGTTTGGTGGTGATTCCAAACACCTTGGGTGGGAAGCCTAAGGTTCTTCGGTAGGACTAATCTAGGTGGGAAGCCTAGGTTGTCCTGCATCACTTTAGATAGGCTTCCTCTTTGATTTGACTAGTGTGGATAGCTTCTCTCTGTAATTAGATCGTCAGAACCTAATAATGCTGGAAAATATGCAGGTAATATTTTCAGTTCTATTTGAATCTTTGCATGACATACGGCTTTTTATCACTTCTGCACATCTTAAAAAGCATTTTTGTTCCCAATGTTAATCTTGGACATTCTCCAAATTATTTCTTGGAAGCTCCTTGATTTGCCAGCTGATGCTGTCCAGTGTTCATGGTAAAATTGGTGTTGATTTTTTATTACGCAGTTTTCATATCAAGTATTGGTCAGATTTGGGAGGTGGATTAGAATACAAGTCCTTCTACGGACACAACTATTTTCACACCCAAATTCACAACATATACTAGCAAAATAAAAAGGCTCCAAGGCAGCAATCACTATCATATATTGCAAAATTTAGACCGCATTTTTCAGAAAGTGTTCCTTCAATAAAAAAGTACCTTTAGTGGACTAGGTTTAACTGAGACCAAGTTTGTGTAAACGATGCGTGTAGCTTTTAAAATGTTTCTCGAATACCTGTGTTTTAATATTATGAAATGGACTTTTTTTTTTTTTAAAGAAAGATATGAAATGGACGTTTGAACAAGCTATTTAGACTAAATTTTAATAATGGAATCTAATTTTAGACTTTGTGGCCTCAAAAGAATCACGGTATAATCAAACCAAAAGTTGTCAACATGATGAAGCTAAGAAATTTCCAATGGCCTAATTAGGCCAGTTAACATCCCACCCCTAGGGTGTTACATGCATAGTATCTTCATTATTACATGCATAGGGATGTGCAACATTGTTGTTTGCTCTACGCCTATTCTTCCAAGCTCTATAGAAAAAGAGAACAGTAGTTCCAAAAAGAACTATAGCTGTTAGAACTTTGATCCAAACAAAAATCTCTAACCTGGTTCACAAGAGGAAAAATGGTATCCATTAATATCACAAAGTTATAAAAAAAAAATCAATAAAAATAAATAAAAGCTACAAACCCCTTCTGAGGAGGAGGAAGAGATTGTTGAAATTTTTCCATAAAGGGATGATTGAACACTTGGGGTTTTTCTGGTTTTCTAGCTACTTGACAAACACTCTTTCCTTAACAGCTTATTTATACCAGTGGAGTAGGGCCCTTAGCCTCCTAGATTAAATGTTGGAACAATTTTATTGGTTGTTAGACCCAAAATTGTCAAACTCAAAATTTATGAGACTCGTAAGTTTTGAATTTACGAAGTGGTGTAGGGCATGTCATAAGTTATGTGTCTTTTGGAGAATTAGACTTCTTGCCATCATTGAAATGTTCTCTCATCATAGATCAATAAATGGAAGAAAGATTTTGTTTTTATTTAAACAGTAAAATAAAGATAATATTAAAATCAATACCTTAAAATATTAATCTGAGTATATTAAAATTATAAAACAACGCAGCTTAAGTCTAAACAACTTCATCTTAAGGAACCTGACATTTAACTAACTAAACAGCTTGTCGTTTTGATGGCAAATAATTTGGTCTTGCTGTGACATCCTCGACCTAAATTTGGCCCATTGAATCACTACCCGGCCCACTAACTGGATTCTACAAAGAAAAAGAACCGCCTAGTGGACTACATGCCGACCCTTTTGGCCTAAAACGACGAGTTTTCACTAAAATGGCTTGCAAGTTCTCGTTTTAGTAAGTCTGATTTGTACGATTCAAAAGCCTTTTTTATTTTTATTTTTATAATTATATGTATTATTTTTATTTTTTTAATGAGAATTCAAAGAGATATCAAAACCATAATTATACTAGTGGATTTCAAGCTAACTCAATTGGTAAACTCTTGTCACTTAATTGACAAAGTCTACTGTTATTGAATAAGAGATTTAGAGTTCAAATCTCACCTATAAATAAAATCAATGAGTGTTTTATCTTGATGATAAAGATCAATCATCATATGGGCAACAATAAAGCCGTCTGAAATTTTTTTTTTTAATCCAAATCACTGTGAAGCTCATAAACAAACCCAATTAATGCCTAACAAAGCTCAAAGGTTCTCCATTACACAACATGAAAAGAATGGGCTGGAAAACACCGAATTGTCAAACCACTGCACACTCTCAAGGTGACCATTGACTTGATAAATATGACAGCGCTAAAAAAGCTTGGATTTCTGTAAGTTTGTACGCGACAAAGTGCAATATTCGTCAATGAAAATAAAGCTGCAAGGGTCCAAGCTCAAGAAGCATGGACTTCTCCAAAAAAAGAAAAAGAAAAAAGCTTGGACTTCTGTCAGTAGTCAGTACTGATGGGAGTGAAAAAACATAAAGGAATTGAAAACTCTTGGATTTGGATTGAGAATAAAAATGAAATAGTAAAAAATATTATTCATAGAAATTTACTTTCACACTTATATTAAATAATATTTTTTATAAACATTTTATTAGGAAAAAATGGAGTTGGGTATAAAAAATGCATGCCAAACTTTAAATTCATACTTTATTTATTTATTTTTTTTATAAAAAGTTAGAGTCGCAATCTATTTTACACAATAACTATGATAAGTACACAAGAACCAGTCAATAAATTCTTATTTTTATCAAACCTGATGGCCATGGGTGTCTCATATGAAAAACAATCTAAGAATTATGGAACACATCTCACATATGATCATTCCCCCAAGAATTAAAAAGTACCATGATAGATCGATGTTTGGGCCGCAACAAAATTCTTTCCGAGTATAGCCTAAGAATCTAAGCAACCATTAAAATATGAACCCATTGATGATGCTAACCATTAAATTAGTCTTCCATTGCAGTTAGCTAGCTAATGGTAAACAAATTAGGTAATTCGTTAAAATAAACTAATATTTCCTACATCGAAATTAAACAAGTTAATTTTATTTCATATCTAATTTTAGAAATTTTTAATAATGAAATAATTTCATATCTTATTGTTAAATTTAGACCGCATTTTTTAGAAAGGGTTCCTTCAATACAAAAGTACCTTCTTCCTCAAAAAAAAAAAAAAAAAAAAAAATACAAAAGTACCTTCAGTGGTTCAGCAAAAAAAAAAAAAAAAAAAAAAGTAACTTTAGTGGACTAGATTTTTCCGAGACCAAGTCTATGTAAAGATGAAAATAGACATTTGAACAAGCTATTTAGATTTTTTTAATATATATATATATATATATATATATATATAATCTAATTTCAGAATTTGTGGCCTCAAAAGAATTATGGTATAATCAAACCAAAAGTTGTCAGCATGATGAAGCTAGGAAATTTTAACAACTTTGTTTACATGACAAGATGATATTAAGATGGGATATTGAAGTTAATTGGACAGTTTAACAGAAAATTTCGTGTCCAAAAATGTTGGAAAACAAAATAAATATAAATAAATTAAGTAGAAAATACAGATAGCAATGACCCATGCATATGATATGAGCACCATTTAATTGTCAATAATAAGGATATTTGCCATGATTACATCTTCACATATCCATTTTGAAAAAGAATAAACAAATCAAAGGACTAGAAATAAATACTCCTAGACTTCATGTTTCTTAGTCTTGCCCTTTTTAGAAAAATTTACCTCCAAGTTGGTAAAAAGCCAATCAAAAGATGTTAGTTGAAGTTTGGTTGTCGCGTAACCTCTTCTTTTTAAGCGGACAATAATATTTACAATATTTTATATATGGTGCCCCGTTAACACTACTTTAATATATTATACAACATGCATGTGTCATGAATTTTAGGGGTCCAAATCATTGCGGGTTCTTTCAATCAAGCCTGTTTAATTTTACACACAAATCTCATAAACCTCTGAGACAAACCATCTGAATTTTCGGGGTCCAAATCATTATCGGTTCTTTCAATCAAGCTTGTTTAATTTTACACACAAATCTCATAAAACTCTGAGACACACCATCTGAATGGTGATTTCCATTAAAACATTTAGAACATTCTTCTGATAAAATTCCCTACTTTCTGATTGAGAAATCCAGTCAGCTAGAAGTGGCCATATATGAAATTCCACTATAAGTGGCAGTAAATTATTTGTAAAGGGAAAAAAAAAATATATATATATATATATATAGTGAGAGAGAGAGAGAGAGAGAGAGAGAGAGAGAGAGAGAGAGAGAGAGTTTGACAAGCACAGAAACGTGAGAAAATAAATTTCTACTGTTCATTAAAGATTTAATTTACTTTTTGAAACCATGAACCTGAAATATGCCATACTCATTACAATTTTTCCTATAACAGAAATGACCAAGTCAAAAAGAAACAAGACTTCATTGCATAAGGTATTAGTTGGAGAAGAAAATTGTGATTTGTCATTGCTACAATCGTTACTGGTGCTTTTGGAGCGTTGAGTGAGAACGTGATGATTTTGTTTAAATTTTGAGCAGTAGTGTAATTAATTTTACAGAGAGAACCTTTAAATGAAATCTTATTGCAGGTATGGACTAAGTTGGGCAAGAAACAAAAGTTCTTGATCTCTTTCTACTAATGGGACTTGTCACATATACTAAACAATCTCAGATCTTAAAAATGATAGTCTTTTCTTTAGGGAATTTTATTAAACAATCGGAGTACAGAAGGAATGTGCCAGAGTTGTAAAATCAATTGGCCATAAATTCTAAAATACCCAGTATAAAAATAATTCAAGACACATCAGTTCATCAAATACTAACCATAATCATCAAAGAGATCAACATAAGCATCAAAGGAATCAAAGAAAAGCAAATTCAAATAAAAAATTTAAATAATAAACAATTAAGAATACCTATGGCAGAAATTTTGGTGGGAGAAGAAAATCTAGGAATTTCATCTGACTAACAGAAAGGGAAAGTGGACTCACCCATTTATTGCTTGAATCTTGGAACCAAGTCCATTATTTCTACCATGCTTTTACTTGAAACCAAAAAAGTAGTAATTTGTTTGTTCCTTTGTGTTAGCCGCTTGTCTTCTACTGGTAATTTTGTTTTGATGCGAATATTTTTTGACTTTTAAGCCTTTATGTTGACAATCCCTATATTATTATTATCACTTGTTTTGTTGATGTGGGCTCAAACCTTTTAACTGAGCTTCACGAGGCATGCGGCCAAATTTTGAATTTGACTTCACCGTTAGAACTAGGGGCTTGTGCGATTTGATCAGTGTGATTTTTTTTTTTTAAATTTATCATCGAACTGATAGGGATCAGTATTCTCACAATTGAAATCAATGCACACCGGCTAGAGTCGGTTTTTCAACCTAAAGCGGTACAGTTTATTGCCGTCCGTTCAATCGGTTTATTAGGTTTGAATCATTAAAATAACAGTACATTTTTTTAATAAAAAATTTTGACTGTTAGGCCCAATGTCAATACACAACATGTTCAAGATTCCAAGAAAAATTTTACAAACTTTTCACACAAACGACAAACGTGTTCATTCATCAACCAAAGTATCCACTTGATATAATTTTAAAGAAAAAAAAAAAAAAAAACAGCCTTTTCAACAGCACCCTGTGAAACGTATCTATTGTTACATAGTTTTCTTCTTCAGCAACCAAAAACACTAACACATTCAAAAAGCTAAAGCAAACTTTATGCTTTGGTGGAGCTGCTGCTGACTCACAAAGCATTTCTATGACTACGATTACCCAGAAATAAAAATAGTAGTTATTATAAATTCATAATCACTTACTAATATGGGTCAAGAATAACGAGATGGGCTAGAGTTGAGGACTGTCTAACTTACCTGGTGTGGTGTCTGCCGTCTGGTGTGTAGAGTGATTTGAGTTGCAAGACTTGAGAGAGAGGTGAGAGAGTTTTAAGGTGAGAACAGAGGAAAAGAAAGAATATATCGGAGCCTTGACCTAGCACAAAACAACAGCGTTTGGTGTTTTTTTTTTTTGGTTTTTTTTTTTTTTTTTCAAAACCAAGAGAAACAACGTCGTTTCACACATTTAAAAAAAAAAAAAAAAAAATCTGTTCCTACAGCAACACTTAGGGACTAGATTACTAGAGTAACTTTATTTATCAATACAAACACATAGCTCATAATCTATGTTACATTAGAATGGGAGGATATGAAGGCCATTCGGCCCCTTGTTTCCTGTTTCAACACTTAGACGTGTTCACGTCAGAAAAGATAGAAAAGCAAGGACTAGATTACCAGAAAAACTATTATTTATCAATACAAAAACATAACACACAATCTCAGACAAGGTTGTCCCCAACGCCTTGAAGCTCAAGGCCAGAATTTGCAACGTTGTTGTCTTGTCTACACTTCTTCCAAGCCATATAGAAAGTGAGAACAGCAATTCCAAAGCCAACTATAGCTGTAAGAACTTTGATCCAAATATAAATCTCTACCCTGTTACAGAAGAAGAAAGGTGATATCAAATAAAATAAATAAATAAATAAATAAATAAAAATAAATAAAAGTTACAAACCCCTTCTGAGGAGGAGGAGGAAGAGAAAGAGAAAGAGGAGGAAAGGATTGCGGAAGTTTTTTCATGAGGGGTGTGGGGTGACAGAACAGCCTTCGAGTTTTGCTAGCTTTTAACTCAAGAGGTGATAGAATGCTCTTCTCAATAACCCTTTTTTATATTGAAGGAGAAGGGATAGGACCGATGCAATTAGTAAGGTATTGCACCGTAATTACTTTTTGTGGTTGATATTGATACTTACAAAAAAATAACTTTTAATCTATAACATTAATTAAAAAAACATTAATTAAAAGTTTAAAAAACATTAATTAAAAAAGTTTAAATAAAAACGTTTATGAGACGTAATATGTCAAAGTTAAAAAGTCAAAAATGAAAAAATTTTGTGAGACGTGGTCTACGTCATAATTTATGTGCCCTTGCTGCCAGCCAAATGTTCTCAACAGTAGAGTAAGTATAATATTAAAAGCAATAACTTAAAATATTAATCTGAATATATTAATTTTAAATATATAAACTATTACTCAAAATAATTTGAAAATTTTATAGCACCTCATTATCTTGATTTCTTTTAGAAAAATTATGTAAAATTCAACTTTTTTTTTCCTAATATTCTAATTACTTAGTGTTCGTTTGTGCTTTTGGATACTGTTTATTTTGCTGAAAACTGAAAATAATAAAAAAATAATTTTTTTTTCTGTTTATTACTGTTATGCACTGTTCATTGGCCTAAATATACTGTTTATGACCAATGAACAGTGCATAACACGTTAGTTAAAAAAAAAAAAAAAAAGCAAAAAAGTGAGACGCAGGCACAAACATGACTATCGAAATGGAGCTTTAATGTTCAAAATACCAAAATGGATTTTATACAAGACGAGGATTTTGGTGACATTGGACCGTAAACATCAAGGAGATAACATAGTTTGTAGATGGCGGGTTCAAGCTCCTAAGAAAGTTCTTTTGCATTCTAATTCTGAATTAAATTTGAAGCGATCAACAGAGTTTGCATTGCAAGTACTCCCTTCAGTTTATTTTAACAAATTATGAAGTATATAGTTTTAAGGCATTATCTCTTGAATACTACTGCTACAACAACAACAACAAAAGAAAAAAAAAAAAAAAAACAAGGAAAAAGAAAAAGAAGAAGTGGTATTTATCTCTTGATAGGAGGGCGAGGTTACACTTATCTTTTGGAAGCAAACTAATATAATGTTTTAGAGACAAACTCATCTAAAGTTTCCGTTAGGTGCAAAATAAACTAAATTACTCCTATTTTAAAGGAATTTTTGGTGAGGTACATTGTAGGCTAAAAGGATTGTACACTTTCTCCAAAATTGGCAAAAATTATCTACAATTGTACTGAATGTATTTAGTTTACATTCCACTGTTCATGTTAACTTATTATTGCCTGGAATGGAAATCCCGTTTCTCCTATCAAAAGATAAGGAAATCCAATATCAAGAGCATTCACAGTATGTTGGGTTATATGAAGGAGAGAGAAAGGGAAAGGAAATGGAGGAGGGAAGAGAAGAGAGGTAAGGGAAATAAGCTTACTTATCATCATGATTGGAAATTGGAAATTACAATTACAATTATATTGGTATAATTATAAATTCATCATGATTGTGTAATGGACAAGTCCTCCCAATTTTTTATTACAAATGGAGAAAGCTCATTTCAAAGTTAAAATTTTATTTCATCATCTAACATGTATAGTCACTAGTTTTATATTACTTAAAATTTTAAATAATTTGGTATCACATAGTAGATATATGTTTAAATTTGTAATATTTTTATGGGCAAAATGGGCAAATGCCCTTTTCAGAGAAACTAAGCAACGTTTTGCCCCAGTTTCCAAATTAATCAGGGAAATGCCCCTATTTTGTAACTCGATATCATGAAGATCGAGCTTTTTTAAATAACTCAATTTTAGATTAATCGAGTTAGTCCGACTGTTGTGCCACGCTGGCGCAGTTGACGTGGCATTTTTCAATAAAAAAATGGTTGTATAGTTATTCATAACTCGGTAACCCTAAAAGCGAGTTTTCTTCAGCGGTTTGAATCAATAGGACCCTAATGTCTCACAGCGCCTATTTGCTCTCTCTCTTTCCCTCGCGCTCTTTGCCATCACTCGCCCTCGCTCGCTCTGCGATCAAGCTTCCCCACTCTCCATCAGTCTCTCTCTCTGTCCAGTCTCCATTAGTCGTCGTTGCTTCCTGTCGCCGTTGATTACAGGTACGGTTCTGTCCTCTGATATCTTTTCTGATTTTGGTTAATATTAGGTTGTGTTTTATGTGGGATTTTGATTATTTTGTGGAAACTTCTTAAAAAGTAGTAAATATACCAGTGAAGATGAGAATTTTGGTGTGTTTTATATGCTGCAATGATGATGATCTAAAGTATTTCTTGCTATATGGTTATGTCTGTGTGATTTTCTCATTAGTGAGAATTTTGTTGTCTTTTACACAACGCAATGATTATGGACAGTGATTAATGAGTTTAAATGTGCTTGGGGTTTGGGGTTTTGATGGGAGTTTTGGCAAATTGAGTGGTGGTGTTTCAGTGATGTCTCTGAGTTTGTGTAAAATGTGTCGTATTCGATTGTAGGCCTGATTTTGTTATAGTTGTTGTAAATGGTGTCGAACTAATTACGTTTGAGTCGAAATAGTTGTTGTAAATAGTGTTGAAGTAATTACGTTTGAGTCTAAATAGTTGTTGTAAATGGTGTAAAATGTGTCTCATGCCTCTAGCACCAACTGTTAGCTCTGAAGTAGAACCCATCTCATAAAGATTGGTTCTATTAGGTACAGAGGTTAAGAAAAAAATGATGAAAACTTTGAGACTCTGGTTGTTATGTTCTGCCCATAATGACATCCTATATACATAAATCTATGAAATGCAATACACATTCACATGAAACAGAAAGTCTGCTACTGTAAGTCCAGTTAAAAACCAGTAAGAGTGATGAAATGAAATGGTAGCATTTAGTACAGCAATAAACAAATTAAGTTCTTTCACATCCCTTAAAAGTTTTACTACTCATTGTTTTTGGTATATCTAGGTTTTTATAAATATCATTATATCTTGGAATTGACACTACTTTTGTTTTACATATCAGTCCGATGTAGAAAATTGAAAGTAACTTTACGGGAAGTTCTTTTGCTTGCAATACAACTCCTCTTTGTTTAAAATTGACCATAAGGAGGGGGAGAGGAATAATTGAACATTCAATGGTCCTGCACCCTTTGGTGAATTTGAGATGGGCTAACTCGTCAAATGTTGAAAATAGACCTAACAAGTGGGAAATGGGTTGACTGAGTCATGGTATGCTTACATGTCTAGTGGTAGAAATGTAGAATAATTAGTATAGGTTTCTAGATATGCTTAGGTTGAGAACCAAATGACCTGTAGCTGTAGGGATCTTAGTGGTCCATCGTAAACGGGCAATTGCATAAGACATAAAACGGGGAGTTGTCAAGGATGACCTTATAGAGAGTGTTACTTTGTTGAAATTACCAAGTTTGATTGAACAGGTCTGAGAATAGAATACCTAAACATTGAGTTGTTGCAATTTATATTTACTATGTGACTGCATTGGTCATAAGCCATAGAGTTGAATTTAAATGTCCTTTTAAATATCTCTTCCCTCCATATGCAGCCCCTAATAATTGTAATTGATATTTTCTCTGCTAAAATCCCTCTCAAAGACATCATAAACCAAAAAGAACTGTCACATTTAAATATTGCTCAAATGTTGAACATCTAGGTATCAATCAAGTTTCTAGCACATTAATTAGTGACTTGTTTGTTTTTTTTTTACTTCAATTACAGATACTAGGAAAAAAAGACGAAGAAGTGTTTATATTTAGGATTACTATGCCGGTTCTTATTTATTTAAGCTTTACTTTGATTGCTTTTGGATTGCATGTTCAGTGGGGGCAAGAAGTGATGTTGACAATCTTGTTGGGATCATAATATGTCAAACAAGATGTATCCATGCTTTTATTTTATATTAATTGTGGTTTACTTGTTAGATAATTGCTAACAATCTATTTGCTGCCATGTCAGATATGCAGGCACTAGATAGAGTGCAGCCTGGACCTGACGATCGTACCCAGTTGACCTGGCAGCCGAATCATCGGTCAACTCCGCTTTGGAGGTGCGCCGCCAATGAGGTATGTAGTTGTATTATTAATATATGTCTGTTTTATAATTACCTCGTGTGCATTACTTAACAAAATACTTGTTTGTGTGCAGGAGGTGCCTGGCATCATAAAGGTTCGACGCCGTAAATGTGTATTGCTGTAGGGTGGGCTGGACCCACGTATCATGCAATACATAGATGCAGCAGGTTTGACTGGGTTATTCAAGGTTCCTGATATGGAGGTCGACCACGCGTTGATCACGGCCTTGGTCGAGCAGTGGCGTCCAGAGACGCACACGTTTCAGTTATTCCATGGAGAAATGGGTATCACCTTGCAAGATATGGAGGTGATGTTGGGAATTTTGGTGGATGGGTTGCCTGTCACTGGGAGGATAGACATGCAATGGAACGTGGTATGCCAAGAATTGTTGGGCCATGAACCTCCGCCCGTGATACCGAACTTAAACAGGTCTACCCTTACTGGGACGAGGATAAAATACAAGTGGCTTGATGCACAGTTTGCCGCTCCCCCAACTACGGACACTGGTGACGAAGTTGTGCAGCAACATGCCCGCTACCACTTACTTGTACGGATGGGGGCCCTGTTGTTCATGGACAAGTCTGCGGACCGAGTCTCATTGTTGCCTCTGCAGTTGCTTAACCCAATTAGTAATGGGAGACGGTACAGCTGGGGCAGTGCAGCATTGGCTTGGCTCTACAGGCAACTTTGTAGTGCATCGAAGAAGGATGCCATGCAAATTGGAGGAGCACTCTTGTTGGTGCAGCTATGGGCCTATTCAAGGTTCCCACGAATATGCCCTATTGCGAGGCCGCCTCTACCGCCAGTGTACTCAGGGCCCCTTGCCATTAGGTACGTTACGCTCATTGAGTTCTCGTTATTCAAGCTAAAGTGTCACTTCGGAATAATTATTTATGTGTAATAGTATAAAGTCCCATTTTATTTGTCTCTTTGATATAATTAAAAATATGTCAAACTAACAAACAAAAGAAACTTATCAATGCTTAGTATATGGATGTGAAATATAAAGCAAAGTTTGTTAAATGTAAAGTTCAGTAACGAACATTTGTCGAAACCCCATGTTTGCTAGGTGGAGCGGGCCAAAATGCACCGCAGAGCATGCCACACATGTCCTTGCTGCGTACCGGACGTCACTGGCTACACTACGGGCGGAGCAGGTATTCGGTTAATTTACATCCTCAATTTGAGGATTTTATTTTTGTTTGAATTCTTGGATTTTTGTAGGAATGAGTTGATTTAAGAATATTGGTTCCATCCTATCATTTTTTCCATTGTGAAATACTTCACATTAGAATTGAGATTTGCAGCACCTGCATGAATACGAACAAGCATAAACTCAAAATTCCACTTGCCAATGTTAAAGCAAAGGCCTCAATTTTTTTATTTTAACCTAGCAGAAACAAATATTATATAATCCAACAATTTTACAACCTTGTATTTGGAGACTTCTTATTATCAAAAGTAGGGGTGTACATCATGGGTCGAGTTGGGTTTGATTGAAGGGTTTTTTCCAACTCAACCTAAGCATGTCGGGTTGAGAAATTCCTAACTCATTACATGTGTAGAAACCAACTCAACCTAAGCATTTTGGGTTGAGAAATTCCTAACTCATTACATGTGTAGAATCCAACTCAACCCGACTCACGTGAGTTAGGTTAAGTTGGTTTGTTGGATTAATGGATTATATTTAAATTTAGTCATATATATATATTAAGTAGAATTTGGCTATATCTTTCATTATGTACGGAACTGTTTGTGATTTACACCCAAAAGAGAAAGTACTGGTTTAGTCCCTTTTACAAGATGTCTGAATTGAATAAGTAATGTAGCTATATATATGTTGTTCAAAAAGCACCAACATGCGCAAAAGATTGAGCATGAAGTATTGGTTTAGTGCAAGACAAAGTGTGTTCAAGCCTGTGTTGCAACAAAAAAAACTCCATCAGTTCTTACAAATGTCATTAAGCTGATGCAACGAAGAGAAGGCACATGTATTGTTCATATGTAATTGGTTATAATTCAATGAGAAATGAATTTACCTAAGACTATACCAAAGATAATAAGATTTTTCTTTTGTTGTATTTGTGAGTTGAAGTAATTTATTTGATTTTAATGATGCATCTTCGAAATTTACGATGACATTTTTAAATTCTTCCCAGCTACTAACTTAATCAAAAGTTTGTGTTGATTGTTTGATTGTGTCATTCTACATCGTTTTAACCTATTTAAGACAATAGAAAATAGATCTTTTAGCCTGCCATCAAAAGAAAAGAAAAAATTTCAAAACTTTATATTAGCCGAATGATTGTAAACTCACAACATATTAATTAAATTATAAACAAAAGGCCTTGTACGATAAATTTGTACAAATATGGGTCTTTTCAAAACAAGGGAATCAAGGCATATTAGAATGTAAATGATATTTCAAAACTCAAACATTATATGCTAGAAATTTGATTAAACACAAAACTAAGCTTGTACAGTTCGTAATTAATTAATAAAATGTTGTGAGCTCGAAATGCTAGTTATTTCTCTACCTAATAAGTAGACAATTTAGTATTTCTTGTTCTAATTGTTAGAATCCAGGATTACAAACATGTATATAACTACAAAAAACATTGTTCCATTGTAAGTTATAAAGTACCTTTGCTGAATTGAAGGTTATAGTTTTGGCTTCTGGGAGAATACTGATCGACTTCTGGAAGCAATTCAAGTGGTATATTTTGAATTTGAACAGTAACATTCGGTTTAGCATAGTTAGTAAGACACAATTGCCAATCAGTCGAAATATGCGAACACTGTAAGACTTTTGACACATTACCTCTTGTTGTTGACCTAAATGAAAAGTTGGTTCGTGTTCCTTGCAGCAAAGTTGTAGAGCATAATTTAATTGCAGCATGCAACTCCTTAAGATGTCCCCACTTAGGCTGCCTTAATAGGCTTAAAATTATTAAAAGTTGTGGATTATTAGTTACTACTTTAGGACCATAGGAACTTATGCTGCTTATCATATTCATCAAGAGGAGCTTAATCATAATAAGCTGTGATGATATATGCAGAGCTTGTTCCACAAAATTTGTTCCACCATGGTACTAAGATGAGGAATGTAATTTTAGACATTGACACGATTAGTTTAACAAGAGAACAATAAGGCTTATGTAATTTCCAGCACTAAAATTGAGGTTGGTATGTTATTTAAATAGAAATATGATCAGCCTTTAACAGTATTTGATGAGAATTATAACTAAAATACCATACCATGTAATGATTTACATAGCTTCCATTTCTTGCAATAAAAAGTGCTACTTCAAATGCAATGTCTTCAGCAGACCAAATATATGTCTTTCCTCCGTATACTTGCTAGCTTCAAGAGAAAATTAAGTACAGTCAGTAGAATGTAGATTGATTAATAGTCATTTTGTTCTGAAAACTATGAAACATTGTTAATGACTAATGGAATTAATCTAGTACAAGTTTTCTATTACGATAAAACGGTTTTGCGAAATCAACTTGGATTCATCTTAATGCAGAGCGGAGTTGACCGATGCTCCAGTACCCTCATCTAAGTCTGGTTCATATTGAAATCCCTAGTATCTGATGGTGTCACTTAGCTTTGAACGTTATGCATGTGAACACGGGGTTGAAAATGCAATGTGGATCTCGGTCAACCTATATCTTTTACTATTTTTTGCAGATTAATCTTAATTGCTTGTTGACTTCAGATTACCTGAAAAATTTTTTCAGACAATGTTGGTGTTCTTTTACTTTTTGCCCAATAATGGCTGCAGATTTTGTGTACGAATAGAAGTAACAAATTCCATGCTTTCCATATTACATATCACAAACATAATCTGAATTGAACAAATATGATGTCTCACTATCACAAACATAATCCACAAACATAATCCACTTATGCAGATTGTATGGGAGTCGTACACACATACGCAGGGCTCCCTGCCCGCGTATTGCACTGCTGGGCAGCATATTTGAAGGGCCGAGGTGCCACTGATATACTTTTGGATAGTGGAGGGGCATCATCCCGAGCGGGTCTTCCGTCAATTTGGGATGAAGCAACCATTTCCACTTGTGGTGGATACGTCGACTGCCCTTCACAAGATATCCCTCCAGGGTAAATGGGAGAAGGACTGGGTGGTAGAACATCAACTCCATATTCAGCAATGGGCCAACCGAGGGGATGAAGTTCGCACTGCCCCTCTCCTGGACGGTGATGATACGTGCCTCGTTGAGTACATGACGTGGTATAATCGCAACACAAGGCGGTACATAACACCAGAGTCTGCGTACTGGGAACTCATGGTGAGGCAACAATTCCTTCCCCTTTGTTGAAACCATTGTTCAATTAAATATCTTCAGCAGGTTTATCATGCATGAAAAAATCCACAATAATTATTGTCGTTACATCTCTACATCTCAATGACTTTTTCTTTCATTATGTTTTAAAGTAAAAAAATACTGCATGATTTAACTTCTTCATAAATAAGTGAATTTGTCTTGATCCAATTGCTTTGCGCGAGGAATGGTTAATTGGCAATGACCACACCTTTGTTCATGTATGAAGTTCAAATTTTAAAAAGGGTGGGTTGGGTTTTATGCTTTTATTTTTATGTTTTTAATAACCTATTTTTGGTTGCCTTGTAATTTCAAATGGACATTAGTACATGACCTAAGATTGAAAGCCAATTACATATTTTATGATATGCATCCATGACTACTAGATTCAAGTATGATATATGTTGCTATTTATGGTACTTCCCTTAATTGAAACTTTAAGTTTGCATGATCAAATCACTTAATTGGATTGTTGGTGTACCTTAGGAAATAATAACTTCAAAATATGTGTCTTGATTGCAGTATGATATTAATGGAGTTGTAACTCTAGTGAAGCCTACATACATAATTGAAATTCAGATATTTTCACTTATGCTAAGATTCAACTTATGTACAACCAACCATACGTGTGTTTCGGGAGTATTATCTCAATGTTTAGATTGCATAGCCACAAACATAGCAGGAAATTGCAAATTTTTGAGTGTAAGACGTGGAACTATACATTTTTGCACAGGGGGGGGCCAACCCCGATTTTTATATGCTATCTTTTTAAAGATGTTTAATAATTATGAGTAATATAAGGATTTCATTCGCTATGTTTACTACTTTTTCCTTTTGATTTTGGAACATATTTATCCATGTTTTACATCATAGCTGCGTTCCTGCTTTTATGACGCCCTTGTTTTGTAGGTTCGAACGATGATTAGGTCTATACAGAGGTGCGATGAAGGTTCTGACATGCACAATGACCTTAAATATACACTAGAGCTTGTGGAGGAGCTGGGCCGACTTAAATTGGCGGATGCGCTCGCAGAAGCATCCGACATTACTGCACAGGGCCAGGTTGCGGTAGGCAAAGTGGTGGGTCTCGAGGGGGTGGACGTCGTGGAGGTGGTCGAGCTGGTCGCGGCCGTACGACTGAGCCAGATGCCGTCTATGAGGAAGGGGATGACTCGGGTGCAGAAGAGGCATGGCTTGGCACTGATTGGGTTTTGTCTGACGATGGCGGCAGGACACCATGATGCACATCTGACGTTGGTGCTGGTCCATCCCACACTGCCGATCATGAGGACACTGTTCCAGCCCAAACTACGCCCCGTGGTCCTAGCACGGACTATGAGGACCCTCCCCGTATGTCGCCCCCAGTTTTCAATGGATCTGCCCATGATGGTGGATGCATATTTGTCCCCACACCAGGCATGCCCACCCCACCTCTAGTACACGTGGACCCCAGCATGGCGGCTTCATCTCCAACCCCGCACGACGAGGCTGTACAGATTGAGCAGATACCGGCTGAGGATATTCAGCCGGTGGAGGGTTTGCGGAGATCACGACGCCCTCCTGCGCATGCTCTTGATTGCGGGACCAGTGATGGTATGTACTCTGTCTACACTTCCCATCTTCGTGTGCTACTTGTACCATGCATTTGATTGAATATGTTAATTCAATTATGCTGTTGTGTCTGTTGAAACAGGTAAGATTAGACTTGTGAGGGCATATGGACGGAAACGAAAAGATCATTAAATGCCTTGGTGTGTGCTATTCAGTTACGCTTTTGAATCAGGTCTCAATTGTGATGTTTTGCGAACTGGTTGGCCAACAAATAGGATTTTATATGTGACTTGCCTCTTGTCAGTTCTTACTTTCATGGTTTTTAGGTAAATTGCATTTTTTCATTAAGTTGTACTGTTAGGTTTGTTGCTCCCCCCTCAACCCTAACACTAGAGCAATTACTTCCCAAATTTTAGGCATTGTGGAAAATAACTCTCTGACATTAATTTCATTATATGTGCCTGTCACGCACACACACACAAAAGAAATATAAGAAGAAGATCAAGACAAGAAGAAGGGGAAAAAATAGACTATATTTTTTGAAGGATTTTGAAGAAACCTCCAATTCCTTCTTCCTAATAGAACTTTGGTTTCTTGCCCCTAGAATTCTGCACAATGCCACTTTCATCATCACCACAACCTCTTTGCTCCCAAACCACTACAATCTGCCCATTGTAACCATCCCACCATCCTTGTTACTGTCAATAACTTGAAATATATTGATCAAATGCTACACCCATCTTTCACACATGACAAACCCTAGTTTCACCCAAATGCTCCATTCACAATCTCATCTCAATCCCCATCACCATCAACTTTATAAGCCAAAGGAAAATATATATAACTTTATGGAGAAGACAGTCTGTTTTCCATCCCCGCTTCTAATGCTGATTATTGTCTACAAAGTGGACATCCCAGACAACTTCCCATGGTTTAGGATTTGGGTTATGTCTTATTATTCCATGATCAAACAGGAAATCTGCATAAATCCTAATTCTCAATGCAGATTTCTATGTAAGTTACTTTGTTTTTATTTAAATCTGTAGCATTTGTTCTTGCTACACTGATGCCAGTAATTTTCTCCAACTATTTCAATATCTACTCGAATGGGCAAATTTCTGATTTAATGCGAATCCTCTAAATCACATTACATGGAGTGGAACTTGGCAAATCAACAAAATATCACATTCTCTTATTATGAGGCAATGTTACACTTGAGCTTTACTCTCTTATATCTGTGTCTTTACGCCCTTACGCCTCTTTGTTTCTTTGCTATTTCAATACTTTTCCCCCTAGGTTTTCTAGCAAGATTTATCTAGGAAAAGCAAAGCTGTTTCAAGTGGAGGGACCAGAACAAAAGTTGAAGAGAGAAAGAGTGTGGGAGGTGGCGAGGGAAAGTTTGGGATGGAAGCGAATGTTTATGAACGAAATGTTTATGAACGAAATGAACTGGTCAGGAAAATGGGTGGCTTGGCTAGGTATGTGTCTCTCTCCTAATTTTCTGATTCGCCTTCCCCAAAATTCCTAGATCGGCAGATCCTCCTTCTCGTTCTCTTATTTTTAATCTCCTTCAAATCCCCTCCTCTCTAGAATGATTAGATCTGTGTACAGTTGATTACAAGTTTCTTAGTAGATACTTTGGAGAATGGAATTTGTATTTTTTTTTTTCTGAGTTCTAGAGCAGTTCTAGAGCAGCTCACAATATAACTTACCTAAAGCCCAAAACAGCAAGTAATTATATGTTCTGTGGGCATGTTTTGTTCCTTTGGCTTCTTGGGGTTTGTAATTGATATTTAACATTGTATATATGTTTATGAACTTTTCATTTTGCTAGCAATTTGGGAACTTCCTAAGAAACAAAAAACTGTTTATTGATTTGTTCATCAATTAGCCTTCTCATTTTATGATTTTCAGTATATATATATATATATATATTGTGTGCGTCATTTGCTATCAATGAATCAAATCTTGTCCGTAACTTGCTTTAATGAAATGATGGAGGGCGTTCATTGCTTGAACTGGGGATGAAACAGCCTAATGATTATCTTGAGGGCATGGAGAACTGAAAATGGCTCCGTAATTGAAATTTACTATTCTGGTTGGGAAAGTAATAGGATTTAAAGCTGCTCACTCCTAGACTGCAATATGATGGTTGTAAATTATTGCTTCTCTGTTGGCATTTATTTGGTTTTTCATTGGAAAATTCGTTATTGCTATAGGACTTTATGGGGCTGCTTGCATATGAAGGGTTGAATATACCTCTAGCATGGTTCATCTGCTTAGCTTGTACTAGCAAATGGTTGTTGAAACTCTGAATTGCCAATTCTTGGCAGTGATATATACATACTAGCCGAATAGAAAAACCAAAAGATAATAATATGTATGTATACGTCTTCGTTGAGCTTCCTTGAGCTATGAAATTGAAGCTCTGTATCTCTCCAAATAACAATCACATATACTATAGGTAAGTGTTTGTAATTGATTATTCATGTCATTGTTCAACTTCTAGCTGCTAAGGTGAAGTTAAAATGGATGATACAACTGTATTCATTTGCCTATAAATTAGCTTGGATACTTATTTGAGAATGATATATTACTGTTTCATTTGCATATAGTAAAATTAATGTATTTTATTTTTTGAGAATTAATGTCTCTTTTGATTTGATTAATGTAAATCTCTATATCCTTTACAAATCAAATTATTTATATCTATGTTTTCTGATATAAATCATTTGATTTTTAAAGTATATAACATTTAGAATTATCTTAATCATTACTCTTTTTTCACGGCAAGCACGTGTTTTGCACGTGCTGCCCTAACTAGTGTACTAAAAAAATGGTGGTGTAGCTGCCTTCCCTTTCTTCCCGTTTGGATAGTATTCAATGGTATCTTTGTTTTTGCGTTTGATTAGCTGAACTAACCAGTCAAACTCTTTTTCTCAAATGCATAATATTTTGGACTGGACAGGATATAGTCTGACCTAAGCTTATGTACCATGTAAAAAAGCAAACTTAGATATAGCTTAGCCCCATACGTGGTGTTTCAGAGGTAGCATATGGGATCTAAAGCATTGGTTAAGCATGCATTGAATATCATGGGAATTGGTTAAGCATGCATTGGTTAACCTTTATAATCATTTGTTGAAAATGCGATTATTGTCATATATATATGTATGGCAAATGCTTGCTTCAGTATGAACCTGAGACATTTCCTCATCTATTAGGAAAAAGGACTGTTGGGGCATTGCACCAAACCTCTTGAAGAATGTTCCCGTTAGAAGGGAATCGGCCTCCAACAAATTGGCCATCTGTGGTTTGCAGGTAAATTGGTCTCGATTTAATGTTAAAATTAAAGAAGGTTCTTAAAGCCATAGCTTCTAACAATATCAATGTTAAAACATATCAGATATAGGCCTAGTGCACCACTTGTTCTTCGGGGGATCAGTTGCACATTTGAGGGAGGGTACAAATTATGTATTGTTGGCAGAACTGGCAGTAGGAAGACCACTCTCATAGGTGCTCTATTCCGTCTACTCGAGCCAGCTGGAGGGCAGATTATAGTCGATGGGATTGAAACCTGTACTACTCCACTATGCCGTTGCAGTCCTTAAACTTGAAGACTAAGACATGTGCTTCGTACTTGGGCTGTCATTCACTAAACTGATCATGCTCCAAAAGTTGGGAACTATATAGGTGTCATGAACTTTTATTTGGCTCTTGGGTTTGAGGAAAGGTATATCATACACTTAGATTGGCACGTTAACTTTTGAAGTTGAAGTGCGACATTTGTATAAAGTACTCTCTGTGATAGAACAATATTATATATTAATTTAGAATAATATTACAAGTCACGTCATCATTTTGGGGTTTTATCTAGTGTGTTTGGGACTCCAGAGCTGTGTTACTTGTTTTATTAGTTGGTCGGTGTCAATTTTTATTCGTGGTTATTTCGTTCTTGACTTTGTATATTTTGGGTATTAAATTGTCAGAATTGACTTGAAGAATTTTCACTCATTTTTTGGTGTATCTGATTTTTCATGTATGGAAAATTCCAATAGTGTGGCGTTTAAAGTTTGGATTTTCTTTGATTGGTATGGATTGCAATGAATCCTTTCAGTGGATTTCGAAATCATCCGTCCAGAGGTTTTGCATTCATTGTTGTTTTTCATGTCATTTACATTCGTTAATCGTGACTCATTTTGTAACTACACAATAATGGACTTAAGTGATTGTGATGGTTGGGTTACGACCAAAGCATTACATTAATATAGCTAATTGAATGTACTAGACCGACTAGGACCAAAGGGGACCGAATAAGACCAAAGCAGTGCACTTCAACAAACTCGAGTATTATAGTTACTTCCCATACATACATTCGTTAATCATGACTCATTGTGTATGGGCTGCTCTTGTGACACTGAAATACACACTTTCATGTACTTAAGTGAACCAAATAGATCACATACGACCAAAGCATTACATTAATATATAGAATAAAATGTATTAGACCGAATAGGACCAAAGGGGACTGAATAAGACCAAAGTAGATACAATGGACCGAAGGGGACCGAATAAGACCAAAGTAGATACAATGGACCGAATATGACCAAAGTAGTGTACTTCAACAAATTATTTATTACAGTTACTTCCCATATATACATATCTGCTAATCAAACAGTTGTAAAATGATGACACTTTTACTTAAACCACACACACGAAACTAGTTACTTAGCATATATATCTTACTGAATACCACAACAAGAAGTCATACTCTTGCATTCATTTACCCGTACGTTGTCTCGTGGGTGCATCAACTTCAGCATCTGCCACAACATGGCCCACCACTTCGTTCAAAATGTTCACACTCAAGGTTGCAATCCTCCTTGCATGGTCACACTCCTCAATGGCAACTTCCAACTGAAACCTTAACAAGGTGTGAGTAATGTCTCCACTGTCGTAGTTGGTTCCTTCACTTCGAGAAGTGCTCGGTGGAGTTGAGGTTGATATGTTTGGAGTTGCCCACGATGCGGACGCACCACTCTGCGCATTTATACCATTACAATGCAAATACTCCATGTATGCGGCTTTTGCTTCCCTTCGATCTTTATATGATTTGTGATTGGCGTTTGGGAACTTATGAACTTGTCTGCTTGCATCTAGCCAGCTGTTGTATATGCCTGGAAAACGACCGTTAAACACAATGTAGGTACGTCCCATCCTGCTCTACAAAGATAGCGGAAAGTCCTTGCACCAGAACGGAGAATGCACCTTCTTACTAGTGGAATGCGTCTGTTTTGGATGATGTAGGAAAAATGGAAAAAGAAACTCGATCTCTACAAAGTCGAGTTTCTTTGATACCGCCTTTAACATAAAAATGAGTTACAAGTAACTCGATATCTAACTTACCGAGTTTCTGAATTGTCGTCACATCAACGTATTGCGTCAACAGTAACTCGAGTACCTGGTTATCGAGTTTTAAGTTAAACTAGATGTACTATATATCGAGTTATAATTTACCATCCCCCCACAGTTTAGAACCCATGCACGTGTCTCTCTCCTGCTTTGCTGAAAATCTTCAATGTGTGGGTCCTGAAAAACAAACTCTGCGAGGTGAACACATTTTGCTGACCCCAAAGACAGTTTTCTTGTCACTAATGCATCCGATCCAAGCGTGCTACAGCTGTGGTCCCCTTCATCTTGGTTGTGGCACATCTCCCTGACAGGTATATCTTGTCTTTTGAAGAACTAGGATTACACTTAGATCGACACTTTAGTATACTTTTGATTACCTTCTTACTATTGTTCTTTGTGGACGTGTATATATAGATTTGCTATACATATATATATATATATATGTAGATACACACATATTTATATATATGTCTGTGTAAATATATGTATATATAAACACATGGGACAACGGATTATATGTATGATTTTCACACACACACACACACCTAGTAAAATATATATATATATATATATATATAAACATATACGTATGTTTATATATAATGTGTGGAATTGCAAACATTTTGTTAGGAACACATAGGTATGTTTATATATAAATGAATAGCATTTTGTATAAACATAATGCTATTCATTTTCGAAGACATTTTGTTCGAAATTGCAAAAACTGTCAATATTGTTCAATTCGAACTGGTAATTTTTCTTACAAAATAATTAATTATTGTGTACTCTTAGGACACACATTAGCAACATCCTATACCACTGAAATGCTTCACTATATATATATATATATGTGTGTGTGTGTGTGTGTGTGTGTGTGTGTGATAGTGATGCCAGCCTATATTGTTGGTCTATATGTATATATATATATATATATATATATAGCAATGACTGAATATATACATGGGAACATATATATAAACAAACACTGTAGGGTAAATGCCTATGACTTTTGCATTCATTCATCCATTGATATCAACAATGATGTTACAAACAATCAGAGGTTTAAATTGTACGGCTCTTTCAGTTCTGAAAGGCTTCAGTGTGTGGGTTTTGAAAAAGAAAACCTGCGAGGTGAACAAGTTTTGCTGACCAGTTTATCATTTTCTTCCTCACTATTGCATTCTCACCAAGCGCGCAACAGTTGTGGTCCCCGATGTGAGAGTGTACGGGGGAATCAAGTTTGTGAAGAATACTTAGGATATCATTATAATCTTCGTAAAAGGTTAATTATTGCTGCATTAACATAACCCCCTATCTTCTGTATGATAACCTCAATTAATGGTTCTTATCCAAGTCTACCATGGGTCGTCATTGCTTCTACATTTACTACGATGGTGAGCAGTATTTCCATGACTTGCATGGGCTGTCCTATAAACGCGAGTCAGTGAACCAGAAGTTCATTGAGTTGAAATGCGGAACACATTTGAGAAAAATGCACCGGAAGATAGAGAAAGCTATTGGGTTGGACAGGGAGTCACATAAGATATCCATCATGTACTGTGCCCCCCAGCTACTTGTGAATACTCAGGTTGTCTACAACTCAAATCCGTTGGGTTGCGATGCTGACGTGGACATGATGTGGACAGTGATTAAGCGGACCCCCCAGTTCATAGCGTCCAACTTGTATGTAACCGTTGAGGCGGTTGGGGTCCATGCTGGTGCAAGTTCACAACATGGCAGTGGGGTGGAAGAGCCACAATCATTGCCGCATGGCGTGCATGCTTCCTTCGCTGATGCCACGCCTTTGCCCTACAATAGTCAACCATGCAGTTCGGTTGCGTTCTTGGACAACACCCAGGTGTTGGGCGGCACCCATACAGATGACGTGGGCGGGTCTAGTCACGCATATGAACATGTCCAAGCCTATATGGAGGGGGGAATTGATGTTGATGCCAGCCGAGACGTGTACGAAGAGTTCATTGATACTGATGGACCAGTGGACGATGCTGCGGTATTAGATGCACCACAGATTGAAAACAACGAGGAGGATTGCCCTACTACAGTGTCGATCCCAAAATGGATCACATCAAACACATGGGACAATGTGTTTGACCCATCCCCGGCTTTGGGTGCAGAACATCTTACAAGTTGGCATAAAGTTGACCAGCCAGTGAAGGGGATGCTATTCAAAAATAAAGCCTCCGTGAAGTACGTGTTGACCCTCTACTCTGTGGAGCACAATAAGCAATACAAGGTCATCAAGTCTGACACCAATAGGCTGGTGGTGCGGTGCATACACGAGGCATGTCCATGGTCAATTTGGGCCAGTTACAGCAAGAAGCACGGGATGTGGCAAACCAGTAAATGTAAGGGTCCCTACAGTTGCACATCCCTCCAAGTAGCGACTGATGGGCGGATGATGGATTCAAAGTTCATCTCCATTGCGCTTGAGAAGTATGTACGGGAGGACCTAACCTGAAAGGTAAAGGACCTACGTAGTATGCTGCATGCGAAGCACGGGCATGATGTAACTATGTACAAGGTTTGGGAAGCCAAACAAAAGGCAGTTGCGCGTATTTACGGGGATTTTGACGAGTCCTACGCGGAATTGCCGCGGTTTCTAGCGGCATTGTCCGATGCAGATCCAGACACTGTAACCACGTTAAAGTGCGACCCCCGTGTCCCGGGGTCTTGTATATTCAACTCCGCGTTTTGGGCTTTCGGTCCGTGTATTAGAGGGTTTAGGCATTGTAGGCCGGTGATAAGTATAGATGCAACACACCTCTATGGCAAGTACAAAGGAAAGTTGTTGATAGCAATGGTAACAGATGGTAACAACGAGGTTTATCCACTAGCGTTTGCCGTTGTTGAAAGCGAGAGCACGGAGACATGGGGATGGTTCTTGGCATGCCTGTTGACCTATGTTACGGACCGGACCAATTTGTGTATAATCTCCGACAGGCATCGTGGGATACAATCATGCTTCGATGACACCACTAGGGGCTACTTGCAACCGCCCTTAACCCATCACCGGTATTGCCTCCGCCATTTAGTAAGCAATGTTAACACTAACTTCAATAGTGTGGCGTTGAAAAACTTGGTATGGAAGGCAGCAACTGCAAATCAAGTTAGGAAGTTTGAAAACACCATGGATTGCATCAAGAATGTCAACCGGGCTGCGTACGACTATCTTAAGGAAATAGATCAAGAAAAGTGGACACTTGTACATGACCATGGCCACCGATATGGGGCAATGACAACCAACCTGTCAGAGTGCTTCAATGGGGTACTTAAGGGCGCACCTAGCTTGCCCATAACTGCAATGGTGATGTTCACATTTTACAAGGTGAACTCGTACTTTGACGATCATCGAAACAAAACCCTAGAGCAGTTGGAAGAAGGGCAATTGTGGTGCAAATATGCCTATGACAAGTTCGAGGCAAATCAAGAGAAGGCGAAGCTCCATATGGTTAGAAGGATGAGCGCGCAACAGCACTTATATACAGTGGACACACAGTTTTCACTGTTGAACACTAGCGGGTGAGCTCACACCCATAAGGTTTCCCTCATTGACATGACATGCACGTGCGGGAAATGGGAAGCAAACAAGATCCCCTGTTCACACTTGATAGCAGTTTGTGCCAAGCACAACCACGATGCCACAGAGTATATGGATCGTTTCTACCGCGTGGAAGAACGGTATCATAGCTACGAGCCGATATTCCAACCACTGAAAGATAGGTTAGAATAGCCGGAGCCAGAAGAAAGGAGAATCGTGATGCCAAACCCACAGTTGATCCGAGAGAAAGGTTGGCCGAAGTCCACGAGAATCCGCAATGAGATGGATGACGAGGATAGGGAGTTGCCAACGTCATTGTGGATTGAGAATGGACCAAAGTTGAAGTGTGGGCTGTGTCGCCAAGAGGGTCATAACCGTCGTAGATGTCTGACTCGAAATGTGGCATCAACAAGCCATGGTGGTACGTAGAAGGTAACAATTACAAGTCAATGAGGTATGAGGGGGTAACAAGATCCCCTATTCTTCATTAGTTTTGTCAATTAGTGTTGTTACAAGAGGTCTAAACAGTATGAATTGAAATGGAGTGGTATACATGATGTTGTATACCAAATTGAAATGGGGTGGTATTCATCGGGTCTTTATTTCCCTAACTGTATATGTTTTGCTTTAGATTGCTAATTTTTGGCCAAGGTGTAACTTTAGAAGCATTTGCATTTAAGCAGGCAAGCTTGAAGGGTTCTTGAATGCCTTGTCAATTCAATTTATTAATTAATGTGGGTTGTATACTAATTTTTGGTCTGGTTACTCCTCAGAAAGGAGGCAGCCCTGCAGCAAAGGGAGGTTTGTAGTTCCAATACTGTTGCCATGTCCTGTGTGGCAAAGGTGCCAGACTTGAGACGTACCATGGATGAAGTTGTTAGAACGAATGAAGAAATCCGGCAGTCATACTCAAAGAATCGGCCATCTTTTGAAGAGAACAAAGTCATGGTGTCAAATGTGCAGACACCATGACTGCCTAAAACCATTGTTGGCGACGGATTTCCAAGTTTCAAGTTACAATTGTGAAGTATCAAATATTTGGGCTGGACATTTTATTTTTGTATATCTACATTCGTTAAATGTGTAGCTTTACTTACATGGATGATTTCCCTAACTGTATTCGAAATGAGGACATGATTTGTTTGATGCATGTCCGAAATTGTTGTATAGATGATTTGATTATGGAAGTGGTTGGAAGTAGATGGATGAGTTGTTGTGTATAGTTTGGTTGTGAACGAGTCCACTTTTATGATGAATAAATAGCCCAAATTAGCTGTACTTTTAGGTGTGAACAGTGTTGCATCAGTTGTTACTCCATGCAGGAAATATATTCCCAAATTATACCCTATCTTCAAGCTACAGAGATTTCCGCAAGAAGAAATGCTCCCAAACCCACTACAATCTGCCCATTGTAACCATCCCACCATCGTTGTTATTGTCAAAAGGTAAATATTGCTCAAATGCTTCACTCACCTATCTTTCACACCTTTAAAACCTAGTTTTCACCCAAATGCTCCACTGACAATCTCATCGCAAGAAATGCTCACCACCAACTTTATAAGCCAAAGGAAAATATTTACCAAATTATGGAGAAGACAATTTGTTATCCATTCCAGCTTCTACTGCTGAGTCTTGAGCAATAAGAAATGGTCACAAATTCGCTATATATAACTTGACAAACTTCAGATGAACATAACTCGATTACCAATAATTTGAGTTATGCAGAAGACCCTTCTGGACAGTTCGATTCCTGTTCGACTGCAGATGGATCAATCCAAATTAAAAGTCATTGGGCCGGATTAGGAACATAACTCGAATTAGCTGTAATCGGGTTATGTGGAAGACCCTCCTGCTCCCTTGGATTCCTCTTGGACTGCAATTGGATCAGTCCAAATATCTGGGCTGGGCGAGGGAGCCCAGTAAAAAGTAACTCGATTTACGTATAATCAGGTAATGTGAACGTAACCCGGTACATGTGGAATTGAGTTATGTGAACATTTTCGTGTCAGTTACAGTACACTTAACTCAATTTCTTAGTAATCGGATTACGTGGAAGACCCTCCTGGTCCCTTGGATTCCACTTGGACTACAATTGGATCAGTCCAAATATCTGGGCTGGGCGAGGGAGCCCAGTAAAAAGTGACTCGATTCACTTATAATCGGCTAATGTGAACGTAACCCGGTACATACGAAATTGAGTTATGTGAACTGGCTCGGGTCAATTACAATACACTTAACTCGATTTCTTAGTAATCGGATTACGTGGAAGTCCCTCCTGGTCCCTTGGATTCATCTTGGACTGCAATTGGATCAGTCCAAATATCTAGGCTGGGCGAGGGAGCCCAGTAAAAAGTAACTCGATTTACTTATAATCGGCTAATGTGAACGTAACCCGGTACATACGGAATCAAGTTATGTGAACTGGCTCGTGTCAGTTACAGTACACTTAACTCGATGTATTAGTAATCGGGTTACGTGGAAGACCAACCTGGTCCTTTGGATTCCTCTTGGACTGCAATTGGATCAGTCCAAAAATATCTAGGGATCGGTGGGGGGGCCAGTTCGAGTAACTCGATTTACCGATAATCGGGTAACGTGCACGTAACCCGGTACATACGGAATCGAGTTATGTGAACTGGCTTGTGTTAGTTACAGTACACTTAACTCGATGTATTAGTAATCGGGTTACGTAGAAGACCCTCCTGGTCCCTTGGATTCCTCTTGGACTGCAATTGGATCAGTCCAAAAATATCTGGGGATCGGTGGGGGGGCCAGTACGAGTAACTCGATTTACTCATAATCGGGTAACGTGCACGTAACCCGATTTATATGGCATCGAGTGATGTGAACTGGTCTCGTGTCAGCCATCCGACCCAACATGGATTCCTTTCAGCTTCTCTAAAGACAACATGGATTCCTTGGAGGAGAACAAAGCACATAACTCGATATTAGTTTAATCGGATTATGTGTAAAACAAACTCTTTAGTACTGAACGTACGAAGCATCAACAGTTATTTACAGTTTGCACAAAAAATCGAAGTGAAGATTTGCAGAACGATGACTTCTCAATGGCGGAGAGACAATGAGGATGGTCCCCCTGATCTGAAGGCGAAGGCCCCCTACTTTTTCAAGATTATTATGCCAGAAACTCTTCGAGAAGGAAAGCTTGTAAGTATTGTAGCAAGTTCGGTATATTTTTGTCTTCTCAATCATACTTTTATATGAACGGCGTCCACTTGATATATGTTTGTTGTGATTCTTGAAAATATTTACATTTGTTGATGACCAAAGTGATGAAAATCTGTGAACATGGTTAAGCAGTATTATGAACTCGTATTTTGATGTGTTTTTGTGGCGTCGGGTATAGTTATAATTGGGTAAGAATTCCTGCACTTTGATGGAAAATACAGGTAAAGAACTTAGTTCAAGAGAATAGGATTCGAATAGGCAATGAAAACAGAGATGTGAACTGGGAAATTAGTGGAAATAGTGGATACAATAATTAGAAGCATAAACATAAGGGGCAGAGCCATGTTGCTCCTTGGGGGTGCCATGGCCACTTTAACCAATTTTTAAATTTTCTCAACAGCATATATAGCAAAAAGCCAAAAGGATATAGGCCCCCTCAGATAATTATAATCGCCCCCCCCCCCCCCATTTGTTCAGAATACTTAAATTTTGTCTAACAGGTAAAACTTCTCCTCGAATAAAAGAACCCTTTCTTCCCAATTATTGAAAGACTTGTACTTAATCTAGTGGACAATGACCTACTCTCTACAAATAGAATAGATGTTAGCCCATTGCAAAGCATAGCTTTTTTACAGTAGTGTTTCATTCTCATGGTTAATTGGCTACGTGCCTTTCCCTTTAATTTCCTTGTCAATATTGCTGCCAGCCTCATTGTTTAGTTAATATTAACAAAACAAAACTCATCTCAACACAGTCACACAAAACTGAAAACCCTCACAGCTAGTACAAACAGTACTATCCCATTTTTTTTCCATCTCATTGCTGCTATAGTAGAGTAGTGAACTTGGAAGTGTGTGAGGATGTGAGAGAAACATGTACAACTGTATTCAAAGAAGGCAAGTAGAATGCAGATGAAGACGTAGTTGGAGAATCTAAAGGGTGTTTTTACCAAAGTAGATATAAACATTTCTTTTACTACATGTGTGAGTGAGTGGTCTCCCAGCATGCTGAGACTCACACATGCTGTGTGTGAGATTCCTCCTCCACTTAGAAGGAGCATTTTAAGCAAATCATAGTTCTCGAATTACTATAGGATGGTTTGAAATGAATTGAACAAATATTAGGGAAAATTATACTTTACTATCTTCGATTATACCCTAAGTATATTGTAATGTATGTGTAGAATCATTTTGAGTTAAGAGTTCGCCCCCACAAGATTAAAAGATTGGCGCCCCCTCCAACACGTCACTCATAAAATTCTTCCCATCCCAAATCCCAACTGTGCAGTCATGCAAGCATGATAGCCTTTTGTCTTTTCCATTATTCGCTAAAGCATGATATCCACATTCATAGATTTTTAGTTTTTAGTTATACAATTTTTGTGTAGTACATCAGATTACCTGGTTCACATCATATGTATTGAATTTAATTGTCGTTAAACATAATAACCCGTAATGTATGTATGTTATTGCTCATGTTAAACATGTGTTTGAATTTAATGTTTGAACCTAATGTATTATACTTATAATATTATACTTATGTTATGTAGATTTTTTTTACAGCAGATTCCAAGGAAGTTTATTCACGAATATGGAGTTGAACTGTCAGATATGGCCGTTCTTACAATTCCAAATGGTACAACATGGAAACTCAAGTTGACAAACCGTGATGGGGAGGTTTGGTTTCAAAATGGTTGGTGCGAATTTGCAAGCTGTCATGCTCTAACCCTGGGGCACTTGCTAGTTTTCAGATATGAAGACAATTCACACTTTCATGTACTGATATTTGATGCCACTGCAACAGAAATAGACTATCATTTACATGACCAACTCCAACTTTGTAGAATGGAAGATAATGACAGTGATGATAACTCTGTTGAAATCATGGATGGCTTTACTAGGGGAGAGGGTTCAGGTGTGAATCTTACACAATAATTTTCAAATTTTAACTGGTTGATTGTGTAAGCCTGTTTACTATTACTTTCATGTGCATGACTTCATATTTTCATGTCATCTCAGGATCAGGTCATGGTGTTGGACCGGAATCTACTTGCAATAGGAATTGTGGGCCATCACATGACCAATGTCCTAAGAAAGATGGTGGTGTAGATGAAAATCTTGTGAGAGCCAGTGCTTTGAAATCGGAAAATCCCCTTTTCACGGTTATCATTCATCCGTCATATGTTAATGGCAAGGATCGTGCGGTAAGCTTTCAAATTAATGTATTTTGTTGGGTTTTCTCAATGCATGATAACTTTGATTTTTCATAGATCAATTAGGAAGCATGTAGCAGATAGTTGATGGGTATAGGTATTGTTGGTAATGATTTGGTTCTTTGTGTTTTTAGGGGAATTGAAGTTTCATCTATATTTAACAGTGTCGCCTAGATATGAAATAGTATCACCTTAGGTGGTAGAAGGAAATCACATGCTTCATGTAAAGTCATTATGAATAACATGATCAAATCACTGGCATCCGCATAACTGCCCGTCAACCATCAGCATAACAAATAATAGTATTGCATCATAACTACTATAATGAAGTGTGGGTTCAACATTAATATGAAATATATATTCAATGACTTTTTTGTACAGAGTTTACCCCGTGACATTATCAACTACTTACCGACAAAAGGCCTTACGAAGGACTACACCAAAGGAAGTATACACACTGTGAAGCTCTAGGTTGTGGACCAATTATGGCCTGTGAAGTTATATGTGTATAAACGAAGTGTGGGTTCATCATGTGTCGTATCTGCTGGTTGGTCTGCATTTGCGAGGGGAAATGGCTTGCAAGTAGGAGATGTTTGCATATTTGAGCTGATCATGGGGGAGGATGTTGTGTTCAAAGTCCACATTTTCAGATGTTAAGTGGTTACAAACTCTAAAGACCAAAGTATATAATGTAGATTGTATGGGAGCTTCTTATTTTGTTGTTTTTTGTAATATGCCCATAGTTGTGACGATCTAAAGTATTTACATATTTATGTTTATGTCTCTGTGATTTTCCTATTAGTGAGGATTTTGTTGTCTTTTACATGACATAGTAAGAGTATGGACAGTGATTAATGAATGAGTTTAAATGTGCTTGGTGTCAAATGATTGATGGGGGGTTGCAATGATTTTCCTAGCACAACAATATACCTCTAGCACTTTCATCAGTTTAAAGGTCATTGAAAAAGTTGATAGATCTAAAATTTAAAACAACATATACTAGCCCAAAAACATTTGTGCAACAACACAAAATCACCAATAAAAAGGCTAAAATAAATTAAGTCCAATTAACCAATTTTACTGAAACAAACAACTAGCTCTTTAAAAAGTAATTTGTGAATAATTTTGCCTTTACCCAGCAGACGCACACATCAAAAACTCAAAAAACAAAAAACTCTCAATGGCTAAGAAGCTGCCGAGCTAGAGGGCAGAGTCGCCTCCCTTAACTTAAAGTCGTAGCTCCGTCCCTGTGCATTGGGTACGTTGTAAAAGTAATGAAATAGTAGCGTTCAGTACAGCAACAAACGCTATTATTAAGTTGAAAGATAGAATAATTACTATACATTTCTAGAGATTAAGCTGAGAGAACTCAAGATCAACCGAATTAGTGACCACTAGTGCAAGACAAACTGGACTTAGCTTGGATACATAACTCGAGTCTACAGTAATCGAGTTATTCAGAGAATCCCTCTGGAGACTTGGATTCCTCTTGGACTGCATATGGATTAGTCCAAATATCTGGGTTGAGCGTGGGAGCCCATGAACATAACTCGATATTTTTATAATCGATTTCTGTTGAATATATTACGTATCCAAGTAATTATAACTCGAGCCTTAATATATCGAGACATAAGTAAGACTCCTCTGGACACTTGGATTGGTCTTGGACTGCATGTGGATCAGTCCACATATCTGGGCTGGCCGTGGAGGCCCGGTGAACATAACTCGATTTCTTAGTAATCGAGTTATGGTATAGATATCCAGTTAAGTGTAGGGACCCTCTGGACATTTGGATTGCTCTTGGATTGCATGTGGATCAGTCCACAAAGCCGGGGGCCCGGTGAACATAACTCGATTTCTTAGTAATCGATTTATTCCTTTACTCGGCTTTTGGATAATCGAGTTATGTGGACAGCCCCTCTTGACGACATAGGTCCCATTTGGACTGCATGAGGATCAGTCCAAATGTCTGTGCAACTAGATTGCACATAACTCGATGGATTTGAAATCGAGTATTATGATAACTCGGTTACTATGAAATCGAGATATGTGATTACCCACCTTTATAAGCTCTCCCCCAGTTCTGCAGCATTTGCAGCTGTTCGAAATTCCATCTTCGATTGCTCTCACTGCATCTGGCTAGAATCAACAAATTTTCGCACAAATTCTTCGAAGGCTTGACATAGTAAGACTCTTTTAACTGTTATTGTTTTTAAAATTACACATTGGTGGTGTTATGTTAAGCATCAATTTTTGATTGATTCTTCAAACTTCATTGTTTATGTAGATTGTGATGAAATTGGGTGTTTGTCTAGTCAAATGCTTTGTTGTTACTAAGGTTACTTGTCTAGTCATTGTCGTAGGTTGGCTTCAACTAGTCTCCTTCCACAAAATGAGCTTGCCAATGGCTCCATATATGTTTTCAACAGCCTTATGCTGTTTGTATGTCTGAATTGTACATTGTGCAATTTAATGTTTTTTGGGGCAAAATAGGAGAAACTTACTACATGTATAATATTATGTTTCCTGTATAATATTATTGCTGTTAGAATGCTTTCTATCGGTGTGTGACATTATTGAACATTTTGACAAAATTCAATATGTTAACAATTTGCATAGTATTTCTTTGAGTTCAACTAAAGCATAGTAATGTCTACGGCTCTATCTTCAAATTATTGAGTCGGACCAAAATGCATTACAATTATTCCACCAACTACACAACCTGTGAATTTCTCATGAAGTTTTTCATTGTGTTGTTGTAAACTGTATATCAAGTATATTGCATGGATAATTTTCTACACATGGTAGTGCATTATTCTCCAAATTTTGTTCTCTGCTTCAAACTTCATTGTCTATGTAGATTGTGATGAGATGATCTGTTTGGATATGAAAATATCAATGGGTTAGGTAGTATGAATGTTCTGTGTATCTCGATTTCGTAATGCAGCATTTGGTTCTGTTTTTTTATGAGCTCATCGTGATTCTTCTACTGACCATCAGTTAGTTATGGCTCGAAAGAGGGCTAAGCGGGCAAAATCCAAAGCTGCATTCGAACCTGAAGTGGTGTTTGATCAATTAAGGTCCCTCACGCCCGAAAATGAGCAAACCTTTGAAACCTTGATTAAGCGTAGGTGTATTTGGGGAGAAAGGCAAATCAATCTACATGAACTGCATCCTTCTGTCCGTGAGAATCTACAGTGTAGGCATTGGCTGTCCCTGTGTACAAACATACAACCCCCTCCAGCTGACTTGATTAGAGAATTTTATTCGAATCTCTCGGTGCATGAGGATCTCGGTGGTCACAGAGTGGCATCGTGCATACGTGGTGTGCCGTTTACAATAACTCGGAATCTTGTATCTAAAGCTCTTGATGTACCTATAATTGATACACCTACTTATCCATATTCTAGGTCTCCTTGTATTGATGATGTTATGGATGTCCTTTGTGGACGATCAGTCACTCGAGGTTTTGACCGAAGTATTAGCTCGAGTGAGTTGACTGAGCTTAATTATATATTCTTTAGGATAGCTTGTCACAACATTTTCCCTATCTCTCATATCCATACAATCCCTGTAGATAGGTGTTTCTTTCTTTACGCCCTCGTCACCAATAGTTCCATTTGTTTTCCTTCCCTTTTCATTGAAACCATAGTGGAGGTGCGTAGGAGCAAGTATAAGAGGCATGGTTTGTTTTTTCCGGTTCTCATCCATAGGGTCCTTAAATATTTAGGATTAAATAACTTTCCTTCCCAAGAGTTAGTTCACATCCAAGCCCTCATAGGAGCCACATTTTTGAAACAGCTAAGTGCCCAAATGAAGTTTGTTGAAACCAGTGTTGGTTCATCCAAGAGACCACGAGTACGGTCTACTACTGGAGATGTTCCAAATGAGGACATGCATGGGGATCCCACAGCTACTGCTGCCGAGGATAGCGATGATGAGGTAGATGTTGACACTGCTGCTGCAACACATACAAGCCCTCCTCCTCCCTTTTTTCGTGCAATGATGGAGACCATTATGACAACTCAGGCAGCCCAGGGGCAGCTTCTCGATGGTCTTCTTGCTGAGGTTGCAGCTCTACGAGCGGACTTAGCTGACATAGACGTCCTGTGCCACCTTCTCCACCGCCTGACTCTTGATGATTGCCATTGGGCATTGAACTTAATAAGAGACGAATTTTTTGTTGTTGCTGTAGCATATTTCGAGAATTGTATGACAGTTCTATGAAGTGGCTTTAAGGCAGTTGAAGATTTTGTTATTTTAGTGGCAGTTTGAAAAACATGGTATGAGTTACAAGTAATTTGTGAATAACATGTATGATGGTTATTTTCATGCCCAATGTTACTATTATTAGTATTATTTAAAATCCTGTTCATATAGTGTTTTTCCAGCCTATATTGACATGACAAACCCTAATAACTTCAATTGTAATGCTTGGACCATGAAATGAGGTTATAAATGCACCACAACGATGACATTCTTTCTACCCCGCTAACTTCGTAGGTTGATTAAGCTATGAGTCGCAATGCCTCAACATCAAATCGTACAATGCGAAACAAGTTTGGATCTACTTCAACAAATGGATCATCACAAGTTCCAACAGATCAATAACTACATACATACACAGACCACTATGGAGGGAAATGGGTTGGGAAGAAGAGAGATTTCGTGAATATGCCAATATACACGTACGAGAGTCTTGGAAGCGTTGGGCACATCATGGTTGGCAAACCTACAAAACTAAGTACAGATACCACCGCAATAGAGTTCACAGTAGCAGAACCATTATGGTTAACCCTATACGAGAAGCGGTGTGAGTTAGAGGTGTATTGTCGATGGCACTGGTTACGAGTTCCTAAGGCACGCTCAGCCGAGTTACCTAGAGATCAACCTACCAACATACTTGCTCGTCTTGAACAAGAGAACAATCAAATGCAAAGGCGACTAGACCATTTTCACTCAATCCAAAAAGCTAGGAAGCATTTAAAGGGGAAGGTGCAAGAGCAAGTCATCAAGTCCATTAATGAAATTACTGCGTTAGATGATGAAAGAGATATTTCAGATTTCTCAGATTCAAGCAATGATGATTTCCAAAAATTTCTACCTACGAACATTAGACGTTGTTGTTAATGTCTACACATTCTGTGCAATACAAAACGTTGTTGTTAATGTCTGGCAAATGATGATTATGTACGTTCAACTTTTGCAGCTCTAAAGATGAACTGTTCATTACTTTTGGCTAAGTTTATATGACATCAATTTCTCATTTTTTCTCTGCTGTTCTTTGTTGCTACATACGATTCGTGTGCGGAAGGTTGGACAATGTCCATTGCTTTGTAATGTAGGAAAACCCTTAGGAAGTGAAATGACTATCAGAACTTAGATTTATTGCACATTACTTGTAGGAAAATTTAATAGATCCAATACATACAGACTCATCCAAATCACACAAACCAACCACACATATGATTCAATAATACGAATAATTCATTTATATGAGTTGTTTTAGTCACGGAATCATATACACGTATCCGTGTATCTTAGTTCTGATAGTGTACTACTTTATATAGATACATTACATAAAGACTCATCCAAACCAGACTAACCACGCACTCACCTAGTAATCCATATGGCTCACACAACACACTGTCACAACAATAATTGGTTTGCTTAGAAATAGGGTAAATGCCTAAAAGCTTGAGCAGCCTTTAAAATGTTTCATTCAAGTTATTGGTTTGTTGTAACATTGATCCATATTTGTCCCTAATGTTGCGATTGTGATGATCGGAACCCATTGATGTAAACCTTGGAAGCATAGTTCTCTTCATGTAATTTTAAAAGGGAGGTTTGAGAAGTATGTAACTACAGTGCATATCCATAAAAACTCCCTGAAAAGTTTGTAAGAGAATATTTATGTAAACCTAGTGTTGCTACACTCATTGCTCGTAATAGTAGCATTTGGCAAGTGAGGTTGGAGAAGGCTGACACAGCTCAGTACTGTTCAGCCAAGAAGAGTTCATAGTTCTGCATGTGCTGCTCAACAGCTCGGCACTGTTGAACCTTGTTCAGTCATATCATCCATGCTCACGTGAATACACATGTATTCAACCTTTTGCAATGCAGTATTTTCGAGGATGCAGAGGATCCCTCAAAAGTGTAAGCAAAATTTTGGGGGTGAGCAGTTCCACCATTGCATTACTGATGTTCGCAGTTCTGCATGTGATGCTCAACAGCTCAACACTGTTGAACCTTGACCATAAGTACCCATCCTCACTCACGTGAATACACAGATGTGCCACCCTTTGCGATGCACCTTTTTTTCAGGAGGCAGAGCATCCCTGAATTGGTTATGCATCAATTTTGGGGGATGAGCTGTCCACCATTGCTACACTGATGCTCGCAGTGCTGCATGTGCTACTCAACAACTTTGCATTGTTGAACCCTATCCAGTCATATCAGCTACACGCACGTCAATACACAGATATGCATCCTTTTGCAATGCACCATTTTCAAAGATCCAGAGCATCCCTAAAAAGTTTATGATACATTTAACACAGCTTGACACTGTCTCGTCAAGTCACGTCAGATAAAGCACAGGAATGCTGAATAGTCTTCAACAAGACATACCAAACTGGTCAGAGGAAAGTATAAAAACCACTTCCATCAAATATAAACCGTACCTGTGATTAAAGTCCCTAATTAAATATAAGCATAAACATCACTAGTTAAAAATTTAAATAGGTTATCCTAGTCCGAACTCTGATGGTCAACGACGTGAAATATTGAGACACTAAGCACAACAGGCTTCCTCTTGATCACCTCAAAGACATAGACATCTCCGTTTTCTAAATTATTATATTTCGAAAATGCACCCCATCCCTTCCCGAATCTCATTGCTGAACATAACCCGGTTTTGATGGGCGGTAATAGCACAAGACATTGAAGTGTGACAAATTGCATCCCAATAATATACGTGGTAGAAAATTCAAGGTACATACTGCACAAGAAGGAGAAACAACTAAAGCATTAGGGCATATACTTAAGAGAACATCATGATCACATTACGTATAAAGGCTCACCATATTAGGCGGCCGCGAGATACCCATGAAAGAAGGATTTTTTGGCTTGAACTTTTCGGCTACTTGGATTGCTCTCTCTCTTTACTCAAACATTATATGCTATTCCATTTTTTCATAACAAACTTTGCTCTGACTTCATGCTTTGTGGGTTTGTACACTGAGGGAGATATGTTTGTATCATCTTCATCTAAGTTTATTATTCCGACCTGATGATCTTCCAATTTATAGTTCTTGCTGGGTGGATATTGAATCTCAGTGCCACTCTTATCAAATATAAGAACATGGAAGCTTGAATTTCCTTCATATCTGAAGACTACAAAATAACCATAGCAGATAGAATAGTATTGAACGAAATTCTGCGGACCATTACAAAACCAAATGTTGTTATTAGCTTTCTTCAATCCCACTTGCCAAATACCACCATAGGGAGCAATGAGTGTAGCTACGGTCGATAGCTCAACACTGTTGAACCCTGACTACAAGTACCCATCCACACTCATGTGAATACACAAAGCATCCCTGAAAAATTTACGCATCAATTTTAGGGGTGAGCTGTCCACCATTGTTACACTGATGTTCGCAGTGCTGCATGTGCTGCCCAACAGCTTTGCACTGTTGAACCATGTCCAGTCATATCACCTACATGCACGTTAATACACAAATATGCATCTTTTTGCAGTGCATCGTTTTTAAGGATACTCTGCATCCCTGAAAAGTTTATGATACATTTAACACAGCTCAGCATGTCTCGTCAAGTCATGTCATATGAAGCACATGAATGCTGAATAGTCTTCACGGGAATAAATACGTAACCTCTTTTGTAGCACACATCACCAGCCCATTGCTATAGCACAAGCTATAGCCATATCAAACAGTTATCTCAGCAAACCACATGCACCAACAGACGCCACTGTACAACCAAGTCATGTTCTCCTTAACACCTCGCCACTGAACAATACACTTTTCAGTCATATCATCTTTATTCACGTGAATATTTATCCTTACATATAATCACATCCATGTGAATACCTGCCCTTGCAAAACCCCTATATAAAGTCCCACTTACATCTGTGTTGCAAAACAACTACACATACTGAAGTCCCATTTACATCTACCCTTGGAAAACATCTACACATACCAATCCAAAGTCACATTTTCCAATGTCAATGCACAATTGGATGCTACCTCATTTTCCAGATGACTATAGAAGGGAAAGAGATTCCGACGAGAGGGAATACTATGTCGGACTATGGCGGGAGTGGGACTTTCGCGTGAACGAATCCAACGCTCTGCATGATGATCTCGTGCGACTCGGAGAAACTCTTGTCGACCATAGCTCGCTCACACTGCCACGGCGAAACATGCACCAGTATGAGCGTGCAGTGACTAAAATACAAAAAGAGAACAATCTTATGATACTCCGTAGGTCAAGGTATCACATGCTACAACTGGCGGAGGAGCTGGCCGTCGTAACGAATAGGCAACTCACTCCAGTAGAACGTAACAATGTCCTCAACTACGAGGACTACTTGTCAGAATGAATGCCTATATGGTGTGTGTCTTATGTCTAAAGGTTAAGTTAATAATGTTAGTATCGTTAGTGTTCGATATGCAATGCATGCATATTGGTGGCATCGTGTAAGAATATTTAAGTTTTCTGTGTTATGTCGTAGGTGCAGCTACCACAGCCAACATTCAACTCACTCCGATGGAACCTAACAATGTCCTCAACTACGAGGATTACCTGTTTGAGTGAATGCCTATGTGGTGTGTGTGTTGTGTCTAGGGTTAAGTTAATAATGTTTGTAGCGTTAGTGTTTAATATGCAATGCATGCATATTGGTGGCATCGTGTAAGTTATTTTAAGTTTTTTGTGTTATGTCGTACGTGCTTATTGAAAAACAATATATGTGGGAATATTTAACTTTTACAAGTTATGTGAGAATAATCTAGATTACAAATAACATGCATACTCCTCACAATCAATAATAAGGTTTACGTAGTACAAATGCAACACCAATGAAACACATACATATAAAACATAGTTATGCAAAATAGTTCTCCAACAAAGTCTAATTACACGCCGGCATAATTACTCTTCATCTGACATTTCCACGTCTGACTGATAAATGGGATCAGCAAGAAGTATTTGCATGAACTGAGCGTGCTCGTACCACCCTCCCCTCACTGACTCTCGAATTTCGACTTGGGTTCGATATCGATTAAGACGTATCTTCATTCGATTATTTTCTTCTCTTATGCAATTTAATGCTTTACGAAGTTCATCGATCGTGTCTCTTGGCATCTGTGATGCGAGTCGCCGAGGCACTGGCAACTTAAAACCAACCAACTCATCATAAAACATTTTCTGTTCGCGAAATAACCAAGCCCACTCCTGTCTCATGGTATTGTGAACGTAAGCACTATTTCGCAGATTCGGATTGATTGGATAGATGAACTCATCTTCCAAAACCCAACAACGACCCATAGCAGTGAACACATCATGAGGCCTGTAGAGTTGTGGATTGCTAGAACCAGACATTGACGCTAAATACAATAACATCAAATAATCAAGTTAACAGTGTGCATCAATTGTTGGAAAATAATGTAATTATGCATAAGATGGTACACGACAAAGACATTCATAAATTTGTGTACTATTAAATGCTAAAAATGAAATACTAACACTAACATTTTATCATAAACATTAGACGTTGTTGTTAATGTCTACACATTGTGTGCAATACAAAATGTTGTTGTTAATGTGGTGTGCCAATGAATAATGATAATTATGTACACGCTCCTATATGATTATGACTAATGCTAATTATGTGCAATACAAAATGTTGCTATAGTAAACATTTCGTTCTCTTATAACCAACGTTTACTGCAACAAACAACCAAAACCACACCAATGTACTTACTTCACACTCATTCAACCAAAAAAAAAAAAAAAAATACAATATCAAATGAACATACCATTGCCCTAAAATTCTTGTGACTAACGTTTACTACAACAAACAACCAAAACCACACCAATGTACTTACTTTACACTCATTCAACCAAAAAAAACAAAAAATCAGTACAATATCAAATGAACATACAAATGTCCTAAAATTTTGGTGTGAGTTTTTTACCTGAGAAGATACAAATTTCAGTTGAGTCTAGAAGCAGCTGTGGATTTGTGGAACAGATTGGAAATCAGTTCAAGCAAAGAAATCAGTTAAAGCAAGACGCTTTGAAAGGGAGGATATGTAATGGTGTTATAAACCAATAACTCGATTTTTGAAAATTCGATTATGGTCTATAACTCGATTTTTTTATATTCAAGTTATGTTAACAGACAGAACCGTATGCCTGACGGCAAGACAGTGTATACCAAGCGCATAACTCGATATGAGAATACTCGGTTATATAACTCGATTTTAAAATTATCGAGTTATTTAGGGATTCAAAAAAGAAAATGTCACGCTGGAAGATCCAGCGTGGAAGAAAACTTAATTTAACTCGATTATATTAATATCGAGTTATTCATATAACTCGGGTTATATATTATCGAGTTACAAAATAGGGGCATTTCCTTGATTAGTTTGGGAACTGGGGCAAAACGCTGCTTAGTTTCTCTGAAAAGGGCATTTGCCCATTTTGCCCATATTTTTATACAAACTAGTCTCAGTGGAAAAGAGACTAACGATAAAGAAAGTGAACTAAATTTGGGTCCGAATCAATATCTGAAAACACTATCAACCAAAACTTATAAATTATTTCTATTCTACAGAGATTTTGTTTCCTCTCCCTGGAAAAACAATACTTTCTTGACTTGTGAGTAGAACGGCGCCTGTTAATCAAATTTTGTGTTAATATTAAAATAAAATTGATATCACTAAAAAATCATATAATAGTTTATAGTATGAAAAAACTAAGAATATAAAATAAACAGTAATTATTGTATTTACATAATAATAGTGATAATACTTTTTTATGGGTTTTATTAGTATTTCTTTTGATGGGATTTGTGATAATACCTAACCTTTTACAATAAAGTGCCACGACTTTATAAAGTCACATTCTGAAATATGGATTACCATTTCTATACTAAATACCCAAAAGTCCTGCCCTTTTTTTCTTGCTCTAAACTCACCTCTTTTTTCTACGAAGACCCTGTCAACAGCTAGCTAGATTAATTGCGTAAATTACTATCTGGATTTGCGGCAAGGGAAAGATTTGTTGTCACCTTTTTTATGCTCCATACCAGTAGCGGCTTCAAAAAACTATTTTAGGAGGGTCAATTTTAACAATTTATTAGTCTTTGTAATTTTTTTAATATAGCATTATTAACTATTAAAAAGAATTTTTTTGGGGGGTCTATAGCATTAGACTATTCAGGACTAAACTCAACAATTTAATCAAAAATAATATGTCTTCACTCCTGACTGTATCATACCCTATCGTCATTTGCCTTGTATCAAAAAAAGAAAGAAAGATTTTTTTACCTTTCTCAAAATATAAATATTACTGCTTATATCTTTATTATTAAGCTATTATTTGCAAATTAAATTAATGAACTTAACGTAATTTTTTAAATAAAATTCATAATAATATAAAATGATTAAATTTGTTATTCAAAAAAATAAAATCAACTGTAAATAAAAAACATGTAGGGATATTTGTAAGTTATGAAACTTCAAGGAAGTTTCCTTTAAACCTTAAACTCACCTCCTTATTAGGAAAAAAAAAAAAAAAATCCTTAAGGCCCACTCCTACCACCTACTCACGAAATATCACATTTATTACTACTATTTTTTATTTCCGAATCTCATAAGTTATCTCACTTTTCAGTTGCCCTTATCAAAGTTTTAGGTGTAGACGACGAAAAATAAAATTTCAGACTTAAGCTTTCTCTGCCCGCTTTTCCTCTTCTTGTTGTTCTCCTCTTATTGTGTAGCCATGCATTTTTTAATTTATTGTTGGATCTTCCCATCTTTTTTATCAGTTTTTTGGGTTAGGGTGGTCAAATTTTTATTTTAGGGGTTCAAAAGAAATTTTTTATAAATAGTATATATATATATATTTTTTTTCATTTTCTTCAGGTCAGGGGGTTCATTTGAACCCCCTGCCCTTAACGTGGCGCTGCCACTGCTCCATTCTCTAGAAACCTTCTCTCCTATGGCACTTTCTTGAATCTCGATTCACTCCAATTTAAAAAAAAAAAAAAAAATCCATTCTTTCAATTTGTTTTTCTTTGTGCGAGCATGTAATTTATACCCATATCATTTTGATTTTTTTTTTTTAATCTTTGTTCAATTCTGTTGCAAAGTTAACATCGCCATTGTACACCTGATAATAGATTGCATTGGAGTTTCATGAAGACCACAGGTACCCTTTAACGAGGTGGAGAGACAAAAAAATAGAGAAAAAAATTCTAGTATTAATTTGGCATATGAGTTAAAAAGCAATAAATATTTAATGGCATTTTTTAACCATTAGATCACTTACAAATCTACCGTTTAAAAATAATGTGTAATTTTACAAGAATTACACAAAATGTAACTTAAATCTAATTCATATTTATATATATATATATATATATATATATATATATATATATATATACATACATACACACTTTAGACTCATCAAACGCGCATAGCGCGTGCAATAAAGCATTATTTTTTAAAAGTTTAGTGAAATAATATTTAAAAGTGAGATATAGACAGTGTCTTAATTTTTAGGATCTTGATAAAAGTTTGAAATTCTAAAACTTAGGAACTATTTTAAAAATAGTAAATTACTCTTTTAAGCCATTTGTGTTTTTAAATTTAAAATTATTCAACTAAAAGATAGGAGTATTTTAGAAAGTTTAAAAATTTGTGTGAGGATATTTTAGTACCCAAAATGATGAAACCTAAAATGATCCAACACTATTACTAAATGTGAAAATGAACCTAAGCCTCTATTACTGAAAAAATTATTCTCAAAGAATATAACTCTAATAGCCAATTGACGATCTCTTCAACAAATCCAACAAAGTGTTACAAATGTTTCAAGAAGTTAACAGATCGAAAGTACATAATAGAATAGGTTCATATTTTTATTTGTTGTGCAGATAGCACCCCAGGACTCAAATCAATAATAGTAAATAAGCGGAAATTAAATAACAAGCACACACAAAGAACACAAGAATTTACGTGATTCGGCAAACTGCCTACCTCCACTGCGACGACGGAGAAATTTCACTATAAAAATAGGGGGATACAATAGTGTACTAGAACACTCTCAAGAAACCCAAATCCCAATTACACCCCAGCTTTCTCTCACTTACAAGACAAGAAAATACTACTCTTCTTCTTATGCGGCTGCGGCTGCTACTAGGTTTTTAGGAATGAATTTCTCACACGGTTGCCCTACATCTCAAAGCTAATATATATATATATATATATATATATATATATATCATAAGTCGGCAACACTAGGAGATACACTCCTAGTTGTACTCAGTCATCTTTGACCGACTTACAAGAATGGGCTTGGGCTTTAGTGGCAATTCAAGCCACCCACGTCAACAAATCTCCACCTTTGCTTGAATTGATCAAGCTACACGAGCAAACTCCTCCATCGCCTCCACCTTAGCCCTTAAGGGCTCATAAGCTGCAAACACCAATCAAGTCCAAGCAATGCTTGAACTTGTCTGTTGGAATTGGCTTTGTTAATATATCAGAGGCATTCTCACTAATCAGAATCTTTGACAAAGAAATATCACCAGACGAAACCCATTCTCTGATCTTGTGATACTGCACAGCAATATGCTTTGTTCTTGCACGATATACTTGATTCTTCGCCAAATGAATTGCACTCTGACTATTACAATGTAGAACCATGCTACCTTGCTTGAAACCAAGCTCATTAACTAGTCCACTAAGCCAAACGGCTTCTTTTCCTGCCTCTGTCATCGCCATATATTCTGCTTTTGTAGTGGATAAAGCAACTACATCTTGTAGTGTAGACTTCCAACAAATTGGGCCACCAAAAAACCTAAACACATAGCCTGTCGTGGACTTTCTAGAATCAAGGTCCCCTGCATAGTCAGAATCCACATAACCCACAGCTTCTGTACTAGTTCTCTGATCAAATAGGATACCGAAATCACGAGTGCCTGTAAGATATCTAAAGATCCACTTTACTGCATTCCAATGCTCTTTGCCTGGATCTGTCATATACCTACTAACAACACTGACTGCATGAGAAATATCAGGCCTAGTGCACACCATCAAATACATGAGACACCCAACTGCATTCGCATATGGCACTTTAGACATATACTCTGACTCCTCATTTGAACTTGGACACAATTGTGATGACAATTTAAAATGGGCAGAAAATGGTGTACTAACAGGTTTTGCATCAAGCATACTAAACCTCTCTAACACATTCTTAAGATATCCCTTCTGAGATAACCATAATTTACCAGCCCCTCTATCTCGGTGAATTTCTATCCCAAGGATCTTCTTGGCAGCTCCAAGATCCTTCATGTCAAATTCACTACTCAACAAAGACTTCAACTTTACAATCTCTTGCTTACTCTTTGCAGCTACTAACATGTCATCAACATATAGAGCAAGAAATATATAAGAGCCATCAGCAAGTACTCTAAAATAAACACAACAGTCATACTCACAACGCATGTACCCATGTGTGACCATGAATGAATCAAACCGTTTGTACCATTGCCTGGGAGACTGCATCAAGCCATATAATGATCTCTTCAACAGACAAACATAATCTTCCTTGCCAAGTTCTTTAAAGCCTTCGGGCTGTTGCATGTAAATCTCTTCTTCTAAATCTCCATGGAGGAATGTGGTCTTCATATCTAGCTGCTCTAACTCCATGTCATGCATTGTCACAAATTCTAGGATTACTCGAATTGAGGTGTGCTTCACAACTGGTGAAAAAATCTCATTATAATCAATTCGTTCTCTCTGTGAGTAACCCTTAGCCACTAACTGTGCCTTGAATTTTTCACCTTCCTTTTCTGACAATGCATCTTTCTTGTGGAATATCAACTTGCAACCAATAGCCTTCTTTCCCTTGGGCAATTTCACTAATTCTCAAGTCTTATTCTTCTGTAGTGACTCCATTTCTTTTAACATTTGCTACAAGCCATTTATCATTGTCTTTCCTATTTGTAGCCTCCTTGAAAGTGAATGGATCTCCACCGCTGGTTACGAGAGCAAAACTACCCATGTCTTCACAGCCATATCTCTATGGTGCTTTGTGAACCCGCTTCTCTCTACCTTTAGCAATTGAATAAGGCCCTTCTTGTTGCTGCTGTGGATCAATCTCAGCATCACCCTTATCACTGGGTGAACTGTTCTCGTCAAACTCCACCTCAATAGTTAATTTCTCATGTGGACTATCATTACATGTCTCTACTTCATTCTGTTTCAACATAAAGGCTTCATCAAATATGACACCTCTGCTGGTCATCGTTTTCTTTGAGATTGGATCCCAAAGCCTGTAGCCTTTAACACCTTTTTCAACAACAAGAAATACGCATTTTCTTGACTTTGAATCTAATTTAGAACACTCTCCACTCTACATATGCACATAAGCTGGACAACTAAAGATTTTTAGACTCGAATAACCAACTGGTTTACCTGACCAAACCTTTTCTGGAATCATGAAATCTATGGCTGATGATGGAAATCTATTAATAATGAAGCTTGCTGTGTTAACTGTCTCTGCCCAGAACACCTTAGGCAACCTTGCATTCAATCTCATGCATCTGGCTCTTTTTGCTAAGGTTCTGTTCATTCTCTCTGCAACCCCATTCTGCTGTGGAGTTCCTTTAACTGTGAAGTGATGAGTAATGCCTTCTAATTCACAAAATCTTATGAATTCTTTATCTCTATACTTTAGTCTATTATCTGTTCTAAGGTATTTTATTTTCTTGCCAGTCTGATTTTCAACCTGTGCTTTTCACTTTTTAAATATGCCAAACACATCAGACTTATGCTTCATAAAATAAATCCATACCTTTCTATAGTAATCATCAATGAAACTAACGAAATACTGAGCACTGCTATGAGAAGAAACTGATACTGGACCCCAAACAGTTGAATGAATGTAGTCAAGAACACCCTTACTTGTATGAGAGCCTGTTTTGAAACTAACTCATGCTGCTTCCCATACACACAATACTTGCAGAAGTCTAGCTTGCATGTCTTCACCCCTTTCAATAAATTTCTCTTGTGCAACTCTAACATACCGCGTTCACCAATATGGCCAAGTCGCATATGCCATAATTTTGTGTCGTCAGTGCTGGACTCCACCGGAGTGGTGACTGCAACTCTTCCTACAACTGTGTTTTCAATCAATCTGTAAAGCGTGCTTACTTTCTGTCCCTTCATCACCATTAAAGCACCTTTGGTAATCTTCATGATTCCGCCCTTTGATGAGTATGAATAGCCCAAATCATCCAATACTCCTAAAGAAATTAAATTCTTTCTAAGATCTGGAACATGTCTGACATTACTAAGAACTCTCACAACTCCATTAAACATCTTGATCTTCACTGTACCAATCCCAATAACCGGGCATGTAGCATCATTACCCATTTGGACCATACCACCGTTGTAAGGCTTATATGTGTCAAACCAATCTTTCTTTGGGGCCATATGATATGAGCATGCTGAATCTAAAACCCAAGATTCCAATAGAACATTGTTACTTGATGAAACTGAAAGTAGATCTGCACCAACTTCACTGTCATCTGATGTTTCTTCAGCAACACTAGCTGATTCTAAGGGCTTCTTTCCATTCTTCTTCTCCTCTAAATGCTCTTTCAACTCTTTATACTGATTCTTGTAATGCCCTTTCTTATGACAATAAAAGCACTCTACATCTTTCTTTTCACGTAATTTAGACTGTGATCTGTTATTGTTGGAGTTCTATCCTCTTGACCTACTTCTACCCCTATTGCTCGACTTAGGCTTTACAATAAGTCCATCAGCCTGAGAACCATCACCATCTTGCTTCATCTTTATGTGTGACAAGAGAGCACTAGTCACCTCCTCGAGTACTATAGTCTCTTTTCTATACACCAACGTAGTTACTAGATGATCAAAAGAAGTAGGAAGCGACGCTAATAAGAGTAACACTTTATCTTCGTCCTCATAATTCACCCCAAAACTTGACAGTTGGGTGTTCAATATGTTAAACGTGTTAAGATGCTCCAACAGATCTGAACCCTCCTTCATATGAAAACTATATAGTTGCTTCTTCACGTACAACTTGTTCGTCAAATTCTTTCTCATATAAAGACCTTCTAGTTTTTCCCAAACCTCCTTTGTGGTCTTTGCTTCTAGGATGTTGTGAATGACTTCATCACCTAGGTTGAGATGAATAGCGCTAGCTACTTTCTCATCTATCTCTACCCATTCTACATCCTCCATTGTTTTCGATTTCTTCTCCTTCCCAAGCAAAGCCTTTTGAACTCCTTGTTGAATTAGGAGATCCTTCATCCACCTTTGCCAAAGTGAAAAATTTCCCTTACCACAAAACTTCTCTACATCGTACTTTGTGCTTGACATTTTTACTGTATTTAAAGGATTGAATCCTAACCTGGCTCTGATACCACTTGTTGTGCAGATAGCACCCCAGGACTCAAATCAATAATAGTAAACAAGCGGAAATTAAATAACAAGCACACATAAAGAACATAAGAATTTACGTGGTTCGGCAAACTGCCTACCTCCATGGCGACGACGGAGAAATTTCACTATAAAAATAGGGAGATACAATAGTGCACTAGAATACTCTCAAGAAACCCAAATCCCAATTACACCCTAGCTCTCTCTCACTCACAAGACAAGAAAATACTACTCTTCTTCTTATGCGGCTGCTACTAGGTTTTTAGGAATAAATTTCTCACACGGCTGCCCTACATCTCAAAGCTAATATATATATATATATATATATATATATATCATAAGTTGGCAACACTAGGAGATATACTCCTAGTTGTACTCGGTCATCTTTGACTGACTTACAAGAATGGGCTTGGGCTTTAGTGGCAATTCAAGCCACCCACGTCAACATTATTCTCATAAAAAAAATGTATTTAAAATTGTTATTTTGACTATCCATATGCAAAAGGTGTTTTGTATATGCATGTACTAAACTAAAAATTATTTGAGAAAATTTTTTTAGGTGGAAAAAGTCCCAAAATTTTCTGCGTATATTAAGTTGCATCACAAAACATCCCCCACAAATGACAAATTTAATTTTTCATTCTCTAAAGAAACAAATTACACAAGAGATTGGAAATGAGTACATAAAATACATAAGAATTGAGTTATTTGTATTCTTTCGCAGATCCAAAGCAAACTATATAAAAAGTTCAATGTACCTAACCAAATAATTAAATCTAAACAAGAAAAAATTGCTAAGGAGATAAGAGATCTAGGATTCAATCCCCATGCCTACATCAAAAACTAATTGGTGTTTTGGTCTAATGATAAAGAGCAATCATTATGAGCAGACGCCATAGGTTGGAACTCTAAAAAAAAAGCTAAGGAGATCAAAATGAGAATGTAAAACTAGCAAATAGTGTTTTTGGTCGTAAAATTAGGAAACCCAAGAGGCAGAATAATGACCTTAAGAAATTGCATGAATCCTATAAGAAAAAATTTCAAGGGATTAAAAAAAGAGAGAACAATAGGTACCTTTTCTTTTTCACTTGTAAAAAGTAGGAAACTCAAATGGCAAAATAACAACCTTATGAAATTGCATGAATCTTATAAAAAATTCAAAGGATTAAAAAAGAGAGAACAATAAGCACCTTTTCTTTTTCACTTTTTTGCCACGCAGTTCATGTTACCTTAGGCCTAATACTCGCAAATGTCAAAAGGAAAAATAATGAACTTTCCCTTGTAAGTTCCTTACTGTGATAAAAAGTATAAGTTAATATTATGTATAATTTGAATGGTACAATTATGATTATTTTTAATTGTACCCATATTTATACATAGACTACACACTAATTTATTTAATTTGAAATCATGAACTTAACGAATGTCCTATTCATTACAAGTTTCCTAACCACAAGCCTACAACACAATGACCAAGTCAAAAAAAAGAAACAAGACTTCATTGCGTAAACTATTATCAGTCGGCCGGCCGGGGAAGAAAATTGTGAAATTGTCTTTGTTATGCATATGTCTTCCTCCATGTGCTTAGCTGTAATGCATTTTCTCATTTCTTCTTTTTGACTAAATTGGGCAAAAAAAGATCTTGGTCAGAGCCTTCGTTACGAGCTTTTTGTATCAATTGCATTTATTATTTATTTAAATCTTTATATAATAATATTTACAATGTTTCCATAATGTACACATTACCACCGCGTACCTTTAACGCGATAGTTACTTTATAAGTATAAATGTTTGTGGGATATAGGGAGATAAATGTTAGAATTCAAGTTTCTAAAAAGAAGTTTCACACACATTTGTATTTAAATTAGGCTAGAATAAAATTTTTATCTTGTATAAAAATAAATAAATAAATAATTTACACATCATTATTGTCAAATTATGACTTCAAACAATAATGCAATAACTAACGTGAAAAACTAAAAAAAAAAAATATATAAAATAGTTTATGATTTTAGTATTTTCCAATTTTAAAGGCAATGTTGTTTGGAGGCATGTGCTGTTGTATTTTTATTAAGCACAAGATGGGTTTTGAAAAGAAGACAGATACGCACCACATAGACTTGTTGATAAATTGATGGTATTTGTATAATTCAAGACTCTCTATCTAAATAGAAACTGATTTTATTGATCAGAAAAGAATACAATCCAACAACAATAATAATTTACTACCTCTACTCCTATATATACACCATCCAGAACAAGCTAAATGAGAAAAAATAACCAAGTCCTAATTTGGAGGGAAAATTTGTTACAAGCTAACAATCTGTTACAAGCTAACTCTCTCCCTAATTGACAAACGTGTAATAACTGCTCTCTAACTCACTAATCCAGGTGGCAACATCTCTTGAATTGAATGTACAAAATGATCATAATAAGGCATTGATTAAATCAAGTCCCTTAATTCCTTGATGTCCCATTCTGATTCTGCATTAGCTATATGATTACTACTTGTCACAATTACATCTTGTGACTGTCCTCGTTGCGGAGAGCCAGTCTGCCTAGCATGCTACAGCTTCCCTTGATGTAGAGAACAACTTTGCTTGTTATTTTCAACACTCCCCCTCAAGAGCAAAGCTCTTGCCTCTTGGTTATGTTTTGCATACTTAGGAAAGTGAACATTGTGAGCAAAGATACTGATAACTCTCAATCTGTTTAGCAGCCTTATAAAATTTTCAACTCGAAATGCTTTGGTAAAAATGTCTATCAACTGATTTTGAGTTGACAGATAAAAGGCTTTAATGGTCCCATCCAAAACCTTATTTCTAACTATATGACAGTCAGCTTTTATATGTTTGGACCTCTCATGAAAAACTGGATTAGCAGATATATGCAAGGCTACCTGGTTGTCATGGTACATTAGAACTGGTTTGCTATGTGGAATATGTAAATCCTTTAATAAGTATAGTAACCAAGTCACCTCACATGTGGTTGTGGCCATTGATTTATATTTTGCCTCAGCAGAAGATCTTGAGACTACGTCTTGCTTCTTTGACCTCCAAGAGATCAAGGCATCTCCTAAAAAATAAAATATCCAGTTAAAACTTCCTAGTATACTAGGTAACCTGCCCAATCTGCATCACAGAAGGTCTTCAATTGCAAATCTGACTCTACAGGGAAAAATACTCCTTGCCCTAGTGTGCCTTTGAAGTATAGCAAAATTTTGGTGGCTACCTTCATGTGTGGTACTCTAGGATGTGCCAAGAATTGGTTGAGTCTATGCATAACATAGGTCATGTCTGGCCTGCTCAAAGTCAAATACATCAACTTTCCTATTAGCCTTCTATATTGTCTTGCATCTTCAAGCAACTCTCCATCACCTTTAGCTAGCTTCAATTGCTGTTCCATTGGTGTTTTAGCAAGCTTGCAACCAAGCATCCCTACTTCCCTAAGGACCTCAAGAGCATATTTTCTTTGATTGATGCTAATTCCTTTGGCACTTCCTGCAATCTCCAAGCCTAAAAAGTATTTGAGTGAACCAAGGTCCTCATTCCCAAATTTTTGGTCTAGCAATGATTTCAACTTTGCAACATAAGCTTCATCATTCCCTGTGATAATCTTGTCATCAATATACACCAGCAATGCAGTGAGAAAAGAACCATCAGAATGAACAAACAAGGAGTAATTTGCCTGTGAGTGTGTGAAACCAAGTTGCAAAATGGTGGTAGAAAGCTTTGCATTCCACTGCCTCAGAAGCTTGTTTTAGACCATAAAGGGACTTAACCAATTTGCATATCATAAGAGTGGAAGAAGACTCCCTTTTGTTGTGAAAACTAGGTGGCTAGTCCATATATACCTCTTCATCAAGATCACAATGAAGAAAGGCATTGTTGATGTCTAATTGATGCAAAGACCAACTTTTAGCTAAGGCAAGAGCAATTAAAACCCTCACAAACACTGTTTTGGCAACAAGAGAGAAGGTTTCTAAAAAAAATCCAAACTTTCCTTTTAAGTATACCCATTTGCCACCCACCGTGCCTTTTACCTTTCAACACTTCCATCAGGATTGAGTTTCACCCTATACACCCAAATACAACCAATAGGCCTTTTGCCAGGTGGTAAAGGAGTAAGCACCTAAGTATGAGTCTTCTCAAGTGCTTGAATCTCCTTATATATGGCTTCTCTCCAAAGAGGATCTTGGACAGCTTGGAAGAAATGCTGAGGTGCTTGAGGATTCTGACTGATAGTCATGAGGTAAGACTGGTATTGAGGTTCTAAGTGAGAATATGACAAACAATCTGCCATATCATAGGGAGAACTTGAAGCATGAGAGATAGCAGTAGAACTTGGTGATGTAGTAGTTGAATTGCAAGCATAATCCTGTAGGTAAATAGGTGCTTTATGAGTTCTGGTGGATTTTCTGACTGGTATAGGTTCTACTGCAGAACTGGTAGGGATGGAAGGAGAAGATTTTTTCATAATAGCTAGTTCAGATGGTAAAGGGTTAGGACCAGAACACTCTAAAGGAGGTAAAGATGAGGGGGAAGGGAATACTAATGTATCACAGGGAGTGGAACAATCAATTGGACCTTCTGGAATGCTAACAGGAGTAGCAAAAGTGTCCAAGGAACCGTCAAAGGGAGAAGTATCAACCTCAGTAAAGGTGAGTTTGGTTCAGCTTTTTGAAACTGGACTTTTTAAAAAAGTGGAGTTTTCAAAAAGTGCGGTATGAAACTGGGCTTTTTGAAAAAACTAAGTTTTTGGCTAGCACTTATAAAAGTAGTGGTTTGAGTGGTAAATTACCACACACACACACACACACACACACACACACACAATGACTCTCTTAATAAAAGATTTGGTAAAAAAGTATTTGGTTTTAACTTTTTTTTTCCTATTCTTCGAATTACTTAATGTTCAAAATACCAAAATGGATTTTATAAACGATGAGGATTTTGGTGACTTTGGACGGTAAACATCAAGGAGATAACATAGTTTGTAGATGGCGGGTTCAAGCTCCTAAGAAAGTTCTTTTGCATTCTAGTTCTGAATTAAATTTGAAGAGATCAACAGAGTTTGCAATGCAAGTACTTCCTTCAGTTTATTTTAACAAATTATGAAGTATATAATTTTAAGGCATCATCTCTTGAGTACAACAACAACAACAAAGAAGAAGAAGTAGTATTTATCTCTTGATAGGAGGGCGAGCTTACAATTATCTTTTGGAAGCAAACTAATATAATGTTTTAGAGACAAACTCATCTAAAGTTTCCGTTAGGTGCAAAATAAACTAAATTACTCCTATTTTAAAGGAATTTTAGGTGAGGTACATTGTAGGCTAAACGGATTGTACACTTTCTCCAAAACTGGAAAAAATTATCTACAATTATACTGATTCAATGTATATAGTTTACATTCCACTGTTCATGTAAACTTATTATTGTCTGGAATGGAAATCCCATTTCTCCTATCAAAAGATAAGGAAATTCAATATCAAGAGCATTCACAGTATGTTGGGTTATATGAAGGAGAGAGAAAGGGAAAGGAAATGGAGGAGGGAAGAGAAGAGAGAGTTAAGGGAAATAAGCTTGCTTATCATCACGAATGGAAATTACAATTACAATTATATTGGTATAATTATAAATTCATCATGATTTTGTAATGGACAAGTCCTCCCAATTTTTTATTACAAATGGAGAAAGCTCATTTCAATTGTTAAAATTTTATTTCATCATCTAACATGTATAGTCACTAGTTTTATATTATTTAAAATTTTAAATAATTTGGTATCACATAGTAGATATATGTTTAAATTTGTAATATTTTAATACAAACTAGTCTCAGTGGAGAGAGACTGGTTTGTATTAAGAGTGTAGAACTCTTTTGTCTTCTTCGGAATGATAAATCCCTCCCCTCAGATAACATCATTATCTGTACGGCTTGTTTTCTCTCTGTTTTTTTTTTTTTCTTTCTCGGGGTGGGAACACGCTTTTGAGTCTGATTAAAAAACTGTTTGTTACTATTCTTTCCAACAGATCCCTTTCCTTCCCATAGTTTTCTTGTCGTTTTCAGCATGGACGAAGTTCTCAAAGACTGGAAAAAACTCTCCTTGACGAATGAAGAGGGTGAAAGAATCAAATTAACAAAGCCCCATTTCTCCACAGATGAAGAGCATATACTGGCAGCGAGGTTTATGACGAGAAGAGCCGTTAATGTGGAGGCAGTGGGTAGGACTTTCAAACCGCTTTGGAGAGCTCGAAAGGACTTCGAAATAAGAGAAGCTGGAGATCACGTGCTCTTATTTGTCTTCAAATCAGCTACGGATGCAGAATGAGTCCTTACGAATGAGCCTTGGTCTTTTGACAAGCATGTGGTCCTTCTTCGACGTTACGATTTCTCCATCCCAACAAAAAATCTCAGATTTTCGACCATGAAGTTCTGGATACAAATGCATGGTTTACTAGTGAGTATGCTCAACACTAGTACAGCCGTGGAGTTGGAAGAAACAATTGGTAATATGCAGGAGGTTGGACATCCAAATGAAATGATTGGAGGTGACTACCTTCGAGCACGGGTGGAAGTGGACATTACAAAACCTCTCTGTCGAGGTCGAAGGGTTGTTCTAAATGATGAAGTAAAAACCTGGGTATCATTCAAGTACGAAAAGCTCCCAAACTTCTGATATTGGTGTGGCAAGGTATCCCATTCAGACAAGGATTGCGATGTTTGGCTCGCTAGTAATGGTAATTTCAGGTTGGACGAGCAGGAATATGGTGCTTGGCTCCGTGCAGTTCCCCACAATCCCGGAAAGACTGTTGTTACAAAAGTTGCAGGTACGGGAGACGGGTTGGGCCATACTCAATCGGAGAAGAAGCTATCGTCGACGTCTCGCATAACACAAGCTCATAAGCAAATGACTGAGATAACGAAGGTAGCTGACGATTCCGATCAGTCACATGGAGAAGCGATCATCGTGGATAAGCCTGAAGATTTGAATTTGAGTTCACCGACTTTAGTGGAAGTTGACCCGCGAGATGAACAGCCTGGACGAGATTCAAACCGGGACGTAGTTGTTTCAAATTCAAACTTATCGGATAAACATAGTAATCCTGATATTTTTGAAGTTCAGCTAAATGAGATAGATGTGGCTATCCAGAAATTTGAAAACAGCAACCCCTCACCCGAGAATCTAATGATGCACACTACCAAGGAATCCTTCGGAGATTTTTCAGGGAAGATATCGGCTCACGAGGTATTTCCACAGCAGAGATCACCTAATTCTTGGGACTCACCCTCACGTGCAGTGTCTCCCAAAAATTCTCCAACCCCACGTAAGTGGGTAAGAATTGCACGTGACCTCATTAGTGAGGATTCCCAAATGCAACAAACGGTTTTGACAAAGAGGAATAGAAGTCAAGAAGCTACAACCCAGCCGGAGTTACCTATGAAGAAGATTCAGGTTTCAAAGGTTGAAGTTTTAAATAATGGAATGGCAGAGGCTGCACAGCAGTCCTGCCAGGCACAATGAGTCTCATAGTTTGGAACTGTCGTGGGCTTGGGAACCTGCGCACAAGGAAAAAGCTTGAAGTAGTGATTCAGGCAAAAGATCCCTCCGTTGTGTTTATAGCCGAAACATAGGGGGATGAAGCAAGGCTATAAGAAATTCAACGGAAGATAGAATTTGACAATTTGTTTTTTGTGGAGAGATAACAGAGGAGGAGGATTAGCTTTGTATTGGCGAAATTCTTTGGATTTGAGTATAGATACTTTCTCCAAGAACCATATAGATGCCATTATTAATAAGGGGAAGGAAGATGCCTGGAGATTCACAGGTTTCTATGGAGAGCTAGTTACGCACAAGAGGTTCGAATCATGGGACATGCTACGCCAATTGAATAATAGACTCAACCTTCCATAGATTTGTGCTGGGGATTTTAATGAAATAGTCCGAAGTTCTGGAAAACTGGAAGGTAGTAATAGAAGCCAAGCCCAAATGCAACATTTCCGGGATGTTATTGATGAGTGTGGCTTTATAGATCTTGGATTTGTGGGCTCTCTATACACATGGCAGAAGCATTTTGCAGATGGGCATTCAATATGGGAAAGACTGGATCGCGGGATAGCAGTAAATGATTGGCTAATGAAGTTTCCTGGAGTTAGGATACACCATCTATCTTCTGATTCTTCAGACCATTGCCCTTTGTGGATAATTCTCGACGGATTGGAAGTAGCATCAGTACCAAAGCCCTTTCGATTTGAAGAAATGTGGCTTTTAGATCCAAGCTGTTCTAATGTAGTTGAAGCGATGTGGTCATCTGATATCAAGGTCGATCTATCAAACAAGGTTATAAGGAAAATTGAGAAATGTGGCAAGGAGTTACAACGATGGAATATGGACCATTTTGGGAATGTAAGAAGGGAACTAGCAAAAAAAGGAAGCTATTGGTTGAAGCCAAGAAAGAAGCATGGAGATCTGGTGTAAATCATTGGATCAGGGAGCTGAAGAGAGAAATTTCTGAACTGATGGACAAGGAGAACAGAATGTGGTTCTAGAGATCTAAGGCATTATGGGCAACAAATGGTGATAAAAATTCAAAATTTTTTCATAGTAGAGCTACTCAAAGAAAGAGGAAAAATTCAATACTGAGGATTAGAGATGCAAATGGAGGTTGGAATTCAAATCCTGAAGATATAGCACAGTGTCTAATTGCTTTCTACCAAGATCTATTTTCCTCAGCAAGTCTCCAACAGAATGATGCAGCCACAAATTCCATTCACAGAGTAATCAGTGACGAGATGAATGCTCAGCTATCCTTTGAATTCAAGGCATGGGAAGTACACTAAGCCATTAAGCAGATGACTCCTCTCAAAGCAGCAGGACCTGATGGTATGCCCCCATTATTTTACCAACATTACTGGAATTTAGTAGGTGATGATATATGTCGATCTGTACTTACTTTCCTAAATAGTGCCTCCCTTCCCATGCGCCTTAATCATACCTTTATAACCTTCATCCCTAAGAAAAAGAATCCAGAATATGCCTCTGAATTTAGACCCATCAGTCTCTGCAATGTCTTATATAAGATTTTTTCTAAAGTCTTGGCAAATAGACTAAAGAAAATTTTACCAAAAATTATAACAGAGCACCAAAGCGCTTTCACAAAAACTAAACTTATCTCTAACAACATTTTGGTAACTTTTGAATCTCTTCACAACATGCAGAAACATACCGGGAAGGATGATTCTATGGCCATAAAGCTAAATATGAGCAAGGCATACGATAGGGTGGAGTGGCCATACTTAGAAGCAATGATGAGGAAGATGGGCTTTACAGAGCAATGGATCAGGCTTATTATGCTTTGTGTCTCAACAATCTCCTATTCCATCCTTGTTAATGGTGAACCAAAAGGAATGATTTATCCCTCAAGAGGCATTCGTCAAGGTGATCCATTATCCCCCTTCCTATTCCTCCTTTGTACAGAAGGCATGCATGGGTTGATTAGCAAGGCAGCTGCTCAAGGTGATATAAAGGGCTATTCTCTATCTAGAAGTAGCCCCTATCTAACTCACCTCCTTTTTGCAGATGACAGTCTCCTATTTTGCAGGGCAACCATTCAAGAGTGTCAAAAAATCCTGGAAATATTGGTTGTCTATGGGCAATGTTCTGGGCAACAAATAAACAGAAGCAAAACCACTATTTTTTTCAGCAAATCAACCTCAACAGAATTGCGAGAACACATCAAGGTAGCCTTGGGAGTCCTAGAAATAAAGCAATATGAGAAGTATCTAGGCTTACCGTCTCTTGTGGGGAGAGACAAAAAGGCAAGCTTCAATTATATAAAAGAAAGGGTTTGGAAAAAAATCCAATGGTGGAGGGAAAAATTATTACTATCTCAGGCAAGAAGGGAAATACTCATTAAGGCGGTGGTTCAAGCTATTCCAACATACACAATGAGCTGCTTCAAACTTCCATTGGAGTTATGTACAGAGATTGAAAGTCTCATTAGAAAATTTTGGTGAGGACAAAAAGGTGATAGAAGAAAAGTTCACTGGATTAAATGGGAGACTCTATGTCAAGCCAAATCGGAAGGTGGAATGGGTTTCAAGGATCTCGCTTTTTTCAATGATGCACTACTAGCAAAGCAAGCTTGGAGGTTATTGCATCATAAAGAGTCCATATTTTATCGGGTCTTCAAAGCAAAATTTGTTCCTAATTGTTCAATTATGGAAGCCCCTGATTGCAGCTCAGGGTCCTATGCATGGCATAGCATTCTAAGAGGTCGAAATGTCCTTCTAAAAGGTGCCAGGTGGAGAGTGGCAATGGTGAGTTAGTTGGGGTGTGGTTGGATTCCTGGCTAACTACCATCCTTGGAGCACCCAAAAATTATGTCCCCAATGGTTGAGGGTTTTGAGGAAACTAAGGTGGCAGATCTCATTGATCCTGTGTCAAGGCAATGGGATTTAGGCCTCTTACAAGGGTTGTTCAATCCCCAAGAAGTGAACCTAATAAGAAGCATTCCGTTGAGTGGTGCCTCATGTGATGATAAAATTATTTGGCCTTTTAATTCCTCAGGGCAATACTCGGTACAGTCGGGCTATAGATTCCTAGCTAAGGAAAACTCCACAAATCTAGCCAATGCAAGCCCGATTCCTTATGGTGGAATATGGAAATTAATATGGAGCTTAGTTGTCCCGAATAAGGTCAAAAATTTTCTTTAGAGGTCATGCCGAGGAGCTATACCAGTGAAGGAAAATTTAAAAAGGAGGAAGATTTTGTTGGTAGATACCTGCGATCATTGCAATGAAGCTCCAGAAAGTGTGACGCATGCATTGTGGGGCTGCCCAGAATTAACGCGATTTGGAATGCTACGCCGGAGTACAGGTTTCACTTCCCTCAAGGTCTTCCATCAATCTCTGAGCTCCTACTTTAGGTGCAGATAGAAGGTAAAAATCTGGAGCGCTTGGCGATGCTATTTTGGACGATTTGGTTCCACCGAAACAAACTCCGAGTCAACAATGGAGACTACCCAGTTTCTCAGGTTGCCATGAATGCCCAGCAAGCCTTGCAAGAATTCAACAATGCAAATGCTTCAACTAGACCGTTGCCATCCTCCATGCTCCCCCACAAAGAATATGGTCTCCTCCTCCTGCACAGACTTGGAAGGTAAACTTCGATGGCGCGACGTTCAAGGATATTGGAAAAGCTGGAATAGGTGTGGTGATCCGAGACAGCCAAGGTCAAGCTATGGCGTCCTTATCAGAACAAATCCACCTCCCTTTTTCCTCTGACATGGTCGAGGCACTGGCTGCAGCTCGAGCCATCTCTTTTGCTTTAGAGATAGTGTGCTCTCCTTTCATCCTTGAAGGCGACTCAGAGTTAGTGATCAAGACTCTATGAGGAGAGATCCCTTGCCTCGTTTGGTCACATTCTTGAGTCAGCAAAAGCTTTGACAGAAGCCAACTGTATTTCCTTTTCTCATGTATTGGTAATTCTGTTGCTTATAACCTAACTAAACATGCTAGACATGTTAGTAGTTATACAGTGTAGATGGAAGATGTTCCTCCATACCTTTATTATGTACTGAAAGCCGACAGTGGCTAAGTTTTTTTCTAATAAAGCAGACAGATTTCTTTCTCAAAAATTAGTCTCAGCGGAAAAAAGACTAGAGATAAAGAAAGTGAACTAAATTTGGGTCCGAATCGATATCGGAAAACACTATCAATCTAAACTTATAAATTATTTCTATTCTACAGAGATTTTGTTTCCTCTCCTTGGAAAAACAATAGCTATCAAATATCAATGACATGAGGAATAGCGAGCCCAGGACTCAAATTCAGAATTCAGAATGTGATTTTATAAAGTCGTGGCATTTTATTGTAAAAGGTTAGGTATTATCACAAATCCCATCAAAAGAAATATTAATAAAACCCATGAAAAAAAGTATTATCACTATTATTATGTAAATAAAATAATAACTGTTTATTTTATATTCTTATTTTTTCATACTATAAACTATTATGTGATTTCTTAGTGATAACAATTTTATTTGAACATTAATGCAAAATTTGACTAGCAGGCGCCATTCTTCTCGAAGTAAACAAAGTATTGCAAAATTCGATTCACTCCATTTTTTTTTTTAAATCCATTCTTTCAATTTGTTTTTCTTTGTGCGAGCATGTAATTTATACCCATATCATTTTGATTTTTTTTTTTTTTTTTAAATCTTTGTTCAATTCTGTTGCAAAGTTAACATCGCCATATTTGTACGCCTGATAATAGATTGCATTGGAGTATCATGAAGACCACAGGTACCGTTTAACGAGGTGGAGAGAGAAATAAAATAGATAAGCATACCTACCCGAGACGTGAACCAATCAATAAATTCTTATCTTTATGAAAACTCATGGCCATGGGTGTCTCATTTGAAAGATAATCTTAGAATTATGGAACCCATCTCACATCTGATCATTCCCCCAAGAATTAAAAAGTACCATGATAGATCGATGTTGGGCGCCGCAACAAAGTTCTTTCCGAGTATGGCCTAAGAATCTAAGCAACCATTAAAATATGAACCCATTGCTGATGCTAACCATTAAATTAGTCTTCCATTGCAGTTTGCTAATGGTTAACAAGTTAGGTAATTCGTTAAAATAAACTAATATTTCCTACGTCAAAATTAACTACACCTATCTATCTTGTTAGTTAAGCCTGTGAAAAGACTATATGAAGTTTTTCGCAGGTGGTTAATTAAATGTGCCATAAATACAATAAATTTCATTGTTGTTGAGAAGACAGATTAGAATAAAAGTTAATTTCAAAAAGTTAGATCCATTTGGATTTTTTAAAATAATTATGAAATTATTAAAAAATATTTTCGTTTTTTTTTTTCAATCTAATTTCAGACAGTTTATCATCTGAGTGTTTAGGGTTGGATAAATATGTTCATTTTGTTCTTGTAGTTTTATTTCATATCTAATTTCAGAAATTTTTAATAATGAAATAATTTCATATCTTTTTGTTAAATTTAAACCGCGTTTTTCAGAAAGGGTTCCTTCAGTACAAAAGTACCTTTAGTGGACTAGATTTGACTGAGACCAAGTCTGTGTAAGTTGTAAACAATGCGTGTAGTTTTTAAGATGTTTCTTGATGAATATGGACATTTGAACAAAACTATTTAGACTTTTTTTAATAATGGACACTAATTTCAGACTTTGTAGCCTCAAAAGAATCACGGAATAATCAAACCAAAAGTTGTCAACATGATGAAGCTAGAAAATTTTAACAGCTTTGTTTACATGACAAGATGATATTAAGATGGGATATTGAAGTTAATTGGACAGTTAAACATAAAATTCCGTGTCCAAAAACGTTGGAAAACAAAATAAATATAAATAAATTAAGTAGAAAATAAAGAGAGCAATGACCCATGCATATGATATGAGCACCATTTAATTGTCAATAATAAGGATATTTGACATGATTACATCTTCACATACCCATTTTGAAAAAGAATGAATAAATCAAAGGACTAGAAATAACTAGTCCTAGATTTCATGTTTTTTAGTCTTGTCCTTTTTAGAAAAATAAACCTCCAAGTTGGTAAACAGCCAATCAAAAAAGATATTAATTGAAGTTAGGTCGGCGTGTAACCACCATCCTTTTATGCAGAGAATAATATTTACAACATTCAATATAGGTGCCTGTTCACATTACTTTAATATATTTACAATGTGAATGTCTCGTGAATTTTAGTGGTCCAAATCATTGTCTGTTCTTTCAATTAAGCTTGTTTAACATAACCGGCAAAAATGGCATATTCATTAAAAGTTTCCTATAACGCAATTGACCAAGTCATAAAGAAACAAGACTTCTTTGCATAAATTCTTAGTTGGAGAAGAAAATTATGATTTTGTCATTGCTACGATTAGCTTCATACTCTTCTTGATATGTTTTCTTCCTTGTATTGCAAGATGTTATTAGTGCTTTTGGGACGTTGAGAGAGAACGTGATGATTTTGTTTCAATTCTTAGCAGTAATGCAATTTGTACATAGAGAACCTTTAAATGAAATCTTATTGCAGGGATGGACTCACGTTAAGTCTAAATAATTAATTGGCACGAGTCTTAACATCCATTTACGACTAGATTGGGCAAGACGGTCACAACAAACAGTTCATGATCACTTTCTATCAATGGGACTTACACAAGATTATCAAAAAAAAAAAAAAAAAATGGGACTTATTACAACGGTTGTAATAAGTCCCATTTTTTTTTTTAATACAACCTTAAGTCCAGATTTTCGAACGAGGGAGTCAAGAGCATCAATAACTTTCTAAATTCGCAACACCACTGAGGAAAATTCTCACATAGAAGTGTTGACATCGTTTACATCTATAGCAAATCTAGCTATTACATATGTTGTCTTACGAACATGGTTTCAAATCCTATTATCCACCCCCCCCCCCCCCCCCAAAAAAAAAAAAAGCTATACAATTTGTCACATAAAGAAAAAATAGATTGAAAGATTTAAAAAAATCCCATATCCAAACTATATGCAGAATCTTCTCATATATATATATATATATATATATATATACACACACGCACAAGCATATATGTATAAACATCCTGGATCCAAATTACACAAAACATACAAATATGTGTATAAATATATAAAAGTAAACCTGGAGTAGGCAGATCTCGTTCCTAGTAGATCGGGACAGAAATTTAGATTTCCAACTGCAGAATCGCCGATTAATGAAACCTTGACGAAATAATCTTACTCCCCATCAAATCCAAGCAATATTTCTGATAATAAAGAACTCAAAGAACACCTTTGTTAAGGAAACACAGCTCATCTCTGCAGTAATCTCATCCAAGAAATATTTTTCTCCTTAAATCTCTCAGTAATCAACATATGTAATCCTATGACACTAGAACTCTGCCTTGTATAAACTTTGAGAATCTTTTATATATCTCAAAGTTTCATTCTCTATTACTCCATGGGTCATATCGGAAATATTTGATGCTTCTTGGGACTTCTTTGGTCACCGTGGAGTCACCAGATGAATTGCCAAGTTAGATCAGATCCAGAATCGGCTCTTAGCTTGCTCTACGGCGATTTTTAGATGTTTTGAGGCATGCCCTTTTGTACTTCTATTAAGCTTTAAGTCCAAGAGGGGTTTGGAAAGAAAACATGCATAGACTTGTTTACAATTTATGGTTATACAAGTTCGTGATAAGTTGATCATAAGCCATTTGTGAAAAATACAAAATCCAGGTTGAAACACTGTAAAAAACCAAACATCGTGTGTCTATATATATATACTAAGAGGAAAATACAAAAATACATAAAATCCCACAATCTTTACCACTTTTTTCAACAAGGAGAAGGCCCCGGGCCCTCTGCTGATTCAATATACTTGGACTTGTTCATGTAAAAAAAGGACAAAAAGCAAGGCCTAGATTACTAGAATTACTATTATTTATCAACACAAACATATAACACCTTATTTTCTGCCACCTTTACCAGTCTCAGACACGGTTATTCCCAAAGATATGGCCCTGAAGTTCAAGGCCGGGATCTGCATCGTTGTTGTTTGATCTACACTTCTTCCAAGCGATATAGAAAGAGAGAACAGCAGTTCCAAAGACAACTATGGCAGTGAGAACCTTGATCCAAACATAAATCTCTACCCTAGAACACAAGAGAAAGAGTAGTACGTATCATATATAATCACAAAGTAACAATAAAATAAAACAAATTTTCAACGAAAATAAATAAAAGGTACAAACCCCATCTGAGGAGGAGGAAGAGAAAGAGAAAGAGGAGGAGAAGATTGTGGAATCTTTTCCATGGATATATGTTTAGGTCTTCTTTGGTTTGCAAACCTTGGAGAGGCTAAAACTGATCTTCTCTTGGAGAGCTTTAATATTCTTTGCAAGCGGAGTAGTAGGGCCCATACATAGCAATTTGAATGGAAAATGAACGTAGTCGTAGTCCCACTTCTTATAAGAAAAGTGTGGAATCTTTTCCATGAATATATGTTTAGGTCTTCTTTGGTTTGCAAACCTTGGAGAGGCTAAAACTGATCTTCTCTTGGAGAGCTTTAATATTCGTTGCAAGCGGATTAGTAGGGCCCATACGTCCCAATTTGAACGAAAAATGATCGCGGTCGTAGTCAGACGGGTATAACTTAAAAACTATACTTGTAAAATTCCGAGGAAGTCAAATATTAAAAACTGTATTATCAAATAAATGTTAAAAGTTTAAGTTTTTATAATTTAAAATTATATGTAAAAAATATGTGTATTGATCAAATAGTAAATAATATCTGATTTAAACGAAATTTGATATACATATTAAGAACATAACAAACATAAAATTTTATGATTAAATTTTCAAAATTATGACATAAATTATTATGTCATAATTTGTGTCCACTGCTTTCCATCAGCCAAATGCCCTCTCATCATAGATCAATGAATGGAAGAAGAGATCTGTTTTCACTTGTACAGTAAAATAATCAAAAGATAATCAGCTATAGCATCAACACTTAATTAATCAGCGATAGCATCAACACTTAACGCCATCTTAGAGCAATTGCATCAGTTCATCCATTTTACACATCCATTTTTACACTAAAAACTTACTTTTTCTATTTTACACGGTTGCTTTTACAAAATACCAACATCAGTTCATCTATTCTACACCCTCTTTTAATTAAATAATCAATTTTCTAGAATTTTTTATTATTTCCCCTCCATATACGCGCGCCTCTCTCCCTCTCTTCTCATTTCTGATTTTTTGCTCTCTCTCTCTATACCCGGCTCTCTCCCTCTCTCTACCCATACTGATTTCTTGCTCTCTCTCCCATCTCTACCCGACAGCACATCTCCGGTCAAGCCCGATCTACTCCGACCCACAAGCACCGATCAAATCCGAGACTCCCTAGCTCCGATCCACTCCGATCAAGCTCCAATCCGCTCCGATCAAGCTTCGATCTGCTCCGATCCGCTCTGATCAAGCACCGATCCACTCCGATCCAGTCCGATCAAGCATCGATCCACTCCGATCCACATCGACCTAGCGCCGATCCGCTACGATCCAGTCCGATCCGCTCCGATCCACTCCGATCAAGCTCCGATCCAGTCCGATCCGCTCCGATCCAGTCCGATCCAGTCCGATCCACATCTCCCTAGCTCCGATCCGCTCCGATCCACTCCGATCAAGCACCGGTCCACTCCGATCTACAAGCTCTGATCCACACTCCGATCCACATCTCCCTAGCTCCGATCCACAAGCTCCGGTCCACTCTGTCTCTGTGTTTTTTTTTTTTTTTTTTTGAGCAAGTGCGTTTGTTGAGCAGTTTTACTGAGTTGGTTGAGCAAGGAGAAGAGAGAGAGAAAAAAACGAGCGAACAGAAATTATTAAAATATTGTATACACGAGCTACAGTAACCGTGGATATATCCACGGTTACTGTTCATTTACACGGCCGGATGTATATTTTGCACAAGTTTACACAGACTGATGTGGGAGATTTTTTTGTTAAAATATGTAAAAAGAGCTACTTTTTACATTTTACAAAATTATGCATGGACTGATGTAAATGCTCTTAGTCAGTAACTTGGCCACTATAATGAACTCTTGAGAACTGAGATCCTCCATTAGGCAGCAACCAGGTCCTTCTCGCTCTGACAGGGAAAGACGGCTCCCACATTTTGTAAGAGTTCCCAAATGGGCCAAGAAAAAAGATTACCACATTAAATTATATATGGTCCTTTAAAGGCCAATTGTACACAAACCTAACAGAATAGGCAGCCACGATAACCTACACTTCTGCACCTACTAATTTCTGCTACTACTAGCTTCTTCTTCCTCCTCTTCTTCTTCTTCTTATTCTTCTTCTTTTTTGTGTTAAAATATCTAAAAATGCCCCTCGAAATAATATATGTGCAGTAGCAGAGTTAGGAATTTATGCTTGAGAGGGCCAAATAGAAGATAAATAAAAAAAAATCAATTCAATATTTTTTTTATAAGAGATTTTTAGAAGTTAAGTACTTTATAACTTAATTGTTTTTAATTTGTCTATAGACCTAGGTTTAGTATTATAATTAAGATAAAAATTTACTAATTGGTTAAAGGTTGATAAAAAATTAAACAAATAGTCATTGAATACGAAAAAAATATAATAAAATAAAATCTTCCATTATTTTATTCATTTATATGATATATTATATACTTTTATCAAACTAATAGTTTATTATATTATATGTTATATAAAATATCTATCAATTAAAAAAAAAAAGAATTTAAGAAGAAAAATCATATACCTGGGGAGTAGGGAAAAAAAAAAAGTTCTTTAACAAAATTAGAAGAGAGAGAAAGAGAGATGTGGTTACTATATTAATTAACATTGCTAAGTGTATGGTTTGTAACCATACACGTGGACAGTAGATTTTCTTGAAATTGAAACAACTTAAAGGCACTCAAAAACTTTTTAGATTCATAAGATAAAGGAAAGGGAAATCAAAGTCAGAGACAAAGAAAGATGAAGGAGACGAATTGAGAAATTATGGCATGGAAGAAAGAGGACAAAAAATTAGAAATGGTCAAAGTCTCACCTGTGGGCTGAAGGTGAGTTGTTTGACCATTCAATTGTAGATTTACTGGTGGTGTCATGTTTTGTGGTGGTATAGGCCGTTTGGTAGCCGTGTTTAAATAATATTGTTCAGTTTTTAACGTCGTGGAAATATATGTTTGAATGTTATAAAAATATGTATCAGAAGTATTATTGTTATTTAAATACTGAAAACTGTTGTTTAAACAACAATATTAAATAACACCTAATTTTTTGAGAAACACTGCCATCATAGCCATCAAAGTAGGACAAAATTGGCCTATATCCTTTTCACACAAATAAATCAGCATTTTGCCCCCTTTTCTAAACTAATTAGGGAAATGCTCCTCTTTTGAAAGTTGATTTTCTAAAAATCGAGTTAGGCCCTATAGTGGTATTTTTAAGGAGCCTATAGTGACGTTTTCATGACCTATAGCGGTGTTTTATAACTCGACCTTTACGAAGTCGAGTTATAGGCAAAAAAAATGAAAAAAATTGCCTGTAACTCAACTTCATAGAGGTCGAGTTATAAAATGCCACTATAGGTCCTGAAAACGTCACTATAGACTCCTTAAAACGCCACTATAGGGCTCCAAATTTTTTTTTAAACTCGATTTTGAGAAAATTGAGTTTCAAAAGAGGGGCATTTCCCTAATTAGTTTGGAAAAGAGGCCAAAATACTGCTTTGTTTGCATAAAAAGGGCATTTGCTCATTTTGTCCCACCAAAGTAAGCGAGATGAATTATTATTTTTTTTTTAAACTAGGTAAGAGCAAAGTTTTGAAATTTTTTTCGGAGATAATTTTGTCCTGAGCTAGAAGCAAAGTTTTGAAATGTTTATCACAAGTTGATGAATGCCCAATTAATTTAAGTTATTAATATTGATGAGACCGACGATCTCGATGTACCTGGACAGACTCGACATATTGACGATGAAAATTGAGGATGACGGAGCTTTCATTACTGACGGAGATGTCGTCCCAGACGAAGTTAACCTTCCCCTCGGCAGAAATAATGACCCTATTCAATACAGTTAAATAACAAGCTCGGGCAGTTACAAAGACAACTGTACAAACCGTTGGAAGCATAATCAAGACCAACATAAATGAGAATGGGGCGTTACACATTGAAGTGACCATAATGGCTGCAACGGCTACAATGGCAAACATATATAATGCGATATCCCCAGCATAGAAAAAAGGTACACACAAAAAATATACGTACACAATTTACATATTCATCTTCTTAGCCTAAAATTCTTTCACTAACTTTGGCATCGGAGACGTTGTGGCAGGCACCACACCGGTGACCACTTGAGACCCAAAATATTCTTTCAACCATTGGAAGACAACTACTAGGAACAAAGACTCCGCCCGGACGCACGTACAACTACTGACGAATCTGCACTTCATCAAATATTTAAATGTATCACTAATTACTAATAGGAGAAGGGGGGCCAAAAGGATATCAAGCTCGAAATAATATACATGTGTGTGTGATATTTTTGATATTGCAATTAAGCAAAAGTCGGTGGGAGCTGATTTTGACGTGTTCACATCTCGGGGTAGATATGCTTACATACAGACGCAGACGCGAAAAGTTTCATGTCATTCGAACGTCCCTTGCAAACTTCACTATAAATGACGTGAGGAGTGACGAGGCAAGGACTAAGAAATCAGAATTCAGAATCTGACTTTATAAAGTCATGGGATTTAATCATAAAGATTCAGTATTGTCACTATTAAGTAAATACAAGAATTACTGTTAATTTTATATTCTTAGTTTTTCAGAATATAAACTATCTCATGTAGTTATGGACCCTGGGTGGGGTTGGAGTACAAGAAAAAAAAACACTCATATCTATATTGTATCGAAAACATATTGTTTCTAAATACATTAAAATGCAATCATTTATCAATAATGACAAAAAAAATAATGTTTTTTTTTTCCAATACTAAGCTGGTTAAGTTTTTTTTTTTGGAAGTTAGAGCATTTACAGTAGTATTGCTAAAAACTTTAGCTCTTATCACCTCAAAAAACTATTTTATCTATTTTACTACCACACTTTACAATACACCTAATATCAAATGTTCTATTTTTTATTTAAAATAATATAAACATTAAAATAATAAAGTAAGAGAAAATTTAAGTTTTTTAATTGAAAGAAGAGATATAATCTTAATAAAATATTGTATTTTATTTTTAACAACTTACTACAGTTAACTGGTATTTATATCTGTAAGGACACGTTTTTGGCGTACCAGCCCAAAGGAGAAAGGACCAGCCCAAAAAGCCCAACAATAATGAATTTGTAGAGAAATAGGAAGCGAAAACTGGGCTAGAATGGACTAAACAATCAACCGGATAGACTTCGAACCCAAAAATGATAGATTGTAAGATTTAATACAATAAACTGTCCTCGGCTATGGTCCGAGGAGATTAGGTTCAGTTTAGCTATCCTTAGTTTTTACACAAGCTTTCTTGTTTTTTTTTTTTTTTTTCTTCTTTTTCCCTCCCATTTCTTAAGAAGGATTCGTTTACATTATATAGTGATTTCCGAATCATCTCTGCCCTCCACTTGTTGATTATTTGAGTCTTTTCTTGAGTGCACGTCCTATCCTGCAAACTTTATGGCCTTCTGTGAGTTGCGGTAACCAAGGCTGCACTATTCAGGGGTCTTCTCCACATTAATGCAATCAAAAGAGTAGGTGCAGCACATTTAATGCGGTGGTGGCAGCCTTTCCTTAGATATTTTTAGGGAGTTCCACTCATTAGGGGTTAGGTCTACTCCTCGGCCGCCTTTATTTGTTCCAGAACGCAATAATATGTTCTGGGAGTCCGTGCATTTGCTCTTCATCTCCTCGGAGCTGGCTTCGTCCTCAGACATGATGAGGCCTAGTGGGCGTCTTTGGGCCTTTACCCCTGCCAGGCCCAACGTGTGATCTTGGGATTACAGGTGTCGCGTGGCCTAGTACATGATCTTGGGCCCCTGTGCCCACAATAGCCCCTCAAAACTCTGATTTTTCCCTCTTATCTGAGGAGAAAAGGAGAGTTTTGATTTGCAAAGGTTGCACCAATCTGTTTGCGGGCCTGCTTGCACCGGATTTCCGCTTCGTGCGCTTCGTGAGTAGTATCGATGCTTCGAAAGTCGCGAACTAGTATTGATTGCACTAAGCGGCGCTATATCGCGTCCATCGAATGGTGAGAGATAGATCCAACGGTGGACATTTTACTTAAAGATTTGAGCGGGACAACTTCCACTTCCTCTATAAATAGCCACCCAGGGGAAACCACTTCCTCTCACTTTTCGTATTTTCAACTTCTTGAGCGAGTTCGAGCACGCATTCCTTGAGATTTCCTACTTACACAGACTTCTCGAGTTCTCCTTATTCTCTTCAACAAAACCCATTTTACCTTTTTAATACTCCGAAGGTTAGTGTTCCTTTTTGTTTTGTTTTTTACAAACGCCAAAGTGTGGATTTGCCCTTTGTAGTTAATTTCCTCCTCGGCCAAACCTCTCGGCCTTGTAGATCTCAATTTCTAGGAAGTCGATTACATCACCTTTCCTTTAGTCAGTCCGTATGGGTAGGTTCATGGAGTTAGTGGATTCCCCCATAAAAATAGCGATTTTTAAGAATAAATACCATATTCTCGAAGAAGTAGGTCTGCGATACTGTCATCCAGACCGAATAGACTTGGACAGGAAAGAGGGGGAGGTCGTTATCCCGGTGATAGCCTTTTTGGAAGGAGGGATGACGCTCCCCACGGGTAGGATCACCTGCGACTACCTTTTCCACCACAGATTGTGCCCTCAGCAGTGTGCGCCCAACGTCTTCAGGGTTCTAGGTAGCATTGATGCTCTGAATAGGCATCTCGGACTAGGGCTCACCTGGTATGACGTGGTGCACCTGTATGAGGGCCATTCGTAATCCGACGGGGGATATTATCTCAAATCCCAGTCGCCCGTCGTTAGACCCATTTCTTGCCTCCCTAGGTCCAATAAGAATATGAAAGATGATTACCTGATAGCCTCCGGAGCGTGGTATGATGGTGTCCACTGCCCCGTTAAAGAGGGGGACCCAGGTGGGAAACCTTTAAGTTAGTCTTTTTTTTTTTTTTTTTAGATTGTAGACTCTTCAGTGTTAACTATGCCATTATTTCCTTGTCATTTTTGTTGTCTCTTGGTGCTATACCTTGATTCCCTAACCATTCGTTTCTCTTCGATTTTGCAGAAAAAAATATAGTAGCTCCTCGGCTCAGCCATACAAATGCCCTGGCCCTAAATTTTTTGCTCCATGCAGAAATTTTCATGAACGAGGACGGGCAGCTGCGGGCCGTCCACAAGATCTTGGACTTCGAACCAATTTCGAGGTCGTTCCAAGAGGTTGGCAATAGCATAAGGGCTGGTGATCATCGGATTCGCAGGATCGACGTGTCGAAGCCAAACTTTCTAGCCAATCGCGATCTTCCTCCCGTTGAGCTCTCGATACCCAGGGTGTTCCGCTTCCCGTAGCTCCTCTACAACAAGTCCCAGTAGGAGCAACTGAGGCAGTCGAGGAAGGGACCGCCTTATCACGTCTATCTCTAAAAGAGGAGATAGACCGGTTTCGATTTGGGGAGGAAAACGATCCGGTGCCTGGGACAACTCGCTCTCCTAACCTCGGCGGGGAGACTGGTGATCGTTTGAGTGTACATGCCCCTGCTGTTGTAGTGACTTGTTTGGACAGCTCATCCGACGAGGAGATGGCTCTGAACCAGAGGGCTAAAGGTTTGAAAGAGTTGCTGGCTGGGAGGACAAAGGGGGGGACTTCGAAGGAAACCCAGAAATCTCAAGTTCCTCCCGTGCTCCCTCCTCTCCCTCCTCCTCCAATTGACTTGGGTCTGAAGCCCATCCCTGATCTGAAGAAGAAGAGGCCGATCGCAGACCATGAGGAGGGGGAGATCGTCCAGAAAAAAGGGGCAAAACAGCAAAAAACAGCCACAGAGCCCCGAGACAAAAGATCAACCTCCATCGATAGCCGGGAGGACCAGAACAGGGCGGAAGTGCGCATACCGGCACGTGTTTGGTCTCCTCGGCTTGAAGTGGATGGGGCGGCTATTGCTTGGGACACCTCGGTTCGTGAATACCGCAGAGGCCAAGCCGCGTACGTGGCTGAAGCTCTGGAGCAGCCACTCCTCCTGCCCAAAGACATGGAGGCGATAAGGAATCTGAAGCAGCAGGACCTCTTCCTATGCCTAAAAAGGGATCTTGCAATGGTGAGTCTTAAGTTCCTTGTGCTACGCTTCTGCTTATCTTCTTTATCTTTCTTTCATTTATATAATTATGTTATTTTTTATCAGATAACACAAGAAGTCTTCGTGGCGGAGGAATGGGTCAAAGAGGCCTGGGGAGAAGCGAAAAATGAAATGCTCCTCCGCGGTGAAGCCGAGAAGGCCATAGGAGCTGCGAAGGCCGAAAGCAAGGAGCTCTAAGCAAAGTTAGTGATCGAGGAGCGGGACAGAAAAAGCGCTGAAGCTGGGTTGAAGACTGCTGAAACCCAGGCCGAGGACCAGCGTAAGTTGTTGTATAAGACTGAGCTGGAGTTGGCGACATCGAGGCAACTCGTGTTGGAAATGAAGGCTGAGCTTCAAGGAGCCAAGGAGGTTGCGCAACTGGCCAAGAAGGCTTTCGAAGCTGAGAAGTAGGCGTCTTATCAGTTGGGTGTGGAAGAAACACAAGCCAGGCTCACTGAAGAATTGGCCGAGGCATGCAGGGAATTTTGGGACGCGACATGGGCTGAAGCCCTTAACGCCGCCAGAGTTCCTACGGACTCGGCCTTAAGGGGATCCGAGAAGGTGTATTATCATCCTCACATTCGTGAGGTTACAGATGATTCCCTCTTGGATGCCCCGGATGCTGCCACGGCTAAGGAAGCCGAGGCCAAGGACGCGGTCTCTGAGGTTCCAAGCGCAGCCTTGGTCGAAGGCAATGAAACGACGGCCAAGGGCGAGCCGAGCCAGACAAATGATCCTCCCGCTCCCAAGGCCTAGCACTTAGGATTTTCATTCCTTTGTTTTTGTGTTCGTAGCTTTTTTTTTTTTTTTTTATAATGTACGCATATTGTTGCAAACTCCCAGTGTATCTTTGACTTTATAAATGAAGACGCTTTTCCCTTTATCTGTTACGTGTTTATTTACTGTGCTTTATGTTCTGATACCTCCAACTATTCCAAACAAGTCTGTGTCAACATGACATGTTGATTCGTAGGGCTGAACATGCAATTTAACATACGTTTTCTAAATCGTAAGTAAGTGTTGACTCAATTCACTTAGAAAAATTTAGCAGCGTGTTAATTTTTCCAAAGCAGGTGGTCCGAGGGGTCAGGCGTAGCTTAGGATCTGTTTAACACTTAGAAAAATTTAGCAGCGTGTTAATTTTTCCAAAGCAGATGGTCCGAGGGGCCAGGCGTAGCTTAGGATCTGTTTAACACTTAGAAGAATTTAGCAGCGTGTTAATTTTTCCAAAGCAGGTGGTCCAAGGGGTCAGGCGTAGCTTAGGATCTGTTTAACACTTAGAAAAATTTAGCAGCGTGTTAATTTTTCCAAAGCAGATGGTCCGAGGGGCCAGGCGTAGTTTAGGATCTGTTTAACACTTAGAAGAATTTAGCAGCGTGTTAATTTTTCCAAAGCAGGTGGTCCGAGGGGCCAGGCGTAGCTTAGGATCTGTTTAACACTTAGAAGAATTTAACAGCGTGTTAATTTTTCCAAAGCAGGTGGTCCGAGGGGCCAAGCGTAGCTTAGGATCTGTTTAACACTTAGAAGAATTTAGCAGCGTGTTAATTTTTCCAAAGCAGGTGGTCCGAGGGGCCAGGCATAGCTTAGGATCTGTTTAACACTTAGAAAAATTGAGCAGCGTGTTAATCTTTCCAAAGCAGGTAGTCCAAGGGGCCAGGCGTAGCTTAGGATCTGTTTAACACTTAGAAGAATTTAGCAGCGTGTTAATTTTTCCTGCTTTTAACACTTAGAAAAATTTAGCAGCGTGTTAATTTTTCCAAAGCAGGTGGTCCGAGGGGCCAGGCGTAGCTTAGGATTTGTTTAACACTTAGAAGAATTTAGCAGCGTGTTAATTTTTCCAAAGCAGGTGGTCCGAGGGGCCAGGCATAGCTTAGGATCTGTTTAACACTTAGAACAATTTAGCAGCGTGTTAATTTTTCCAAAGCAGGTGGTCCGAGGGGCCAGGCGTAGCTTAGGATCTGTTTAACACTTAGAAGAATTTAGTAGCGTGTTAATTTTTCCAAAGCAGGTGGTCCGAGGGGCCAGGTGTAGCTTATGATCTGTTTAACACTTAGTGGCCCAAGGCATATGGTCCGAGGGACTAGGTATGACCAAGGCTCCATTGACTCTTCTAATTTGGAGTAGTTAAATGTCATTCATAATGCAAAGAATACGAAAATTGTAATGAAGCACATTCTTATTAATAGTAATACCTTTTTAGGTTATTTACATTCTATGGATGGAGTATTGCTTGATTTTCCAGATCCTCCAAGTAGTATGCTCCTATTTCAGCTACAGACGTGATTCGGTATGGCCCATCCCAGTTCGACCCTAGCTTGCCCCAGGCGGGGTTCTTTGCAGTTCCAACTACTTTCCTCAGTACCAGATCTCCCGGCGCCAAAGGCCTTAACTTTACGTTGGCATCGTACTCTCGTTTTAGCTTGTGCTGATAGTAGGCTAATCGGACCGCTGCGGTTTCCCTTCATTCATCAATTAGATCTAGATATTTCTCCAGTAAATTGTTGTTATGGTCAGGAGTGAAAGAGCTCGTTCTTAGTGTAGGGAACCCAGTTTCTAATGGAATGACCGCCTCGGCCCCATAAATTAACGAAAAAGGGGTCTCTCCAGTGGATTTTCGCGGAGTGGTCCGATACGTCCACAACACGTATGGTAGTTCCTCGACCCATTTTCCTTTGGCGTCTTCTAACCTCTTTTTGAGTCCGCCCACAATGACCTTATTAGTGGCCTCAGCCTGCCCGTTCCCTTAAGGGTAGGCCGGGGTGGAGTATCGGTTGGTTATGCCTAGCCCGCAGCAATATCTTCGAAAAGATTTGCTGTCGAATTAGAGACCATTGTCCGAGATAAGGGTATGGGGGATTCCAAACCGAGTGATAATGTTTTTCCAGATGAACCTCTTCATGTCGGCATCTCGGATGTTGGCCAATGGCTCAGCTTCGACCTATTTGGTGAAGTAGTCCGTGCCGACCACCAGGTATCTCCTGTTTCCTGCAGCCTTGGGGAAAGGGCCGACAATATCCAAGCCCCACTGGGCGAAGGGCCAGGGGCTAGGTAAGGGTTGAGCTTCCCCCTAGGTTGGTGTATGTTCGGGGCGAACCTTTGGCATTGATCACATCTCTTTACATAGTCTTGGGCTTCTCTGTGCATGTTAGGCCACCAACATCCTTGGGTGAGAGCTCGATGAGATAAAGATCTCCCCCCCGTGTGACTGCCACAAATTCCTTCATGTAGTTCTTCTAGGAGAATCTCCACCGCTTCGGGATGAATGCACAACAGGTAGGGTCCGGAGAAGGACCTTTTGTACAATTTATGATCCTAGGACAGCCAGAACCAAGGGGCCTTCCTCCGTATATTGTCTGCTTCTAGCTTGCTTTCAGGTAGGGTGTCATCTTTAAGGAACTGAACAATGGGGCCTATCCAGCTAGGGCTTACCGTTACCTGATGGATAGACGATACCTCTGTCCTCGACCTACAAGGTTTCATAAGGTCTTCAACCAGGATTATTCTTGGCAGACCCTGTGCTGAGGAGGTTGCCAACATGGCGAGGGAATCCGCGTGTGTGTTTCTGCTTCTAGGAATATGTAATAGGTTGAAAGAGTCGAAGCCGGTCTGTAAGTGTCTGACCTGGCTTAGATATTCCTGCATTCTAGAGTCACGAGCCTCCATCTCTCCTCGGACTTGACCCACGACCAGTCTGGAGTCCGAGAACATGTCCACGACCTTTCCATCCACCTTCTGGGTCATGATCATCCCTACCAGGAGGGCTTCATATTCGGTTTCGTTGTTGGTGGCCGAGAACCCGAGTCTCAACGACTTTTCGATTGTGATGTTTTCGGGGGAGATCAGGACTAGCCCCACTCTAGCTCCTTTAAAGTTTGAGGCGCCGTTGACATAGACCTTCCATGATGAAGTTCCTTGTATGGAGGTTACTCCAACTGAATTTTCATCCACGTGCAGCTTCTCCATGTCCTTTTCCATTGGGGTCTCAATGAACTCGGCGACAAAATCGGCTAGGACTTGCCCCTTCACAGAGGTGCGGGGCATGTACTTGATGTCATAGGCCCCCAGCTTCGTCCCCCATTTAGCAATCCTCCCCGTATAATCAGCGCATCGAAGTAAGGCTTTGAGTGGCAGCTAGGTCAGGACAACGACAGTGTGGGACTGGAAATAATGAGGCAGCTTATGTGTCGCATGGACCACGACTAGAATAGCCTTTTCTAGTGGCAAATATCTGATCTCGGCTTCATATAAGGACTTGCTGACATAATATACATATCTCTGTATGCCATTATCAACTCTTATCAGCACTAGGCTCATGGCGTGGATAGCCACTGCAATGTAGGCAAATAAGACCTCGTCTGCCTCAGGGTTCGACATAATAGGTAGCTGAGAAAGATATTCCTTCAATTGCTGGAAGGCCAGGGCACACTCCTCGGTCCACTCATAGTCCTTCCATTTGTTCAATAACCGATAAAAGGGTCTGCACCTGTCTGCTGATCGTGATATAAACCGGTTGAGGGCAGCAATCATCCCCGTGAGTCTCTGTACTTCCTTGGGATTCCGAGGTGGTTGCAGGTTGCTAATTGCCTTGACCTGACTTGGGTTCACCTCAATTCCGTGGTGAGTGATTATATAACCCAAAAATTTTCCAGATCCCACTCCGAAGGAACATTTGGAAGCATTAAGCCACAGCTTGTGGCTCCTTAGGATTTCGAAGACATTCCCGAGATCCACGACATGCTTGGCCTCTTTCTTGCTCTTGACCACCATGTCGTCGATATAGACTTCGACGCTTTTGCCCAGATGCGGTTCGAACATCCGCGTCATCATTCGCTGATAAGTGGACCCTGTATTCTTCAGTCCGAACGGCATTACCTTGTAATGGTAGTTTCCGATCGGGGTGACGAAAGCCGTTTTCTCCTGGTCTTCCAAGGACAAAGGTATCTGATGATATCCTTGGAAAGCGTCCAGGAAACTCATCCTGGGGTGCCCTACAATTGCATCTACCAGCTGGTCAATTCAGGGCATGGGGAAAGGATCCTTTGGGCAAGCCTTGTTCAAGTCTGTATAATCTACGCACACCCGCCATTTGCCATTCTTCTTCTTCACTACCACAGTGTTAGCTAGCTAGTTTGGGTAGAAAATTTCCTTGATTGCTCCTGCCTTCTTAAGTTTTGCGACCTCCTCTTTGACGGCATCAGAGTGATCTTTCGACGAGGGCCGAGGCGGCTGCCTTTTGGGGGTAACAGATGGATTAATGTTTAGGTAATGGCAAATGAAGCTCGAATCTATTCTTGGAGCTTCATAGGTGCTCCAGGAAAATACGTCTATGTTTTTCTTCAAGAAGTGCACTAACTCTTCCTTCTCTTAGAGAGACAATTGAGCGCCGACTTGAAAGAACCTCTCCGGGTCATCGTCAATGACGACCTTCTTCAATTCCTCGCACTCTGCCTCCTCGGCCTCCCCTTCAGGAAAGGAGGCCCTGATCTCTAATTGCTATAATACTTTACTGGAAGAGGCCGAGGACTCTGGCTCCAGTTGGCGTGTTATAGCGGCCACCAAACACTGCCTGGCCATAGATTGACTTCCGACTAGCTCCTCAACCTGATCCCCGGAAGGGTATTTCACTTTGAGGTGAAGGGTAGATGAGACGGCCCCAAGAGCGTGAAGCCAAGGTCGTGCCACGATGGCGGTGTACGGGGAGTAGGCGTCCACCACGATGAAGTCCACCTCCACAACCTTGGAGCCAGCCTGAACCGAAAATTTGATCTGTCCACACAGAACAACGACCTTTCCATCAAAGCCGACCAAAGACGAATCATAACTAGTTAAATCCTCTTGCTTGAGATTAAGCCCCTTGTAGAGATCTGGATACATGATCTCGGCTCCACTATCCTGGTCCACCAATACTCTCCTAACGTCCTAGCCATCGATTCTGAGGGTTACAACTAGGGCGTCATCGTGTGGCTGTATGGTTTCGACCTTATCCTCATCTGAGAAGCTTAATGCTGGGTGAGCTTTTATTTTGGTCCTTTTGGGTTCAGGTCCGTAGGTCTCGACCTGTGAACCTGCGATTGACATTACCCGGGAGGGGCAAGATCCTGTTCTACCTGGCGCGGCTAGAATGGCGTGGCTGACTCCCAAAGGGGGCCTAGAATATGCACCGCTTTGAGCCCCTAGAGTTGCCTAATTGCCCTGCCCACCGGGCTGGGTCAGAAACTGCTTGAACCTGCCCTCTCGGATCAACTGCTACAGATGACTCCATAAGGTTCTACAATCCTCGGTCGTATGACCCCGCTCCTTGTGGTATTGGCAATGAAGACTTTGATTGCGCTTTGCAGGGTCTCCGATCATTTTGCTCGGCCATCTGAAATATGGCTCATCTTTAATTTTTTCCAGGATTTGATGTATCGGTTCCCGGAATAGAGTATTAACAGCCTGAGTAGCTGGGGCTCCAGAATCTCTCCTAAGACGATTGTTGTTGTAACGATCCGACCTAAAATCCCTCCTCTCGTGAGGGATAACCTTACTTTGCATTTTTCTTGTTGCTGGTCCTCTTTGACCCTCTTATACTTGTCAATCCGGTCCATGAGTTGGCGCACGCTGGTGATGGGTTTTCCGGTCAGAGATCTTCTCAGGCCGTGCTCGACGGGCAAGCCGACCTTAATGGTCCCGACGACCACGTCGTCAAAATCGTCCTCTATCTCATTGAATATCTCCCAGTATCGGTTCGAGTACTTTTTCAAAGTTTCCCCCTCCCCCATGGACAAGGACAGCAAGGAATCCAGAGGCCGAGGGACTCTGTTGCAGGTGATGAAACGGGATCCAAATGCCTGTGTGAGCTCCTTGAAGGAGTTAATAGTACCCGCTCTCAGTCCGTCGAACCATCTCATCGCTACTGGTCCCAAACTAGAGGGAAACATTTTGCACATAAGGGTCTCGTTATTAGAGTACACCGCCATTCTCTGGTTGAAGTAACTAACGTGTTCAACTAGGTCCGTACGGCCGTTATAGAGAGTGAACGTAGGTTGAGTGAATCGCTTGGGTAGTCGTCCCCCCTCAATCTTGCGTGTGAAGGGAGATTTAGATATTCTGTTGAGCGCTTTACTCATGGCGTCATTTCTCATGCCCCTCGAAGATGTACCTCCCCTCCTGCGCTCTCGACGATCACCTGGCTCATATGAGAAGGTCTCGTTCGGGGGTGTCCTTGATCTGCGCCTGTATTCATCACCTTCCTCGCTACTTGTAGAAAGGTCAGAGACTGAAGGACTTTGCCTCCTCCGTTCTTGGCGTAACTTTTGCTTTAAGTAGTCAATCTCTTTCTGCATGGTCCTGGCGCGCTCCTCCTGGGAAATATGGCTATCACCCTTAGAATGACTTTCACCGGAGTGGATGGTATGCACACTTCCTTCCTGACCTTCTCGAGAATGGCCTTCCCCACGAGATCCCATAGAGTCGGATTGGTGTGGACCTGACCCTACCATGACTGACTGTCTAACACTCTAAACCACCAGCTCCCCACAGATGGCGCCAATTGTAAGGACACGTTTTTGGCGTACCAGCCCAAAGGAGAAAGGACCAGCCCAAAAAGCCCAACAATAATGAATTTGTAGAGAAATGGGAAGCAAAAACTGGGCTAGAATGGACTAAACAATCAACCGGATAGACTTCGAGCCCAAAAAGGATAGATTGCAAGATTTAATACAATAAACTGTCCTCGGCTATGGTCCGAGGAGATTAGGTTCAGTTTAGCTATCCTTAGTTTTTACACAAGCTTTCTTGTTTTTTTTCTTCTTCTTTTTCCCTCCTCTTTCTTAAGAAGGGTTCCTTTACATTATATAGTGATTTCCGGATCATCTCTGCCCTCCACTTGTTGATTATCTGAGTCTTTTCTTGAGTGCACGTCCTATCCTGCAAACTTTATGGCCTTCTGTGAACTGCGGTAACTAAGGCTACACTATTCAGGGGTCTTCTCCACATTAATGCGATCAGAAGAGTAGGTGCAGCACATTTAATGCGGTGGTGACAGCCTTTCCTTAGATATATTTAGGGAGTTCCACTCATTAGGGGTTAGGTCTACTCCTCAGCCGCCTTTATTTGTTCCAGAACGCAATAATATGTTCTGGGAGTCCGTGCATTTGCTCTTCATCTCCTCGGAGCTGGCTTCATCTTCAGACATGATTGGACCTAGTGGGCGTCTTTGGGCCTTTACCCCTGCAAGGCCCAACGTGTGATCTTGGGATTCCAGGTGTCGCGTGGCCTAGTACATGATTTTGGGCCCCTGTGCCCACAATATCAATTTACTGTAATTGCAAAAAATTTAGTTTTGGCTTCTCTACTAATACATGATTTTTTTGTCCTTTAGTGATAAAATAGTTTTTTTATTTATTAAAATAAAATCACTAGTGTGAATATTTTAATTATTTTTATTAAATTTTTGAGTTGGATAGTTGCTATTTAAGTGAGGTTAGCTAGGCTTAAAGAGGAAAATGAGGATTTAAAGTTTTTGAAGGAAGTCCAACTATAAATAATATGAAATATGTAATAACTAAAAAAAATTGGACCCGGGTGCCAGGGCACCCTTGGGCCTCCGCCTGGATGCGTCCTTGATTTTGTGATTTCTTAGTAATATCAATTTTATTTGTACCCAAAATTTTTCTAGTAAGCGCCATTCCACTCGCAAGTTAAGAAAGTATTGTTTTTCTAAGGAGAGGAAACAAAATCTTTGTGGAACAGAAATCATCTATATGTTTAGCTATCAAGTATTTCGGATATCGATTTGGAGTCTTGGACCCAATTGTAGCTCTCTCTCTCTCTCTCTCTCTACTTAGACTAGTTTATATTGAAATATTATAAATCTAAAGATGTATCTACCATCTAATACCAAATCATTTAAAATTGGATAAAATACTATTTTGGTTCTTAAATTTTATCAAAAGTTTGTTTTTTCATTCCTGAACTTTAAGAAGTTCATTTTTCATCCCTAAACTATTAAAAAGTTCGTCTTTCATCCCTAAATTATTGAAAATGTTTTATTAATATCCTTAAACTTTACCAAAAGTTTGTTTTTCATCCCTAAATTGTTGAAAAAAAATTCTTTTTTCCTCCCTATTTTTTATCTCTAAACCATTGAAAAACTTCTTTACAAAGTTTAAGGATGAAAAAAGAATTTTTTAAAGTTTAAGAACGAAGAACAAACTTTTGTTAAAATTTAGATACCAAAATACAGTAGTATTTTACCATTTAAAATTTTAAAAGCGTAATACTGTTGACTATACAATGCATACATGTTAAACGATGGAATAAAACTTTATCTTTGAAATGAGCTTTCTCTATTTCCAATAAAAAATTGGGAGGATTTGTCCATTACACAATCATGTTGAGTTTATAATTATAGCAATATAATTGTAATTGTAACTGTAATTGCTAAAAAATCTTTAACCAGAAAAAAAAATGCTAAAAATCATGATGAAAAGTATGTCTAATTAAATTGGGTAACAACACCATGAAAATTTTTTTTTTTGGTTACTTTTTAGGCGAATGAACGAAAATTTAAATCATGAGCATCTTCATTGAAAGAATTATAAAATATCATTTGTCATATCTAAACTCATTGGCAACATGAGTTTAAAATCCAATCCATTTGGTTCAGGAGAATGAAAACTGTTAGGATATATGTGAATCATGTTAAGAATATATGTCAATTTAGAATTGACTAATCCTTTGACAAAACGCACTTTACTTATAATTGGGTAGATCTAGGATGTGTTTAATATTTCAAGGAACAAGGTTTCAAATTCAAGATTTAAAGCCATGCAAGTCTGTCTAAGATTCAAGTGAAGAAGTGTTGGATTTTAAAACTCGACAGCTAGTATCTATCGAGATTTAAAAGGTTGTTTAAGCCCAATGCTCGACACTCGACAGATAACCTATCTATTGAGATTTGAGAAAATTAGTTTTTCAAATCTGATTTCATTCCAATCCGTGTATAATTGTTTGAGCTTTCTTTTCTCACAACCCTAAACATATTTAAGGATTGTTTTAAGGACCGTCACAGTTGATTCACCTCAATGCAAAAGTTTTTCACCAGCATATTGTGACTGAAGACATATGCCCTAGTTCATCTTCCTCTTCAAGAAACTACTGTGTTTGTACGCCGTAGGGTTTTGTAGCTTAGGAGTTTTGTGATCTTCATCGTGTGATGAATTGAAAAACTTTGCAACCAACATCCTTCTTAAGTTGGTGGTTAGTCATGTACTTGGATCCATGCATCGAATTGGTTAGTCAAGTACTGGGAGCCGTGTATTAAAAGGAAAAATTGTCACTACAGAACAAGTCCAATTGGGTATTAGGGTAAGGGTTCAACTGTAGGTTGGTATAAGGTACTGGGATTCCTTTATTTGTAACCTCTTGTTGTGATAATAGTGGATTCTCGGGAGTGGTGACCTTAAAATCACCTGGTGAGGTTTTTGCCTTAGAGGTTTTCCCCATTCATAAACAAATCACCGTGTCAACTTTATTTTCCGTTGCATATTAATTTAGTTGGTGATTTGTTTGTGCTACCACACGTATTGTATGATAATTGGATTAATTAATTAACTTAGTTAAATTAATTGGTTAATTCATCACAAGGGATCAATACATTTTTGGCCTATCAAGTGGTATCAGAGCAGACACACTCTGATTAGGGTTAATCTTTGTTATGTGATCCATTGACCCCAGTTGTCATGGAAAGAGGACAATCGTTGATTATACCTCCTTTATTTGATGGCACTAACTATGCATATTGGAAAGTACGCATGAGAGCTTTCTTGCAGTCATTAGATGAAAAGGTGTGGCAAGCTGTGGAGACAGGCTAGACCAAGCCAAAGGAAGCGCCGGCCGATTGGGATGATGCTAAGATCAAGGCGGCAAACTTCAACAGGAGGGCATTGAATGCTCTATTCAGTGCGGTCACGAATGAGGGCACGAATGAGGAGTTCAAGAAAATATCCTTTACTGAAACTGCAAAGGAAGCATGGACCATCCTTGAGACGATCTATGAGGTTACCAAGGCTGTCAAGGATTCAAAGTTTCAAATGTTTACTACAAACTTTGAAGAGATCAAGATGGAGGAGGATGAGTTGTTCGATGAGTTCTATGCCAAGTTTAAGCACATAGTGAACCCAGCCTTTAATCTTAGGAAAACCATTCCCGAATCTAAGATTGTTAGAAAGGTGCTTAGATCTCTACCCAAGAGATTTCATGCCAAGATCACCGCGATTGAGGAATCAAAGGATATTGACAAAATTCATTTGACAGAGTTGGTTGGCAATTTGAAGGCCTATGAGTTGGGTTTGACAAGGATTAGGAAATCTAGTAAGGGCAAGAGCAGTAACACTGATGAGTCTTCAGATGATGAAGATTCTAAGATGAAATGCTATATCACTAGGCAATTTAAAAAGTTTATGAAGAATGTCAATGCTAAAGGATTTGACAAAGAGCAGTCCACTTCGTCTCTATTCAAGAGCCAAGACAAAGGGAAGAAAGATGCTAGGGATGGCGGTCAATACACTGTTCCTTCAGGACCAAAGTGCTTTGGGTGTTAAGACTTCGGTCACATGAAGCAAGAGTGCCCTACGTACCTCAAGACCATCAGAAAAGAGCAAGGCACTTGCTGCTATTTTGAATGACACCGAGCCTGAGGATGATTCTGATAATGAGGATGATGGAATCCTAAATGCCTTCACTACTACTATAAATCCTACTGAGGGGATTGTTGAAGATGTGGATGAAGAAGAAGATCTGGCAGAGTCTAAGTTTGAAAAGATGGATGAGCAAGATGACATCCATACAGCCTATGCAAAATTATACAAGATCTCGGAAAAGCATGAGAAGTTGTATAGGTTGGCCACCGAGAAGCTCAGTGATGTGAAGCTTGAACGAGAAGAAATCTCCACAAAGTTTGATGAAGCCAACCAGACCATTGGATCACTGAGATTTGAGAATAATTTTATGGTTTAGAAGACCAAAAAGCTTGAAGCGGAGCTGTTTCAAGTTAGAGCTCAATTGGAGAGGACTTCAAGTGCAAAGTTTGATGAGATACTGAGCTTTCAGAAATATGCTTCTGATCAAACCGGTTTAGGGTATAATTTCTCTTCTCCTAGTATTGCTTCTACTAGTACTACTGTGTTTGTTTCTCCTACTAATAATGTTGAATCTAAGAAAAATGATGTCAAAATTATTTTAGTTAGTGAGAACATAGATAAGGGTAAATCTATCTTAGGAGCACCCCCTAAACTTGATAAGAAAGAGACTAAAGACCCTAGGGCTAAGTAGGAAAATACTTAAAAGCCTAAACAGAAGAAGCAACATCTCTGTTATCATTGTGAGGTGACTAGACATATTCGATCAAATTGCTGTAAGTGGTTAGCCACTCAACAGAGTAACAATATGATCTCATCGGGAAACTAGAATCAGTTTCCATCCTCTTTTGCCTCTCTTGGAGATGTTCTCAAAGCCCTCATGTTCCTTTTGAACTTGAATGGTTTCAATTCTTCCCTTTCACCGCCGGATCAAGAGTTTGCAAAATGGAAGGATTCCTCCAAAGTGTGGAAGGAAAAAGGTTCAAAGTGATTTAGTCACTCTCTCTCTCTCTCTCTACCTTTTCTTGTTTTTGGGTATGCATTACTTGTGTGTTTTGTTTTCTTGCTTTGAGTCAGTCTAGTTTAATACTTTGCTTTATTTAACATGTTTTTATTTGTTTCTTTTCAGTTTTTCTTTATTTTTTTTTTCAAAAAAAAAACAAAAAACAAAAAAAAAATTGAAAATTCAAAACAATACAAAAACAGTGTGTGTTTTGTGTACATTGGTACTTATGTACCTTGGATGGCCATTGAAACAAAGTTTTCTAAACTTTATATCTTTTGTAGCTTAGATGAGCATCTCAATACACAATTAAGCCAGTGAGCGTTATGATTCGTATTTGTGATGAGTAAGATTAAGTAATCTCTTGTACTTAACACTCGTATCACTCTTTTTAACGGAAAGGACTAGAAAATCCTAAGAGAAAGGCATAAATAACTATCTCACCACTATTATCCAGCAAACATGAAATGACATCTGTATGCTTTGGCATAGCAAAAGTGCAATGACAATGACATTTTGTTTGCTTTAGCATAGCAAAAGTGCAATGTAAAAAGCTTAACATCATTAGGTATTTATTTTCTCTTTCTTATATGCTCATGCATGGTTTGCTTAAAAGAAAATATGCAAAGAAAAATAAAAAGCAAAAAGAATCAAAATGCTTTATATATTATTACAAGCGTGTCTTCTAGGAGATGTGGGAGTTATAGTTTGTACCTTGAAGGTGATAGTCTTCATCAAGCAATAATGATTGTGTGTGAGTTAAAGTGATTTTTTCATATCTCAAATCGTCATAACAAGTAGACACTTATGCAATCTTGCAATGTTTTTCACACATAACACGCAATATTTTTTACTACTCTTGATACATGTGTAGGTACAATATGATTTGGCCATCAATAAGAATATGTGTGTTAATGTATGCTTACTAAACTATCTTGTTTAGTGGTTAGACTTGTTGTGTGTGTGTGTGTGTGTGTGTGTGTGTGGGTGGGTGTGTGTGTGTGTGTGTGTGTGTGTGTGGGTGGGTGTGTGTGTGTGTGTGTTTTGGATCAATATGCTGAACATTTTTTTTTTTTTTTGTGTTGAGAAATGTTTTTGAGACCTTAAAATGTTGTTTGGATCTTTAGTTGTGTTGCATGCTTGATTGCATTCATATCTGTGTTTTTCTCTTTTTGAAAAACTGTTTAAGCATTCTCGATAGCTGCTGGACACCTCTCGACAGCTAGGCTATCTATTGAGCTCTTGAGCTTCCTTTCTTAACAGCTGCTATTGCATTTTTGATCCATCAAGGTTCTTAAGAATTTGTCTCGATAGCTTCTCGATCCATCAAGAAAGTTTCTGTCTCCTCGATAGCTGTTGGATAGCTTCTCGATCCATTGAGGCATTTTTGCTTTGGACACCTCTCGATAGCTTCTCTATAGCTGTATTTGTCGAAATTGAAATCTTGACACCTCTCGATGCATCGAGAAACGTGGATTTCTATGCAAAGCTTCAGCATGATTTCTCTCTCATTTTTCTCGGTCTCTCTCAACTCTTTCTAACTCCTCACCTTCCCAAACACCTCTCTCTTACTCTAAACCTCTTCCCCACTCAATCTTCGACCTCAAGATCATTTTCTTCCTTTGGTATGATTCTTTTTCATTCATTTATCATGAATTTCATCTCTTTTTTACCTAACTTTTGGGGTTTTTGAAAGATTTTGGGGGTTTTCAAAATTATTGAGGTTTTTGCAAAAATTTTGGGTTGGGTTTTGTTCAAATTGTCTTAAATGTTCATGCATTGCATCACATTTGCATTTTAACAATGTTTAATGCATTATAGATGTGTGTTTATTATGTTGAAATCATGTGTGCTAGTAGGATTGGATTGGGTTGAGCCCATGATGTTTTTACTGTTGCATATCATATGCTCATGTATTTTTCATGCGTACGTACCTTCATTTCTCTATATTCTTATTGATATGTGGTGGTACTTTTTTGCTTCTCTCTCTTTCTCTCTCTCTCTCTCTCTCTCTCTCTCTCTCTCTCTATATGCGTTAGCTTGCTCTGAGGCACCTAAGCGTAAATCTACTCCGTCCCAGAACCCTCTTCGCTCCGAGGCATCCTCTTCTGATCCTACTCCCTCTCACGTTTGGTTTCATGATGAGAAGGCCAAGTTAGACTTCTCAAAGAACTTTTCTCGACGAGGCATTCATTCGGAACGCCACGTCATTCTATCAGACTTTTCCGATACTGACCTTCCCACTGTCATCTATAGTATGGGTTGGGAGTCACTATGTGACATCCCGGTCACAATGTGACCTTCCCACTATTATCTATAGTAGAAGTTGCATCTAGTTTTTATACTATGCTTTGTTTTAGCATTTTTTTTTTCCAGTTTTTCTTTATTTTTTTTCATAAAAATTAAAAAAAAAATTGAAAAATCAGAAAAATACAAAAACAGTGTGTGTTTTGTGAACATTGGTATTTGTGTACCATGGATGGTCATTGAATCAAAGTTTTCTAAATGATGTATCATTTATAGCTTAGATGAGCATTTCCATGCACAACTAAGCAAGTGAGCTTTGTGGCTCGTGTTTGTGATGAGTAAGATTAAGTAATCTTTTATACTTAAAACTTATATCACTCTTTTTGACGGAAGGACTAAAAAATCCTAAGAGAAAGGCATAAATAACCATCTCACCACTGTTGCTCGCTAATCATGAAATGAGATCTGTATGCTTCGGCATAGCAAAAGAGCAATGTCAAAAGCTTAACATAATTGGGTATTTATTTTCTCTCTCTTATATGCCCAAGCATGATACGCTTAACAAAAGAAAAATATGCAAAGAAAAATAAGAGCAAAAAGAATCAAAATGCTTTATATATGATTGCAAGCGTGTCTCCTAGGAAATGTGGGAGTTATAGAAAGTACCTCGAAGGTAATAGTCTCCATTAAGCAGTTATGATTGTGTGTGAGTTAAATTGATTTTCTCATATCTTAAATCGTCATAACATGTAAACATTTACACAATCTTGCGATGTTTTTCATACATAACACGCAAATTCTTTGCTATTTTTGATACATGTGTAGGTAGAATGTGATTTGGTCATCACAAGGAATATATGTGTTAATGTATGCTCACTAAACTGTCTTGACTTTTTTTTTATATATAAAATTAGTTAAACTTGTTTAGTGTGTGTGTGTGTTTTCGATGTTTTTCACACACTACATGCAAATTTTTTGCTATTTTTGATACATGTACAGGTGCAATGTGATTTGGCCATCACAAGGAATACATGTGTTAATGTATGCTCACTAAACTGTCTTGACTTGTTTTTGAAATATAAAATTAGTTAAACTTGTTTTGTGTGTGTGTGTGTGTGTGTGTGTGTGTTTTCGATGTTTTTCACACACAGCACGCAAATTTTTTGTTATTTTTGATACATGTGCAGGTACAATGTGATTTGGCCATCACAAGGAATATATGTGTTAATGTATGCTAACTAAACTGTTTTGACTTGTTTTTGAAATATAAAATTAGTTAAACTTGTTTAGTGTGTGTGTCTGTGTGTGTGTGTTTTGGATCTAAATGCTTGAAATTTTTCTTGTTAAGAGATGTTTTTGAAAGCTTAAAATGTTGTTTGAATCTTTGGTCGAGTAGCTTGCTTGATTGCATTCATTTCTGTGTTTTTCTCCTCCTTGAAAAACTGTTTTTTCACATCTCGACAGCTTATCTATCCATCGAGACTTTTGGTCTTCCTTTCTCGACAAAAGTTAACGCAATCTCAATCCATCGAAGCTTTCTAGAATTTGTCTCGATAGCTTCTCGAAAAATTCTCTATCCATCGATAAACTTTCTGTCTGCTCGATACCTCCTCAATAGTTGTTCAATCCATTGAGCTTTCTTTGCTGTTGGCACCTCTCGATAGCACCTTGATAGATAAATCTGTCGAGAATTAGTACTCGACAGCCCTCGATAGCTTCTCGATCCATCGAGCTTCGTGTTTCTATATAAAGCCTCAGTGCAATTTTTTCTTCATTTCTCTCTAATTTCTCTTGACAGAAACTTTCTTTTCTCTCTCCCAAACACTTCTCACTCAACCTCTTCACTTTCCCCACTTAATCTTCAGCCCAAACCTTGTGTTCTACATCTGGTATGATTTCTTCTCTCTTTTATCATGCATTTCATACATTTAGACCTAGGTTTTTGGGGTTTTTGAAAATGTTTGGGGTTTTTTGAAAATTGATAAGGTTTTTGTGAAATTTTTGGTTTGGATTATGTTTAAATGATCCTATATGCGCATGCATTGCATCACATTTGCATTTTCACAATGTTTCATGAATTTTAGATGTGTGTTTTATATGTTGAAATCTTGTGTGCTTATAGGTTTGGAATGGGCTGAGCCTATGATGTTCATTTTGTTTCATGTCACATATTCATGCATTTTTTATGCATGTGTACCACTATTTTCTTTCTTTTTGATATTGATGTTGTTTGATACTCTTTTGCGTGTCTCTCTGTCTCTCTCTGAAAGTTCAAATAGCGTCTAAAACACTATGAACGTTTAGACCCCAATTTACAAATTACCAATTCAAGCTTAATATGAAAAAAATTATGTGCGAAAAATGAACATAAGCTTATAACAGAATTGATAAACAATCTAAACCAAATAAAATCACATTCACAGTAGAAATTAAATGGCAAATATTGAGGGAAGAGAGATGCAAACACAAGGACAACACAACGATGTGTTATCGAAGAGGAAACCGAAGCTCTCAGCGTAAAACCTCTCCGCCGCCCTCCAAGCGGTAAATAATCCACTAAAGAATGTAGTTGGGATACATGGGCAGCAGTAGACCCTCCAAGCTTCTTGTTCCAACGAGATTGCGCCGAACCTTTGTCTTCTTTAGTTTACCAGATTCTGCTATTAAACCATAGCATCAATCAATATTAATTGGTCCCTTCCTAACTGCTTCCCAAAGCATCTAATAGCCTTCTCACAGATATGGGTATGGTGAGAAAAGGATTTGGGTAATGTACCTCTCAAGGATCTAACAATGGAGAGGGTGACAGTAGAGAAATTTGAAGAGTCTCTATGTGAAGATTGTGGATGAGTCAATCTTGTTTTTCTCTAGAGTTTCTCTCTCAAAATTCTCTTTGGACGCTCTCTACATTTCGTGGGTATAAGGGGTATTTATACTAGGGTGAGAAAGGAATGCGAAGAGTCAGGTTTTTCAAAACAGAGCTGGCTGGCGGCTTGGCCTCATGACTTGACTGAGTCGCGAGTTCAAGCTGCGAGCTAACTGAATGGCCAGACTAGATATTTTGTCGTGTAGTGCTACAGCTGGCAGACGGTTCAGCTTCTCCGCACGCTTCACTCGTGTGCATCTTTTGGCGGCTTGCCAGTTGCGAGCTACCCACGAGATCTAGTCGCGAGTCCCTGCTTCATTGCACAATCTTGAGCATTTCTTCACACTCTCTCACACACTACCCTTACATGATTCCCACCTAAATACAGGGTTTCTAAATGCTAAATTACAAGCAAATTGGCATAGAATAAAGCCAACAAAATGGTTGATAAATTTCAAACTTACACTCTCCCTTTCTTCCTTTCGAATAGTCTGCGCGTGGCACCCAAGCGCAAATCTGCTCCATCTCAGAACCCTCTTCATTCTGTGGCATCTTCTTCTGCTGATTCTACTCCTCTTCATATTCAGTTTGGTGATGAGAAGGCCCGGTCGAACTTTAGAGAACTTTTCTAGACATGGCATTCATTCGGAATGCCAGGTCTTCCTTTCGGATTTCTCTGATACTAACTTACCCATTGTCATTTACAGTAGGGTTGGGAGTCCCTTTGTGACATCCTAGTCAGCTGTCCCGTTGTGATCATATAGGAGTTTTACCCCAATATGCACAACTTTGATTATTCCTATACCTCGCTTTCTCACTTCTGTTCACGGTATACATCTTATAGTCACTCCAAAGCTTATCTCCGACGTGCTACACGTCCCGAAGGTATCGCATCCAGATTACCTCGGCTGTCCTCGTCTTAAGACTATGTCTAAAGAAGAACTCATGTCTCTATTTTGTGAGACACCCTCATCTTATAGTGAACATCAAAACACCCCTTGCTTGGGCTTTGCAAAAGGTTTGAGGTTCTTGAATATGGTGATGACATTTGTTTTACATCCCTTGTCTCACTATAATTTGATTACTGAGCCTTGTGCTCACCTTTTGTTATCCCTCCTTGAGGAGCTTACCATAGACTTTCCTTTTCACTTCATACTCTCCCTTATTGATGTTTATAAGAATACGGCGATTCGTGATAAGCTTATTTTCCCTTCTGCTATCTCGAGGATCATTCATCACGCGTCTATCTCCTATCCCGAGTCTCCTCATTTCTCCATCATGGGTGCCATCAACGGCACGTCCGTTAGACGGAGTGAGGCCTAGCTTCGATCGAAGCGGCCACGGACTGAGACGGCGACTCCTTTAGCCTCTTCCACTCCTTCTTCTTCTGCGGGTGGTGTGACCCTCAAGGCAGTCATGGCGCAGCTTCAACTTATGAATGCTCACCTTGATACACTCACTACTGAGATGTATCAGGTGAACACCCATATCGGTCGTATTGCATGACTACCTTTGGTGGCTTCATAGCATCTCCCTCTCCTACTCTAGAGGCATTTGAGGACGAGGATGATGATGGTGACTCCGATGGTGATGATGATGAGGAGGATGAGGATGCTAGCTCTTCAGGTGACGAGGAGATGATTGCTTAATTGACTTGCCATTTGTCATTCGTGACACAAAGAGGGAGTAGTTTTGGTTATGAGAATAGTCATATTCTTAGGGGGAGAGTTAGTATAGGAGATTTTTGTTAGGGGGAGTATTTATATTTTTGAGGGATGTAGTGAGGACTTTTGTATTTTTTCTTTTCTTTATCTTTTAGATACTTTGTTCTTTTTAAGGGATACCACTTGATAGGCTAAGAATGTATTGACCCTTTATGGTAAATTAACCAATTAATCAGCCAAGTGAATTAATTAAGTCAATTAAAATGCAATACGCATGGTAGCACAAACAATTCACCAAATAACTAAATACAGCGAAAAATAAATTCGACACGGTGATTTGTTTACAAATCGGGAAAACTGTCACGACCCAAACCTGTATTTCAGAATTTAGAGCATGACCGGTATGTTAATATCAAGTTTACCTTAATACTAACACGAAACAACCTAAACTGAAGGTGCTTATGAAGAATTTGTTTCTTGAATTCCTACTTATTTCTTGCATAAAAACCATAATATACAAAAATGATGAAACATTGAATTTCATCTCATATAAACTTTGCAAGATTACCCCTCGGTTGAAACCTCGGGTTTCATGTAAATATTACATAGCTAAACGTTTAGCAAAAACTCTTATTACAAACCTAACCCCAAAGACATATAACTGGGGTTCAAAATAAACTAAGGTTCCGAATTACATCTGTGCTCAGAGGATCAAGTACATCTTGATTCCTCCTATACATCAAAAGAGCTAAGTTACCAAACAACAACAAAAACTATACAATCTATCAAATGAGAATTACAGAATCCTTGCCACCTCTAATACTCTCGCTGCTTCCAAGAAGAACCTGTGCACTGAAATATAATAGGGTGAGCTGCAAAGCCCAGTAAGGTTTTAAGCTCCATGGGCCCTTAATAAGCATGCATGTAAAACAAATATTTTATGGATGTGTCAGCTTGATAAAATAGCCTTCATACTGTTTACGTTGTTCTTAAAATAACTTATGAACTTTCAGATAAAATATTTCGTTTTCCTTTTCATAAAATAGTAAAAGGACATGATAAGAAACGTAAACATAATTCGGAAATCTTATCTTTAAATAGACTATGAAATACTTTATCAAAACTTATCATCAGACTTATCATAATTTCCAAATAGCCTAATAGTTCATTTATCATACATATTAGTTAGTCCAATTGTAAGTCTATCACAACTTTGGGAGGCTTCCAGCACAAAGTGCTAGGCATCCAGCATTCCCCACAATGCCAGATAAACCCGGGATCATATCATAATACATAACTTCAACCATGGGGGTAGGTTGACATCCTCCACAAGTTGGCCGTTACCAACAAGGGCGGGTACAGCAAAGCCAGTCCCACATTTAATGGCCAATCAGAATTTCCATAGAAATGCCAGTACTATAACCCCTACTGGCTAAGTTCAGATCATAACAATGGAATAACTGAAAAATATATCTTTTCTGATAACTTGCTTTTACATAATTGTTTCACAACAATAGCATATCCACGTCATTCTTAAAAATTATGTTCGTGATATAAAGAATAGCATCAATATGCTAAAATTATCATGTATATAATAGATTGAACAACTCATGAACAAATATTTTACTTAAATCATGCTTATATGTAATATCTCCAATTAAAAGGTTTAATGCATAATAGTTTTCTAAACAATTTTTATACTTATTAAACGCACATGTCACAAATCCCTTACCTGAAAACAGAAGACGCGAGAGATTGTACAAGAGGAGCTCAAGGGTTCGTGTTCTCGTTCTTGTCACCTAAACGAAAGACCAAAACTTATTACTAACAAACTCTTCCTAAGTATATACTTATACATCAAACACAACCTAACTCTTAAACTCAAGAAAAAATCTTAATTCCCATCACACAAAGGTTCCCCAAAGCACATGGCACAATCATCAAACACATTATGTACCCCAACCATAGAGAAACCAAGGCATAAAATTTATATATGATCCAAACATACCAAGGATAAGCATATTAAATTATATCTTAAAACATTCACCCTAACTTCAAAATTAAATCGACAAAGTCATGTGTGTCATAAGCTGTTCACTGCTCATTACAGCAGCGTAAGCCCCATTTGTAAAATACAAATGGACTATCTGTACACTTCCAATTGTTATGAAATTTTACAGAGTTACTCCCCTGTATGTCTAGTATATACTATAAAAATTTTGGAGTCAAAACATAAAATCATGATTTATTAAAAATTATACAAGGAAATGTGCTCAAATCTGTCCTGTCAGAAATTCATGCAACTTAAAAATTAAACCATTATTTTTATACTCATCAAAAAGCTGTGAGACCACTTCCATAACAACCATATGTGTCTTAGGATTCATAAAAACTACTCCTAGCATCCTAATTCACAGCAAATGATTTTATACATATTTTTCTTGTTGTAAACATCAAATCTGTCACAGTGACAGCTTCAGTACATGTTCTTTCTAAAATCATCAACAAATAGCAATTGGCCTTTATTTCATTTGAGTATTTTTATACCTATACTACACATAATAAAATACCTTAATAAGCATCCAAATGACCAATTTCATCAATCTTTAAATTTACTAAAAACAGAATCACAAGTTCAGCTCCTACAACAGAACAGAGAGCAAAGAAGAGGGAAAATGAACAAAACTCTTATACTATCAAAATACTCAAATCAAAAGAGGTTTAATATACTTACCCACAAACTTTGAAGCTGAAACCTTAGTGTTAGGTTCTTAATTTCATCTTAGAAAGAGGTTTGTGGTTTTGGTGAGAAAGAGAGAGAGATGTTGCCGTGAGAAAGGGAGAAGAAAGAAACAAAAGAACAAAGAAAAGATGAACCAAACAAAGTCTTCTGATGCAGCAAGGAAGATAAGGGAGGAAGACTTTTGTGTTGTACGTATAATGCAAGAGGAAAAAGCCAAAAGGTTGGATGAGTCACCACTTTCAACTTTAAAATTTGCTTTCCACCACTTAGAAGCTTATAATTCTAGAAAGACCCAAAGAACAATATAACTTTACATATATATCCTTCCCTTTATAAAACTTCTTTCTACAATATTAAAAAAAAGCATAGATATTTTATAATATCACAATAGCAAAGCTTATGCACTTAAAGTAATTAAAATGTTAACAAGCATATAAACTCATAGAATAATTAAGTAATTGGGTTGGGGTGTTATAAAAACCTCCAAGGGAAAAACCCCACTGGGTGAATTTAAGACCACCACTCTCGAGAATCCACTATTATCAAAACAAGTGGTTACAAGTAAAGGAATCACAGTACCTTATACCAACCTAGAATTGAACCCTTACCCCAATACACAATTGGACTTGCAATGTAGTGCAATCTCTCCTTTCAATGCACAGCTTCAAGTACGTGACTAACCAATCAATGCATAGATCCTAGTACATGACTAACACACCAACTTGAGAAGGATGTTGCCTGCAAAGTTCTTTAGTTCATCCACACTATGAAGATCAATAAGCTATTTGGTTAAAAAACCCTATGGCGTACAAACACAACAGCTTCTTCAAGAGAAAGATGAACTATGGAAAATTGTCTCCGGTTACAATATGCTTGCAACAAGTGCAACCACCTTATGATGGCCCTTAAAATAATCCTTATATATGTCTAGGGTTGTGAGAAAAGAAAACCTAAATACATAGTTTGGATATGCATGAAAAACAGTTCTGAAAAACTGATTTTCATAATTCTTAATAGATACAGCTGTTGAGCTTCACATTTTAAATCTCGATAGATACATCTGTCAAGCTATCTATCGACCTTTAAAGATCAGCACTTCTTCACTTGATTCTTGAACAGATTTACATGGTTTCAATACTTGGACTTCAACTCTTGTTACTTGAAGTATTGAACACATCCTAGATTTACCCAATTACAATTAAAGTGTGTTTTGTCAATGGATTAGCCAATTCTAAATGACATATGTTCTTAACATGATTCACATATGTCCTAACAAGATCCAAACACAATAACAAAGATCAATCTAATCAGTAAACATAAAAAATTATTTGCAAATACAATAACTAAAAGTTGACATAGCTAATATAGCCTAACATACAAACTAATGCTAAGACAATTGAGCTTCTAAAGAGCATTTACAATTCCAAATTAAAACAACCATACCAAAACCACATAAACAATTAACGTTAGAACTAATTCTTCAGAGCCACTGATACAATCTTTCTTCAAAACTTTGGTACATCAATCTTTGAAGCATCAACAACAATGTTCAAATGAAAAACCATGAAGCCCAGCAACTAAAAGACTCACAATCACATTCTAGAGTTAAAAACTAGGACTCAGGATATTAACCTCCCTACATTACAAATTCAAAAGAACTTAAAACACTTGTATGCATTCATCTCATCAACCACGTCCATGTTAAGATCGAATGGGCATGAGTCTTAAAACCAAAAACCCAAAATTCCCATTACCCACTAGATCGATACCAAAACCGATCGGAGCTTGTGGGATTTGGGTCCTATCTTTGCTTCTCAGCAAAGATGCTGCAACTCGGCTGCCACGGAACTTGTTGGCTTTCCCTTTAGGCCTCCACTGATTGTGTCACCATCGTAATTCCTGCGAAAATGGCGGCCCTGCATGGCCTAACACTTCTTTAAATTTCAATTTCATACAGAAAGAGAGGGGAAATTTCTTCTCTAAAGAGATATTGGGGAAATAGAGTTAGAGGAGAGAGGAAGAAAGAGGCAGATAGTGTTTTAAGGGTTTAAAAGAAATTTTAAATCAATGATTTTGGGTTAAATGATCTGATTGGTGCTTTTGTGCTGTGTTTCTATTAGTTTTTAACCATGGTTTGATTTTCTAACAACAGTTAATTTAACGGTTAAGTGGTGATGTGGAGCTGAGTTATAAATTTAAACTAAGTGGCACTTTCCTATTGGGTGGGAAGAGCTGGGATGACCACATCTGTGGTCCTCTAGGTGGATACAATAATTTCTCCCAGTTCAGACCCTTACCAACTCACTCACCCTCAATTTCTCCGTCCACTTGCTCTCTTAGTCTCACCTCAGAGTCTCATGCTCTCAATCTCTCTCACGCTCAACAACCAACACCATCGCTAATCTGAATCTTTAGATCTTCAAACCTCCACCATCGCTGAGCTACGATTCTCCTTCATCGCACCATCACTGATCTACAAGTAACACTATTTATTTCTTCATTTTAGTCTTATGCAAGTTCAGATCTGCTATTATTTCTCTCTATTTTTTTTTTTTTTTGGTTTCTTCAGATTTGTGGTTACTGGTATTTGGGTTTGTAGATTTGTTCTTAAGAATTGTGAAATTTGTACCAAGTTTCCTCTTTGCTTTCTGTCTTTCTGTCAAGCCGGGTCCAACCACTGTCCACCCGAGATCGATCTGACTTGACCTTTAGTTTTTTGTGGTCAGTGGTGGGTTCACCATCCTTTAACCCAACAGAGTCAGGTCGGCTCTAGGTTAAGCCTAAACCCGAACTGACCCGACCCGTAGACACCCCTAGTTGGAAGGACTTAAGGAAGAGGATAGGAAATGGAAGGGGATAATTTTCCTTCCCTAGCCCGTCATCTTATTCCCTCCCAATATGGGAAGAAAAAAAGAAGAAGAGTGAACATTTGAGATGAGGTCCACATATTGGTTATTTCCCTTCCCTGCCTTCTATACACAAGAAAACTTGTTTATTTCCTTTAGCTTCTCTCTTATCTCCCTCCTTCATTTCCTTCCCTTTCTCTTTCCTTTATTTAACCTAATAAGCCAAAAACGTATTGACCCCTGGTGATGAATTAACCAATTAATTAATCAAGTGAATTAATTAAATTCAATTACATGCAATGAACGTGGTAACACAAATAAATCACCAATTAAACTAAGTATGCAGCGGAAAATAAATTAACACGGTGAGATTTGTTACGAATGGGAAAAACTTACAAGGCAAAAACCCCACCGGGTCATTTTAAGGTTACCACTCCCGAAATTCTACTATTATCACAACAAGCGGTTACAAGTAAAGGAATCACAGTACTTTATACCGACCTACAGTTGAACTCTTATCCCAATACCCAATTGGACTTGTTCTGTAGTGACAATTTCTCCTTTTGATGCACAGCTCCCAGTGCGTGACTAACCAATTGCCCGAACCCTAGAACGCGACTTCAATCACCAACTAGAGAGAGTTGTTGGCTGCAAAGTTCTTCAATTCATCATATGATGAAGATCCAGAAGATGCTTGGTCACAAAATCCTACGGTGTACAAACGCAGCAACTTCTTCACAAGAAAGATGAACGAGGGCAAAACTTTGTCTCCGGTCACAATTTGCTTGAACAAACTTTGCTCAACACTTGTGCAACTTGTGTCCACTTTGACTGCCCTTAAAATAATCCTTTTATATGTCAAGGGTTATGAGAAAAGAAAGTCCAAAGATACATTCACGGATCCCAAGAAAACAGAACAGAAAATCTGTTTTTCTTAAACCTCGACAGATAGTATCTGTCGAGAAGCTGTCGAGCCACGAGATTGGAACAGCTTCTTAAGCTCGATAGATGCTAGTTGTCGAGCTAGCTGTCAAGCTTTAATGACAGGCACTTCTTCAGCTTGTTTCTTGGACAGACTTGCATGGCTTTAACACTTGATCTTGAAATAAGGTTTCTTGAAGTATTAAACACATCCTAGATCTACCCAATTACAAGTAAAGTGCATTTTGTCATAGGATTAACCAATTACATAACATAATGACATATATTCCTAACAAGTAAAACACATATGTCCTAACATAACCCAACATAGTGTGAATGCTATTGCTATAGGATTTCCTTATCTTTTGATAGGAGAAATGCGATTTCCATTCCGAACAATACTAGGTTTACAAAAACCGTGGATTGTAAACCGATTCGATACAATTGTGAATAATATTTGTCACTTTTGGAGAAACTGTACAATCCTTAATGTTCTCTCTTTTCATACATAACTCACTTTTTGTGGATAATGTAATGGGTATATGTAGTAGTAGTAGTAGTATAATAGTTCATCAATAATAATAATAATAATAATAATAATAATAATAATAATAATAATAATAATAATAATAAGATATTGATTCCTATATTTAATGCAAATGTATCCAAATTCGTTAGTTAATAAGCTTGGGTTGTTTGGAATCAAAGAAATAGTGAATTGCATGGAGGGACGCTCAAGGATCCTGGATGGTCGAATAAACGTGCTGCAGAGTACTTGGAGGAGTTTAAGCAAGCACAAGAGCATCTATCTATTCCAATGAGGCAGTCCGAGGGGAATGTGTGGCGTCCACCTTCTCATTCACTGTTTAAATTGAACTTTGATGCGGCAATCTTCAGGGAGTATAACAACTCTGGATTCGGTGCTGTGATCTGAAATGAGCAAGGTCAGGTAATGGTTGCAATGGCTGCCAAAGGACCACCGGTATCATGCAGTGAAGAGGTTGAGACATTGACATGCAGAAAAGCCTTGGAACTTGCTGTTGATACGGGTTTCTTGGAGCTAATGGTTGAAGGAGACAATGTTAACGTTATGAGAGCTGTTTCTTCATCAGCTATGAACTTGTCCATGCTTGGAAATGTGATAACTGATATTCATTGTCTTCTCTATGTGTTAGGGAGGGTATCTATTAGTTGTATTAAAAGGGATGGAAATAGGGTAGCTCATGAGTTAGCAATGTATGGTAGACTTTTAGATGAGGATATGTACTGGATGGAGGAGGTGCTTAGGTTGCTTTGGAAGCTATGTATCAAGATTCCTTCTAATGAATACGTAAATGATAGTTCCCTTTTCAAAAAAATAAAATAAAAGTACAAGTTTCTCACAAATAGGTTCTCAAAAAAAAAAAAAAAAAAGTTTCTCACAAATAATAGTACTTTGTAAGATAATGGAGTATTGAGTTTAGTATTATTAAAAACCGATGTATCCATAAATTCCTATATTTATGCAAATGTATCCATATTTTTAACTTAAAATAATTATTAAAAACAAAACACAACACTAATCCATAATGCCTCAATCCCTCCACTAATCTTTTTTTCCTTCTCCATCTCGGGTAATTCAACCATACCCATTTTTTTTAGGGGGAGTATGGTAACTATTAGTAAGCAACTTGCTATACCAAGTTACCAAAATAATACATTTAATGGAATCATCCGCACATTGCGTAGTACTAACATCACATGTTACTGCACTTTTGTCACATTCAGTGGTTCTCTTATTTTTTCTCATATTTAATGGTACCATCCTCAGATTGTGCAATACCAACATTACATGTGACTATACTTTTGTCACATTCGGTAGTTCCATTACTTTTTCTCATATTTGATGGTACTATCCTCACATTGTGCAGTACCAATATTACATGTGACTGTACTTTTGTTACATTCGGTGATTCTCTTATTTTTTCTCACATTTGATGGTTCTATTATCACATTGAGCAGTATCAACATCACATTTGATCGTACATTTCTCACATTTGGTGGTACTTTAATTTTTTCCTCATATTTGACAATTTCATTGTCACATTAGGCAGTATCAAAATCACATGTGACTATACTTTTGTTACATTCGGTGGTTCCCCTATTTTTTCTTACATTTGATAGTTCCATTGTCACATTGGATAGTACTAACATCACATTTTACCGTACTTTTGCCACATTCTGTTGTACTCGTATTTTTTCTCACATTTGATGGTACCATCCTCAAATTGTGCAATATCAACATCATATGTGACTGTACTTTTGTCACATTCGGTGGTTCTCTTATTTTTTTTCCTCACATTTGATGGTTTTCGTTGTCAGATTGGGCAGTACTAACATCTTATTTGACCGTATTTTTCTCACATTCGGTGGTACTTTAATTTTTACTTAATTTTTACTTACATTTGACAGCTCTATAGTCACATTGGGCATAGGGGTGGCAAAATCTGACATGACCCGTGAACCCGACATGACTAACCTGTTTATAAACAGGTCATGGGCTGAGGCTAAATGGGTTCAAGTCATATTCGGGTTGACACGGCTAACCCGTTTAATAAACGGGTTGTGTTCGTGTTCAACATGCGAACATTTCTAACTCGTTTGACTTGTTTAGCTTCTAAAATTATTAATTATTTTGATATTATTGCTTATTTTATGGTTTTTTTATATGTTTATTACTATATGTATGGTTGTAAATTTCTTTTAGAAGGATTTATGGTTGTAATTGTATGTTACTTTTAGATATATGTGAATTAATAAAAATTAAATAGGTTAGGTATGACCTATTAATCAAATAAATTATTAAACAGGTCATTTGTATTGACTTTTATATGACTCGTTAATTAAACGAGTTAAACTTGTCGAGTCAGAACAACCTATTTAATAAACAGGTCATGTTTGAGTTGAGGATTCCTGATACGTTTACTAAACAAGTCGGGTTCGGGTCAACCCATATGGCCAAATACTCACAGCTTGACACGTCATGGACCCAACCTGTGAACACGAATTGCCTCCTCTAATTGGGCAATACCAATATCACATATGACCGTACTTTTGTCATATTTGATAGTTCTCTTATTTTTTTCTCACATTTGATGGTTCTATTATCACATTAAACAGTAACAATATCACATATGACAGTACTTTTACCACATTTAGTTGTATTCATTTTTTTTTCTAACATTTGATAGTGCCATCTTCAAATTGTGCAGTATCAAAATCACATGTGATTGTACTTTTGTCATGTTTAGTAGTTCAAGTGTTTTTTTCTCGCAAATAATGGTTCTATTGTCACATTAAGCAATACCAACATCACATTTGACCATACTTTTCTCACATTTAACTGCACTTTTCAAGAGAATGAAGAATTTGCAATTGTAACCATACTTTTGTCACGTGTGTATGTGTGTGTGTGTCTTTATTTATTTAATCAGCAAAGCCTGGGTATTGTTTTATTAGCAATTGTGACCCCAAATTCTAAAAAGGCTTTCAAAGCCTTTGTAATAAAGGTACTTTCTCTTTTGTCTCTTTTGATTATGTTAGCCGGCTTTTTCCACAGTTGTTTATTCAAATTGCAATGAAGTTTTTGGATTTAGACTACATGATCGTTGGTGAATGAAAAATATTTATTTCACATGTTTCTCATTGGAGCAACGAAGATTGGTGAGATTTCTTTTATTCAATTGTGGTTCCATCAAGTGATTATCTATCTATTTAATGATTAATGGTAATCATTTGAACGAGTCTATTATGAAGCTTTCGATTGCAATGAGAAACTTAAGGTGCCAATTTAACATTTCATTTATTTTACACAAATTATAATCTAGAAGAATGGGGAGTTTTGTTGCCAGTTTTTGATGGTTGAGGTCCCTCAATTATTATCTTGGGTACTCCCTGTGACTAGTGTTTTGGTTTTCTTTTTCGGCTGCCCAGCCACGTGTGGTCCTTTGGAGGGGTGACCTTGCTAGACTCGGGTTCTTTTTGGAGAGTTGCGTCTAGAACTCAACATTGGACCACGTGGACCAACGGCTACCGGCGTACTTTTAAGCCTACAAAGCCATTAAAGCCAAAGTCTAAGAATCACGATAATCATCGAATAAATATGTAATTCGCATTTGGTATGATAGCTTTGATTAGTAGTTGTAATAACAGTTGAAATAAAGTAGTATTTATTTAGAGGTAAAGTAATCATGTACTTAATGACGTAAATTTAAAGATATGGGAGCAAAGTCACTTATCTTTGTATGGTTTATAGCTCTAGCTGTGTAGCATCAGTGAGCTGATAGGATTTCAATAAAATGCCAGCGGCAGAGGCTAGTTAAGCTTGCCCCTCTTATCATGCATTTAAATGAGTTTAAGCTTTGGTTAATAGTTATAATAGTAGTTGGAATAAAGTAATATGCATTTAAATGTGAAGTAATCATGTATTCAATGAAGTAAATTTAAAGATATAGAAGCAGAGTCACTTATCTCTGATGGTTTGCAGTCCCAGCAATACAACTTCTGTGAGTTGATAATATCCCAGCAGAGTGACCCCAGCGGTAGAGGGGCAATTTTCCATGATAACTTCAAAATTAAGGGGGGAAAATGGGTGCAATTGGAGGGAGAGAGAGTATGCCTAGCTGTGTATAGGGCCTGGTTAAGCTTGCCCCTCTTATCATGCACTTAAATGAGTTTTCCCCTTGACAATGCTTTTTTAGTTGTTGTGAAGTTATGAATAGTGTTGCCTTCCATGAGAAGGGCTTTTTTATGGAGTATTTGTGCCTTCCAAGAGAAGGGCTTTATGCAAGAAGTAGTTATGCCTTCTAAGAGAAGGGCTTTTGTAAGAAGTAGTTGAGCCTTCTAAGAAAAAAGGCTTTGATATGAGATCTTGGTACCTTCTAGGAGAAACGCTTTAGTATTAGAAGTTTATGCCTTCCATGAGAAGGGCTTTTAGTATGAGTGTTGGTATCTCTTGAGAAGTATGGAGTTGGTAAAAGATATAGATGTTTTGTGAGATGTAACATTTGTAATATGTATGATATATGAAAGTATAAGAGATATGGAGGTTAAAGATAGTAAAAATATGAGATTATAACTGTTGGAGAAGTTGTATAGATTGATTTTCAAGAGAAAAGATCTTGTAAGAGAAGAGCATGGAGATGTGTTAAGGTATTTGGAGATAGAAGCAGTAAGATATGTGTATTTTCTGAATATGGAGAGTGAAAGAATGAGTATAAGAGAGGTAATAGTGCTGTAGTGTGTTTAGTAGTGTTGCTGAGATTTACTGCTGGGATTTTCTGTTGGAGGAGTGTATGAAGGCTTATGAAGGGCATTTGTGAGCTAAGGGCTGAAGAGTTTAGTTCCTCCTTTAAAAACTAAAAATTCAGAAGCTTGGAGCTTCATTGAGAGCTTAAGAATATCATTAGAGGGAGAGGGAATAGGTAAGTTCATGAGAGAGTTGTTCTTCTCCCCTTGGTTTCCCCTTGAAGTGTTGATGAAGGGTTCCTTTAGAACTGAGTTTAAGGGGGTTTTTAGCAAATAATTTCAGCCAAAATCTGTCCCAAATAGCAATAAACCTTCAGAGAATCTATTTTAAGATTTGGCCAAAAATGGTATGTTTAGCTTCAAGGTATTCTTGTTGTTTTGGTTAAGAGCTGCTAGGGAAAAAGTATCAGAAAAGGAAAGTATTTTAGCAAAAGAAAGGTAGTTTCTTTAGTTAGTTTTGGTTTTAGCCAAATGAGGAAAAAAGGTAATGCTCAGGCTACTAGGTCGGCTGTCACTGCTGTTCTGAAAAGGTTAACCCAACTGTCAGGAAAAACTGTGACAGAAAGCTGTCCCAACTATCAGAAAAAGCTGTGACAATTATCATGAGATAGCTGTCATAAGAAAGTTGTGGCTTTGGACAGAAGCAAATAAGGTCAGGTGAGTGATTGCTGACTGCTAGAGAGGACATTCAGCATTTATTCTTGGATTTGGCTGAAAAATGGTAAGATCTCTTTGAAGGGTATCTTGCTATTTTGGGTATAACAGCTAGCTGCTGGGATTTCAGCATTAAATGGCTGATGATATCGCTTCCAGCCAGGTGTCAAGTGTTGAATACACTGTTGGGGTTCAGCTGGAAATGTTTTCTTTTTCGGGTGTTTTTATTTTTGGTGCAAGGTTCCATTACAACACATTTCTAGCAAGTAATAGAAGGATTGGCTGAAGTTTTAGAGATTTAGTTAAGGTCTCATTGTATTGTGACATAATCTTAGTGAGCAAGAAGAGTATTTAATGCTCTGCTTTGGCAGCTGGCAGAAAAATATATGGTCAGATTGTGGCAGACAGCAACTGGGTATCAAAGATATCATGAATATTTTGTATATAGAGAGAGATAAAGGATAGTCAATCAGATTAGGCCATGTGTTTGAGTTGGATTTTAGTTGAAAGTAGTAATAAGATTTATGTAGAATAATATAATGAAGTTTCTAAATTTGCATAGCAACAGCTGGGGATTGAATGAACAGTCATTTTCCCAGTAGTTAGATGGTTGGGTATATTGAGCATTGTCATATGATGAATATTAAGCTTTAGGAAAAGAGTAATGGGGAATCATGTCATTTTAAGTGTTATATGATAAGAAATGCTTACCATATGTTACCCATTACACACGGACACGCCAAGCAACATGTCTCTTTTATCAACTTTAAACCGCTGGAGCTTTATTGAACATACCTCTTGACCCTCCAAACCACGACTCCCAAAGTTTCCCCAAAGAGACTTATGAGCTTGGATCATAAGCCGAAGATGAGATGACGTACCTCGGGTTTTGTTGTCATTTTGTGTAAATATGGGCTCTTGTTGAAGAAGCTGCTTGCCATGAGTGTAAAAGAGATAATATGGGCCGTGAGCGCTAATTCATTTCCTAAGCCCGATCCATATGTTGATGTTGATGTTGATGATGTCGTGGTGTTATGATCCCAATTGATGAAGAGGAAATGTGGACCATGAATCCGCCTCTTGAAGTAAGGATCTCACGGGCTATGTGAGCCCAATCCATGTAGTTGTATGAAATATAAGCTTATTTTGCGCTTTAAATAGATTTTCCCAAAAAATCAATAATATGTTGATATGGCATGGGTTGCCAATGAAGTAGTGCCACGTAGGCCGAAAAAAGAGTCCTCAACACTCTTTTCTAATTTGGGTGGTTTAGAGGCATGGCAGTGGTGAGTGGAACCAAATAATTGGGGCTCACACGTCCTACCAAATCCTTGCTAATTTATTTTTTCTCTCTCTCTCTTTTTCTTAAGTTACTTTTTTAGTATAATTTGTTCTCTCATGTCATACCCATTATATATATATATATATATATATCAATGAAAATGAAAAGGCCCTTTTATCTTATTTTCCTAATATTGATTTTTCATACATAGAGCTTAAATTCTTCTAAGCAAAACTAACCATGTTTTCTGTTATTTCTATATTGCTTAGCTTGGGGGTAAGTTTTTCTAATTCCCATTATCAATCCAAAATTTTATGGAGACCTTGTGGTTGAATGAGTTTTCAAGGTTTAAATTTTAATAGACTGGTGGTTGTTTTTTTTTTTTTGGGTTTTAAATTAAGTTGGGACTAAAAGATAATTGAAAAAAAAAATCACCCAATTTTAATGGTTTGGTTTCAGGAAAAAATGAGCGCAATGCATTTATGCTTCCATCTAGCACAAGCGCCATATTCTGCTAGTCATAAACCTAGGTGGATTTTGTTCCTTCTTTGTTCATAAACGTTCCACAATTCTTTTGTTGACAATTATATTTGTTTCCCAAGTATGCTACCATTCTATCATTTTGATTTTTTGTTAATTTTTTTTTTTATAGAAACAATTATGCATACAAGCAAAGCAGAGGGAATGAGTCTAACATAAAAGCATACCAAAACACACACTCTAAAGCAATTTGGAACAATTATTTATTTTTTTTTTTTTTGAATCAAACACACACACTCACACATGAGGGATTGTGCCTTTGTGTTTGATTTTCTTCTTAATCTATCTCAAATCATAAAACTTTTAATTTCTGTGATTCTTAAAAAAAAAAAAAAGTTCATAATAATACGAGGAACCTATATAATATCATTTGAGTTTGGGATAAGTCTAACACACCCTCTCTTGGCTCTATCTCTCTACATCACCAACACCAAGTGAACCTCTCATATAATGTAACTGATTATCTAATGTCACGGGTATATTAAACATTTCTAATTGAAAACTTAACTATAATTATTTTTTGGAATTGGAAAAATGTGTTACTTTATGTTATTACTTTAAAATATGTTAAACATTCTACTTAACCTTCTTATATAATAACTTACAACACTATCCGCCCATCGCGTTGGTCCCTTAACTAGTTTCATATAAAACTTAAAAATTGTAATAAAGAGGGGTATAAATGGTATTTACCGTGATTATTTATCAATTTCAATAGCACTTCACCTTCACCTTCATTCAGCTTCAGCTTTAGTTTGGAAATGGCAGCAAGAGGGTTGGAAGTCAGAGCAGTCCCATTCAATTGAGCCGTATATGTACATGGTGGCTCGGTGTGAGGTACAGAGTGTTGGGGGGCAACTCAAACTCGAGTTCCAATCAATATGGCTCGCATGGAAATCTGATCTGGAATTAAAAAAAAAAAAAAAAAAAAACTTAGAACTTGAGTTTATCAAACTCAAGTTCTACTTAAGAAGCAAAAAGCTATTCCAACGGCAAAACTAATGTTGCACTACATACAGCTTCAGACTATAGAGAATCATCACAACTAAACAAAATACCTTGCTAAGTTTCATAAACTCGAGTTCCACATTGTATTTTTTAGTTAAATGCCACGCTTGAAACTCGATTTTGATAAACTCGAATTTGATAAACTTGAAATCGAAAAAGATGCTACATAATTAAATAACTTTGCCAGCGTGCTATTCGTTTAAAATTTCCTTAAAATGTACCACTATTTAGCAAGTTTTTCCATGAAATTAGGGTATGTGTCTCAGATGCATCCTCATGATCAATTCAACGATGTGATATGATATTGGGAGTTGTTGGGTATAAGCCACGGGAGTTTGCTCCATAGATTAATTCGAATACTTCTGTTAAAAATATAAAGTGAGAGAGAGAAAGACTGAATAGTCTGTATATTGTGTATAAATAATAATGTACAATACAGAACCTTATATAGGCTAGGCTTGTGTGCAGTACAAGTAATATAAGTAAACTACAAGTACAGTATACTGGGCTAAGCCCAATGGGCTAATCTAGTCTAAGTTATACACTAACATCCCCCCTTAAACTTGAGGTGGCAAGGATGAAGCCAACTGGAGTTTCAATATAAGATCTCGAAGACGACTAGGCGGGTACGACTTAGTGAAGATATCAGCAGGCTGGTCAGCAGAGGAGATGGAGAACAACTTGAGATTGCCTTTCTTGAGATGCTAGTGAGTAATGTGACAGTCGATCTCAATGTGCTTGGTGCGTTCATGGAAGACATCATTATGAGCAATGTAGATAGCACTACGATTGTCACATTAAAGAGGAGTGGCAGTGGGCTGCAGAGCATCCCTGTCAACCAAGAGCTAGCGAAGCCAGACAAGCTCGCAGGTGGTGCTGGCAAGGGCATGATACTTAGCCTCAGTACTAGAATAGGAAACCACATCCTGCTCCTTGCTACGCTACGAGACAAGAGAAGTACCCAACAGGAAACAGAAACCTGTGATAGAGTATCGATCAGTCAGATCACCTGCCCAATCCGCATCTGAATAAGCATGAAGGTTGAAAGAAGACTAAGAGGAGTAGCGAAGACCATGATAAAGTGTGCCCTAGACATATCGAAGAATCCAAAGAACGACAGCATAGTGAACAGAACAAGGGGCATCCATGAACTTACTAACCATACCCACGGCATGGGAAATATCCGGGTGAGTAACAGTAAGATAGATCAGACTATCAACCAATTGACGATAACAAGTAGCATCGGATATAGGTTCACCATCCAAGGGTGTGAGCTTTGCATTGTATTCCAAGGGAGTGGAAACAGTCTTGTTGTCTGTGATACTGGTTTCGAAGAGAAGATCAAAAGCATATTTAGCTTGGGAGAGATAGTATCCATCAGAGGATGAGGTAACCTCAAGCCTAAGAAAATAGTTTAGAGTGCCCAGATCTTTCATCTCAAAATGCTAACTAAGGAAATGCTGAAGAGAGCAGATACCTGCAGAATCATCTCTAGTAATGATCATATCATCAACATAAAGAAGAATAAGAGTGATATCAGCAGAGGATCTTCGAACAAAGAGAGTAGTGTCATGAGGACTTGAAGTTAAACCCTGCTGAGCAACAACTAGGCTAAATTTTTCAAACCAAACTCGAGGAGCCTACTTGAGGCCATAAAGAGCACGGTGAAGGCGACAAACTTGACTGCCTGAGTGTGGATAGCTAGGGGGCGGTTGCATGTACACTTCTTTTTGGAGGTCTCTATTGAGGAAAGCATTCTTCACATCCATTTGATAACGAGGTCAACGGCAAACAGTAGCCACAGCAATGAGACATCTAACAGATGTAAGTCGAGCAACAGGAGCAAATGTTTCTTTATAGTCAGTGCCATACTCCTTAGTAAAGCCCTTGGCAATTAAGCGAGCCTTTTATCGTTCAATAGATCCATTAGCCTTGGTTTTGATCTTGTAAACCCACCTACAACCTACCACAGATTGACTAGGGGGCAAATCAACCATATCCCAAGTGTGATTCTTATAAAGGGCATCTAGTTCTTTATTCATAGCTTGCTGCCAAAGCGGGTCAGTATGGGCCTTACAATAGGTGTGGGGTTCATAGAAGGTGGCAAGAGCAAAAGAGCAGTGATATTCAGTGAGATAAGGGGGAGGAATGCTTACCCAAGTGGAATGACGAAGTTCAGGACCAACAAGAGACTCAGGAAAGGGTGGTGCCATAGGATCCAAGATAGGCGAGTCATATGCCGGGGACAAAACCGGAGATTAGTCATCTGGAGAGGCAGCCAATGTCGAAGAATCCTTCATAAGTTCAAGATAGAAAGGGAGAAAAAGATCAGTAAAAATGAGAGACTCTAAGGAAGAGGACGCAGGAAACTGCTGAAGACTCGTGAAAGGACAATGTTCCCAAAACTCAACATGATGACATAAAGGCGACGTGAAATGTGATCATAACAACGCAACCCTTTTTGAGATACACCATAACCAAGGAAACAACAGAGACTAGCGCGAGGCTGGAGCTTTGTTCGTTCATGGGGAGGAAGAGACATAAAGCAAGCACAACCAAAAACCCGAAGAGAGGAATAGTCAGGGGTTTGACCATAGAGAAGCTCAAATGGTGATTTGTTGTGCATAGTTGGGGAAGTAATACGATTAATGGTGTACATAGTGGTGAGCGCGGCCTCACCCCAAAAGCACTCAGGAAGAGAGGCAGAAATGAGAAGGGTGCGAACAACATCAAGAATGTGACGATGTTTTCGTTCTGCACCACTATTTTGTTGAGAGGTGTAAGGACAAGACCTTTGAGTAAGGGTCCTATGACTGTTTAGAAAGGATAGGAAAAATTTATCATTATATTCTTGAGCATTATCTGATCGAAAGACTTTGATGGTGCGATTAAACTGTGTTTCAATCATTTTATGAAATGTTTGTTAAGTAGACACAAGTTCAAACCTATGGTGAAGTAAATAAATCCAAGTATATCAAGAAAAATCATCCACAAATATGACAAAATATCTAGATCTCCCCTCAGTGGGAATAGGTGCAGGACCCCAAATATCAGAATGTATAAGATCAAAAGGTGCAGAAGAAAAGAATTCACTATTATTAAAGGGCAATTTTGTTTGTTTGCCAGCGTGCTATTCATTTAAAATTTTCCTTAAAATGTACCACTATTTAGCAAATTTGTCATGAAATTGGGGTATGTGTCTCAGGTGCATCCTCGTGATCAATTTAACCATGTGATATGACATTGGGAGTTGTTCGGTTCAAGCCAAGGGAGTTTGCTGCATAGATTAATTTGAATACTTCTGTTAACAATATAAAGTGAGAGAGAGAAAGATTGAATAGTCTGTATATTGTGTGTAAATAATAATGTACAATAGAGAGCTTATATAGGCTAGGCATGTGTGCAGTATAAGTAATATGAGTAAACTACAAGTACAGTATACTAGGCTAAGCCCAATGAGCTAATCTAGTCTAAGCTATACACTAACAACTTCGAATATATAGGGGGACTGTGAAGTCTATTGTGGATTTGTGTATGAAGTTGAGTGAGAAGAAGTATGTTCTTGTCAAGGACCCATCCAAAACCGTAGGTTAGGATTTGTGAAGTGGGATCTATGAAGTGCCTATGGATGCATTCGAGAACAATTACGTGGAGGAGCCATTGCAAGAGGACAAGCATGTTCAGCTACCCACGGAGGATGTGGAGAAGGAGGTGGTTGCACAAGCTTGAAGGGTAATGGTTCTTCATCTTACATAACTTAAAATTAGAATTAGAATTTGTCAATTTCTTTTTTTTTTTTTTTGGATATGAGAATAAGAATTTGACTAACTTATTATCTTACCTAAAAGAACAAATTCACATGTGCTCTAATTTTAGCATTAGTAAATGCTTAGCTAGTCATGTTTTATAATGATCTAGGTTGCACGGACACTTTATTTGGGGTGCCGAATGTGTCGTACTCGTGTCATAACGGTATCCTATCTACCATATCATTTTATAATTTTTCAAAAATTGCGAATGTTGTTGTATCATGTTAGAATTTGACTAACTTATTATTTTACAGATCGCATGCCCTCTAATTTTAGTATCAGTAAATTCTTGACTAGTCATGTAATATAATGATAATTGTGCTGGGTGTGTGTGTTCAAAACATACATGGTTTTATCTTTCACTTTTTCCGAAGTCCCAAATTATGCCATCAGACTTGAGCCAAACTATTGTTGTACAAGTTTCATTTACTGCATGACTTTCTCTGAGTTTTATCACTTTTATGTGACCATTGCTCAATCATGAACCACCATACCACCCCTTTTAACTGGCATGCCTTCATAGCCAGTGGCGGCTAGGGTGGTCCCAAGACCACCCTGACCTGAATATATATATATATATATATAATAATTTAAAATTTTATATTTATTTACCTTTAAAAAAAGATTTTGGGACCACCTTAAATTTTTTGATGCCAATAAAATTAAATTTTAGTTCATAATTTGAGCAACTTGACAATATATTGAAGTCTTTCAAGCAAAAAGGAAAAACTCAAAAAATAATTGAACTAAAATCTGAAGAAAAAAAAATGTATGTATATATATATATAATAAAACTACTACAGATTGGGCAATGGCTTGATTCCTTTGACTAAGGACACTGCCCAATACAACACAATTTTCAACTTTTTATTATTTTTTATTACAATATTATTTTCCCCCACCAGACATATATTACTTAGTTCTCAATTTTAATTATTTTTTCTTGTTTATTCTTAACCACACACATCTTTTGTCTCCTCGATTTTTACACTTCATACTTTTAAATTTTATCACATCTTCATCTACACTTTTACATCTAAATTTTGCCTTTCCCTTGTTTGTAACTTCTGTGTCTTCTACCAGTACTAGTGCGGCAGTGCTTCTTCTCAAGTTTTGAGTCTCAATCTCAATACGATTTTTTCTAGTTGTACACTAACTACTAAGCTATACACTAACAACTTCGAATATATGGGGGGACAGTGAAGTCTATTGTGGACTTGTGTATGAAGTTGGGTGAGAAGAAGTATGTTCTTGTCAAGGACCCGTCTAAAACCGCAGGTTAGGATCTATGAAGTGGGATCTATGAAGTGCATGTGGATGCATTCGAGAACAATTGCGTGGAGGAGCCACTGCCGGAGGACAAGCAGGTTCAGCTACCCACGGAGGATGTGGAGAAGGAGGTGGTTGCACGAGCTTGAAGGGTAATGGTTCTTCATCTTACATAACTTAAAATTAGAATTAGAATTTGTCAATTATTATTATTTTTTTTAATATGAGAATAAGAATTTGACTAACTTATTATCTTACCTAAAAGAACAAATTCACATGCGCTCTAATTTTAGTATTACTAAATGCTTAGCTAGTCATGTTTTATAATGATCTAGGTTGCACGGACACTTTATTTGGGGTGCCGAATGTGTCGTACTCGTGACATAATGGTATCCTATCTGCCATATCATTTTATAATTTTTCAAAAATTGCGAATGTTGCCGTATCATGTTAGAATTTGACTAACTTATTATTTTACAAATCGCATGCCCTCTAATTTTAGTATCAGTAAATTCTTGACTAGTCTTGTAATATAATGATAATTGTGCTGGGTGTGTGTGTTCAAAACATACATGGTTTTATCTTTCATTTTTCCGAAGTCCCAAATTATGCCATCAGACTTGAGCCAAACTATTGTTGTACAAGTTTCATTTACTGCCTAACTTTCTCTGAGTTTTATCACTTTTATGTGACCATTGCTCAATCATGAACCACCATACCACCCCTTTTAACTGGCATGCCTTCATAGCCAATGGCGGCCAGGGTGGTCCTAAGACCACCCTGACCTGAAAAAATATATATATAATAATTTAAAATTTTATATTTATTTACCTTTAAAAAAATTTTTAGGACCACCTAAAATTTTTTGATGCCAATAAAATTAAATTTTGGTCTATAATTTGAGTAACTTAACAATATATTGGAGTCTTTCAAGCAAAAAGGAAAAACTCACTTCTTGTTTAATTATATTACTCACTTCCTCACCAGACATATATTACTTACTTCTCTTTTTTAATTATTTTTTCTTGTTTATTCTTAACCACACACATCTTTTGTCTCCTCGATTTTTACACTTCATACTTTTAAATTTTATCACATCTTCATCTACACTTTTACATCTACATTTTGTCTTCCTCCTTGTTCGTAACTTCTGTGTCTTCTACCAGTACTAGTGCGGCAGTGCCTTTTCTCAAGTTTTGAGTCTCAAATTTCTCAATACGATTTTTTTTAGTTGTGCAGGTACCTTTGTTCATTTCTTTTCTTTTCTTTTCTTTTTTTTTCCTTTTAAGGTTTTTTGGTTTACAAAATGTAAATTTGTTTTGGTTTTAAGAAGAAAAAAAAATTTTAAGCACAAGCTTCATGTCGGTTGAATCTTGAATTTCAACCGGTATTTACCGAAACACCCGAAATAAACTGGAATGACCCGAAAGTTTTTCCGAAGTGAAATAGAGTGGGTTACCATTCTGGTTTGTTTACCAGCACGGTATTTTCCGGCCATTACGGCTGGAATGGAATGGAATTAATAACATTAAATCAAACCTAATTACCTAAAGGCGAAAAAGAAATAAGATTGTGTAATTTATACTTCCTAAGGAACACCCTGAACAAAATTCTTGGAGCCGCCACTGTTCATGGTTGGGCAACAATGGCTTTATAGATCCTTATAGTGTTGAATTCTGTACCATCCTATTGTAGGTTCTACTTTGAAAGTGATGTTATTGTAGGGAAATTTTGTTTTAAACTGTAATTGTAGAATTGAATTTTATACCACGTTTTGATGGACTGATGTGCTGTGTACACATTACTTGCAACGAATGCCTCTAGGATATATAAAGCTACTTCAACCAAAATATGGTGGAATATTATGTCTGCCCTTATATTTGTCGATGATGGAGTGAAAACTGCATAAGCTCATTTATGCTATACTGGTAGTAAGTTCATTTCATTACGCTATACTCGTACGGCACTACTATTTCTTATACAACATTCTCATGCTTCTCAATTCTAACATAACAAAACTAAATTGTACAACTTTTACTAAATAAATTAAAGAGTAATGTTAGAATAAGTTCTTTTTAGCTTCTTCCTCTTGCATTTTTAATTGTAACAGTGATCAATAAATTTGAGTTTTAAATGTGTAAAATATAAAAGTAGAAAATATTTGGAACTAGGTTTTCTTTGTTTTTAAGTTTTAAATTGTTTTTCAATATATATAGTTAATTGAGATTCAAAATATAATATTCATTATAGTACTTAAAGAAAAAACTAAACATGGGAGATTTAATGAGAGAGAGAGAGAGAGAGAGAGAGAGAGTTTGACAAGCACAGAAACGTGAGAAAATAAATTTCTACTGTTCATTAAAGATTTAATTTATTTTTTGAAAGCATGAACCTGAAAAATGCCATATTCATTACAATTTTTCCTACGAAACAAATGACCAAGTCAAAAAGAAACAAGACTTCATTGCATAAGGTATTAGTTGGAGAAGAAAATTGTGATTTTGTCATAGCTACAATCGTTACTTATGCGTTTGGAACATTGAGAGAGGACGAGATGATTTTGTTTAAATTATGAGCAGTAATGCAATTAATTTTTACATAGAGAACCTTTAAATGAAATCTTATTGCAGGGATGGACAAAGTTGGGCAAGAAACAAAAGTTCTTGATCTCTTTCTATCAATGGGACTTGTCACATATACTCAATAATCCCAAATCAGAAACATTATTGTAAAACCAAACATCAATTATCTATATATATACTGAGAGAAAAATACAGAAATAAATAAAATTAATTCATGGATCCACACACATAATCTTTATCACATTATTATGGGCATAACAAGGAGCAGAAGGCCTCTCGGACCATTTGCTGGTTCAACACTTTGTCGTGTTCACATAAAAAATAACAAAAAAGCAAGGACTAGATCACAAGAGTAACTATTCCTTCTTCTTTTTTTCTCAATACTTGGTAGGTTATATAAATACCAAGACTGGACAATTAAAAAGTGATAATGAACAGTTATCATTATGCAATAACAAAATTTTAAATTTTATCAATATGATAATATATGGGAAATTATTAATTAACCCACCTGTGGTTAGACCTATTTTAATAACATCTACATGTGGTTTATTTGTTGATGTCACAAATTTAATTCAAAAATACTATATGTCATGAATCTTATTGCAATAAATTGAAAATACTTAACAAAAATAATTCTAGCCAAATTATTGCAATGATATTTTCGTTGCAATAAATTATTATTTCATGTTTGTCATTACAATTTATTGTAAAATAATTGATAACGGATTATTGCAATAAAATATTCGTTGCAACTTCATGATTGTCATTGCAATATTGTAAAATAATTCTTAACATGGCTATAGGGTGTGAACATATGAATATGGTCACATTTAGTAGAGAGGCTGGGATCATAGGTTTGGGAGGTGGACCCTAATCCTTTGTGTACAGGCTTCTTGTTGGGGGGCGTTCAGCAATTGTTTGCTGAGTAGATACAATGAGTTATCTAGATCACTCGTACTTGGATGTGAAGCTATCTTGGCGGGTATCGTATGGGTTCCCATGCTTAGCAACATAAAGAACCCAAGTTTTTATTATGTTTGGTTGACAGGTCTTGGAGTTGGAGGCATTCAGGTGTCTATTTCTAAAGATGTCTTTCAATTAAGAGAATTGGGTGATGGAGGAGTGATCATGGACTTAGGGACACCGTGACTAGTTTGCCAACGCTTACAAAGCACTCCATGATGCTTTTATTGTACAAACTGTCATCCCTCAAGCACCTGAGTGTTAATCTTTGACACATGCTATAATCAACATGGTTTGAAATAGTTTACTTTCAATATTGTCTTTTTATTTTAGGGGTAGGAAATCTTGGAAATTCCATCAAAAAACTCTTTCATTCTTTTAGACCAATTGGGAATAACTGGTTTTGCTTTTGCTCCATCACCTTCCTAACTTTCCATTGTTGGGAATATCCAGCAAGAGCATATCAAGATTATATTTAATTAGGGATGGCAATTGTTACTCGACCCGTGGGTACCCGGTCCAACCTAACCCTAATGGGTCGGGTTTTACCCGACCTAATAAGCAATAGGGTCGGGTTTGGATTTTAAAAATAAAACCTGACCCAAGTCTGGGTCGGGTTCAGGTTTTGGCAATACCCTACCTGGACCCGGACCCAACCCGTTTACAATGTAAAATTACCACAAACAAAACCCTAGTGTGTGTGTGTGTGTGTGTGTGTGTATGTGTATAAAACTTATAAACCCTAAGTTCCCTAACTTATTCTCTCATTTCACCCTAGCCGCCCCTCCCACTCTCAGTCACTCTCCTCTCTCACTCTCATTCACTCTCCTCTCATGTCTCATGCCATCGGCCGCGATATGTCAGACACCCCTCTCTCATGCTTTCAGTCTCTCCATCTCACTCTCTCTGCCAAAGAAGACGAATACGAAAATCTAAGGTTCTAGCCGCAAAGCCTCTCCGATCTAACCAGTTTCGTTCAACCTTGTTCCCTTTATTTGCTTTGCACCGAGTTTAGTGATAGTTGAACCCAACGACCACAACCTCAGTGATTTATGGAATCGTTTTTGATGTTCCTCTTCCATTTTTTCTTTATTTGATCAGTGGGTTTAAGGATTTAGATTCTCTTTGTTTAACCAGTGGGTTTGGGGTTTTAGATTTGGTTGTTAAGATTTGATGTTCCTTGCATGTGCTTGTTTTAGATTTTGATTTCAAATGTATTTGGTTTCTGCGAATAGGAAATTTGAATGGATATGGTGGATTTAATTTGAGATATTTGTTGTTTGTGTTGTTGTGATTCTTTTTTTTTTTTTTTTTTTTTTTTTTTTGAGGAAAGCATAATTTTTTTTTAATAGTTTGGGCCACGGATTGGGCCACTGTTATGGGCTTAAGATTAGGCCCTGAAGTGGTTGGCTGGGCGGGGCCCGACGGGGTGGGTTTGGACCCTACAAAAAAAAAACATTTATTAAACGGCCCAGCTTGGGTTATGGACTAGGCTCGCGGGTCGAGTTTGGGCATAAAGTGTTAGGAAATGTGCCATTAAATCCTATTGTATGACTTAATGTTATGATTAATAAAGTTGTTTTATTATTATCTAAAATAATGGTAACATGAATATTTGGACATTATCATATAGTCCGTGAGATGCACAGTATGTGATTTATGTGAAAATTCACAGAAAATATAAATCATAAGTTCTTTATAAACTCAGAATTATAGTTCGTAGTCGGTGATAAAATTGGGCATTTCATCCGCGAAGACTATAACATATCAACTAAGATGATTTATCTTGATCATGGAAGTGGAGACTTCTAATTGGTATGTTGATATGTTTTAAAAGTTAAGACATATTGAACCGGATCGCTGTGAGATTTATTATTCTCCTAACGACTGTCTAATGAATAATAAATCTCATAACTTCTATTTGCATGAACTCTTAATTCTGAGAGAATAATGGACCTGATCATGAGATGTAGGTTGTTTTGATATATCAGGAGTGAGATCTAAAGTCACGATCAAAACCTTAGTATGTTGGGCAGCCACATTTAGTGTTGATGGAACATATATTCTCAAGATGGAATTCATAATCTCTTAACGAAGATATTAAATATTCCCTTGAGATAAGTTTAATGGGTTTGGTTATTCAAAGTATTAGGCCTAACCACTTTAGTAAGGAGTTACTAAAGTATATATTTATGAAATTGGATTTCATAAATATATGATGAATAACTTAAAGGATTAAACCGGGCACTCAAGGATTAAGATGTAGTAATCTTCAAAGTGACAGTCTATGTTCATGACTTTGTATTACTATGAATATTTTATGAAGGGGTTGCATGTACAATAAAGTCTTAGGATATAATTTATTAATAAGGCCTAAAGTGCAATTATATTTATATAATGGTATTAAATATAATTAATGGTAACTTTGGTATACTTATAGTGCAGTTATTAGTGCAATTATATTTATATGTGAGTGAAACTAGTGGTATTAAATATAATTGCACCACTTTGGACTTGTCAAGGTTAGCATTTCATTGTGAAATGGTGTGTAAGTGTGAGTTAAACCATTCGATTATTCTCCCTTGGAAAACTGATTGAGAGACCACACTTCTTGGGCATAAAGTGGAATTGGAGTGAAGATTAAAAGTGTTCCCAAGTACATCTAATCTTTTGTTTTGAATTTCACCGCACCAAAGTACGCTATCTTGTTCTTAAATTCTAAAATTTACATAGTTCATGTTATCAATCGTGAATGAAATAGATTCATGTTTGTTGTTTCCGCTGTGTGTTTTGTATGAGATACAAAACCAGATTTTCCAATATAAAGAAACTCGACCCGAACCCGACCCGTTGCCATTCCTATATTTGATGCAATTGTTAGAATTGTGGGATTTGTTCTCAACTTTTTCTTATAAGTGAAAGGTGTGTGTGTGTTTTTTTTTTTAAAGAATAAAGTGAGACAACATATGAATTATGTTATTCAGGCATTTGTATATTGTAATTATATGGATATTGCTTTCATTTTCACCTAATGCAAAAAAAAAAAAAAAAAAATCATTGCAATAACATCAGAGTTATTGCAATTGTTGATGCAAGTTATAGCAATAAAATCTAAGTAATAAGTTTTTGCAACAAAAAAATATGTTGTAATAAAATCCAAATATTTTAACAATAATTTTGATGCAATAATATATATATATTCGTTGCAATAAAAAAAAAATTAACTACTTCTAATATCTTATAATAATAAACTATTACTTCACAAATGTTATTGTAATAGATTAAAAATAATTGGCAAAAATAATTCATATCAAATTATTGCAACTATATCTTCGTTTTCGTAGATAATAATTTCATTTTTGCCATTGTAATAGATTGTAAAATAATTTATATTAGTTTATTGCCATAATAACTTCGTTACAATAAACTATCAATTCAAAATTTTGGTTGTAATAGATTGCAAAAATAATTAGTATCAAGTTATTGCAACATTTTATTTATTTTAAATTATTGCAACAATTTATTAAACCTTTATTCCACTTCCAAAGTTACATGTTATTGCAACTAGTATCACTACATCCACTTCCGCCAAAAATTATAAGTCATTGAAATTTTGTGTATCGCAACTTGAGAGAGCTTTTGATCCTTGTATTAATTCTAGCTGGTATCAATGCCAATCATGTCAACAACCGAAATGTCTAAGGCGAAAACTTACTAGTTAATTTCTGCCATCTTTATGAGTCTCATAAAAGGTTGCCCCCAATGTTAACGCCTGGAAACTCAAGGTCGGGATGTGCAACATTGTTATTTGCTCTACACCTATTCTTCCATGCTTTATAGAAAATGAGAACAGTAGTTCCAAAGACAACTATAGCTGTGAGAACTTTGATCTAAACATTAATATCTACCTTGGTACACAATAGGAAAAATGGTATCCATTAATATCACAAAGTTATAAAAAAAATATCATAAATAAAAATAAATAAAAGCTACAAACCCCTTCCGAGGAGGAAGAAGAGAAAGAGAAAGGAGGAAGAGATTGCAGAAAAATGGTATCCATTAATATCACAAAGTTATAAAAAAATATCATAAATAAAAATAAATAAAAGCTACAATCCCCTTCCGAGGAGGAAGAGATTGCAAAAAATTTTCCATAAATGATTGAACACTAAGGGTTTTGCTGGTTTTCTAGCTACTTGACAAACACTCTTTCCCTAACAACTTATTTATTCCAATGGAGTAGGTCCCATAGCCTCTTAGATTGAATGTTGGAACAGTTTTATTGGCTGTCAAACCCAAGATTGTCAAATTCAAAATTTACAAAACTTGTAGGTTTTGAATTAACGAGGTGAGATAGGGTTATTAGGGTATGTCATAATTCACTCATCTCTTGGAGAATTAGACTTCTTGTCATTAGCCAAATGTTCTCTTATCATAGATCAATAAATGGAAGAAAGATTCTGTTTTTACTTGAACAGTAAAATAAAGATAATATTGAAAGCAATAACTGAAAATATTAGTCTAAGTATATTAATTTTAAATATATAATTTTATTTCTCAAATTTGAAAGTTTTATGCCACCTCGTTATCTTGATTTCTTATTGGGTAAATTCCAGAAAACACCCCTGAGGTTTGGGGTAATACCAGTTAGGTCCAAGAGATTTTAAAAATGACCAATTTAATCCTTGAAAGACAAAAATACCCTCTGCCTCTCTGTTACTTCTTAAATGGGCTAACACCGTTACTTTTTTTTTTTTTTCTCCTCAATCCTCTGCCTCTCTTCTTCCTCATGCGTCTCCTTCTCCCTCTCATCCTCTGCCTCTCTTCTTCCTCTCTTCTTCCTCATGCGTCTCCTTCTCCCTCTCATCCTCTGCCTCTCTGTTTCCTCTCTTCTTCCTCATACCTCTCTCTCTCTTTCCAAGCCGATCCATTGAGGAAGATGACGGGGGCCCTTTGTTGATGATTTTTTTGGTGGGTAATGTGTGGTTGGATGGTTTTGGGTTTTTTTTTTTTCTTTGGGTTTTGTGGCCGGCGGTGGTTTCGGTGGTGGTGGTGGTGGGCTATGATGTGTGGTTGGTTTGTTTTGGTTTTTTTTTTTCTTTGGGTTTTGTGGCCGGCGGTGGTTTTCGGTGGTGGTGGTGGGCTCTGATGTGGTTGATTTGTTTTGGGTTTGTGTTTTTTTTTTCTTTGGGTCTTGTGGCCGACGGTGGTGGTGGGATCTGATGTTTGTGTGGTTTGTTTTGGGTTTTGGGGTTTTTTTTTTTCTTTGGGTTTTGTGGCCGGCGATGGTGGTTTCCGGTGTGGTTTGTTTTTGGGTTTTGGGGTATTTTTTTTTCTTTTGGGTTTTTGTGGCCGGCAGTGGTTTTCAGTGGTGGTGGTGGTTTACGGTATGGGGTGGATTTGCAATGGAGGATGTTATGGTTTTTTGGATTTGCAGTGGAAAATCCAAAAAGGAGGAAAAACAGTGACGGTCATTTCCTGCAAAATATAGTAAGAAAGAAGATGAAAATGATAGAGTAAGAAGAGAGGAAACAGTGAGGCAGAGGATGAGAGGGAGAAGGAGACGCATGAGGAAGAAGAGAGGCAGAGGATTGAGGAAACGGTGTTAGCCCATTTAAGAAGTAACAGAGAGGCAGAGGGTATTTTTGTCTTTCAAGGACTAAATTGGTCATTTTCAAAATCTCTTGGACCTAACTGGTATTACCCCAAACCTCAGGGGTACTTTCTGGAATTTACCCTTTCTTATTTTATTACTCAAAATAATTTGAAAGCTTCCTCTGTAATCTGTATTATGCTAGTGGTCCGCTATACTTTATAATGCTCTATTTCATTGAATAGTGAACAAGGCAATTTTACTTGCGATTGATTACTCATTCTGTTCGTACAAGTCAATGAAGTCGTGCGCTGATAACACTACAAAACTTGCTGAGTTTGATGAATAATAGTGAATTCGTTGCTAATAAAGTGTAGACTTGGGCCTTTGTCTTTCTCTTGGCCCATTTTGGAACCTATTTCTTGTAGGCAAAATTCATTTGGGCTAGAAATACAAATTTTACGTTTGGGGCTAAGAAAATAAACATGTGGATTTGGATGGATTTGTACATAGAAGCCCCAAGTTTACATGCGAAGGGTTTGCTTTAAAAAAAAAAAAAATTTGCGAAATGGTAATGGATCATGAGAGTTGACTCTGATCATATTAATTTGTTTTGGAGAATGTGAGCAAAGCCAACCGCACCAATCATATTATCATATAGAATGTATATTATGAATCTATAGTAGAAGTTAAAGAAAGAGTTTAATCCATAGTCCGAGTTGAATTTTATATTTTAAATTCACTCCAATTTCCCTCTCAAAAAAAAAAAAAAAAATCACTCCAATTTAAAGTCAAGTGTCTATCCAATTGTTTCAATTATCTTTACATGCAAATTTATGTATCTAAAAATACTGTTGCTAGAGACTGAACCAGGAATTTTTGTGATATTGTAGGTAGAGACTGATTTTAGACGTAGAGATTCAGTCCTTACATGCAAATTGATTTCATACCTAGAGGTATCTAGAGGCTGCTTTGGGTGACAGTACCACGTTGATTGGATATGCAGTGGTATAAGGTTCATGTGTTAATTGAGATCTTCATCTAATAGCTTGAATATTTAATGAATAATTTTAGTACTATAGAAAAAGTCACAATTTTTATCACAATTATTCTACGTGAATTGACTACAAATCACTTCACAAAGATTCACAATTTTTTCTCTACTATTTACAGTCTGCCACATAGACGGTTATAATAAGAGTTGTGGTTTATTAAGTGTCTTTAAAACTTGTGAGAGATATCCGTCTAACAATGTCACCATGAGATACAGTTTCTTGCATTAAAATCAAATTTGAAGTGTACCTGTCAGCGAAGAGATTGAGCAAATCATCAGAACACATTGATAACTGATATAGGCAAAGCAAAGAGAGAAAGCAAGAAAAAAAAAAAAAAAAATATATATATATATATATGTACTAATCAATTGACAAATGTGCAGCACATACCATTAGTGTGGATGATATGTCTAAAAATGACTGCCATTTATAGTTGTCCTTGATTCTAACAATACACCTTGGCCTTGCTCTTCAGGAAAAGCTTATTCTTAAGCTATTGAAGTTTCATCTTAATTTGGCTACTCCTTTTATTATGTGTTCATGTTAAGGTTTCTTAAGACTGAACACTCAGACTCAAAAGGACTTCAAAATCCAAGAATAACATATCAAATATTAACAAGTTGAACAAGGAAGAAGCTGTGACATCTTTTATTTCTGAGAATGCTGCAGTTGTGGTTCCACATGAAGCCACTCAAGGACAGCATCCATCTGATGGCAATGGCAACTCCAAGTACTGTATCGGATGTCATTTCGAGGAAAACGAAACGGAGGAGATCTTATACATCTTATTAATGGCAGGATCGAAGGTTGAGGCATACTTACTATATTTTAGTGATGTATTTACCCTTTTCTTGCGAATTTCAATTACAATTGGTATTATCTTGCAGTTACTGGAGGAATGCAGTGAAGTTATGATGCTGGAAAAGCTACCAAGTATTGATGACAATTGCAATCAACTAGAAGTTGCTGAATATGTTGATGGGATCTATTGGCAAACCTCACGTTGCCGATGGGTTTAGGTATGACAAATTATATTTTCTAATAGGGAAAGTTTGGCTATAGACTTTGCTGTATTCAATGCTTATTAGCTACAATTCTACTCAATATATTTTTATTAGATGTGAATTTTGACAAATCTATCATTAGATTAAATTCTCTTTTTGTATCCTCCATACTTACAAAATTTTCAAAATATCAAAGATCAATAACTACATCATCAATCAAATGTCTAAATTTTAAGTTTTTGTAGTATAAAATTATGCATAAAAAATAATTTTTAATTGAATAATAAATAATATCCGACTAGTATGAAATTTGGCATCTGTATTAAGAACATAAAGAACAATTAAAATTTTAAAATATCTAATCATGTTAATATTTTTAGTGAGAGTTGTAGCCTTAGGTTACAACTAAATTTATAGCCAAATATTATCATTAATTTCCTAATGCTTCCAAGGAAGATATTCATAATTTAATTTTCCTTCCTTCACTTAAAATGTAACCAATAAAGGAAAAAAAAAAAAAAAAACACTGTGTTATTACCCAACTTAAGCTTACTTTTCATCATGGTAGAAAATTATAATTACAATTAAATTGATCTAATTATAAACTCATCATGATTTTTGTAATGGACAAGTCCTCCCCATTTTATTGGAAAAGGAGAAAATTCATTGTAAAGTTAAAATTTTATTTCATGATCTAACATGTATAGTTTCATGTTATTTAAAATTTTTAAATAATGTGATATTAGATACATCTTTAAATTTGTAATATTTAATATAAACTATTTGTAGTGAAAAGATGACTAGAGAGAGAGAAAGTGAACTACATTTGGATCCAAAATATATGAACTAACTATTGACCTAAAAATTTAAATGATTACTGTTCTACATAGATATATTTTTTTTCTTCTTACAATATGACCCCCTCCAAAATGATCCACCTAAGGCACATGTTTTAAACCATGATAAAAAGTTTTAAGTGTGATAGCAATACTGTGAGGTTAATCTTAGGGTCCATTTGGTTGGGGGTAAACAAGGAGGATAGATAATAGGGGAGAGAGTTGGTTTTATAAGCGTTTGGTTAGAGAGAAGGGGAGGATGGAAAATTGGTGGAGCTCAGGTATTTTCTCCCTTGGTCCACCAAAATTCTATCTCTCTAATTTAGGGAGAAAATAGTGGAGAGAGGAATATTTGCATCAATGATTGAACTACCCCTCTTTTTTCTTTTCTTTTTTTTCTTTTGCTTTCCTGGGAATGGAACTTGTTGGCTACTTTTCCATTTTTTTTTTTTCTTTCCTAATCGTGGTCTTGCTGGTTGCTCTTCTTTTTTTTTTTTTTTTTTTTTTTCTTAGGCTTGATACTTGTTTTGCTTTTCTTATTTTCTTCTTTTTATTTTTTGGTTTAACTAGACATGAATTTTTTTTCCTTTTTTTTACATGAATTTTCTTTTTTAATAAATTTAGGTGAATGCCTTTTTTTTATTGTTGTTTGCCACTTTTTGTTTTAATTGGACATCATTTTTTAACAAGGGCGTATGAGTAGATTTACACAAACTCATTTTTTCTATCACTCCACTTTTCCACCCCAAACCAAATAGTAATGATGTAAAGGATTATACTACTAAATTGTTTTAAAATATTCTAGACACCTAGGGCATTGGTTTTTTTTTTTTTCATAAACAAGTCGGTCTTATTTCGAAGGAAAATGTCACACTTAAGGGTCAAGATTTTTGTCCGAAATAAGAGGTGTCGTTTTCACGCGAAAACGTGCTTCAAGCAATAGTTAGAGGATCTAGACACTGTATGCATAGCTTTTTTCTTAAACAAGTCGGTCTTATTTCGGACAAAAATGACATACCTATGGGTCAAGATTTTCGTCTGAAATAATAAATTGTTGTTTTCACATTAAAATTAGCACGAATTAATACCAAAGGTTCTTGACACCCCAAACATAGCTTTTTTGCGTAACCAATTCAATATTATTTTGAACGAAAATGCTATACCTAGGGTCAAGATTTTCGTTCAAAATAAGAGGCCGTTGTTTTTTGTTAAAACGAGCTCAGTGCAATGATTAGAGGTTCTAAACATTCAAGGCATGGCTTTTTTGCGTAAACATTCAAGTTCTTTGTATGGAACTCGAGTTCCAGGAAAAAAAAAATTCTAAGTTCAATTTCATTATGACTCGATTGTCCAAAAATCGAGTTTTACATTTGAAACTCGATTTTCTAAAAATTGAGTTTCAAAATAGGAATATTTCTTTAAATAGTTTCAGATAAAGGGCATTTTGCTGGATATTAAAAAAAAAAAAAAAAAAAAGGCAAAAGCTCATTTTGACCCTTTTTTTTGCGTAAACAAGTCGGTTGTATTTCTGGCAAAAATTCCATACCTACGGGTCAAGATTTTCATCCAAAATAAGAGGCCGTTGTTTTCATGTGAAAACAAGCACAAAGCAATACCAAAGGTTCTAGGCAAGCAAGGCATAGCTCTTTTGCATGAGCAAGTCGATTTTAATTCAGACGAAAACGTCATGCCTATGGTTAAAAATTTTTGTGCGGAAATGAGCTCACAGCAATAATGAGAGATTCTAAACACCTAAGCGCGGATTTTGTGTGTGTGTGTGTGTGTGTGTGTGCGTGTGTGTGTGTGAGTTGTCTTATTTTGGACGAAAATGTCATAATTACGGGTCAAGATTTTCTTTTGAAATAAGAGGTCGTTGAAACAACGCAATAATTAGAAGTCCTAGACATCCAAGGCATGGCTCTTTTGCGTTAACAAGTCGTCACATGTTTGAAAAAAAATGCCATATCGACGTGTCTAAATTTTCGTTCGAATTAAGAGTTTACTGTTATTATTAAATAAAATATTATCTCCACAATATTTTCACAACAAATGTTAAGTAGTGATTTGTTATTGGATGTTATCGGTGGACAAAAGAGCAATTTAAGTTGTTAATTCAAATTAAAACTAATAATAATTTGCCACTTATAATTTATTGTTGAAGTATTGTGAAAATGTCGTAAACGTAGTACTAGTCTTCTCTTATTATTATTGGGTGCTGTTAACGGGTGCTGTACAGCACCCGTTAATGTGATAAAATTTAAAATAAACTATTTACATTTTTTTAAGGATATAGAAAAAATTGAATATGTATTAAATGTGTATCAGTTTAAATGGAATATTGAAGAAACCAAAGTACATGTTTGCCAATTTTCAATGTAAATAAAATTTATGATAGGTTATAAATGAAGTACTTTGGTTTGTTATCAGATGCCACACCCGTTAACAAAATCCATTATTATTTTCACTATTTAATTCTTGAGTGATGTGATTGGCACATAGATGCGCGTGAGTTGGCCGGCCATGTGGGCAAATGTTTGCGAAAACGATATGATAGTGTTGTTGAGGGTGGACGTAGTCCCTACTGTACAAATAATTTGTTTGTAGAGGTAGCAGGGACGAGCTAGGCAAACTATCAAAGGTTGAACCCGCAGCCACCTTAAAGAAACACGTGTCCCAATGGACGCAATGGATTGGCTGTGTTAGGAACATCGACACAAACTCGTCTAGGTTCATTCTTTTGCATCTGACCCATGTTTCTTCATTAAATCTGGGCAACCGTCTTTCATAAAAAGAAAAGTTGGTGTGTCGGTAAAATTAGACCGAAAAAGAGAGAGAGAATTATGGATAGAATTTCGAGGAAGAGCTCAAAGGGGAAGCAAGAGAAAGATTTGTATCATATTATACACAAGGTTCCTCATGGTGATGGTCCTTATGTTAAAGCTAAACATGCTCAGGTATGTTCAATTTGTCTGTATGTTTTATTCATATTCTTAATTCTTAATTTGCATCCTCATGTTTAATATATACTCGTGTGCATTATATATAGATCTCTTCTGGCCTCTTTTGCCCTTCTGACCCCAGGATGTAAAGTTTCTTTCTAGTTTTTTTAATTAGTTACTCTTACTCGTATGCTAAGAGAGAAGCTAACAAAGTTGTTTATAATCTAACTAGACATACGATAAACGTCTTAGACTATTTCTATGTGCAGATTGAGGATATTCCATCTCAGTTTTTTCAATACTTAAGATATACTGATACAGCCGGCTTTTCTTAATAAAGAGTTCTCTGGTTTTTATCTTTTTTTTTTAAATCTATCCCACTATATATGATTATTGTATGAAATGCCAAGTAGCTACTGTTAGCCCTTTATTATGCTTTTCTTTTTTATCTTTTTTACTTTAATGACTTAGTGCCAAACCATATCCTATGGAACTTTTTTTTTTGTTCGTAACTGTTTAATTATTTGAGTGATCACTGCTTCTAAAACCAATTAGTGATCACACCTTAATAGTTGTCATGTTAGGGAGTAGCAACTGCAAAGTCTACAATCATTTTTTGCTATTAATATCCCCATATTGGAGATATAAATCCTCATGTGTTGTATTTTATATTCTACCAATCACAACTTTCTATTAATACCCTCTTCTTAGTATTTACCATAAGTTGATTGAATGCTATTAATACCCTCTTCTATATTTTATATTCTACCAATCACAACTTTCTATTCATATTCTTAATTCTTAATTTGCATCCTTGTGTTTAATATTTACTCATTTGTGCATTATATATAGATCTCTTCTGGCTTCTTTTGCCCTTCTGATCTTAGGATGTAAAATTTCTTTCTAGTTTTATTAATCGGTTACTCTTACTCATATACTAAGAGAGAAGCTAACAAAGTTGTTCGTAATCTAGCTAGACATATAATAAACGTCTCAGATTATTTTTATGTGCAGATTGAGGATATTTCGTCACAGTTCTTTCTGTATTTTAGATAGACTGATACAGTTAGCTTTTCTTAATAAAGAGTTCTCTGCCTTTTCTCTATAAAATATATATATATATATATATATATATTTCACATATTTAGTAATTAGTTTACCTTTGTCTTCTTCTCTAAAAATATAAAGTTGTTTTCTTTTTTAAAAATCTATCCCACTATATATGAATATTGTGTGAAATGCCAAGTAGCTACTGTTAGCCCTTTATTATGCTTTTCTTTTTCTTCATTTTTACTTTAATGACTTAGTGCCAAACCATATCCTATGAAACTTTCGTCTCAAAAAAAAATTCTATGAAACTTTTTTTTTTGTTCGTAACTGTTTAATTATTTGAGTGATCACACTTTGATAGTTGTCATGTTAAGGAGTAGCAACTACAAAGTCTACAATCATTTTTTTGCTATTAATATCCCCATATTGGAGATATAAATCCTCTATATTACTTTGTGTGTTCTACTTTATATTCTATCGATCACAACTTTCTATTAATACCCTCTTCTTAGTATTTACTATAAGTTGATTGAATGCTGTCTACTGAACTATCTTTTTCTAAGCTTTTCAAATATTTTCTCATGTAAGCGACTCAGTTATTGCCCCTTTGTTTACAATCTTCCATTGATTCTCTTACTTTTCTTCTTTTAAATCATTATGCATGGGTGATTTCTAAAAATTTTACTAACTAAAATAAATTTTTTGAAAACAATTTTTCTCTGAATAATTTAAATCTTTTTACTTGGTGCGTGTTTGTGAATTACTTAATTATAAGTTAGCTTATTACTTATTTTTTTTATTACTTACGGGTTCCATATAAGTCACATTCTTATTTATTTAACATTTATCTTTTATCTATAATATTTTTAGCAAAAAATTAGATAAATTGTTCTCAAAGAACACTTAGTAATTAGTATTTACTCAACTGAATATTAATTTCTGCAGGTCCTAATTAAAAGTTAGCCATAAATAATAACATTAGAGCCTGGTTCCACATTAATTGGTGATTAGTTGCTTTAACTTTTGCGTGGTTTTTCAGTTGGTTGACAAGGACCCAGAAGCAGCAATTGTTTTGTTTTGGAAGGCGATAAATGCAGGAGATAGAGTAGACAGTGCCTTAAAGGACATGGCGGTGGTGATGAAACAACTTGATAGAACTGAAGAAGCGATCGAAGCTGTCAAGTCTTTCAGAGGCCTTTGCTCTAAATCAGCTCAGGACTCACTTGATAATGTCCTCATCGACCTATACAAGGTATATATATAGTCATGTCATCAATCAATTGTTTAAATTCAAGTATTTTGTAGTTTAAAATAATGCATAAAATGTGAGTTTATAAATCGAATGGTAAATAACATCCAATTGGTATTAAAATTAGCATGCATGTTAAGAATATATAGATGTAAATTCAATAATAAGTTATTTGGTGATATAACATTATTTAGAATTATATTAAATGTAATTTGAATCCAACTTATATAATGTATGCATGCATGAATGACTATGATATATACGTGTGTATGTGTTACAAGTATATATAAAGCGATTATTTTTTAACGTAGAAATCAGGAAAAATAGAGGAGCAGATTGAGCTTCTAAAGAGGAAGCTAAGAATGATCTACCAAGGAGAGGCCTTCAATGGAAAACCCACAAAAACTGCTCGATCTCATGGCAAGAAGTTCCAAGTTTCTGTTAAGCAAGAAACTTCAAGATTATTGGTATGCATATATCTTAATTACATGATATCTTTCATTGACAGCCTCACATTTATTTATCAGGCTGCTAGTTCTGGTATTACTTAAAAATATGAGATTAAATTCTATGAGGGTTCGGTGTAAAACTCTTTAAAAGCCTCCAAAATATATATATATATATATATATATATATATTTATATAAAACAAAGCATACCACACACACATAATCCTATTGAAAACCTACTAACTATATAAATAAATAAATAAAAACCTCCTCTCATCTCTCCGTGTGTGTATTAAAAATATTTAGTATTCTAAAAAAAATTATATAAAAAAATATTTATTTATCAAATTCCATGATTAAAAAAAAATCCTTTGATTAAGGCCAATCTCATCACCTACATATGGTCAATGTAGCGTGTAAATTTATATTAAAATACTTGGCACAAGCATGATGTGTAGTGTATAAATTTATATATTTTTTTGAAGATGTGTGTAAATTTATATTAAAATTAAAACAAATATTTATTTTATTTTAGATTACTTAAAGCCTTTGATAATAGAATTTCAGTAGAATTTTAGATTTCTTCTTGAAACACATATAATGGAGGTTAGGTAGAGTAAACTATTGGTAGTTGAGTTTTAAAATAGTATATACATTATGTAAACATCATCAACCAAAATATTAAATAATTATTGAAAGTATAAACACTTAGTACTCTATAAAATAAATAAATATATACTTTATTTAAAAATAAATAAATAATATTTAATAAAGTATATTTAGTAACACAATATTTCATCATCTCACATAATATTGAGTTTCAATAATTAAATTCATGGTGTGATCCATTATTCATGTAAAAAAAAATAATATTTCATTGCTGTAATAAACCCCACATAAAGTATAAATACAACATAATGCTCTCAAATATGAGAAACTTGGAAGAATATTTAAAAAGAAGAAAGATAAAAAAGAATTCCTTGTAAAGTTTTTCTTGATCATCTCTTCCCATGACTGACTTAATGTTTTCACAAATCTTGCAAGTAAAGATCATGGCAATCATGCCTTACCTTCAAAGTTAAAAATTGTAGAATATTTCAAAATTGAACTATTAATACCGTTTATATTAGAGGGAACATTAACTTAGTCGCATTTAGGCTTCAAAATGCCTATCTCAATATGTTCCAATTTTTCATTGGCATCACTGGTTGGTTGTGTACTTGTGTTTGCGTCTGAAAGGTATAATAAAGAATTTATTAGAGTAGATCCCAGAACATTGGGCTCATCAATACTCCTATTTCACGTATAATAAAGAATTTATTAGAGTAGATCCCAGTACATTGGGCTCATCAATACTCCTATTTCACGTAAGTGAAGTTATTGACTTAAGGGTATTAGTGTTAATCTTAATCCCTTTATATTGAGATAAATAAAAAATGAGATAAAAATAAACACAAAACATGATGGCATTCTACTTGCCTTATTTTAATTTTATTACTGTTTTCAAATGTTAATAGTAATTTTCCGATGATAAAAGATTGATAACGATAATTTTTATAAAAAAATCGAGAAGAAGTTGATAAGAACAATTAATTTGTTGTTTCTATTTGAAAAATTGTTGTAATTTAGTGCAACCACTTGACAATTAATTAAACATGAGATCTATTGGCACAACCTCAACTTTTAGGCCTTACTTTTATTATATAATTAATATATGATATCCAATTTCTTGGTAAACTCAAACTCAAATAAAATTAGTTACCATATATATCCAGATACTTTCGTCGATATTTACAACCAAATAAATAGTATTATACTTTGCAGTACCATAATTTTAAGGATTAGACTACTCATATTTCACTTTTTGTTAACAAAATAAATTTGTCAAGAACCTTGTTACTAAATAGTATAACTTTATCTTTTTTTATTAGGAGAATTAGAATTCAAAATCCTCATCTCGAGATGAAATTCACAGGGAAATTTAGGTTGGGCCTACATGCAGAAATCAAACTTTATGATGGCAGAAGTAGTGTACCGTAAAGCCCAGATGATTGATCCAGATGCCAACAAGGCCTGCAACTTGGGCCTTTGTCTGATCAAACAGTCTCGATTCGCTGATGCATATTCGGTTATTCAAGACGTGTTAATGGGTAGACTTCGAGGTTATGATGATTTCAAGGCGATGAAACGAGCTGAGGAGTTGATTTTAGAACTAAAGTCCACAAACCCATCACTCGAGCCTTCTGATATGTTGGGCCTTGATGATGATTTTGTCAAGGGGCTTGAGAATTTGACAAATGAATGGGGCCCATTTAGATCAAAGAGATTACCTATCTTTGAAGAGATCTCTGATACTGAATTGAGAGATCAACTAGCATGTTAAAATATAAATATATTTTTTTCAAAGTAGTCTATTCTTGTTCATAATGGGGTGTAAAATAATGGGTCTTGAAAGAAGTGTAATTGCTTGCTGTTGTATGTATGTTATTCTTAAGACTGGAGCTTTGTTAGGGAAAACCAACCTGCTTTGTGTCTTTACTCTTTACTAAGATTGCCAAATTTGTGCAACTTGTGCTTGTGCCGAATCAAAACCAACATTTAGTTGGTTCTGTCCCAACCCCAACACATACACCAAGGGGATATATGAGAAATTATTTATTCCTCCGGAATAGCATTTAGCCAATCCCAAATTACAAAAAAAAAAAAAAAAAAAAAAAAAAAAAAAGGAAGAAGAAGAAGAAGAAATAAGTAAAATTATCAATTTATAACAAATGTAATTTCTTTTAAGGTTGAGAATTTGGATACCCACCAATTTTAAAAGGAATCCACATTCCTACAAGAAAGGGTTTGAGTAGGAATCTAGATGTCCTTAGCATTTGAATCCCTTATATGATTTGTAACAAAATATGGTAATTTTTTAACATTTCTAGGAATCCAAAAATATTACTTCATACCAAACGCCACATCAAAGTACTAAATCAGTAGACAATAATGCCTAGTAGTCTTCCCATTCAATAATAAAACATAATCACCCATGCCACCATCCTCATCACCATAAATAAATAAATAAAAAAGGCTAAATGCAAACTACATCGAAGGTTTTGGGTTTTACACCCTAAAATTTCAAATTTTATCTCCTTAAGTTACATTATGTTTGCATCAATAATCCGTTATCCTTATTTTCCATTAAATGCCACATAAGCTTGTCACGCTTGATTAATTATTCCAATAAAATGATATGAAAATGGCGTTGCATAACAATAATGATGTGGCATTATTTTATTGAACAAATTAAACATGTATAGCAAGCTTATGTAGTACTTAATGAAAATTATGGACAAATGGGATTTTGATGCAAACAAAATATAACTTCAGGGGTAAAATTCAAATTTTGAAATTTCAGGGTATAAAATCCAAAAACTTCCCAAACTAAGGTTGTACTTTGCAATTTAGCAAAAAAATTAACTCAAATGAGCAAATCTAAGAGCACTTTTTTCTTCCTCTTCATTTTTTTTTCTTTTTTCTTTTTCCTTTATTAAGAAAATATAAGGCAACTATTTTTTTTTCTTTTAAAAAAAAAATATATGGGCATTTAAACGCTATAGTATTGCTCTCAAAGTTCAAATGACAAATCTCAAACACATTACTCAGCCATTATCTTTTTATTAGTATTTTATCCTATAGGCTATATAGCGGGGTTTATTGGCAAATATAACATTATTTTATTAACAATTAATGAAGATATTGTTGTGAAAAAAAATTTTGGGAGTACAACCAATTTACGAAATCATGTTTTGAAAACACTATTTCTAATAGTAAAATTGTGTTTTCAAAACAAGATTTTATAAAATAAAAAAAAATAAAAAATATGCGGATCTGTCAAAAGTTGATGGGACATGAACAGTGCAAACAGGTTTACGAACAGTGATTTCATTAATAAACAGTAAACCGAAATATATTTTTTTTATTGTTTTTAGTTTTTAGCAAAATAAGTGGCATCTAAACGCACACATATTGTATAATTGAAAACAAGTTTTAAGTTTATCACATTTTGCACTAAAATTGTGTTTTGAACACAGTTTCAATGTAAACGCATTTGCCTTACAATTGTGTTTTGGAAACACAATTCCATTGTAAAACACAAAATTATTTCAACTTGTTTGCATTGAATTCATATTTTCAAAATACGATTTTAGTGTAAAAACACAAAATTTCTAAATTTGCTGAACTTGTGTTTTCAAAACATGAGTTTAGTGCAAATTTTGAAACTTATGCAAAATTATTAAATTTCACCAATTCCTACCTAAACCAGTAGCTTCTAAATTCCTTAAAAACAAAGGTATCACATTTTGCCTTGAAATTGTTGTTTATGAAACATAAAATATTCAGCCAAAGTTGCTTTGCATAAGGAGTGAGGTATTGTAATGTAGTTTGGCTACGAAAATTGTGTATTCCATTGCTCTCATTTTTTGTAAAGTAGTCATACACTCATACTTGAGTTTCCAGAAGATAATTTCAAAATAAATGTGTTTGACTTTAATTGGTGAACCTAAAAATTGAAGCTAAGTTTTACCCTTAATCATTCCTACGGAGGGAGGAAGTGTACCAATCCCAAAATTCACATACATTAGAATATGTAAAGTTGTGTAAAAATTCATGGTCGCTACAGTAATAGTATAATTTATTCTGTCACTATTAATATTTCTTTTTCTTAGTTTATCTTTATGTAGTTTGGATAAAGGAAGAAAGTGACCAATTGATGTGTGCTAAGAAAGATAAAAAAATAAAAAATATTTTAATGAAATATATAATAAAATAGATAATTTAATTCGAGGTATTTTGAAAAATAAATAGGTGAAATAAATAAAAAATTTTGAACGAGCCGACAAATGTTATTTTAGAGTTGTAAGTAGAAAATTGTGGGGTCAAGCTTAGAGGTTCAGTATCCAGTATTATTGGATCCGACAAATGTTATTTTAGAGTTGTAAGTAGAAAATTGTAGGGTCAAGCTTAGAGGTTCAGTATCCAGTATTATTGGATCCGTTGAGATAATAATTTGTATCTATCTTAGACATATGTCACCACCTAACCGATCTAATGCACTAGATGCACATAACCTAAAATTAAGTCCAAAGTTAAGTCCAAAGTTGTGTGTATAGATTTTTATTTATTTATTTTTGGAAAGATTCTATTTGGATTTGGTTTTGGGCGTCCCAATCACAACCCAGGTGTTTTTTCTTTTTTGGAAAATTGTTTTTATAGATTTTTTTTCTTTTTTTTGGTCTTTTGTCTCTAGAGAGAGAGAGAGAGAGACAGAGAGAGAGAGAGAGAGAGAGTGGTGAGTTGAAAAATAAAAAAGAAAAAACACCTGGGTTGTGATTGGGACGCCCAAAACCAAATCCAAATCGAATCCTCATCACTCACTCGTCACTCTTGACCCTCCCATTTCTTCTACTCTTTTTATGACGCTCTGCTATTCTCTACCAATTTCATCAAACTTTCTTACTTCCCTTCTCCTTCATTGGTAACTACTGCTTTTATTTATTTATCTATTTTTTCATGTTCATGCCCGACACTCAACTCAGATTAACTCTATACTCTTCTCTTCTACTCACGAATTTGAAAAAGCACTTCTTTCAACTATAAATTTATTCACATTCTCAACTCTCAAATTCCCATGTCCCCAGATTTCAACTCCCATTCACTTTACGTTTTGTGGGGTTGTGGAAATTTGAGTAATTTATAATATGTATATGTATGCTGATTGTGTGTAGAATCTGATATAGTGGGTGTTCAAGCTTATTCCAGTTGATAATACGCAATGTGTTGATTGAGAAGGGGGGACTGAAATTGTTATCAATGGCAGAATGTGTTTCTTCAGCATCATGTCTCATCAACCACAGAGGCTGCACGCCCCACCAGAATTTGACTTTCAGAATGCCAGAAGGGTACTCTTGCTTTTTTGCTTCCACTTCAAATTGTGTATGTGTGTGTGTGTGTGTGTGTGTGTGTGTGTCATGTTATGTGTTGGAAAGTCAAGTATGTTGATGACTGTAAAACTCTATTATGCGGGCTTTAACCAAATTAGTTTAATTATGAGAAGACTCTTGAAACTCTATTATGCGGGCTTTAACCAAATTAGTTTAATTATGAGAAGACTCTGGAAACAACAGATGCTGAAAATTTTGTGTTTTGTGTGTGTATGTGTTCTTGTTTTTTCCCCCTAGAATAGGGAATTCCTGAACTAAGCCAGATATATGCAGACCTAAGAAGCACGGACATGGGTGCGGGTGTGATACAGTTGCATAGCAATTTTTGAAAATAATAGGACATGGGTACGGCGGGACATGTCTATTAAATATATTTTTATTTTTATTTTCTATATATTATAAGCATTTATTTTTCATATAATGTTAAATATTTTTTTTTTGATAAGTCATATAATGTTAAATATATATATCAATTTAAGAGTAATAGTGGATAGAAGTTTAGAAAGTAGAATACAAACTAACAGTCAAATGCTACTATTAAGAGCATGAATGCTATCTTTGTTTTTTGAAATGGTATTCGGTTCCTCTTGTTTTTGTGTCTTAGCTGTGTCATGCTTTTTTTTTTTCTTTTTTTTTTTTTTTTTTTTTTTTGGGAGGACATGGTTGTGACACAAATGCAGAAGTGTCCCAGGCGTGTCAAGTGTCCGGCACGGGTACAACATCCCAAATGAAGTGTCACGCTTCCTAGATGTAGACCTGCTGAACATAATTTCTAATTTATTGGATCCTAGATAACAGGAAAGTCTTTTGCTTATAATTCAAATGAATAATGGTTAATTATCTTTTTGCATAGATATGTAGCCATTTTCAATTGTTAACACAATATACTTTATGTATGATATTATAACTGCAGTATCATTTTTTTAAAATTATTTTTATTTATAGATAAGTGAAAATACTATTGAAACTTAAGAATTAGCAATGATGTTAACCTCACATTTCTGTTATATATTTGCAGTTGTAGAAAGTATTCCTATGGAACCTGTAAAGTTGTCCGGATCTCTACATGGAAAATGTGGGAGCTTACTCATAGTGTCTCATATTTGAAACTAAGTCCTTGTCTCAGGGGAACTTCCTTGAAGAGTACTTGCTTGGGGTTTTTGGTAAACCCAGATGGTGCAACAACCTCTGATTGGATACCTGTTGTTGATCAAGTACTTCTGATGGCCAGTGTATTTCTCACATACACTGCTGGAGTCATTCCTGTACGGAAGAAGTCTTCTCTAAAATTTCCAAAGAACATCTACAATGATGATGTGGCCTCTGGAACCTCTTCTGGTAGGTAAGGGTAAGCTTGTCAAAAGAGGTTGAAGGGCACTTTGAATATACATGGATTTGATTTATTATTCCTCTTTCTCTTAGTTACATAGACATCTTGCTGTTTTTTGCAGTGCCAAGAAGAATGATGATCAACTTGATTCAAAGTATGCCTTGAATGTAGTGAAAGGAAAACTTTTGGACTCTCTAAAAGCTCTTAAACATTGCCAAAATTTGGAGGAGAGGGTCCGTGAATTAGAACACCATGATAAGGGACCTTTAAGTTTGAATGCTGTTCCTGAGGGTCCAAGACTGCATTTGCTTTGGGCTTCTTTTCAGCAAGTTGAGGAAGAGGCAGGCACTGTCTCTATTGTTTCCTTTTACTATGGTTACTTTCCAGAACTTATTATATTAGTAGAAGCTGTTGCATTTTACGTATCTGGTTGACAGTCATGCTGATTTCAAAACATTATTGGGAAAAAAGAATATAAAGTTGTTGGTTCAGCAACCCTTTTTCTTTTTCTTGGTTTCCATGGCAAGATAGATAAGTTTATGCCTGTATGTATACATTGATGTGTCCTAGTATGGGGGAGGGGAAAAACGGTATCTTTTCTTCCTTGGGTTGAGAAGTAAGATATGTTGCTTATTGAAAATATTTGACAATTTAACAATACCATACATAAGGTTAGATGTTTGATTAATATTACACTAGCCAATACGTTTTTATTGGCTTAGTATTTCGTTAAACTCATGGTTGGATCATGTCTTTTCCCCATAATTGTCATACTTGTCAAATATCAAGTTTATAGGAGATTAAAAACCATTTCATTTAAAAATTGTTCCAATTTCTTTTTTATGGATTATATATATAACACATTTATGCGTTCACAACACAGGTTATAATGACCAAAGGAAAGTGCTGCCACATCTGCACTTATAGTCCAAAAGTGCTAGTCAAGTTACAGTTTGTGCCCTCATAATCACTTATATACCCAAGATCCACCTAGTAAACACCTGATGTGGAACTTAGCACATGCCCACACAACACATAGTCATACAATCAAGTCAAATCAAATCCAAATTATTTGGAAGTCAAGGAAAGTACTAGCCACATTTGCGTTTATTCCCAAAAAAAACTAGTTAATTTACAATTGGGGCTCTTTGTAATCACTTATATACCCAAGATCCACTTAGTAAAAAGCCAATGTGGGACCCTTCACATCAAATCCCCACAATTGCATACCAATATTAACTGATATTACGTTATGCCGAGAGTTCATTTAATTTTTGTTTGTCCATTGAATGCTTGTTCTTACCAATGTTTGACTGATATATCCAAAGTGTGGCTGTGTTTGATATTATCTTGGACGGTCTTAAATAGATACAAATACACCCTGAAGGTTTGAATGTTATTGCAAGATTACGCATGATATCAACAGTCCTGACTATTTGATCCTGCTTTGTCTGCCACAGTGTGTACTCTTGATTTCCTAACATTGATTGGCCTATTTTTTTTTCTTAATGATGCCAATATTGTGATAAAAGTCAACTTGCCTCCTCATTCAATGTTTTCAGTGCAAATAAATAGTTCTTAAGTGCTAGAGTTGATAAATTATCTGTTTTCATATATCTATTGTTTATTTATTTTTTACTTTTTTAAAAGAAAGTTTTGGCCCCAAGGGAAGGGGAAAGGGGAGATTTGAACTAGCGATCTCTACTTCATGAGGCAGTTAATTCTTAGCTGATTGCGCCGTATATCGAATTTATAGTAGTGAACTAGTCACTGATGATCAGTGTAGAGTAACAGCTTTTGCTATCAAGTAGAAAGACGCATGTAAAGTTAAGAGTGACCCTGGGCATTTTATGTGAACTCTTTAAGAATGAAAAGTAACTGATATAGTTGATTGAATTCTTTGATTGGTAATGTGGGGCTCCAATAACCACTTATAAAAAGAAATTGGGGGACTCTTGTGACCTTTACAAAGCTGCAAGCAGTCTTTTCTTTCCAATTGCAAAAGTATATCTCATAATCCAGTACTTTGAGAAATAAATATTTAGTACTTTGCAGTCTGTTGAATTTATTTCTGCAGCTTAGGGTTTTTTTTTTTCAGGTGACTAATACCTCATCAATTCCCAAAACTGCCAAGATGGAAGATTGGTTGACTGTTTTCCCTGATATTATTCATAGATCCTGCCAGCCTGTATGCATGGCATGGCTGGAAAACGTGCTTTGCCTTGAAAACAGCACCACTAGCAAGGTAACTTGGACAAATAAATTTATCAATTTGTAGATTTTTATACAACTAGCATGTTGAACGAGATGTCGATGTTGTTCCTCGTCTTATCAGGAACTTGCTTCTCTGATATATGAAAAGTTAAAAGGAGAAGACACTGTTTTACAGAACATTAGAAAGTCAGGCAAGGGAGACCTATATGCAGAATTATTGTGCTTTTTAAGATTTGGCTCTCAGAGGTAAATTCATTTATTATTGTCTGTTTCTTGGTTGTGTTTTCTCTAAACAATTTAACTAGTCTAAACAAGTTGACTGTTTTCTCTAAGTTCTCATTTTGATGTTCCATTTATCTTCTGCAAGATTTGATTAAGAAAACTGTAAAATATGATATTTCTTGGTATTTTCAGTGGCTAAAACAATAAGAACAAAAGGGAACACATGCTCTTAAACACATGCATGTGTATGCATACACAATAAGATAAATAGACTTTCACTGTTGTTTATTATAACTAATATATTCAGCGTCTTTCATTATATCATTTTGTTGTAATTATCCATAACTAAAAGGAATATATATATATATATATATATATTGTAAAAAATTATAATTAAAATCATACATATACATTGTGGTTTTATTGAGGATCCATTGCCAATCCCAAAAATTTTGGCTAAATTTTTGTTGTTGTATATTCATTGTTGCTTAATGTACTTGGCATGATTGAATATGAAATTTCAAAATTATTTGTTTGTTTGCATAATTATGTTTCAGACATGAAGGAATATTTATAATGTTAATTGTTATTTTAATGCCTGGTTGTTTATAAGTTGTCAAAAATTTGTTGAAAATCATTTAATTTCCATAGATATTTTTTTAATCATATTTATTCATTTTTACAAAAATTTGAATTTATTTATTTATTTGATTTTATTATTAAATTAATTATGATATCATCATGTCCGACCTCTGGTTGAAACCCAATCCAACCCTTAAACCTTGAACATCTCCATTTTTTGGTTTTTCAACGGTTTGGTTTTTATGACCTTGATCACCACCTATATTTTATCCACTATATGGCTGGAAAATATAGCAACAGCAACATAAATGGAAAGGGACACCTTTTGCAAAGCCATAGTCGAAACAATTTCCTCACTTATTAAACTAACCATTGTTTTTGTTTTGTTTTATTTTTATTTATTTTTTTGGGATAAGTACTCTAAAATTTATATGAAAAGTTTCCAATTTTTCTTTGGGGATATGCTCTTCATTTTAATGATTATTTAAGTTTTAGTCTATAACCCAAGATCCATGGGAATTGGAAAATTTTCCAAGTCAAATTTGACATAATTTGCTTTGAACAATTTTATTTGATATCATGACTTCTAGTTTCTTGAGTTGGTGTTGTTTGCTTGGATAATGGTTTTCTCTTGAGCCAAGAGCCTTGTAGCTCAGCTGGTACTTGGTATTTTCAACTAGACGTCCAACTTTCAAATCCCCCTCTCCCATTGTTGTAACTATTGAATTATTAAAAAGCAAAATATTGGTCTTTTATAACTGATTTAGAAGCAATAATTTAATCAATCTCAAAACTTAGTGTATTTGGCTCCACCACTCTTTCTAGCTTGAAGCCCTTCCTGATTGGCTGATACCTTACATAGTTGAGTTTTGAAACTATTGTAGTTATCATCTTGTCACTGGACATGGGTACGGGTACGACACTGCAACACGGCTATTTTTGAAAAAATATGACACGGGTACGGCAAAACATGTTTATTAAATAATTATTAATTATAGTTTTATTTTTATTTTTTATATAATGTTAAAAATATATCAAATTAAGAGTAATAATGGATAATAAAGCAAATCCATGACTATTAAAGGATGTTTACAAATTAAAATACAAACCTATAATAAAGATATTTATTAGTTTTTAAATGCATTGTTATTATTCAAAGCATGAATGCTCTCTTTGTTTTGTGAAATGAATGCTCTCTTTTTTTTGTGAAAGGGTATTCAATTCCTTTTGTTCTTGTGTCCTGGCCATGTCTTGTGTTTTTTTAAAGGACATGGCTAGGACATGCATGTAGAAGTGTCCCAGGTGTGTCAAGTGTTAGACATGGGTACAGCATGGATATGACATCCTAAATGAAGTGTTCATGCTTTCTAGTGGTAATAGTGTTGTCTTGTGTATTGTAAATCTTATCTTCCCTTCTAACCTCACCAATCAACAAAAGAAACTTTATGATAGAATTGAGTAACAAAGATGTAATTGTTTTTATTTTATTATATATATAAATTTTTTTTTTATGATAAGTAAGAATAATTTTATTAAAAAGGGACTACTTAATGTACAAAGGACACAAAATAACCTAAAGAATTGCAAGATATATACAAAATGGCAACGACATTATAAATGATGCAATAAAATGGTTAGTTGTAAAACCCCTAACATGAGACCATTTATACAAGGAACTAGTGAAGGGGTACTAACAACCGAGACCTTGTACTTTCCATATCTTTAAAAGTGCGCCAATTGTGTTCCCTCCATATAGTCCACATAAAACATAATGGAACAATATTCCAAAATCTGACAAATGCTTATCAACCCAATTTCTCCTACCAAACATAAGGTTGATAGCCTTTTCCGATAAAACCCATTGAATCCCAAATGATCTAAAAGAAAGGCTCAGCAGTACAAGGTCTCGATCGATTATCCACTGTCTTCCCACCATACTGTCACATGCAACACCAACCAATTATCATGTAACCCCTCTTGAGAAGGTACTCACAAGTGAGTATCTTTCCTCATGCCATTGTCCTGTCCATGGGGCCTTCAACGCCAAATGCTTTCCATGGGAAGAGAACGACATTTGAAACCTCCATCTCACTTGATCACCACCCTCTCTAAGAAGATATGAGATTCTAAAATATGGAGAAACAAGGCCACCAAATCTATCTCCCAATTTTTTTTTTTGATAGGTGTAGTAAAAAATAAACTCTGAATTATTGAAGTCATAAAAGAATCTTACATCCCAACTCCTCCTTCCCTCATTCTGTCTTACCAACAAAGACTGCATTGAAGCATCTCTATCTGTGGAATGGAGGTAATATGCTATTAGTGTTGAAAGTAGGATGCCTAAGACTGTGATAATGTATTTTATGGGATCATAAGCAAGAATTAGGAGGTTGGCTCTTATTTAACAAGTGATTTTAACCCCAAGAAGTGCTTATCCTAGGTTTCGCCCTTAGGGTTTGAGAATTTAGATTTTAGTACTTTTAGGAGGGTTAAGATTCAAGAATGACTAGGGAAAGGATTTGATTTAGGTTTAAAAAGAAATGGAAATCAGATCTGAACACAAGCTGTGAACAGTGCACTGGGAATAGTGCACGAGTAGTAGTGTGAACAGTGACTTGATTAGTGACAATATCAAAAAGAAGAGAAAAGGAGAAATGAACAAAATACGGTCAATGTGCCTCAATATTCAAAACACTCAACTTTTCTATTAACCAACCTCTCTTTTTGTATGATGACAACCTTCAGAGAGTCTAGACATTTACTTTTCCTAATAGACTAGAACTCCTACTTTGACTAGTAAAACAAACCTCTAATTGAATTGGACCAAGGCACACACATAAAAGCCTATAAGCTAAAGAACACTTATCTTTTAATAAACTAAAACCCTAGGCGCAGAACCGAAAATTATAGATTTATTAAAATAAAATTAAAAACTTGAAACAAAATAACAAATGACCTTCTTCTCAAAAAAAAAAAAAAAAAAAAAAAAAAAAAAACTAATGACCTAATCAACTACCACAGACGCCTATTGGACTTTGCATTCATCTTCTTCCAAAGAGAATATTTGGAATAGTTGAGCTATCAAAGTGTAGAATTGGTGCTTCTACAAAATGTGATTTTTGCAAATGAATGGGTCAAAAAGTCTTTTTGTGTGTAGAGGTTACTGAAAACTCACTTTCCATATTTTTCTGACAAACTATATTTGATCTTCCCACACTTACTATACCTTCATTTGTGTTTTAGCAGGGAGGACTGCTATTATGACAATAGCATATTTCTTTTGCATGGAGTTTCCATATTGGAAGATTTGGTGATAACTTTAGCTGATGGGATTGCAAGCATATTTTTGGAGCTTATCTCTGTTGACGGCAATTTGTCAAATGAAATGAATAGCCTAGGCCTGGCATTGTGTACTTTGTCAACCCGGGCACTCCAAAGATTACGAAATGAGGTACAGTGTTTGTGAGCTTAGAATAATGATTCTTGATTTGTTATGCACAACTGGTTTTCTAAGCTATATTGCTACTTGCACTCTTATTTACTATATTTTGGGCATGAGCTAATTCTTAGTCAGACTTTATTTAACAGCTTATGTGACATGAATGCTGTTATGGCTGGAGTGTTATGCTCTCACCATAATGTTGTGATGCATTAATCCCGCCAAGTATATTGACCTGCTATTTAGAAACCATTCAGGTTCATAGCTTGGACATTTGACAATTTATGCTTTATTTAGAACCCTGCTCAGTCCAGTTGTATATTATCTCATAACTACTTCCCATAGGCATTAGGAATCTACTTGAGGCTGTATATATATATATATATATATATATATATATATATATATTCATTTGCCTCCTCTTTTTTTACTCACTACCTTGTGCCTTAAGACTTAAACTATAATATTGCTGGACATTGGTTGTCACCTGACAGCCATAAATAATATTCCTTTCTTTTCTTCCCTTTTGCTAACATAAGGTTTCTTAGAAACGTATTAATTAATATTTTCCAACATGTACATTATGTGTAGAAAAGTGTTCTGTCTCAATTACATATCTCTTTTTGGGTACATTTCACCAGAGCTGTTTTGTAAGTTATGATTATAGTTTATAGGGCACTTACATATGTAATAGTGTGGGTGTTTCTGAGTAAGGTTTGGGTTTATTATTATTATTATTATTATTATTATTTTTTTTTTTTTTTGGGGGGGGGGGGGGGGGTGTTTGACTAAAAGATAGAAAGTTTATTGATTTATAATTGAAGTGATCCTCAAAAAAAAAAAAAAAAAAAAAAGAGATTTATAATTGAAGTACATCATTTGCCAATAAGGCAGAAAAAACACAAAGGCAGATCTTCTAGCCAAACAACATATTTACACATTCCATTACAAAAATAGCAATAGCACAAGCAACTTAATTCTCTTACTTAGCAACATAGAGGAATGATCAAGAGCTTAGACGTGCAAAATCTGAAATAATTCTTGATGAAATGTCCATATTGATTATGTAGCCTAAGTTCAAAGTGCTGATGCTGGGACAGTCCAACAAATAATGATCATTCCAAAACACAAGGCTGCAAAGCAGCCTTAGTCAAAGATGGAATAGAGGGGTGAGGGGGGGAGTCTTTTTTTTTGAACAATTAGTAACATGGAAATTTTTTTGAACATTTGGGTTAAGTGGCGTCTCTATATGTTATATTAATCACCCAAGGAGTCTCCCTAACCAATTTTAATAAATTACAGTTACTTATCAAAAAAAAAAAAAACCCGGGGAATTGGTAAGTTCATTGGATAAGGCGTTACATTTTGGTGATGGAAGTAGTTTAGTGGAATGGATTTGTGGTGTCTTGGATAACTGCAAATAGGAATTGGTGGTTTATCACAAACTACCATAGCAGAATCTGATCAAGTCACATGGTTAATGGGAGAGGCAGATTGAGAAAAAGGTGAGTAGAATAATCACAAAACACATGTACACTAACCACCAAAAGCATCTGATCAGGATAATTCCCATTGTGGATCTGTTGCTCACAGCAAACTGGTGCCAAAGTTTGAAGGAAATCATCAACCATCGCCATAACTGATAGATTAACTACTCTTCCTTAAGAGCCATGATCAGAAAAAATAACAAACCCCTTCTGCCACCAGATTGGAGTGCATAACCTATGGATTATCAACTGAGCAAAGGAAAAATCATCAGATAATGAATTAACCATTGCTATCAAAGAACGCAACATACAGCGAGAAGATAGAAAAAACACATACAACAAAAACTTGCATGAGAGAAAAGAACTGCAGGGATGAAAAGGAAACGAAAAATACAATAGTAAGAGAGCAAGAAAATTAATATAATATTATGAAAGTGGGAACTGAGTCAAATGACACTAATAAAGAAAAATGAAGTAACAGAAAAAATCTGTATGGATCATTTTGAGGAAGATGATATGATAATGGAGAAGGGACAAGCAGGAAACCACAGTCAAGAAAAAATGAACAAAATGGTTACCAAGGAAACAAACTGCAAGGGCGACTGAAATGATCCAATAAAAATATGTATACAATGGAATTTTTTATTTTTTATTTTTGATAAAAACAATGAAATTTAATGAAGACTAAAAAAGTAAGTCATTAACAACATACAAAGAGATGTGGATGCAAGACATAGACGGAGGAGATAATGATAAGGATACAAACAAAGGAAAACAAGATGGAAACGAACAAAAGTTTTAACAATCAATAAAGACAAAGGGAGAACTAAATAGTGAAAAAAGAGAACACAAAATCAACAGAAAAACATAGAAACACAGTCAAAAACAAGATCCTTACTGGCATTTCTGCTCTGAAGGGACGAAATCACGAAAAGCCAGAGAAAAGAGACAATTCAAAGGATGCAAGCGTGGGTTCCGAAAGGTGGGGTGAGGGGGGGGGGGGGGGGGTGCCATGGTTATGATTGATTAGTGATTATAATTAAATGGTTACTTAAAAAAAGAAATAAAGTTACTTATAGAGTGTGCATACATTTTTCTTTCAGTGTTTAAAGAAAGAAAAATGAAGGAGGAGGAGGTGGTGTCTAGGTGCGGTGTGGCAGAAGTTACAGGATTTCACATTGTTTTTGAAAAATTGAATATTACATGGAAAGAAAAAATGATCCTAACATTTTATGTACTGTGTTATATTACTATTGCATATTTGAATTTTCAGCCAAAAGTACCTCACCAAGACTTATACCCATACTTTTTTATAGGTGGCTTTGAGCCAGTGGTTGTATCTGAATGTGGAGGCAGTTGTATCAATGTACGAAGATCGCTTTGACCTATGGACACTACAGAATCAACTCATTGAAGCACCAAGAAATGGCCAGACTGAGAATTATAGCTGGTGGAAGAGGCTTACCCTACGAAAATTTGATACTGTGTTATCTCCAATGCATTATACCGTGATAAGCCAATTCTCCATGCCTGTAAAGCGGATGAAGGAATTAAGGGCCTTAAGAGGGTGGTATGTTTTATCTTTTCTCTGAAATTTTTTGATCATTTCATCTATACCACATAATTGCAATTATCACTGGGATGCACACTTTTAGTTGACATAAACTTTAATTGTTGGAGATTCCAGAAATCAATTGCTAATCTTTCGTTTTTATTTTAGTTCTTTAGATTGAAGGCAGCAAGTGATTGATTCTACTTGTTAATCCATGATGGAGAATTGCTTTAATAGGTTTATTTCATGAGGCTGTGTGAAGATGAGGTGTTCTATTGTACCATACACTGGTGAAATTTCACGGATTAAGTAATATTTAGATATTTTGTATCGGGGGAATTTCCTATCTAGAGTTTGACAATGTCTAGAGTCTAGAGTTGAATTGGGATGGTGCTAATGTGAGGACATCAGTCAGTGCTTCCGTAGATACTTTAGGAAGGCCAGTGATTTCATGAAGGCTAAAGTTGATTTCTTTGATTAGTTACACTGCTGTAATTTTTGTATGGTTTTTAATAGCCTGAGGGAGCAGAACATGATTTGTGTACACCTAATGGTTCTGAACTACAAAAACCGCATCCTTTCAGTTTCTCTAATCAATTTCACAGATGAGCCCAGATTATGGCTAAGAAGCACAGACACTTAATTTGGGGTGTTGTACCAGCGTTGTATACTTGTATTGGTGTTGTACCCATGTCCTATTTGCCGTGTCATGTTATGATTTTCTAAAAATTGCTCTTGTCACTATATTGTACCTATACGTGTCCCTGTACCCCATTATGTGTCCGTGTTTTCCAGTTTACATATGATTTTTTATAAATCTGTGAACCACATGAACATTGTACACTTTTGTAAAATCAGAACACTTTTAGCTATTCAAGTAATTATGTCTCTTCTTGCCCAAAAATCCACCCCCATCATTCCAGAAAGGGATACAATAGAGCTGAATTCCAAAAATCCACTACCTAAATTTGTTACAATTCACTTTTAGCTGAATTCCAAAAATCCACTTTTAGCTATGTAATAGCGTATTCACTTGTTGTCAAGAGAAGATAACCACTTGGCGTAATCGTGACTTTTAGGATCCAAATTTTATTATAGACATGGATTGTAAATTCCATTTGGAAAAGTCACAAATTTATAATTTTAAAGCTAGAGCAAATGCCAGAGCTTGGAATCTTCTAATCTGTTTTTTGGTGCCTTCTGCAAATATAATTGCTTCATTGGTGATTTTGGGGTCAAGTAAGATTGGTTGCCTTTTTAACATGTTAATTAATATGTTTCAGGAGATATTACTTCAGCCTGTTGCTCGAGTTATCTGACATTAGCATGCCATTGATTAAAGCTGTTATTGGCAAAGTCAGCGATGCCATCTCATTCTTTCTGGTATGCTTGATTGGTAGGTCATTAGGACTTATCTATACTGGAATTAGGCAGTCACTGCGATGGAAGTGATATAAAATGGTACATTTTTGTTGTTTATTACAATTTCTAGTATGCTTGATTGACAGGTCATTATTGTTTATCGAATTTCTGACATGGCACTTTGATTTGGACTTCTTCAGATCCATTAATGTCTGGACCATTTTGAGGCTTCCCTCATATCCATTGGTTGATAAATGTCAAAATCTGAATCATTTTGAGGTTTTCATAATTTTTGGTACAACTACTGAATGGACCCTGTTCCAATGTGAATTTTTGAAAATTTTAAGAATGTCGTCACAAATACTTCATGCATGCAGGGAAGCTTGAAAGAGTCTTGTTTGGTTTCCATTGCAATATGCATGTTCTACTAGTGCGTCCTTTTGTCCATTTAATGCTGATGTTTTTGTCGGACTTTTCATTTTTGGGTTCACCCTTATGCTGTAAAGACAACCATTAGGCAGCTATGTTTGGTTGTGTTAAAAGGAGGATGGAAAAAGGAGAAGAGGTGATTAGACAGGTGTTTTTATTGTTTGGAAGATGAGAAAATGGCGGGGAAGGAAAATTGGTGGGTGATTTTCCACCCGGTCTCACAAAATATAATCTTCCCAAAATGGAGAAAAAAGGGAAAAAATGGATTTGAAGTTAAAAAAGATATTACTGTCCCTATTACTCCATTATTTCAAACTATAATAAGGGTATACTATAATATAATTTTCATCATTTCACTTTTCTATTTCTCCCACCAAACATACATGATGGAGAACTAAAAAAATTTTCTATCCTCAAATCATTTTCTATTATCACTCTTCTACCTTTCTAACCAAATAGAAACTTGGACCTCAAAGCCAAATTCATGTGGGCATAGAATTTTTTATTTTTTATTTTATTGTTTTGTGTTTCTCTACGTGTTTAAAATATATTCAAAACGGTAAAAAAATAGTATTTGTAAAATTGTCACCCTGGAATATAATTACTGCATAGTAATGATAAAGTTCTACTAAATTTCTCTAAAAAAAAATAAAAATAGAACTACTAAATTCAATGTAAGATTTGAAAAAGTTTGCGGTGGTTAAAAGATCTATTTTGATGATTTCTTTAAACAATTATGTCAAGACATTAGTTGGTTTTTTATATAAGTGGGATTTAAACTCATGTACTCATTCAACTACACCAAATTTACTAGTTGAGCAAATTGAAACTAATTGATAACATATTTATCATAGTTTATCATGATTAGATTGTTTCAAGCAATTCCCAGCTCAAGAAAAGCTATGTCAACGTGATCAACTCTAATGCTTCGTGTTTCTAATATGTCATGGACGTTGTCAATAAGAAGGCACGCTACCAACCCAACTTGTTGAACAAGATCAAACAATGTCTTGATGAGAGAGAAGAATGGAATATCAATTGTCACAGAGAGAGAGAGAGAGAGAGAGAGAGAGAGAGAGAGAGATTTTCCATTTGGGACTTGAATTTGATGATGTACAAATTTCAAGCATATTGAGGTGGATTTATTTTGGTCGTTGTGTGGCAATGGAAGGGTTATTAGATGGTGAGAGATCCGTGACATTTATGTAAATTTAGGAAAATATTTTGTTTAATTTTTAATGTTTCAGATGATAGAATATGACCTTATGTCAATAATTTTTGTTTAGAAATATCAAAGATTATTGTTAGGCCACATTTTATTTGTTTGTATTTAAAATTAGGGGAAATTACACTTGATCACCTTAAACTATACCACAAATTACATTTTGCACCTTAAACTTTCAAAATGCACGATTAACAACCTAAATTGAAGTTAAGACTCTTACTGCACTCTTGCTGGCATCAAAGGATAAATATTAATGAATACAACTCAATACAGTTCATGGATTTAATCAGCATCTTAGTCTCAGCTGAGTACTACACAAGAGACCAAATGCTTGGAATTGTATGCTAGACTCCACTCTTGAGCATTCTTTTAGGGGTTAGATTGTTTCTGGTCACCTTGGAGACTTTTAGGCGGCATAGAACAAAAACAAAACCATTTCATTAAGACTTAAATCAACTATATATATAGGCTTTGTTAACAGGTGTTGAGTGACACCCGTTTAGAATGAATTGTTAATTAATAAAGGGCACATGCTTTATTTGGAGTAAAAAAAAGGAAAGCAAAAATTACTTAAGCATATACGCTTAGGTAACTTTTTTTCAGCCACGTTTACAAAAAACACAGGCTATAGTTGTATTTTTTTTTTTACTTAAGCTTAAAAAAGCTTAAAACTCTCATAATCTTAAAACAAGACCAAAATGCCTTTTATTAATGGTTTGAACGGTATTTAAGTCTTAATGAAATGATTTTGTTTTATTTATTTATTTTTTATTTGCTGCTTGACACACTATCATTCAGATAAATTGCTTTCCTCAATTTTCCGATTAAAGTAAGGGTATTTTACTAAAAGCATTCCAAAAATTGATTTTACTGCCATTAATAAATGCTTCTAAAGTTAACAGAACCCTTTGAATTATAGTTTTATTTATTTATTTTTTATTTAAGCATTGGAGAGGAATAGGCATTCCAATCCAAAAGCTTAGGCTATTAGGTGGAGGCCCAACAGGTGCATAAAGTAATACTGCATCCAACGTTCAAAACCCAAATTTAAATGGGCCGGAGCATGGTCTAATAAACAAGCAAACCAGACTCATACAATTTCAGAACATATATATTTAGCTGGAAAGCTTCAACTAGCACATCAACCTTATACTCTACAGAAAATAGCTTAAGATGTGGAAAATTTTTCATAGATGAGCTCTGCTATAAACTGTGTAGGGACTCACAAAAGAACCATATTCAAGATAACTGTGTTCATATTTGAGGAACACCCCTATGCTTATGGTTTTGGTATTTTTATCCCTTTTTTCTCTAAAAAAAAACAGAGAGAAATGGGGGTGGAGGAGAATAGATTGGGACTTGTGGAGTGTATGATGAGGATAAATATTTCATTCCTATAAAACTCTATAGAAGTAGATGAAAAAACCATTAAATTATAATTCCTCCTTTTGAGTTCTCCAAATTTGGGGAATAAAAAAATATCTAGTTTTGAGTGGTAAAGTACTTTTGTTAGACCCTTGATCCTTGAGATGGTTGGTTGCACGCAGAGGCACCTTGGACCCAAGCCACAAACACAAACCCATGGGCATGAGGAGCTATGTCATAGGCTAAGAAACGAGTTTTAGGCAGTAGCAGGCTTTGCTTCCCATTTGTGGTCAATGCTTGTACAATCAATCTGAGACGGCAACATGTTGATGGCCTTGTAAATGTGATGTAATCGTGGTCATGCCTTGGTATTTTGCAGGCCATGCGTGTGTTGTAAGCAGCATGTGCGATGATGAGTCATAGCAACCTTGTGTGGATTAGCCATGAACGCGTTGATGAGCAATGGATTGATTGCTTCTTTGTAAGGTGGAACTGGAACGCGTTGGCAATGGCATGTTGGTTCATGTGGCCAATCAGATTCAGTTGTGGCATGCATGATGCATTGTTGGGCTGCAAATGGGTGATGATTTGTTGTGGCATTGTGTGGTCAGCTTTGGGAGGTGGTATTGACATGGGCCAAACCCTTCACTTCGTATGCATTGGCTAAGATTGGGGTTGGGCAAGAACTTAGGCTATCAATAGACAGTGCACAACTAGAACAAGCAAAAATCTAGTACCAAAAAAAAAAAAAAAAATGGACAACTCTTGCCACAATTGTCTATGCGGCAAACAAATGAGTGGCAGGTCCATGTAAAAATATTAGGCAGTCAATCATAGTCTACCACGTAGAATAATTGTGGTAAAAGTTGTGGTTTTTTAGGTGATACTAAAATTACTCGCAGAACAAGTGGTACCAACATGGTGTGGCAGTTATCAAGTAGTTGCATGCCTGCTAGCAACATGGAAAGGCTTCAAGGCAGCAGTCATTTATGTCCTAAAGGCAATTCCTAGACCCGGTAGCTAAGTACAACAATTATTTCTTGTATGTTTATTTAAGTTTTTAGGAGTGTCAACATGTAGCTTAGGCTGTAAAGCAAAACAGGTTCCCTTAGATTGTAGGGGTGTCAAAAGCATGAATAAAGGAAAAAAAAGAAAAGAAAAAAAGATTGAATTGTGTAGGATCAATGTATTTTGTGCATGTTTTTAATTTATAAGCTTTGGTGGTTAGTCTTGACTAAGGCATAATTCCTAGTGAGTATTTTGTGAGCGCAAACCTTAGTATCTTTTGTACTTTTGCAGTAAAGTAATAAAGATTTGATATTTTCCAAAAGTTGCGTATGCTTTGCACTCTTGATTCTCACAAATTACTGAATGGCTCCTTTATGTGTGTGTTAAGTTGTTATAGAACTATAGCCTATAGGACTCGGCAAAACATTTGAGGTGAAAATCTGCCATCCAAACACAAGTTTTTCCATTATATACGTACAAAGCACACCTTTTCCTCTGCTGTAGTGACCATTAAAAAATTTGTTTCTGATAATTGAGAATTTGGCCTCAAGAGGAAGAAGAGGGGATGCAAAACTAGTGTTTTCCATTTCATGAGCATGGCTCTCAATTGATTGTGCCCCGAAGTTCATAAACCCGTTGTACCACTCCTTGCCCATCATTGAGGTTCTACAACAATTACTAATACTCTCTAAATGATTATTAGAATTTGTTCAAACCGTACATATGCTTGAATTATTGTAACATCCCTGAAGAGTTTAGCAAGCACAAAGGAGAAAGGTATTTCAAAATTCACATCTAGTTTTGGCTGACTGAACTGGTTCAATACAAGAGGAGCATCAGGATTAAGAAACAAACAGCAGTTCAATTATAAATTTAAAGTCCTCATCTACTTTCAATGTTATGTTGCACTGATTTCTTAAAAATGTATACTATAGACAATACATGGCCATGTGGTGTGGTTGAGAAAATAAAATAATCTTGATACCTTACATCTGTTGACTCAGTCAGCCATTCAGGCTTGAGAGAAAAGACCAAATTGAGGAAAGAAAGTAAACAGAGTTAAAGTAATAGCAAAGATAGCATGGGGTATTAGACTATGAGATGCAAAGTTGGGCAATCAGGGAAAAAATACACCTAAGGAAGACTTCTAAGGATAAACATGAACTTCCTCCATGCTAAACCTCAAATCAAGGTGAGCATCATATAAAATTATGGGTGAAGAATCTTTGGAGCCAAACAAACCATAGATATAAGAGACAAACTCAATCATATGTTAGCAGTAAATCAACTATAGGATTCAACTTTGTGACAGAATAAATGTAGAATTAGATTCACTAGAAACAGAATCAAGGTTTTGTATACATATATATGTAACATCTCTGACCAGTATTAGCTCACCATATATGCCCAAGCTACTCTGCCTCCACCAAAACAAGAATTACATTGATCTCTCCATTATCCCTGCCTATGTACATACACCCTTAGCCATCAAAAACCATTATTTGCTATAGACCAATATAATATATCGTACAAAATGAAATGCACTAAATACTAATACATATGTATATTGAATTTCGAGTATAAATCATGTATGGAGTTGCTCACTAAACTATGAACAAGTAACCAAACCATCTTGTGAAAGTAAGTACCCTTCTCGATTCAATGTCCCCCTCACTGCCCGATAAAGCTCCACCCATGAAGATGAATATACATCCACTGGCCCAAACAGAAATGTTGGATTAGGACTTGCAGGGCAAGCACCCACCAAATCCAACACCGAAGCAGCCGGCTTGAGCTGCCGTGGGAAATTAAATGCTAAATTGTCAACTTTGTGTTCATAAATTTTCCCAGTTCGATCCAATTTATACTTTGAAGTCCCCTGAAACTGCCCTTTGGTCTCCCATGGAACCCGAGGGACACCCCTCAAGTTCCACCTTATCAAAATCACATTCTCAGAAGGTTGCCAAATCCTATATACCTCAAGTGAAATCTCTCTGAACAGAATTTTACCATGAAATCTCAATGCCCAGAAGATCAATTTGTAGTTTTCAATACCAGTAAACGTGTTCAATGGGTCTAAAAATGTAATATCATCCCTGAAAACAATCAAATTCCATGTTAGAACTCAGAACATATTAGGATATTATATATTAGGACATTTCTATAAATTGAGTAGACCATGGTTTTGTAAATTTCTATAGGGCTACTATGGTTTTAGGGTTATCATATCAAGCCTAATGTATTACTATTTATATTGGGTCTTTATAACACAGTTCAGCATATAAAAGATAAAGCCTAATATATTCTAACATTCCACAAAAAATTACTACTTTCTCAGGACCCAAACACTTATCACAGAAAATAAAACAGACGCAGATAAGAAAATCAAAGAATATGAAATACCCAGATGAGAAAATAACCTGTAAATGTCATAATTGAGGTCCTTGGTGAATAGCACGGGAAGGTCTTCTCTAAGCGTCCTTACAGCAAGGCCAAGGTTGACATAGAAGTCATCTTTTTGGTGCTTATCTTGTGCACCAGGGGGAGTGTTAACCTGAGCTACACCCAGTAGTGGAGGAGGGGTTTGGAGGCTGGTGAGGGAGAGAGGAGAGATATAGTGAGAGTGAGAATTGGGTTTTGGTTGGTGAGGGGAGAGTGATTGGTGAATAATGAAGGTTTTTTCTTTTGATTTGTGATTGTGATGAAGAACAAAAGAGGGAGAGAGGTTGGGTAAGAGAAAAGACATGGCCTTTATTATCCTTCAATTGGGTTTTTCTCAAGTTCTAAGCTTCTCATGTGGAAGAGAGAGAGAGAGAGAGAGTTTAGAGAGGGGAAAGATTTGTGTTTTGTGTTTGTGTTTGAGTTTTGAGTTTTGACTGTTTTGTTTTGTGTTTGTTGAGTTCGTGGAAACGAATTGAGGTTTGTGATTATGATTTTTTTTTAGTGGTTTTGAACATGGCCATGAAAATGGACTTAAATGGTCCAAATGAACATGTGAAATTGGTGGTTTTGTGGATTTTGCACATTGTGCCCTACATTTGGTATATTTCTCTTCCACATGTGAACATGAAAATTTTCTTGCTATTGTACCCTTGTCAATAGGAGGAAAATTGAAATTTTGAAACAAATTGAGGTTTATGATTTGGATTTTTTAGTGATTTTGAACATGGCCATGAAAATGGACCAAATGGTCCAAATAAATATGTGAAATTTTTAGTCGTTTTGTGGATTTTGACATTATGCACTACATTTGGTATATTTGTCTTCCACATGTAAACATGAAAATTTTGTTGCTATTGTACGGTGTACCCTTCTCAATAGGAGAAAAAATTGAATTCACGTTATCTGACCTTCGGTTTGAATAAAGCAACCGTGGCGTTGGTGGTTATCAGATCAAACATGAACACTATCCACTCATGGTTCATAGACATGTTAATAAAAAATGGTTACGTTTTATGACTTGACTTACTATTTGTTCTTATTTGTGCACACGATATCTAGATCGTTTTTTCTATGAATTTTCAATGAAGAAAAGTTTCACCACTCTTTATGGTTTATTGGTGTTTTCTCTAAAGTTGAAAAGTTCCATTCATGAAAGGCACAAGTGCATTTCTATGAAATTTCAATTATTGATAAGAACAGATAGAATTGAGGTTGTTCATCAAAAAAAAAAAAAAAAAAAAAAAAAAAAGAATTGAGGTTTGCATCCTTGGGGAGAGTTTTTCTTGGAGAAAGGAGGTGGAGGGGGATTGTTTAGCATTAGGAGGGATTGAGATCAGACATATTTTCTAACTATTTACAATTTTTTAGGCTGCTTTTACATGTTTCAATGTGGTTTTATATTTTTTTAAGGTGCGTTTCACACCTTACCATAACAAAATAGTGTACTATTATTATTCTTGTTCAAAAAGAAAGGTTTGAAATTAAAGCTTTTAGTAAAACAAAAAGAAAGAGAGAAAGATTCAAGTTATTGTCATAGACTACAAAGAAAATAGTAAAATACGAAAACCACTCTTAAGGTTTGGGCTAATTTTAGATGCTATCTAAACTTTTCAAAAATATCTAATTTGACCCTTAAGTACAAACCACACTAAAAATTGTTGGATAGTTCTCTTGATTCTCCAAGTCCTCTTCTGCTTCTATTCTCTGATTGTTATTTATCTACTATTTATTATTGAAAAGCTTTCTTATACCTATAATTGTCACAATACAATCACTATGGGTTCGCATTGTGCCAATTAACCTTGCTGCAATAGTTTTTGGGGAAATGAGCACAAATAATGTTATATGGTTTGTGCTTAGGGAGTAAATTGGATATTTTTTAGAAGCCTAGGTAGTGCCTAGTATTAGCCCAAACCTCATAGGTTGTTTTTTGTATTTTTCCCTGAAACTACAGATTTTACTCTTCTTAGTGGACTCCCCCCCACCCCCCCCCCCCCCCCAAAAAAAAAAAAAAAAAAAAAAACCCAACTCCATTCCTAAAACAAAGTTCATATATATCATCAAGTTACCATTATTTGAAGCACTTTAATGCTTATAATTTATAAATAGATGGATTTAGTTGTGTCAAAAGAATTTTACTTTTATCAAAGTTTTTTAGGTTAGGGATTGGTGATTTGTTCTTAATTGATGCGATATATTTAAATTTGTAGTATTCACTCTATAATGATTATTCAAACTAAAACACCAATTAGTTTTTTATAGCAAGATGTGAATTCATATCCGATTCAACGACAAAAAAATTTATCAATTGAATTACCTAAAACCCACAAAAATGGTAAATATTAAATTGAGATTATTGCCTCCATTTATTGTATATCACTGTATCCATATGGTTCGAGGCCACAACTTCTAATTTCATGGAATGGCCATGATCAAAGCAATTTTATTCCAACCCGTCTTGCTTATTATGATCAGTATCTAGAAAGCTGATTCAACTTAGTTTGAAAGAGGATGAATTATAATAATTTTTGTTGATAAATTCTAAGAACATATCTATTTTTTTTTTTATCTAGTTGAAAGTTTATTTATAAATTCAAACGTAGACTCTATGAATTAAGAATGTCATGATATCTTAGTTTCAAAATAAATATTAAAAAAAATGATTCTCAAAAATAAATATCTAAATTCAGATGTAGACAATGAATCAAGACAGTCATAATTTCAAAATTATACATTAACCCATTATTTGATTCATATTATCCACATTCCACACACTTCGATTCGCCTCCTCCTAGTTAGATACTAAGAAAATGAGAAGTAACTTGCTATTTTAGGATATTTGTGCAAAGCAACTCAAAGATGAAAAAGACTGGTAGTCTGTGTCTCAAGCTGCTAGTCCTGTTCAAAAATAGTTCCTCTGTATGATAGCAAGCAAGTTTTATCATTTATGACTAGTCAATTCAGATTTAACAGGATGCTTCACAAACCATTCAAGTATGAAATCTGCCTAATTGTGAATGGTCAAAACTAAACATTCATGAAAAGCACTTAAAAACATGCAAATTTGCAATGGTTTACCTTTTAAAACTTCAAAAATTCTGAGACCATATGATATACTACAACTTTCATCTTTAGCTACAATTGTTCACGTGGTAGACTATGAGTGGTAAAGAAAAAGTAGTGAGTTCTTGTGAAAGTGACACGCAGCCAATCTCAATCTACCATGTAAGATAATTATGGTAAAAATTGTGGTAAAAGTTGTGGAATTTTATATTGTACTAGAATTACTTTTAAAACTTTGAAAAATTGGTTAAATTTGGTACAATAATTCAAGCAAAGCTCAAAAAAATCTCAAACTTTGAAAAGCACAATTAAGGCCTAGATGACCAGAGAATCCAGATAGCTTTCAAACACCAGAGTTGAGTTCATTGTCTGATTTGCTCGAATATGAAGGGTTCAGTTCGAGCTTTGGATAAGGTTATGATTCAAGGACATGACAACAATTTGAGTGGGGAAAATGAGTACACTTTTGGAGGGCATTTGAAAAGGATATTCTGTTGGGCCTTTTCAAAGAAACTGTTAAGAAAGAGAGCACATTCTTTTTTCGATACTCATATTTTAGTATCTTTCAATTCTCTAGCCAAGCCAAAGAGGCAAAGAGCAATTTAACCAAAAATTCATTAATATTGGCTTTTTGCTGAGGTGATCATGTTTAGAATTTAGCCCAAAATAATGAAATATTTTTACTTTCCCTATATAAAGGTTTCACATGACTTTTTTTTTTTTTTTTTTTTTTGAGAAACCAGACTGGACCAGCCATAGGGATTTATTCAAAACAAAATTAATGAACATCTAGAAAGACTAATAAGTCTTCCAACCAAACTTGTAGCTCCATACAATCTTTAGCTTCTTTTTGTTAGAGCATCAGTAACAATATTAGGATTGTATTTGGGATTAAAGTTTAAAGTCAATTTATTTTACTAATTTACTTATTTTTGCTACTATTTAGTTTATTTTTGCTACTATTTAGTTTATTTTTGCTACTATTTATAGGTTTCATTGCATTTTTTTGTACTGTTCATGAGTCTCACTATATTATTTCAACTAATTTTTACTTTTATCTACAGTACTTTCAGCAAAAAATTTTCAATTTTAATTAAATAAGTTGTGCCCAAAACGGATCCTACATACGTTTGACATAACAGAAATCAGAAAACTGAAAAGCAGAAACTTGGCAGCGGATGTCGTCAATGATATTCACATGACAATATTTTAGTTCAGTTCATCACTAACAAATAATTAACAGCCCTATAATAAACAACATAAAATATACTTGGCTGATGGCTGTGTTTCTTTAAGATTCTTATAAATATGCTATTTTACTCAAAAAGTCTCAAACTGACGTCTTCAAGTTCTACCCGCATGGTTTGTGAAAAAAAAAAAAATCTACCCGCATGTGTACATATTATATATATATATATATATATATATATAATGTACACATTTTTTTTTTAAATCTTGGAATGGGGGACGGGTGGCTGTTCTGTTGTATACTACTATAGAAAATAGGCAAAATAATATTATATTTCGGGTGTATACATCCAGCTTTTTTACAACACGTGAGACTCATACAATATTAGGCAGGAACGGAGGCATATATTGACTAGGGGAGGCAATAGCACCCCAAATTTTTTTATTAAAAAATATAGTGTGTGTATATATATACACTATATTTTTTATAGTGGTGGTTCTTGAACTTTTTTCTATGAGGGGTCAATAATGGCGGAGCCAAAAATTTGTAGGTGAGGGTACGTAGGTGAGTGAAAAATAAGATGATTATTTTTTATATATATACAACTTCCACATTATATATATACAATACAACTATATTGTACAATAGTCAAAAAAATTATTAATAGTTTAAAGATCGTTAAGACAACAATCATTAGATGCATAAACAAATAGGATTAAATAACTAATCATATATTTTTGCAAATTAATAATAACTTATTATATTTATAAGTTATATCAATTAAATAAAAAAACATAATAAATAAGAACAATAAGTTAGTAATTCACCTAGGAGTAGAGATTGGAGGAAACCTAAAACTAAGAAAAAGAATAGTAATAAGTTTTGCTTTTGAAGTGTATGGTTTTTTAACCATACACGAGTTCACTCTCTTCAAATTAGAGCAAGCCGTAAAAGATTTCTTAGACTTCGAAATTTGTAGAGCACTTATCAAATTACTTTATCAGACATAGAGAAAAATTAAGAAACCATAAAAGGGAGAAAGAAAGAGAGAATGAGGAAAGAAACACAGATGTAGATACTTTATACTGTCAATGCCAAAGTAAGCTAGAGTCCTGGAGATTTTTTTTTTCTTCTTTTCTAAACGAATGAGCAAAAATTTGAATTTTTTTTTTCTTTCTTGTAAAATGAAATATTTTAAGAGTTGTGCTACTAACACAACAATTTTACAAAAAATTCACAACAAAATCTAGGTGACAAGTTATTGATGGTAGGTAAAAAAATAATATCAATCGTGGATCCAAATAAAAACTAGTTACAACTTACCATTTAACTTTTATTGTGAAAATATTGAGAAAGTGGTACTAAGAGAATCATATACAAACTAATTTCAGTCGGGCTTAAAAAAAAAATTAGGATCAAGGTGTTCAAATTTTTATTGTAGGGGTCAATACAATAAAATTTTATAAATACTACATATATAATTTTATTTTGGGCCAAGTCAGGATGTTCATTTGAACCCCTTGGGCTAGTCATGGCGCCACCCCTGTGTGTGTGTGTGTGTGTCTATATATATATATATATATATATATATATATATACATACTAATTTTAGAAATTTTGTTCAATAAAATTCCATTTTGCCCCTTAACAATATCATTGATTCTTTTTAGACTAATGTTACAGGCACAAACTTATCTACAACATTTATACAAACCGTAGAGATATAAATTCTTATTAGTTCTCATTTGGACCTACTACTTACATCACTTTTTCACTTGTCAATAACCACTCACCATATTAATAATTTGTAAAAAAGTTTGTAACTCTAGCATTTTTTTCATTTAAAGGCCATTAAAAATTTTATAGATCTAAAATCTAAAGCAAAATATACAAGCCCAAAAATTAGTGCAATAACAAAAATTACCAACAGTAAAGTTAAAAATAATTAAGCCTAATTAACCAATTTTACTCAAAACAAACAACTAGCCTTTTAAAAAGTTATAAACAGAATAATTGTGTCTTTACCTAGCAGAAGACGCACGCATCAAAAACTCAAAAAAAAAAAAAAAAAAAAAAAAGTCCTCAACAACTAAGAAGCAGCAAAGCCATCGGTCAAAACCGCCCCTCTAACTTCAAGTCCTGACTTCGTTCCTGTTATTAAGTGTCACATGTTGTGAGAGCTTGGGTTTAACCTGAAACATTATGTACCCTCTCAAAAAGTAGAGCTTCATCTATAAAATTGTAATTCTAGAGATTTCGCTATAAATAGTTTTAATTAAAAAGAGCTTTGCTGCGTAGAGTATTTGACGAACTGTAGTGATAATAGAACTCATGGCCAGCTTTAGACCATGGATTTTAGCGTTGACCTAAGGTCTTCAATTAAAAAAAAAAAAAAAAAAGATAAGAAAAAGGAAGCCCCAAAAAGGCTTCAAATTTGTTAGGGAAGTGGAGGAAGGGGGTAATTGACTTTAAAAAATATATAAATAAACATCGGTTGGTTGTACACTCTCTTCCCTATCCCAAGGTCCCCAAAATTGTGAGCTAAATCCAATACAATTAAAACTATAACTGAAAAATCACAAAAAATTTGAATCCTGGAGGAAATCGGCACTTGGACCCAATCCTACATTTGTGCTTTGTTTTGAGTTTTGCGTGTTTTGACTCTTTTGAATTAATTTTTAGAACTTGTTTTGGCTTTGGAGTCCTAATTTAGTATCCTAACCATCTATATTTTTTTTCCAGAATATTTATCATTTTTAGACACTTGATGAATTAAAAAAACTAATTAATTGTTTAAAACTTATGAACTTTCTGATAATCCAATCTCTTAGAATGTCTTAAACACGTGGATCTCTACAATTATTATTATGACAACCCAAAAAAATTATATCTAATTAATTATATTTAATCCCTTTAATAGATCAATCGTAATTAATTAGTAGTAACCACATGTGATTCACTTTAGCTTTGCAAATGCATTATGACCATTAAAACTTGATCTAGTCATATCTTTTAATTTGATCGTCCAATTTGAGCACACAATACACTGTTCTAATCATTAAGAAGTCCTAGATTTATTTTCAATCATATATTGAAAGATCGAATGGTCAAAATTACGATTTTTCTTATGATGTAAAATTATTACCTTTTCCTTTGGAACAAGGTTAAACAAAAGTTGCAAAATATAAGCGTCTACAATTATATTCTCTAAATTCAAGATTTCAGCTTTGATGCTTACTTTTTTTTATAGGTGAAGCTGTTAATTGTAATCCACTTTGTATCCCAAGAAGCAATAAAGAGGATAACAAAGAAATAAGAATCATGAAGAAAGTATGCTGCAAGACAAAGTAAAGATCTAAAACTTACTTGAAGCTATCTTGAATAATACTTCAAACTCTAAAATTCATTTAAATACTTTAAAATATTAAGGGAAGATTGAGGGTAAGATTTGGGATACAAAAGAAGGTTGCAAAAGAAATTTTAGAAAATAAATGGATCCCAAACAAATGAGTCTTATATAGGCTACAAAAGTGAATAATTAAATTACAATAATACAATGAATAGTAAAATGAACAACAATATTCTCAAATAATGAAAAGTCTTCAATAATTGCTGATACCGCCAGAACAATACCGTAGATGAATAGTGAAAAGGCTTCAATAATTCCCGATAACACCAAAATGATATTGTAGATGAATAATGAAAGGTTTGATACAAGCTGCAAGAGCTGTCTAATTCCTCCAAAAGTAATTTTTCTAATAATACCAAAAGTAAAATCCTCGGATTTATTTTGATACAGAAAATGCTGAAATTCTTATATTAATTTAACTGAAAAAATATCCCATACGAGTCTTGAGCATCTTGAAAGTAATCTGGTAAAGGAGAATCACTTTGGTCTTCATCCTCTACATCTGATATTTGAGTTGCTGCTTCCAACATTAGGAGTTTCAAGTGTTTCTGATATCAATTGATTTGGAAGTAGTAATTTGATTCCATTCAATTTGCTTACGATTTTTTTTTTTTTAAAATACTAAATATTTTAACACACACATGGAAAGAGGGAAAAATGTCTTAAAAAAATTGACAGTGGTATATATCCAAAATAATCTAATTCTTGGATACACAGCACAGACTTAGAATACTAGAATTCCTAGCATTTGTTTGTATTAACGAAGTGCTTTTACATATTGATTTTGGAAATAAAACATTCATCAATTTATAACAAATCCTATACATAATTGTCAAAGGTTGTGAACCTCTCACCATATTATTAATTTTAACATCCAATGTTAATGCACTCAATAAGTGTGGATCAAACAAAGATAAAGGAAAATTAGGAAAACAATTAAAATAAAGTGGATCTTCATATAAAGATGTTTCAATCCTTCCTATTATAGAGTCATCAAAATTAAGTAATCGACAATCTCTTAAACATAATAACACACTTGTATTTAATCCCTGTCTTATTAGTGGTTTAATTGCAACTTGAACTAATCCAATATGAATAAATAAATACTCCTGCCTATGCTCTTGCATTAATTCCTCATTGAATAATTGTATTGACTCATTCTCATTATTTAAAGAGAAGGTTCTTTCAAACTTTTTTATTTTATAATCTGACTTAGTTGAAAATTTTGAAAAAATAGATTGCTTATAAATTTGATTAATAGGTACTGAAGCCATTTTCCAATCTTTTAGATTTCTTTCTATAATCACCTCCTCATTATTTACTACTATATCGCTTTGATTTTGGTTCGACATGGAGACCCTGAGGAAGAAGAATTAGCAAAATCAAGAATCAGCAAATTTAGCACGATACCGAACACACTCCTAAGTAGAGAACAAGTGAGCAACAGAGAAAAAAAAAGTGATGAAGATTGCAAAAGACCAAATGACAGTTCAAGAAAACAGTTTAGAGACTTACTTAGATCAAGTGTTGCAATTGATTTCAATTCTTCAAATATTACAAAGGGAGAGATTTCTAGATCGAAGAAGGTAATGGATTCAACGAATGATTTTTTCTGGAAAACAAAGGGTGTAGAAAGCAAGGGCACATCCTTATAATTATATAGAGTAAAAAAGTAAATAGTAAATATTACAATAATTGGATGAACGACAAAAGTAAAAAGTAAGATGTGTATAGTAATATTCTCAAATAGTACTCTAATAATTTCCTGGTGGAGCCAAAAGTGTCTAATTCTGACATAAAGCCACGATATGAAATGATTTCGGGGTTAACTTTTTTTTTTTTTTTACTCTCTTTTGCTTTTTCCAACTTTTTTTTACTTTTACTTTTTCTTTTTCACTTTAAAATCACACCAATGTACCTAACCTCAATCCAGCACAAATTAGAGTCAGTTTAGTTCAATTTTTTGTAATTGTGTTTTTTTACTAAGGCGTTTTTTAAAAATTGAGATATGATTTTTCTATTTAAAAGAAAGGCGTAAATACACTTTTGGTCTTTACATTTTGGGTTATTTCTCGATTTGGTCCCTAAATTGATTTTGCTCCTAAGTCAGTCCCTGACTTTTTAAAATCGTTTTTAAAATAGTTCCTACAGTCAACTCAGTTACGGAAAAAGCTGAAGTGGCAAACGGCGTGTCCTACTTGCTGACATGGCGCTGACGTGAGTATTAAAATATTATTAAAAAAAATTCTTTAACATTTTTAAAATGCCACGTCAGATTTAAATTAATAAAAAATTAAAACAAAAAATCCAAGTCAGAAATTAAAAAAAACATTAATTTAATTAAATTAAGAAAAAAAAAGCCTTTTTAGTTTTTAAAATTGAGATCCTATTCCAAAAAAAAAAAAAATCTAAAAATTTTTTTTTAGAAGAACATATTCATGTTTTTTGTGTTCTTGCTCATAGTATGATTCATATTCTTAGAAAATTAATATTTATTTTCTTATCATTTTCTGTATCTTTCTTGTGCTTTCGTTATAACTACATACATCAAAAAAAAAATAATAATAATTGAATGTCTTTCTTGTCTTTTTTTTTTTTTTAAGTTTCATTATTATTTTTTTTTTTCTAAACATGTTCTTGTTCGTGTTCTGTTCTTCCCCATAATCAATCTCCAGAGCAAAGAACCAAACACCAAACCCAGATCTTAACCAAACCCCATACCCAGATCTCCAGAAATCAAATCCATAAACCCAAGCAACCAACAAAGCACCACCACCGAATCAAATCTACCTAAATCTTCCAAAATTTCCCAGCAACCAACAATGACTTAACATCAAATCCACAAAAATCCTAAGCTAAAAACTTCCAAATCAACCTTAGAGAGAGGAAAAGAGTGAGGGTGAGGTAGAGAGAGGTGTGAGAACCACTGATCTGGGCTTCACAACAACAAAAAACCACCACCGAACTGGGCCACGACAACACAGCACCACCGCCAATCTGGGCCGCAACAACACAGCACACCTATCGTCTTGGTGAACACAGCACACCCGCTAGCCAAATCAACTCACCACCCTAACTGATTCCACTGCCTCCATTGAGAGAGCTATTTTTGGATTCTCCAAGAAACCCAAAAACTCAGTGTTTCCAAACCCAAAAGCTCGACTGCTTCAAGAAACCCAGAATTTCAAAAACTCCAAAAAACCCAAAAACTCGGTTTCTCCAAGATTCGAATTCTCTAGGAAAGGCAAAAACTCGGCGGCTCCAAACTGATCCACCACCCAAACCCTCTCCGGCATCTACTCGTTGGTTCTCTCTCTCGATCTGTATCTCCCTCTCTCTCACGATTTGTATCTCCCTCTCTCTCACGTTCTCAATCTCCTCTGCCCTCTTTCTCTCTCAGTCGGGTTAGGGTAGGGATTTTGGGATGGATCTTTGGCCATGGGTGGTCTGGGTTTGGAGCAGATGAAAAAGGAATCAGAGAGATAGAAACTCAATTTTGATCTAAGTTGGGGTTCGTGAGATTTTTTGTGATAGGAACTCAATTTTTTAAACTGAAAAAAGCATTTTTTCTTCTTCTTAATTTAATTAAATTAATGTATGTTTATTTATTTACTTATTTTAAATTTCTGACATGGATTTTTGTTTTAATTTTTTATTAATTTAAATCTGACGTGGCATTTCAAAAATGCTAAATAAGTTTTTTTAATAATATTTTAATATCCACGTCAGCACCATGTCAGCAAGTAGGACACGCCGTTAGCCACCTCAACTTTTTCCGTAATTGGGTTGATGGTAGGGACTATTTTAAAAACGATTTTAAAAAGTCAGGGACTGACCTAGTAGCAAAATCAGTTTAGGGACCAAATCGAGAAATGACCCAAAATATAGGGACCAAAAGTGTATTTACGCCTAAAAGAAAAGTGTTTTGTAAAAGTTAAAAGGTGCTTGTTGAAAATTGTGAGTGTTTGACTAAATTTTATCAAAATTGTAATTTGAATTATAAATTACCAAAAATGACAATATGTACATAAAATAGAATATCTTAGTATTTGCTGAAACCTTGTTTGCAGCGTATAGGTTAAGGTGGTAGCATGAGAGGAGTGACAAGCATCCAAGGACACATGACCAGAGAGATTTGTTGTCACTTCTCTTTAGTAAACACCTAAAGTTCTCTTTAGTTCTCACTCGCTCCCAATTTCTCATCAACAACTGTGGCTGCCCATCTCACAAGGTCACTTGAAGTTGCTTTGTGATGAAAATGTAGATGAAAAATGTACTAGATGAAAAATGCACAAGAAAACGCAAGAAACCATAAAGGAAAAATGTACCAGCAAGGTGAGTCCAGCAACATGGTGATTTTCTGAGAATGGGTTTTGTTTTGTGGTTAGGTAAAAGGGTAAAATTGGTGGGTTTTTGAAAAAATTGTAAAGGTTATTAAAGGATATGGGAGAAAGTTTCTAACGGTTCCGATTAGTATTGCGTTTTTGCATTGCAGTATTGTACCTTAAGGGTCTAAAGTGAAAATGTGTTTTTTACTTTTTTCATGTTTTAGGGCCGAAAACGCAAAATCTAAAATTGCTTGGGGTCCAACTTGCAAACGTGGCAAAAAAGTTACAATTTGGTTTTGCACTTTTTGGCCCCCAAAAAGCCGAACCAAACGGGCACAAATGGAGAAATCACTTCTATTACTATTAACCTTAAAATAGAAGAGCCAACCCACAAAATGAACCACTAAAGTTTGAGAAAATCTCATAAACAAATTTGAGACAAACTTGTCAAACTAAGTGTAAATAAGAATACCAATAGCATACAAAGAAAAGGTTCCATAATTAAGGAAATAATTGGTAAAAAATGATTCATAGAAACTGAAAATAAGATAAATGATATAGAGGATTAGAAACATCATACATGTGGATAGTTTCATTCTAAGGCCTCGAAAGGTCTCATAAATATAATCAGCTGGGATTAAACATTTATCATTGTCTCAACAACATCCTCGGCAAAGAAAAAAAATAACATTTAAAAAAAAAAAAAAAAGCAACTCAAAAACTTCAAAAAAGTTTTTTTTTTTTAAGGAAAAAAAAAACCATCAAAGAAGGGGGTGCAAAAAAAAAAAGAGATTACAAATTTTTTAAAAAGATAATCTTCCTAGGGAAACAAGGATCTCAATGAGAAAATCTAAAGTAAAATCTGACAAAAAGCAGATAAAATACTTTTGTTCGTAACATGCCTAACAAGCATGAATAGTTTACATTTACAAAAGTATTTCAACAGAAGCAGAATCAAACATCACGATTATTGCTTGTCATCAGAACTTAAATTATGAGGCTGGATGCAATTAAGGAATACCTAACAACAAATAACATTAACTTGTGTTAATACAAGGGGGAAAAAAACCTACAAGCAAATAGATGACAAAAACGATTAGCAACCACCTTATGTCTCTTTTCTTAAAAACCCTTTCAAAGGATTTTTGTGTGCTTTGTAAATGAAGGGATTTCCTCTATTTATAAAATGGTAAAAGCCTTGGGCTTAAGAGTTGAGCTGGAATCTGAAAAATCACAAATTTTTTTTTTTTGGTGCTTTGTTTTAAGTTTTGGGTGTTTTGACTCTTTTGAATTAATTTTTAGAACTTGTGATTCTCAAAAAAAAAAAAAAAAAAAAGAACTTGTTCTGACTTCAGGGCCCTAATTTACTATCCTAACCGTCTAGATTTGCTTTTTTCTTTTTCTTTTTTTTCATAATATTTATCATTTTTAGACACTTGATGACTTAAAATAAATTAATTGTTTAAAACTTATGAACTTTCTGATAATCCAGTCTCTTAGAATGTCTAAAACACATTGATCTTTATCATTATTATAATTAGTGTATAACTCCATGTATTTGCACAGATATAATTAAAAATAATCACAATTATGTGTTTTAAATAATACATTTTTGTTAGAAGATGTTCAAATTATACATGGTATTAGCTCACACTTTTTTTTTTAATTATGCATTTCTAAAATATACAATTATTTCTCATTATAAATATATAATTTGGAATTTAATTGAATTTATCATTTTCGGTTTTTGCACCTAATAAGTCACTTGCCACAAAAATTAAAAAAAAAATTAGATAGATACGCGTCACAAAATTGGACTCCAATTATAATCCAATTTAAAATCTAATTAAATTTGGACTTATCGATTTTTACATTTAATAATTCACTTAGCACAAAAATTAAAAAATTAGATGGGACACGTGGTGCAAATTTGAGAATCCAATTAAAATATAATTGGATTTTCTTTGAGAGAGAGATATATATATATATATATATATATATAAAAGACAACCCAAAAAATATATATCTAAATAATTATGGAGGTCAAAAACAATCTAAAAAGGCCGAAAAGCCCTTAAAGATATATTTTAGCCTGGATATCAGAATAACATAATTTATTTATCTAATGTACGAGGTGAAAACTTCACAATAGGTAACTCAATCAACTAATTTATGAAAGCAATATTGTATTAATATTATTAGCAACAATCATTACACACTTTTCCTGTGGTGATGAGATTTGGAGATAAGAAAAAAAATCTCTACACTCTTCTCTTTTTTTTTTTTTTTTGGATCCCTTTTTCTCATACCCCCCCCCCCTCTTTTCTTATAGGCTTTTTCCTTCCCTTATCCCTCCCGCTGGCTTACCTTTAACAAGATCTTTTTTGGATATTTTTCCTTCTATTAGTTTCCCCTCGTTCTTATCATGAAACAGGACTTTCGGGAATATTAGTACTGTTCAGGACTTCAAATTGTCTCACATGCATTTAACGTGGCAGGGATTAGGTGGAGAACTTCTTATTAATGTGGAGGTGGCAGTCTCTGTGATGCTTATCCCCTCAGGGAGTTTCCCTTGATATGCTTAAGCAGAATGGTACCTCGGATTATGAAAAGGAAATTGGTTTTCCAGGATTACTCCTTTGTATTATCCAAGGTCACCCATGTTTGTTTCCTCGGATGAGAGTTTTAGTGTTGGTAGCATATCCTGAACTTCTCGAGAATCATTTGAGGGATACTTTCTTTTATGATTCATAGTAGTGGGCTTAGCCCGTCCTTTTGAGTGCGAGCTTTAAGGCCCTTTGGGCCTCAGCCCAGAATTGAATATACTCCTCTCATAATAATAATATTAATTCTTCTAATAGATCAATTATAATTAATTAGTAGTAACCACATATGATTAACCTTAGCTATGCAAATGCATTTTGACTGTTAAAACTTGATCTAGTCATATCTTTTAATTTGATTGTGCAATTTGAGCACAATAAACATGGTGTTGAAAAATTAAATGGAAAAAAAAAATTATGATTTTTCTTATAGTCTAAGATGATTATTTTTTCCTTTGGAGGAAGGTTAAATGAAAGTGGCAAAATATAAGTAATACTTGAAACTCTAAAATTCATTTAAATATTTTATAATATTACAAGGGAAGATTGAGGTTAGGAATATAAATGAAGATTTGGGATACAAACGAAGGTTGCAAAGGAAAGTTTGGAAACTGAGGAAAACATAGAGCTGAAATTAAGTGCCCCAATACAAGGAGTGTCTTATATAGCCTACAAAAGTAAATAATAAAATTGCAATAATACAATGGAAAGTAAAATGAACAACAATATTCACCAATAGTGAAAAGTCTCCAATAAGTTTAACCAAAAAAAAAAAAAAATCTCCAATAATTGCTGATACTGCCAAAAGAGTATGGTAGATGAATAGAGAAAAGTCTTCAATAATTCCTGATGCCACCAAAATTCAAATGATACTGCAGATTACAAATGAATAGTGAAAGGTCTGATACGAGCTGCCAGAACTGTCTAATTCACCGAAAGTAATTTGTCTGATAGTACCAAAAGTAAAATCCTCTAATCTATTTTGATACAAAAAATGCTGAAAATCTTTTATAATGATCTGGTGCAATAATTCAACTGAAATGTTATCCCGTACAAGTCTTGATCATCTTGAAAGTAATCTGGTAGAGGAGAATCACATTGGTCTTCATCTGATATTTGAGTTGCTGCTTCCAATATTTTTCTATTCTCCATTTTTTTTTTTCCTTGTTCTACTGAAGCAAACTTAGCATAGTTCATACAATATTGTCACAATCGAGGTCTTTCTGACAACATACTTAATCCTTAAGGGTAACAAGAATTCATAATCCCATTACATGATCCAAGGTAACTTATAATGGACAAAGAAAAGTAATAATCCTTGAAATCTGGAGAGAACTGAGGGAGAATGATACTGATTTTTCTGAAAGAGAAAGCATCAAACCATGCTTCTTGATAATCATAATAACTGTAAGAGGGAGGTTGGAAGGGTTGAAAAAAGTGTCTCATTCCCAAAAGAGATTTTTAGAGAAAGCCATTCTATTATTGTAAACTTTGCATTTTCGGGGGAAACATTTTTGAAACTAATTCACAAGGGAAACTGAGATTTTGACTGATTTTGGAGAGCATGAGATTGGCTAAAGCAAAAGTGGATGCTGATATGATTTGAGAAAAAGGTTTTACTAGAATTTTGTTGATGAGTTAATTGTCTATTGTTTTTCCCTTATTTAACCGTCTATCTTCAAATTGCCTAGAGGATGAAGAACTTGAAATGTGAGAATCTGATTTTCGTTGAAAGGAAATAGCCACTGTACCATCTGACCTTTGTGATATATAATCATCATCTACATTCTCTTCAATTTTAGGAGCAGGTTCAACTTCTTCAGGTATGAATTGATTTGGAAGTGTATTTTGATTCGATGGAGTTCTCTTAGGAATTTGAACACTATACTTCCTAGCATTTGTTTGTATTAACGCAGTGTAACCCTTAGGGCTTCTATCTAATGCTTTTGGTTCTAATTTAGATTTCATCAATTTACAACAAATCCTATACACTATTGTTAAAGGTTGTGATCCATCAGTTATATTATTATTAATTTTAATATCCAATTCTAATCCACGCAATAAGTTTGGGTCAGACATAGATAAACAATAATTTGGAAAACAATTAAAATAAATTGGATCTTCATATAAAGATGTTTCAATCATTCCTAATAGAGAGTCATCAAATCTAAGGTGTCTAGCATCTCTTAAACATAATGATACACTTGTATTTAATCCCTGTCTTTTTAGTGGCTTAACTGCTACTTGAACTAATCCAATATGAATAAATGAATACTTGCATTGCATATCCGTTAATTCCTTATCGAATAATTGTATTGACTCATTCTCACTATCTAAAGGGAAGGTTCTTTCAAAAGTTTTTACTTTATAATCTGACTTAATTGAAAATTTAGAAAAAATAGATTGCTTATAAATTTGATTGATAGGTACAGAAGGCATTTTCCAATGTTTTAGATTTCTTCCTATATTCATCTCCTCATTATTATATTAGATTTCTAATAGATTGCTTATAAACAATATTGTAGATGAATAATGAAAGGTCTGATACGAGCTGCTAGAGCTGTCTAATTCCACCAAAAGTAATTTGTCTAATAATACCAAAAGTAAAATCCTCTAATTTATTTTGATACAGAAAATGCTGAAAATCTTATATTGATTCAACTGTTGTGATATCCCATACAAGCATCTTGAAAGTAATCTGGTAAAGGAGAATCACTTTGGTCTTCATCCTCTACATCTGATATTTGCGTTGCTGCTTCCAACATTAGGACGTTCCAGTGTTTCTGATATCAATTGATTTGGAAGTGTAATTTGATTCCATTCAATTTATTTACGAATTTTTTTTAAGAATACTAAATATTTTAATAAACACACACAGAAAGAGGAGAGAAGGTCTTAAAGAAATTGAGAGTGATATATATTTAAAAGGACCTAACTCTTGGATACGCAGCACAGACTTAGAATACTAGAATTCTTAGCATTTGTTTGTATCAATGAAGTGCTATTACATATTGATTTTGGATCAAAGTTTTTCATCAATTTATAACAAAACCTATACATAATTGTTAAAGGTTGTGATCCTCTCACCATATTATTAATTTTAACATCCAATGTTAAGGGGTGTGGATCAGACAAAGCTAAAACATAATCAGGAAAACAATTAAAATAAAGTGGATCTTCATATAAAGATGTTTCAATCCTTCCTATTATAGACTGATCAAAATTAAGTAATCGACAATCTCTTAAACATAATAACACACTTGTATTTAATCCCTGTCTTATTAGTGGTTTAATTGCAACTTGAACTAATCCATTATGAATATATGAATACTCCTGCCTATGCTCTTGCATTAATTCCTCATTTAATAATTGTATTGACTCGTTCTCATTATTTAAAGACAAGGTTCTTTCAAACGTTTTTATTTTATAATCTGACTTAATTGAAAATTTTGAAAAAATAGATTGCTTATAAATTTGATTGATAGGTACTGAAGCCATTTTCCAATCTTTTAGATTTCTTTCTATAATCATCTCCTCATTATTTACTACTATATCGCTTTGATTTTGGTTCAACATGGAGACCCTGAGGAAGAAGAATTAGCAAAATCAAGAATCAGCAAATTTAGCACGATAACCGAACACACTAAGTAGAGAACAAGTGAGCAACAGAGAAAAAAAAAAGTGATGAAGATTGCAAAAGACCAAATGACAGTTCAAGAAAACAGTTTAGAGACTTACTTAGATCAAGTGTTGCAATTTATTTCAATTCTTCAAATATTACAAAGGGAGAGATTTCTAGATGGAAGAAGGTAAGGGATTCAACGAATGATTTTTTCTAGATCACAAAGGGTGTAGAAAGCAAGGGCACATCCTTATAATTATATAGTGTACAAAAGTAAATAGTAATATTAAACCCAGGGATTGGCCAAGTAGTTGAGTACTTAGTTTCAAAGTGGCTGTCTTGGGTTTGACTAGGAGCTCCCTAGTTTAAGTCCAAGCACCAGCACTTTGGAAAAACTTCTTGGGCCAGTGATTTATCCCGCTACGGGCCCACCCGTCACGAATAGTAATCAATCTCTGATTAAAAGTTTCGAAAAAATGATGTGGAAAACCAAAAAAAAAAAAATTACAATAATTCGTTGAGCAATATAAGTAAAAAGTAAAATGTGTATAGTAATATTCTCAAATAGTACTCAATAATTTCCTGGTGGAGCCAAAAGTGTCTGATTCGGACATAAAGCCATGATATGAAATGATTTCGAGGTTAACCTTTTTTTTTTTTTTTTTTACTTTCTCTAATGCTTTTTCAACTTTTTTTTTTACTTTTACTTTTACTTTTTCTTTTTCACTTTAAAATCTCACTAATGTACCTAATCTCAATCCAGCACAAATTAGTGTCAGTTTAGTTCAATTTTTTGTAATTGTGTTTTTATTTTATTTTTTATAAAGGCATTTTTTAAAATTGAAGTATGATATTAGGGCTCGTTTGCTAATATTGTTTTAATAACATTGTTTAAGTGTTGTAAAAAAATATATAAATAAAAAAATATTGTAAAAATATGTGTGGTGTCATGTAAAAAACGAACCTATTGCTTAAAAGAAAAGTGTTTCGTAAAAGTTAAAGTGTTTTTTAAAAATTGTGAGCGTTTGACTAAATAAATTAATTGTTCTGACTTCAGAGTCCTATTTACTATCCTAACTGTTTAGATTTGCTTTTTTTTTTTTTCATAATATTTATCATTTTTAGACGCTTAATGACTTAAAATAAATTAATTTTTTATGAACTTTCTAATAATCCAATCTCTTTGAAGGTCTAAAACGCATAGATCTTTATCATTATCAAACGAAAGTTGCAAAATATAAGTAATACTTGAAACTCTAAAATTCATTTAAATATTTTATAATATTACAAGGGAAGATTGAGGTTAGGAATATAAATGAAGATTTGGGATACAAAAGAAGGTTGCAAAGGAAAGTTTGGAAACTGAGGAAAACATAGAGCTGAAATTAAGTGCCCCAATACAAGTTGTGTCTTATACATCCTACAAAAGTAAATAATAAAATTGCAATAATACAATGAACAGTAAAATGAACATCAATATTCACGAATAGTGAAAAGTCTCCAATAATTGCTGATACTGCCAAAACAGTGTTGTAGATGAATAGAGAAAAGTCTTCAATAATTCCTGATACCACCAAAATTCAAATGATACTACAGATTGCAAATGACTAGTGAAAGATCTGATACGAGCTGCCAGAACTGTCTAATTCACCAAAAGTAATATGTCCAATAATACCAAAAGTAAAATCCTCTAATTTAATTTGATACAAAAAATGCTGGAAATCTTATATACTGATCTGTTGCAATGATTCAACTGAAATGTTATCCCATACAAGTCTTGATCATCTTGAAAGTAATCTGGAAGAGGAGAATCACTCTGGTCTTCAACCGAGGTCTTTCTGACAACATACTTAATGGTAACAAGCATTCATAATCCCATTACATGATCCAAGGTAACTTATAATGGACAAAGAAAAGTAATAATCTTTGGAATCTGGAGAGAACTGAGGGAGAATGATACTAATTTTTCTGAAAGAGAAAGCATCAAACCATGCTTCTTGATAATCATAATAACTGTAAGAGGGAGGTTGGAAGGGTTGAAAAAAGTGTCTCATTCCCAAAAGAGATTTATACCCCATTAGAGAAAGCCATTCTATTATTGTAAACTTTGCATTTTGTATGAGGAAGGAGAACTGAAAATTCTTTTTCTGGTGCAAGTTTTCTGGGAAAAGTAAATGCCAATTCGGGGGAAACATTTTTGAAACTAATTCACAAGGGAAACTGAGATTTTGACTGATTTTGGAGAGCATGAGATTGGCTAAAGCAAAAGTGGATGCTGATATGATTTGAGAAAAAAGTTTTACTAGAATTTTGTTGATGAGTTAATTGTCTATTGTTTTTCCCTTATTTAACTGTCAATCTTCAAATTGCCTAGAGGATGAAGAACTTGAAATGTGAGAATCTGATTTTCGTTGAAAGGAAATAGCCACTGTACCATCTGACCTTTGTGATATATAATCATCATCTACATTCTCTTCAATTTTAGGAGCAGGTTCAACTTTTTCAGGTATGGATTGATTTGGAAGTGTATTTTGATTCGATTGAGTTCTCTTAGGAATTTGAACACTTTTAGGAATTTGAACACTATACTTCCTAGCATTTGTTTGTATTAACGAAGTGTAACCCTTGGGGCTTCTATCTAATGCTTTTGGTTCTAATTTAGATTTCATCAATTTATAACAAATCCTATACACTATTGTTAAAGGTTGTGATCCATCAGTTATATTATTATTAATTTTAATATCCAATTCTAATCCACGCAATAAGTTTGGGTCAGACATAGATAAACAATAATTTGGAAAACAATTAAAATAAATTGGATCTTCATATAAAGATGTTTCAATCATTCCTAATAGAGAGTCATCAAAATTACGTAGTCTAGCATCTCTTAAACATAATGATACACTTGTATTTAATCCCTGTCTTTTTAGTGGCTTAACTGCTACTTGAACTAATCCAATATGAATAAATGAATACTTCCATTGCATATCCATTAATTCCTTATCGAATAATTGTATTGACTCATTCTCACTATCTAAAGGGAAGGTTCTTTCAAAAGTTTTTATTTTATAATCTGACTTAATTGAAAATTTAGAAAAAATAGATTGCTTGTAAATTTGATTGATAGGTACAGAAGGCATTTTCCAATGTTTTAGATTTCTTCCTATATTCATCTCCTCATCATTTGCTATATCACTTTGGTTCGACATGTCAGACCCGGAAGAAGAAGAATTAACTATATCAACAATGTAGAACAAATAAACCCAACACTCCTAAGAAGAGAACAAGTGAGCAACAATGAAACAAGAGTGGTGAAGATTTGCAGGACAAAATGACAATAGAAGAAGCAAATTGAAGACTTACTTGGACCTATTTTGTGTAATAGATCTAGTGTTTGAAACTGATTTCAATTCTTCAAAATATTACAAAGGAAAGATTTCTGATGGAAGATGGTACTGGATTCAACTAATGATTTTCTGGATTACAAAAGGGTGTAGAAAGCATGGAGAAAACTTAGAGCTATGGCTGATGACTGATGCAATACAACCAAGGGAAGATCATTATATAGAGTACAAAAAAAAAAAAAAATAGTAATATTTCAATAATTTGATGAACAGTAAATGTGTACAAATATTCTCAAATTAAAGGGTGACGTGGGGCCGTTAACAACTTTGTAATAGTTTTTCTGACATTTTTTTTTTTTTGCCTTTCGGTGCTTGTTAACTATTTTGTCTTTCGGTGCTTGTGCTTGTCAATTATTTTGTCTTTTAGTGCTTGTTAACATTTTTCAAAAAAAAAAAAAAGAAAAGAAAAATTGTATGACAATTTTCAAGAAAGAAGTTGGTGGTACCCCTTCACAACCCATAAAAAAATATGAGATACATGAAAGAAAAAAGCATAAAAAAAAATGTTTATAAAATTGAAAAAAATGACATAAAGTTACAAAAAAAAAAAAAAAGACAAAAAAATTGTTAATGGACAAGATGTCTATTAACACAACAGCTTACCTTTTTTATAGCTTTATTTCTTTTTCTTTTTTTTCAATTTTATAGGTACCGTCTTTTACTTTTTTTTCTTACTATTTTTTTTTTCTTTTTATTGCACCTTAATAACCAATTAAGGTTTCCCTTAGTAAAAACTTCTCAATAATTTCCTGACGGAGCCAAAGCCCAAAAGAGTCATATTTCCATTGAAAATTACGTTGTTTGTAATTTTTAAAAATATGTTTTGATAAAAAAATGTGTTATATTATTTAAAAACTGAAAACATGTGTTTAAACACATGTAAGAGCATCCATAGTAGATGTGCCAAATGTGCCAAATGCCAAATATTTGGCATATTTGGCACACTAAACACCAAAAAACTCCCTTTATCAGATGTGCTAAATGTGTTAAATTTTTGCAACATGCTATAGTACTCTCACAAGTTTGGCACTGTACGGACAAAAATGGCATATGATTTATTATTATTATTTTATTCATCTTTCTCTCTCCTCTCACTTCTTTAATTCATTTTTTCTCTCTCCTCACAATCTGCCTCTCTCTCCTAGCCGGTGTTCTTTCCTACACTGATCGTTCACGAAAGAAAAAGAAGAAGAAAACCCAAGCCAGAGATCAATAGCTACCGGGGAAGAGCTTACCGGTTGTGCAGAGGAAACAACCCTCGCTGGTGATTCTAGAAGAAGCTACCGATTATATAGCCGTGCTTGAGATGTCGCCGGTGCATCTCGATCTCGCCTGCCGCTGTCTCGCCGTCCAGATTAAGGCAAATCGATAGTGGTGCCGAATTTGTAGTGGGCGAATCGGCGATGGCAAATCAGTGGTGGTGGGTGGGTTGAGTTTCATGTTCACGTTTTTTTTTTTATTGTGCCGAATCGGTGGTGGTGCCTCTCTCTGATTGTGGGTTTTTTTTTCCTTTCACGTTTTTTTTTTTTTTTTTTTGGTGATTGTGGCTGCAACAATTTTTCTAGTTGTTGTTGTAGTTGTCATTGTTGGTGTTATTGATGATGATAATAGAGGAGGAATTTAATATATTATTTTAATGTATAGTAAATATTATTTTAATGTATAGAATTGAATAATAGAACATCTGATAAATGAGATGTTGTAAAATAATGTGGTAAAATAATAAAGTAGGGTTTTGGTGTGGCAAAATTACATTTTTTTTGCAATATCTGCTACGGATGCTCAGAGCCCTAAATGTCTAATACGGACCAAAAATAAAGCTGTCATATGAAATGATTTCACAATAAGATGAAGCATGTGTTTGGATTGAGATTATAAATGAAAATTATTTCACTATTCAGCTCATTTTTGCTACTATTCATGAGCTTCGCTGTACTTTTTTTGGTACCATTCATGGACCCTATTATATTATTTTAATTAAGTTTTACTTTTATTTACAGTACTTTCAGCAATAATTTTTCAATTTCAGCAAAATAAGCAGTATCTAAACACAATAGACCCACAAAATGAACCACTAAATAGAACATTTTACCTAAAAGCACACTATCACGGTTGAAAAAATCTCCTAAACAAATTTGAGACAAACTTTGACGAACAAGTGTAAATAAAAGGTGCCATGATTAAGGACATAAGATAAATGAAATAGAGGATCAAATACATATGGATAGTTACATTCCCAGACCTCGAAAGGTCTCATAATGAGCTGGGATTAAACATTTATCATTATCTCAACAATAACCTTGACAAAGAAAAGACTCAAACCATCGATGTAGAAAATTTTACTTAAAAAAGAAAAAGAAAAAGAAAAAAACATGGCCATCAAAAAAGGGGGTGCAAAAAAATAAGGAGAGATATACTAAAATATAATTCAACCAATTGTCATGTGATTCAAACCACGAAAACTGAAAACTACGACAAAAATTTTTCGGACCTTTGTATGGATACTCTATGTTTCTAGGTAGATATGAACCTAATCTGAGATAAGTAAGTTGAATTTCATCTTGTTTTTTGATAGGGAATTCATATATTTATTTACGTGATCCTAGATCATGGTCTATCCCTTTAGATTGAATTCTTGAACATTTGGAGGGACGCTCTTCAGACATTGAAGTATCAATATTTATTTCTATAGATTACCTAAATTTTGAATGACATACAACTTTTTTAAAAAAATGCATTAATTGTCTGTCATTTGCTCAATATTTGGCACCTAATTTCAATCCCAACAAAAAAAAAAAAAAAAATCAATTCAAAAATGATAAAGTAACTTGGAAGAGAGATATAATAAATTATCATATAAAATTCATTCTTACACATTCTCATGGCCCTCACTCCACTAGGACCCACTCAAGAGACAAACAACACAAAAGCCAAAAAGGCTGAGTCATAGAGTCAGTGAGTCAAGAATAAAGAATCCAATAACAATAAACACAAAAGGATAAAGTTAAATAAATATAAATTGCTTTACTGGCAAAAGATATCACATATACATACTTGATATTTCTATTATGCTATTAAGTTTTTAGTTTAGTTCTAGAGAAAAAGAGAGAGAACTGAGATGAGATGACTGAACTGAATGAAATACCATGAGGAGAGGGCTTTAGGATTTGAGGTTGAGTGATGAAGGCTAGGTTAGGTCAGCGACTAGTGGAGCTACAGCGTCACGGCAAGTCGGAGAGGCGTGACCACATGACATGAGGACTGGGAATTCAGGTAGCATGAACTGAGGCTGTCAAGCAGAGCGTAGAGGCATGACTATGTGAAGACTAAGAATTTAGGCAGAAGCGTGAGGTGATGACTAAAGAGTTTGTTTTGTTTGATTAGGATAAGGGATTTCAGATTTCGGGTTAGGTTGGGCTGGAAGTGCTTTTAGTTTAGAGGAAGAGAATTTTGTATGATTAAGGATTTTGGGCTGGCTGGCTGGGCTGAAAGTGGACAAATATTTTTTGTTTTATTTGAAGTTGTATTGGACTGGTTGTTGAAATAATTTGGGGGGGCCGGATTTAATTATTGGAGGGACCCATGTCTTTTTTTATATACTCAAGGAGCTAAGTAGCTCCGCCCTTGGTGACCGCATGACGTGAGGATTGGGAATTCAAGTAGCATGAACTGAGGCCGTCAAGCAGAGCACAAAGGCGTGACAACGTGAAGACTAAGAATTTAAGCAAAAGCGTGAGGTGATGACTGAAGATTTTGTTTTGTTTGATTAGAATTAGGGATTTTAGATTTCGGATTGGCCAGCTGGGTTGAGAGTGGACAAATATTTTTTTTGTTTATTTGAAATTGTATTGGACTTGTTGAAAATATTTTGGGGGGGGGGGGGGGGGGGGGCTCATGTCTTTTTTTTATATACTCTAAGGGAAAATTTAAAAATTTTGGAAGGGCCAAAGAGCTAAGTAACTCTGCCTCTAACAAAATGTATACAAAGATAATCTTTCCTAGGGAAACAAGGATCTCAAATAGAAAATCTACAATAAAATCAAACACAAGGCAAATAAAATACTTTTCCTCGTAGCATGCCAAACAAAGCATGAATAGTTTACATTTTCCAATGAGTGCTCATACAATGGTATTTTAAACACAAGCAAAATCAAACATCATGATTATTGCTTGTCATCATCAAAAATTAAATTATGTGGCAAAATACATTTAAGGAATACCTAACAACAAGTAGCATTAACTCATGCGTTAATACAAGGGGAAAAAAACCTAAAAACAAATAGATGACAAATCATAACGGACTAAACTTATTGAGATTGTTACAATGACTTAAACGTTATTAGATGTTGGAACCTAGTTACAATGGGAATAAATTTAATAAAAACATGGAAGAGGTAAAATTTTATAACCGTAATATATAACACCCCTCGCCACAGGAGGAGTGACCCAATGGTGTGGGGTTCCGCAAGCAAGTTCAAGGTCCCTTGTTCGAGTCGTGGCGGGTACCATGTGGGGGGGGGGGGGGGGGAAGGGGGGATTTTCTTGGCTTGCTTGTGCCTATCCATTGGCTCTCTTGGGGTGCTAGAGTGAGGTCTGTGGCATCCCTGTCACAATAGTTATGGCTCAATCCAACATTCCTTAGCGGGAAGAGTGCCTCTATTAGGTCACGCCCTAGGAGGTAAGTCACATATAGTCGCCCTTGCCCCCCTTTTTATTCAGCAAAATATATATATATATATATATATATTTATTTATATATATAACACCCTTTTCACATTGAAATGAATGTTAAGTTCATCCCATGTAAAAAGTATGTTATATATCATGGTTATGCATAATACCACCTAAGAAGATTTATTATCTTGGGTAACAATTGTATACAACATCCTTCTCACATTGATTTGAACCTCATGAACACGAGATCCAAGTCATCCAACTATGTGAAAGAAATGTTGTAGCAACCAGTGCAAAAGAAACCATCTCATTCAAGGGGAGGAATTACCGGGTCTTATTAAATTTATAGTATACTACAATACATATGAACAGAAGGTGTAGCAAGAAAACCTAAAAAGGTGTTTTCAGTTGCAAAAAACTTCTAGAAAAAAAATCAGAAGAACCAATATATGCTGCCAACAACCATTTCATTCTATCAAAAATTCACTACAATAATCTCACAAATGCATCAAGGAACAAGCATGTTCCAAAATGCTACATCATTATAATGACTTAAATGGATTAAGGCCTTGAGAACCTTGTTACAATTAGAAAAGATTCAATAAAGAAATGGGGAAAAAACTATGATGCAAAACATCTCTCTCACATGGGAGAATCCCATGTAAGAGGTGATTATACATATTATGGCTGCTTCAACCAAGGAGATCTAGGGGGCTGTTTAGATTTTCAGCTTCCATCGTTCATAACTCTGTTTCCACCGTCTTTATAAATACACAATTTTTAAAAATTCAGCCACAACTTTTAACTTTTTGAGTTAACAAAACAAACAGGTAAGGTTAATAAAATTAGAGTATTTTAAGTGATAAGTGATGGATAACGAAAATTACATGGAGTGATTAAAAAAAAAAAAACATTGATGTGATTCTCACAAGCATGAGATCTATAATAAATAAACAAAACAAAACAAAAAAAAAAAAAAAAAACTCAAAAAGTCAAAAGCTGCGGCTGAAATTTAAAAAATTGTTTATTTACAAAAAAAAAAACCTCTTCACATTGATTTGAAACTCACAAGCATGAGATCCAACACTATGTGAAGTATGTGTTGCAACAACCATTACAAAATGACTAATAATTTTTTCTTCACTATTCACAATCTGTCACATCAAAGGTATAGCATCAAAGTTATAGCAAAACTGTGACACAAAAAGTCATACTATAATTCTTTCTTATGGAAGAAGAAAGATTGTAGAGACAATTATTGTGCCACAACTTTTACAGTGGTGGAGATGCAAAAATGATTATCTACCACTCAATTTAACAGAGAATTGTTAACAAAAGATATGATCACATAAACAATTAAGTTTTGCACCAAATCTTAATGAATTAATTGGCTATCACGATAAATTCCAACAAAAAATGTCTTATAAAAGACATGCTAAAGGTATACTCGGTGGAAACTAACTACAAATTCAGATGCCAAAAAACTAAAAAGATATCACTACAACAATATATCAACATGCAATGCCAACAGCCATATCATCAATCAGCACAAGACGGAAAAGAAGCCGCTTACACTAGCCAGGTTACAAGCAAGCAACACTACTCTGTTAAACATGGACCAAACAAAAAAAAAAACTCAAAACATCTTTTTTTAAAAAGCAACTCAAACCATCAATGTAGAAAATTTTACTTAAAAAAAAAAGAACAAAAAAAAAAAAAAAATACATGGCCATCAAAAAAGAGGGTGCAAAAAAATAAGGAGATTACAAAATGTATACAAAGATAATCTTTCCTAGGGGAACAAGGATCTCAAATAGAAAATCTACAGTAAAATCGGACAAAGGGCAAATAAAATACTTTTCCTCATAACAGCCAAACAAAGCATGACTAGTTTACATTTTTCAACACGAGTGCTCATACAAAAGTATTTTAAACACAAGCAAAATCAAACATCATGATTATTGCTTGTCATCATCAGAAATTAAATTATGAGGCAAAATACATTTAAGGAATACCTAACAACAAGTAGCATTAACTCAAGCGTTAATACAAGGGGGAAAAAACCTAAAAGCAAATAGATGACAAATCATAATGGACTGAACTTCTTGCGATTGTTACAATGACTTAAATGTACTGAGATGTTGGAACCTAGTTACAATGGGAATAAATTCAATAATAACATGGAAGAGGTAAAATTTTATAACCGTGATATATAACACCCCTCTCACATTAGAATGAATGTTAAGTTCATCCCATGTAAAAGGTATGTTATATATCATGGTTATGCATGTTACCACCTCAAGAAGATTTATCATCTTGGGTAACAATTATATACAACATCCCTCTCACATTGATTTGAACCTCACAAACACAAGATCCAACTCTGTGTGAAAGAAAGGCCGTAGCAACCAGTACAAAAGAAACCATCTCATTCAAGGGGAGGGATTACCAGGTCTTATTGAATTTACGGTCTATTAAAATATACATGAACAGAAGGTGTAGCTAGAAAACCAAAAAAAAAAAAAGGTGTTTTCAGTTGCAAAAAACTTCAAGAAAAAAAATCACAAGAACCAACATATGCTACCAACAACCATTTCATTCTATCAAAAATTCACTACAATAATCTCACAAATGCATCAAGGAACAAGCATGTTCCAAAATGCTACATCATTATAATGACTTAAATGTAAGGCCTTGAGAAATGGGGAAAAACCTATGATGCATAACATCTCTCTAACATGGGAGCATCTCATGTAAGAGGTGTGATTATACATATCATGACATTTTTGTAAATATGCACAACTTATGAAAATTCAGCCGCAAATTTTGACTTTTTGAGTTTTTTTTTTTTTTTTTTAAACAAAACAACCAGTGGCATATCTTGAATTTTTAGTCTTTTTTTTTTTTGAAACAAAACCACGGTCAAAACTAAGTGATGAGTGTCAAACGGGTGGGGTTGGTGAGATTGGGGTATTTTAAGTGATGAGTGACGAAAATTGAGTAAAGAGTGATGAATGATGAAAAAAAAAACCAAACATTGTTGTGAACCTCACATGCATGAGATCCAAAAAAAAAAAAACACCCAAAAAGTCAAACATTACGGCTGAAATTTCAAAAGTTGAGTATTTACAAAAAACCTCCTCACATTGATGTGAACCTCAATGGCATGAGATCCAACCCCATGTGAAATAAGTGTTGCAGCAACCATTACAAAATGACTAATCACTTTTTCTTCACCATTCACAATCTGTCACATCAAAGTTGTAGCAAAGCTGTGACACAAAAGGCCATACTAGATTTCTTCTTACAGAAGAAGAAGGATTGTAGAGACAATTATTGTGCCACAACTTTTACCACAACTCTGTTGTGGTCAACTGTGAGTGGTGGAGAAGTAAAAATGATTATCTATCACTCCATTTCAGAATAGTGACAACAAAGAATTGTTACAAAAGATCTGATCACAATTTTCCACCAAATCTTAATGAATTAATTGGCTATCACGATAAATTCCAACAAAAAATTGTCTTATAAAAGACATGCTAAAGGTATACTCGGTGGAAACTAACTACAAATTCAGATGCAAAAATACTAAAAAGATATCACTACAACAATCAACATGCAATGCCAACAACCATATCCTTCAATCAGCACAAGACAGTTAAGAAGCCGCTTACACTAGCCAGGTTACAAGCAAGCAACACCACTCTGTTATACATGGCCCAAACAACACATAAAACATGTGCACATGACATCACAATGTCTCAATAGACTAGCATTCTATAATTCTCACATTCATGCATCAAGGTATTAAGAAGTCTGTTCCCAAATGCCAAACACCATTTGCACTCAAAAGTATTGTAATAGATCTTCATCTTAAATCATGTCCACAAATTCAGTAATAATATATTTAAGCAAAAAGATAATAACAATAAACTTATGTTGGAACACCGGAAAGCATGAGCCTTTTTGGAAAAGAGCAAAAGCAAAATTCTCAGCTCCAATTTCACTATTGGCAACGTACAGCACCGAAAACACTAACAAAAAAGTGCATCAGAGACTCTAATTTGTTGCCTTCCACGTTACTAAACACATAACAAATTCTTATAGTTTTCAACCAAGCAAACGAATAAACCGTAACACTATCAAAACTATACGTACAAAAAACTAATATACGAACCTCATAAAAAAAAAAAGGCTTATAAAGCAACATAGAGAAGTGCCTAAAGGCCTCAGAAAAGGCGAAAGTTTAATACATCAAAGATAATGTATCTCAGATGGTACGGACAATTTCAATCATCACAGGCCACTATCAGAAAAGAATTATATAAGTATTCAACACAGCAGTAAAGGCCAGATGAAGAGATCACATTTAGTACACAATTTATAAACAATGTGTTTAGTCCATTAGCTACTCACTAGGCCTATTTTTATGTACAGCATTTTAAAGCAGGACTTTTTTGGGGTACAGCTTACTTTAAACAACTTATTTTTTAAGAAAGATAAACGGGTAAATTTAAGAGCATACACTAAAGATTAAAGAATTTTATTTCTTGCCAAGCTTTCTCAGCCTAAACAAAATTCTACTAAATCTAATTTAAAAAACGATATAGCATGAAAGTTAATAACAATATTACAAAACAAGTATAATTCCTTTAAACCACACACTAAGATTACATCTTCCACACCTCAAAAAAACAAGAATGAGAAGATGAGAGGCAAAGAAATTTAAAAAGCACTTCTATTTGCAGTTGCCTTTTACTTGAGTTTTCAGGAGAAGCTCGCCTAGCTATATAACAAAATAAGGTAGAACTCAATATTGAAATTGATACAATCTAGCAAAAAAAAAAAAAAAACTAATAACTATTTAAATTCAATTTGAATTCTACCATCAGTATATGGACATGACGCTAAAACCACAAAATTAACTGAATCACATTTTAAGCATGAATAAATCAACATGTATAACTACTACCCCATTAAGCATGAATAAATCAACATACATAACAACCTTAACAAGCCATTTGTCATATTTTTGTACATTAATCTACTAAAACTCATACAATAGAAGTGATATGATGTGAAACATGTGGGAAAATATTGCAAGTAATATATTAAACAGAATAACAAATCCATATAATGAGTAATGGCATATATTCGTGAAAATGAGTGTCTACTTAACATCGCTTTTATATGCACTTGTACAGCTTTTTAAACAACAAAAATGCTAGAACCACAACAAAAGACACAATTTTTTGGCAAAGCTTGTGGCAAAGTTGTGGCTTTAGTTGTAGTCCAAGCATTGTTATTCAAAGTCTAATTTCCAAAAAGAAGAGTGTGTGAGTGAGAGTGAATTTTTTTTTGACAAACGAATTTTAGGACCATGATTGTCACACATCAAGAATTTCCACACTCCATACATACCATGTGTAAAATGACTCACATTTTAAACACGATCTGTGTAAGTTTACCTTAAACTTCAACAACTACGCAAGTGAAATTTCAATAAAAAGTTCATCCATAAAACTCTATATAACTATAATTCATATGTAAGTAGAACATTACCTCAAAACTAATTACATAAATTATTTCTACAAACTAAAGTGTGGTGTAGTTTTAGTTTTAACAATTGGGTAACAATCCTACTCATGATTGAGCTAATTCTTGACACTTCATCAATAAAAACAGAGCATATTAATAAATGTAGGAATATCTGAATGCAAAAGCCTTACAGAAAACATGAGGCAATTGCCAGAATCTCAGCTCCCAGATCACTGTCGGCAACGTACAGCGCTAAAAACGCTATCAAGAGAGCGCATCAGAGACTCTAATTTGTTGCCTTTTTTCACATAACCTCATACATAACATCAAATACACCCAAAACAAAAAATACCCATCAAGGAAAACTCATATAAAATTCAATAAAAACACTGATTAGCAATGCATACGAGAAAATAGAAGGCTCAGCAATGATTTATAGTAGCATCAACAAGCCTCATAGAGCTTTCATAGTTTGATGGTATAAAATTAAGTCTTCACAGCCTATATTGCAACATAATATATAAAATGAAATGAAACCCAGAATTTAAAAAATGTGAAAAATGAAAGAAATTTATCCAAGGCCTCAGAATTGAAAAAGTTGTGTACATCAAGGAGGGTATCTCAGATGGTACGGACAATATTGGTGCTTCACAGGCCTCACACTATACACAGAGAGAGAGAGAGAGAGAGAGAGAGAGAGAGAGAGAGAGAGAACGAAAATTTTGAGGCTTTGGGTGAGTGTTGTCGAAGAGGCTTTGGTCTTAAGAGGGGTTTATATAGTAGAGTGGTGATGCAGGTGAAACCCTAATCTTACTCGTGATTTGAATTTACCAAACTACCCTTTGAAATCATTATTTTATTTTTATTTTTTAAATTGCATTGATATGCCCTTAATATTTTTATATGGTTGCAGTGAGACTCTTGTGGGGTTCAATATTTGCAACATCGCTTTCACACTGCGTGGATGGACGCTGCATCAATGTCGACCCACATAATATGAGAAGCAGGATGTATATGTATAGACATTATAAGTTTTTAGGTAGGATTTAGTACTTATTTCTTGCTACTTTGTCATTCATGCAAATGCATAGTTGCATTTAAAAATAAATACAAATTTTTATCATAAAATTATACATAACTAAATATTCCTCAAAAAAAAAAAAATACATAACTAATTGAATTATAAAAAAAATAAATGTAATTAAATGCATATTAAAATGTTTGCTTAAGTTTAATATTACTTTTGATTATTTTTATTCTAATTATTAATTCTTGATTTGACCTATAAAAAAAATGTCCATTCTTGATAGTTATGTTTTAGATAAAAAATAAATAAATGATTTTTAACTTAATTTTGTTATTGTTAAGCAATAAATTTATTTTATGTTTATATTTTTCAAATAAGATATGAATAATCAAATTTTGAGATTATGATTAAATCTTTCATTGAAATTTTATATTGAACTCCTTGTATATATTTTGACTAAATTAACTCACTTGACATGTGGCAAAAGTAGACTCCGATTGAAAATTTTATTGTATTTTCTCTTAGCTTTGACTTTATATATGATATATATATATATATATATATATATATGTGTGTGTGTGTGTGTGTGTGTGTGTGTGTGTGTGTGTGTGTGTGTGTGTGTGTGATTAGTCCTACATTGGGAGGGAGATGATGTATGTGTTAGATTTGGGAGTTAATTATTGGATTCTAATTTTTTTATTTTTTTTATTTTTTTGATGGGAAGGTTGAAATATAATAGCTGAAATAGGAGTACAACAAGGTTAAGAGAATGTATACAACATTATAGACTATCAAGGTGGATGAGGTGTCTCACCGTTGGAGGAGACACTCCTTTCCATACCTAATAAGTCTCATTACATCTAGCAAAGTGAGCAAGCTCATGCGCAATCATGTTATATTCCCTTTTTAGATATCTAGAGTTTCAGCTTCTAAAAGACTCGAGGAGATTGATGATTCCCTGGATAAGGTGGCCTATTTCCCCATGGACTTCTTTTGACAGGATTCTAATATTAATTCTTATTGTTTGGATTAACAAATTTCATATAAGATTATTGGGACCTAATGAACCAGGATACTAGGATAGTCTATACCGAAAGAGACAAATTCATACCCTACAAGTTTCTAAGGCTTGCTTTGGTGGAATGTTAATGCCTTTGCCCCCACTTTTGCTTGCTCTCTCATCCCTCCCAAGTCCCACCTTTACCTATATTTATACTTTTATTCATGGTTATCAAAATCCCGATCTGGATCTTACGATCCTACTATTTTACGATTCCATCTGCTCAAAACGATCTGGATCTTTCAAGGATCTTAGAGATCGTTCAAGATCGGTAGGATCATACGATTTTGACGACCCTAAACAACCTTGGTTTCTTATAATCTTCTTTAACTTGACAAAAGGTTCAGTTGGACCCAAATGAAAAATAAAATCCCAATAAATCAAGTTTTTCCACTCTAATGTAGAGAAAGTGTTAGTTGGACACAAATAAAAAATATCTCAAAAGAGTGTCACATTTTAAGGTTTTTGGCCTCTTTAAATAATGCTTACAAATGGATGTAATGATGTATAGTAATTATATCAATAAATGTATAATTTATGTAATTATTTAACATACTAATGTGTATTTTTTGTTTTTTTCTTAAATAATGTAGGACCTTACGATTCACGATCCGATCTTATGATCCACGATCTCATCTACCTCCCACGATCCTACATAGGATCCCAATTTTGACAACCTTGCTTTTATTCACTTCATCGGTTACTCGATGAGTCTACTAGCATCTAGAGCAGTATATGCAATTGAAAGGTATGCCACTAAACAAGGGTGCTTATTATAAAGGCTACGAATGTTACAACATGCTATAGATTTGATGGAGTTGATTTCTAATTGAGGTAGTTCTAGCAAATATTTGGTTGATTATGTTTGAACTAAACAAGATAAAATCCTCATATGCGATCCTCGGCTTGGGGGGGGGGGGGGGAGGAGGTGGGGAGTTATATTTTTATAAAGTTTATGATTCATTCGAAAAATGTCTTGAGATTTAGACAATTTTTAATGATATAACTGGCAAATACGTCCCTCCTCGTGTTAACATACTTTATTGTTTAGGCAAAGTTACACTTGTTTTTTTAGTACTGGATAACATCACATCTAATTTTTATTTAGATGTAAGACATCTGTCATTTAGAATTCAAATAACTACAACGATTATTCAGGCTTTTGCCTCTGTTTAATATACTTTAGATTTTTAAGCATCTAAATTAAAATTTTAAATTTTGTATGTAATAATTTGTTTGTTGGAACAAAATATTGTGATATCTATAAATTTCAATATAGCCCAAATATGATAAGGATATGGTGTAAACCCTCCAATACGAACATGCCGTGTCAAAATTTCACATGGGTTTTGTAGGGACAATAGTATAGCTTCAAGAAATCATAAATTGAACATAAATATGGCTTTGCTTTGTTTCCATGGCACTCCCCCACACATTGAGAAGAAGGTGAAGAAAGAGTAGAAGAGGGAGATTTCAGGTTTCTTGAAGAGATGTGGCCATGATTGGAGAGAATTTGAGAGTTGGTGAGTATGGTAGCAAGGTTATCAGGATCGAGATCAGCGAGAGGGTTTGGGAATCGAATCATAGGACCGGCATGAGGATCGTAAGATCCTACTTTTTGATTAAAAAAAATACATTATCATTGTTGTTAGCAAACTAAGGACTAGGGAAGTCCTGTAACCCAAAGGAGGGGGCACACTAGAGACCATATTCCACCCTAGCAACTCCAACATACATTCAACCACATTGATACATGTCATTGAAGAAAGTTAAAAAAAAAAAAAAAAAAATTCCACGAATTTTTGGTTTTTATTTTTTTATTTTACCAAAATTGATTATTAAAAAAAGAAGAAGATAAAGGTAATTAAAAAGATTATTAAAAGAAAAAGGGAAAACAATTTTTTTTAAAGTAAAAAAAGTTTTATAAAAATTTTTTTAAAAAAAATTACCATGTTTGAGAAAATAATAATTAAAAGAAGTAAACCCAGATTGATACATGTCATTGGAAAAAAGTTAAAATTTAAAAAAAAATTTAATTTTTTACCAAAATCGATTAAAAAAAACTAGATAAAGGTAATTAAAAAGTTTATTAAAAGAAAATGGAAAAACAATTTTTTTTTAAAGTAAAAAGAGAGTGATAAAAAAAAAATTTACCATGTTTGAGAAAATAATAATTAAAAAAGTAAGCACAGATTAATACATATCATTGGAAAAAGTAAAAAAAAAAAATGAATTTTTAGTTTATTTACCAAGACTGATTAAAAGAAAAGTAGATAAAGGTAATTAAAAAAAGTGGTTGTTTGTATGGGGAAGAACCTAGGTAGCATGCTAGGAAGGGCTGTGTTGAGTTGTATTTGTGAGATGTCCAATCATCGATTTCAACAAAGTTAGATGGCTACCCAACCATTGTGGTTAGGGGAGGTCCTTCAATCCTTGGACTGGGGGGCATACTAGAAATAACAAACCAACACTTCACCAATTCCACCCTGAGATATAAGCTTACGTTACTAAGCATGGAACTTGTAAATCCTATTGAAACAAATTATAAATAAAACAATTTACTTGTATTTTGTCAGTGTGGGATAATTGAGGGGTATGTATTGTTATTTCAAGCGTTCAGTAATTCTATTATCTTTTTCTTCTTCTTCTTCATCTCCAAAGTCAACCTTGGTTTCCAAGTGACAAACTTTTAGCTGTAACAGAATTTTAAGCTTTAAATTAAACCAAAACCGATCCTTCAAGGCACCTGATGATTGTCATAATATACTGCCCTCAGATAACCAAATTTCTCACAACCCATAATAGAGATTAATGGAATCAATAAGACTATATCTCTGTTGGCCTGGGATAGCAAAGTGACTACCTTTTGTATTGAAGGACCTTCAGGGTGTTATCTTATGCATATATCTTTCAACTTGCAACTCATATCGTGCCTTTTCATTTGATTAGTTGAAGATCAATAATGCAAAGAGTTGTTTTACGGCCGCAACAAAGTCTCACAACATTTTCGCAACAACTTAAGTGTCAGCCCATCATAGGTTGAAATAAAATAATAAAATATTATACTGGACTAACCACAGCTTAAAAACAAGATTGTTGTAACATTTATTATACTGGACCAACCACAGCTAAAAAAAAAGATTGTTGTAACATTTTGTTATTTCCTATAGGTGCAATTTGGAGATGCAGAACACCCAAACAAGAAAAGTCAGGTCTATATATATAGTTTGCAAAATCTCAATTACTCACTCCCTGACCATTCTGATGTCTAGTTCATTTAATTGTGTCAAGACCAGAAAGTAAGAATGCTTAAAAACACTGAAGAAACAAAATGGATTATTTTGTTATGACAAGGAAAATCAAGATGGCTATCATCAAATAATTTCTAGTACAGTGAAACCAGAACCCTGATTGCATGGAGAAACTCAAGCACAGTGCTAGAATTGTTTCACATGCAGGGCACAGCCAAAATAATAATGCAGGTAGGAGATTTATATAGGAGATTCAACAACTTGAAGATTGTTAATTCTCAAAAGTCCCTTCAGAAAAAGAAGACTGAACTCTTAGCTTATGACAACTTGTTATCATCCTAGGGAATTTGGTGATATTATAACTTGGCCTTGTGTTCAGGCCTGTGTGTAAACTCAAAATCTATATGTACAAAAGCTCGTTCAACTTCAGGGAGTAGCTCAAGCTTCTCTTGGAGTGTCTCACCAATATTATGAGCTTTGTTCAGAAACATGTCTTCTGGCAATACTATGTCAACCTCAACAAAGTAGTGAGAACCAAGAGTGTATGCTCTAACTGTGTCAATGTGCTTGATTTCTTCATGGTGGTTCCATATCAGATATGTTATCTTTGCCAAGAAATCAGGAGGTGCTGTTCTTCCAATTAGGGAACATACATTCTCAATGACTGTCTTTGCCCATGTATTTATTGTATACAATGCTATCTGCATTATTAGTTCAAGAACTCATCATTAGTGGATAAACTAAGGTTAGTTCACTGGAAGATTGGAAATTCGATCATGTCTCCAATTTAATAGTGTGTTATGTCAAGGCACATAAAGGCACATAAAGGCACTTGAAGCATGAAACCTCAAAGTTTCCTTCTTTTCTTTCGGAGGGCATGTTTTCTGATAAGTGTAAAACTTGTAGGAACATTCAAGCTTTAGAATAATGCCATTACCACAACATTTTTACAACTGTTGAGTTGGAAAATTGTTATTTATCCTCATTATAATTCACTACTGATATCACTTTATTACCTACTATTAACTATTTGCCGTCTTGACCGTTATAAGATATGTTGTGACCAGATTTTTTGAAAGCTTTGATGTGGTATAGTGAAAAGCTTTGGGGGGAAAATAAAAAGTTTTTAAAGTCTTATTTTGAACTCACCATAATAGCTCCAGTGGGATCAATCCACCAGTAATATTTGTTGGCTAAGACAGCTGCTGCTAAACCGATTGAATTAGTAATAACATCAAAAAAATGATCTTGCGCATATGCTCTAACAATTTCGTTTTTGAATCTTCGACAGTAAACCATGAGCATAAACTTCACAACCGTAACAGAAACCATAATCCCAATTACCCATTCCTCCTGTTCTTCATCCATTTCAGGGCGGGACTGTAATCAAGATTGTCATATAAAAGATAAAAGTAGTATTAGTAATGAAACAGGCATCAAGTTATACAAAGATTACAAACTTAACTGTATCTAGACAAAACAGTTTCCTTCATCCAATATATAAATGACAGGAGACAACTATTCTCTCATAAAGTGGAATTTTGAACTGAAAAAAAGAGGTTCAAATCTAGAATCTATTGATTCCTGAGAAAACTGACTAAATACAGTCAGTAAATTAACATTATTTTTTATTACTGATTTTCATGGTTAAGGACATCCACATCAGACAGCATCACTACATTAGAGGGGGTAGGCTACATGTATCAAATGGATGTGTAAATCACTCCAAAAATTAGTGAGAAAAACAAGTATGAATTGTTGAAGTGTCAAAAAATGTCTACACCATTTAATTGAAGTCGCCTACCATACCGCGTAGCATGTAAAATCATTAAAAGGAATCCATATAACAAAGGAATAAATTGAGAAACTTTCCTGGAATTTCTACCGAACTCTCTTCCCCTCCCCCCTCCTCTCTAAGCAAATTTCTATAAAACTACTAAATGATGTTTTTCTTTCTTTGTTAGACATGAACATCTGCCTAATTATAGAGAGGACAATAGCCATACATGCTCACATGTTGCATCCACTTACTCATATGAGACCGAAGAGGAAAAAAAAAAACCATGCTTGGGCTATTACGAAGAAGTGATACATTTACTTGGTGCCTGAAACCAGTTGTAGACTGTCTAGGCAGCCTTTAACGGTGAACAGCCAATAAGATTGAAATTACGTACCTTACTGAATAATTGTCGAACAGACTCTAGCAAGATTTGCAATCCAAGAGTTGCCATTACCGATGCAAAAACAATGATACCCTGCATACTCAAGCTTGGTTAGTAAAGGCTTGTTGTACTTAAAACAAAAGCAAACTTTAAGGAAAAATTTGAAAGGCCAAGACAGGTGGTATGACTTTTCAGTCGCAGGTTTGCCTGTGTTATAAGGATTGCTGGCAAGCCATAGGTCTACATAACAAAAAACGTGTTCACTCTTGAACTTACAGTTCCAAAACTAAGCTCTCACTGGTCTACAGAAAAATAATACTATCCAGCTGGTAGTGGGAAGTGAGAATTCAGATGAACCTTTAAGTGTTTGACTGTTTTGTAACACTTGCACGAAATATTGGATTGAAACAACTAGGGAGTTTGATGCCTTAAACCCCAAGGGGGTAGCACAATAGGTTGGAGATCATGCCTTATGAAGAGTAGGTCTCTAGTTTGAATCTCTTCTTTGACATCGTGCTGGGACTGAAATTCACTCATCCAAAAAATGAAAAGTTTGATGCCTTACCACTGGTTGCATCCGTCTTTTTCCAATTGGATAGTGATACTGGTTTGGGATTCTCATGGAATATGTGGTGAACCACAAAATAAACCCTGACAAGAGATCCAAGAGGGAATCCAAGGTTGATGCAATAACCGCCAATGATCTGCTCTCAATAGAAGCAAAGACCTTTGCTCCAAAAAGCACCAAATTAGCTATATTTGATGCATGAATTGCCATCCTCTCACTCCCAGCAAGCTGCTTCATTTCATCCTGATAAAGCAGTGTTCAATGCCGCACAAGTATTCAGTTAAGAAAGGAATGTAGTAGTCAAAGTATCATGCTTTTGGTAACCATAAGCTCCTGATCTTTTTTATTGATCATCTTAACTTGGTTCAAAGTCACTACCGATACAAAACACTTGGACTAAAATCGTAGTAATTCAAAAAATAATGCCTTTCTTTTGCATAATTTAAATAAATGCATTCCTTTGTTTTCCCACAAGTTAAAATCTGAGCAGGAACTACATGTAAATATGCCCTCATAAACTTGAGCTAGTTCAGCACTAACTTTTTGCCCAATTAGGAAGCCAAACATGTTTATAGTAAGATTGTCCAAAAAACATCAAACATTGAAACTTAATAAAAAGTTACGAGAATAAACAAAACAACCATGTCAACCAACCTCTGTGAGACTTCCAGGACAACCACCTATTTCAGTCATGGCCTCCATGTCACTGAACCCTTCAAGGAGCTCTTTTTGTTTCCTATAGTACTCTGTAACCCTGGTTCGTTTCCCTGAGATCAAGAATCAATGAAAAAAAATATGTGAATCAATGAACGTCTTTAATTGGGAGATTCTTCAGCAAGGCTCACAGACAGATGGAAATGGCCCAAATTACCATCTATGAAACCATTTTTACAAATAAATTGAGCATCATGCAAGAGAAGCATTAGAAAAATTAAGAGCATTAACAAATTAATTTCGAACTGCTGTCTTAAGAAGAAAATATTCTCTTAAGGGCAGAAGAACAATGCAAGCATATAGTGATTCAACTGATATATGCAATACAAAACAAGTTGGAAATGATCTATCTCCTAGCAATAAAATATTGAACATCCAGTCAGTTATTCATTCAAGGCTATGCAACCTCAGGACCAGGCTAGCCATTCAAGGCTGAAAGCATTAGATACAACGGAAATCATACTTCTTTTAACTGTAACCTTAATGGCAATAATGTCACCGAGAGTTTCTTCATTAAATTAAATAAAATAGCAATTTTGTATGCTTCTGTGGTAGATGAGACACAATTCCATTCTTAGACCATTTCGGATCAAATGAAAATAGATTAGCATACTAGATGTAAACAACCTTGAAGATTGTTCACCAAGTTGAACTTTGTGACAAAAAATTCAAAGACAACAAATTTTAACAACTGGCATTTCTCATTTTCTGAGATAAACAAAAAGCTTAACTAGAAAAACCTTGTCATGACTCATAACAGGCCTTGCATCACTACTCTTTCTTCTCATTATTCCATCTTTACCAAATATGAGTAGATAGTGCATCACTCTAAAATTGTATACCCTCTTTCTTAACTTTTGATCATATTATAATAATAATAATTTTTTCTGGAAGGGTATATGTTTATGTATGCACATTCCATTTTCTAATATGTGTTTATTTTTTAATAAACTTTTACACAGCTGAATCAACCCCAACTCAAATTCCAAGGGAATCTTGTTAATGACCTCATCTATGCATATTTAAAACTCACCTTAGATATTTTAACTTTCACTTATTTTTTTTTATAAGTAAAAACAAAAGATATGTGAAGAAAAGCCTGTGCCCGATGGATAGTTTTAGCCACTATGGACCAGATGCTAGAGTTCAAATCCAATTGTTAAAAAAAAAAAAAAAAATTACAGACAATGGAAAGGATTTCTGGGAACATTCTTGTTGATGTCAACTAAGTCACCTGAGTTAAAATCAAAATCGCATTGAATGATACGGTACCAGCCATGGAAAGGAAAAAAAGAAGAAGAATCATGTCTATACAAATATCATTGACAAATGAATTAAAAAGTGAAAAAAGCTGAAATTATACTAGCAATAATATGTGCAAAATCTATCTTGCATTCCCTTATTTGAAATTTCCATGAAAGAGAAACCTTTAAAAGACCTAAAAATAATAAATAACATATAATGACATCATTTAGCAAACTCTAATATTTGGGACCAGAGGTTATTGTTGATGGAACAACTTTTCTTTGGGACTAGGAGGGCAGGGGTGGGAGTTTTTCAGGGGAAACAACAGTCAACAATGCCATGGCAATGTTAGTGGTTATTGATACAAGTCTTTTTGTAAAGTATAACACTGTACATGAACACAGTCACTATCTTTAATTGTGAAGCTGTTTTCTGTGTCCCTTGCCCTTGGTAAAACAGTTTCAAACCACACGTTTTCAAAGTACAATTTTTTAAATTCGATTTTTTTCAAGGTACAATTTTTCAAACTACCTAGTTTTCAAAAAAGCTGAAAATTAAGCTGTATCAAACAGGCTATAAGTCTTTCAAATATATCATCTGCATCATATAAAGCTTATCTCTTTGTTGTTTTTCTTACTTCAATTCTTTTATGCCTTACACCCATAATAAATTTCCAGTGATCCTGTATAGAGTGGAAAGCCCCTCTAAATTAATCCTAGTTAATTTTATACAATTGGTCACTTTATATTTCTGGTTACACAAGCCATGTTTTTGAAATGGGTTCTGCCATTTCTGAGTTTTGACAATCACGGTGATAATCCTCTATAGAGTGTATGTATAATATGAGTTTCATTTCTTCCTCCACCTTCTTTGGCCTTCAATTTGCTATATTCGATTACCAAAAGTTTGTTTCATTTAATGATAAACATATTAATAGCTCTACAACCAATGATAACAAGGAACTAAGTTAGAAACAGTTTGTTTAAGAGAGAAGCAAAAAGACAAGTCGATGAGAATGAAGAAGAGAAGGCATACTAGCACGAAAAAGCTGTGGGAAAGTACTATGATGATGATCATCATCATCTACGTTTTGCTGTGGCAGACAAAACTCCTTAATATTGAGTCGCCATGAAGATGTTGTCTGGCTTGACACTTTGGTACTTGTGTCAACTTCTGATGGCCAAAAAGGCTCAATTCTGCCATTTTCACCTATCACAGTTCCACTCTCACCCATTATATCTTTCTTTCAAAAACTCCCTTATTTGTATTTGAGCATTTCCTGAACCAATAATGCCTTGCAAATTTTCCTTATATATAGAGCACAAGCAACTACTACAACTACTACTGCAAAGTTTGTAACTGCCCTTGCTTAAAATGTGGAGGGACAGAGACAGATGAATCACTGTATATACTTATACCATTTTGCATGGCATTATGTGGTCTTGGACAGAAAATCTAGGACCACAATTAACCTTTTTCGCCACAACTTTACCTCAACTTGTGAGTGGAAAAGAAAAAGTGGTGAATCTATGTGAAAGTGTTAGATAGCCAATCACAATTTACCAAAAAAGATAGTTGCAGGAAAGAATTTGGTCTTAGAATTTAACTCTTTTGAACACTAAGGGGGTGTTTGGTGAAGTAGTTTGAAAATTGTTGTTTATTGTTTTTTGAAATATGTGTAGGTAAAAAAATGTGTAGAAATACGTGAAATGCTGTTTAAAAATTGAAAATTACTGTTTAAAAACACTTACCAAATGGCCCCTAAGAATTCTAAATACACACTAAATTTCACAATATGTTAGTGTAGTCGACTTTGAGTGGATGACACTTTCTGTCTACTCTTGTTTACACAAACCCATTACTTTTTGTCAACCACTTACAATCGACTACATCAAAGTCGTGAGATTTGGTGTGTTCGTACCATTGTTGTTTAACATTCAACAAATGCTAGCCACATTAACATTAAATGTAATCGATAAAAACAAGTAACGTCTTTGTTTCATATTGGATTTGAAAGTATATATTGTCTCCTCATTCAACAAGGTTACAAGGTCGCAGAACCAGTCAGCAACTGATATTAAGATTTATGATGAGTACTATAAGTTAAAACTATTACCTATTAATTTTTTTAGCGATGTTTTTTTAACTAGTAGTCAATTTATTTTTATTTTTATTTTTGGGGTGGCACTACAAAAAAAGAGGGTTATAACTGCGTTTGAAAAACGCAGCTATAGCCCATTATAAACGCAGCTATAGCCTATAGCTGTGTTTTTATAGCCGCGTTTTCAAACACAGCCTATCCTGTGCGACTATAGCCCCCGTGCATGGTTGTCTTTTTGCATGGTTGTCTTACAATAAGTTTTTTTGTTTGTTTGTTTGTTTGTTTTTTTTTTTTTTTTTTTTTTTCTCTTTAAAATTTGACATTTGCTTTTAAGCATACCGCAATAATACTACCTTTTCAGGGATGGTAACTAGTAAATATAATATTACACATATAGAACCATTTTTTTGATTCATAAATTTAAAAAAATAATAATAATAAAAGTGTACAGTTATTTTATTTTTTAGTAAAAAGTTAACAAACTATATAACATTTCTTTTTCTTGATTTTTATTCCATAATTGCTTTATAATCACCTTTTTTTCGTGGGGTGGCTGATTCCAGAGTTTGCAACAATGAATTTTGAGCATCTTTGGATTTATATACTTTTTTTTTTTTTGATAACATTTGGATTTATATTCTGAATGTGGACCTTCTTGCCTCCTTTCATGTAAATAATATTCCTATTTGATCATGCGGTTATGGTACTACCTTTCCCAAATAGTTTATTTATATAATTTAATTTAACTATAAAAAGTCTAGTTCATGCCATGTGGCGCTCTAATTTTGCATTTAGCTTATTTGACCTCTTTTCATTAAGTATTTTTTACTGTTATCCAAAATATCACATTAACTTATTTATACTATTACCTCATTAATTGACTAAGTTTACACCACAAATTTCTTTTTTCTTCATGTCTTTTTGCATACCCATTGTTTTAGTATTAAAAACAAAAGAACAAAAAAAAAAAAAAAAAAAATTAAGGTATTAACCCAATAACTAAGGGCTAATATACCCAATAAGGTACTAGGGAGAGATAGAGAGACACAAAAATATTTTTGATTGTTAAATGAAACGCACTGTTTCACAATTACCAAAATAAAAAATTTGAGATTGACAAAGCATTTGTAACAGAGAGAAAGAAAGGAATTCGAAGGGCCACCACCATTGTCATGTTGGCTGGCCTCCCACCACCACCATCAAGCCGGCGAAACCTCTACAATTTTTTTTTTTTGGTTAACTCTTACCATGAACTCATTACTAACAAAATTCTATAACAATTATACTATAATATATATTTAACATTCTCAAAACCATCAGTAGAATGTGATGTTTATAAGAACTATAGCAAAAGTGCATTACCTAAACTATGATAACCTTATTTAAATGGTTAAAAATTAACTCTTTATATTGAGATCGTACTCCTAGAGACAAAAGTCCAGGGTTAAGATCTTTTGTTTTTGTACAGATAAATTGCTAGTGGTGGAGCATAATGCTCTAAGGGCCCATTTGGATTGAGAGCGGAAGGAGGGGAAGTGGAGGAGAGTAGAGTAGAGTTGGCTAAAAATAGATTAATTTTGGGCCAAATTTGCTCTACTATTTTTCAATCCAAACGGACCATAAAACATTGAAAGATAATCACAAGAAGCATATGCAATTAGTTCTTTCCTAAGTCCAACACATTCTTTCTTCTATTTTTGCCCAATCAAAATAAGTGCTTCCCCTATTTAACTTCAAGTGAGTTAGTGCTTCTTTTTTGTTTTATTGTAGTCATTCATAATTTGCAGAGTTAAAGATAAAAATATGTTAAGGGAAATAAAAAAACAGAGACCTCATGCGAGAGTACATGAGGTCTTGCCATATGGTGCTCTAATTTTACATTTAACATTTTTTTACCTATTTTTATTAAGTATTTTTTATTGTTACCCAAAAGTTTACATTAACTTATATTTTACTATTATCTCGTTAATCTCCCATTGATTGCCTTAGCTTATGCCATGCATTTTCTCTTTTCTTCATATCTTTTAGCATACTCACCATTTTAGTATTAAAAACAAAAGAAAAAAATAATAATAATTAAGGACTAATACTAATAACTAACCATGTAAGGCATTAGGGAGAGATAGAGAAACAAGAAAATGTTGTGGACAATTAAATAAAACGCATTATTTCACTATTACCGAAATAAAAGACCTAAGTTTGACAAAGCATTTGTAAGAGGAATCTGAGAGGCCGCCATCTCTTTTATATTGGCCTCTCCCCACCATCAAGCCACCAAAATCTCTACAGATAATTTTTTTTACCGTAGTTTTAAATCATTTATATGACACACGCATATGCACTTGCTCACACCATCTATTAATGTGACATTATCGATGAGTGGAAGGCAGCGAGAAAGTTGGGCGTATTTTCATTTCATGGTATGCAATCTGTGAATATAACACAAATTAGTTGATTTTCATGGTCATGTTACTCTTTTGTATTTATTTTTGGTTTCATGATTTAAAAAGAAAAATTAAACTTACATTGAGAAGGCTACAAATGTGCAATGAAGTTACTAATCTAATTTTTAATATCTCAAAATGTATATGTTTCTTTACTCAAATTTAGATTATTTTTTTATTTAATGACATTCTCCAAAAACGTCTTACATAAAATATTACAAAATTATCCATGCATCGCACGGAAAACTTACTAGTTTTACATAATAGATATAAGAACAAGATAGTAAAGAGCCAAGAACCCAAAGAAAGCATCAAAAGCCAATGTTATTGTTTATTACAAATCAAAGATTTGTTCAAATCTTAACTGACTTCTATCCTTTAATGACTTAATCATGCGAATATGGAAAGAGAAATACAATTTTTTTTCTTGATTTTTATTAAAAAAGGCTTTATGATCATTGGTTTTTAATTTTATGTAATGGGTTGTTTAAGTGACATATTAACCCACATGTTCCATATGCTGTTGATTCTAGAGCTTTTATTCTTTTCTAGAATAATAAGTAGGTAGATTCCACAGCTTGGAGCAATGCATTTTTAGCACCTTTGAATTTTTATGTTTAATGGAATGGAATTAATGGAACCGCCCGTCCTCCCTCTTTTCTTCTATGTAATATATTCCTTTTGATCATACAGCAATAGTATTATCTTTCCTGAATAACTTCATTAGGGAAAAATGTATTTTTCACTCTCTTGCCCCTTCATAATTTAAAATATACCCATTTAGGGTGAGTTTGTTTAAGCTTTTTGAAAAAGGGCTTTTTGAAAAAGTGGCGTTTTTAAAAAGTGCGTTTTCAAAAAGCTGAGTGTTTAGTAAAAGCTGTTAAAAAGTGCTTTTTGAAAAAGTTGAGTGTTTGGCTAGTACTTATAAAAGTGGCAGTTTAAAGGGTAAATTACCAAAAAGGACAATGTATATATAAGGGAGTTTGTTTCATACTTAAATTAACTACTTCATACACTTACTAAAATAATAATAATAATAATAATAATAATAATAATAATAATAATAATAATAATAATAATAATAATAATTATTATTATTATTATTATTATTATTATTATTATTATAAATATATATTATTGGTAGTGTTAATAATATTTGGGCAATTTTTCTTTTTAGTTTCATAAATATTTGTTATTACCATTAATGGCTTCTTATCAATATTATGAAGCACAAAATACACACCAATAATCCAAGTTTAAAAATTGTACTACATAAAAATGTAAAAAGATATAAAATACATACTAATAACCCAAGTTTAAATTGTACAACATAAAAATGTAAAAAGATGATAAAATACATACCAATAACCTAAGTTTAAATTGTACTACATGATATTATAAAAAAGAAAAAAGAAAAAAAAGACAACTACTAATTATCATCCCCCCAAATGGAATTAGCAATGGAATCACGAAGAACCACCATCGCAGGGTCTGTTAAAGATCCTGAGTTCTGCTCATAACTGCTACCTGCTTCACTATTATGTTCTCTTCTAGAAATTGAATCTCGATTGGCGTTTATGAAGCCCCTATCATCCCTATCATTTAGTCTAACAAAATTATGAAGAGCCATAGTAGCAGATACAATAAGTATTTGGATATGGAATGGAAAAGATGGCATGTTTCTGATAATTCTCCATTTATTCTTCCAAACACCAAAAGTGCGCTCAATCACACATCGAAGAGATGAGTGGGCATGATTAAATTTTTCATGTCTAGTTCTAGGGCTTCCACCTCTCCTTCGAAATTCCTGAAGATGGTAAGATACCCCCTTGTATGGTGTCAAATAGCCTTTCATCATTGGGTATCCAGAATCAACGACATAATATTTCCCTAGAAAAAAAAATTCAATTATATTAACACACACACAATATGTCATTATAATGAACAATTGATTAACTAATTACAAACCTGGTGGTGGATGTGGGAAGTTGTTACTTTGTTTACGAATAGTATCAAGAAAAATGGAGGTGTCGTGTGCTGCACCTTCCCATCCAGGCAAAACAAATGTGAATAACATATCAAAGTCACATGCAGCCATCACATTTTGGGTTGGATATCCCTTTCTTCCAAAGTATGGAATGGACTTCTGAGTAGGTACATGAGCTATCACATGTGTGCCATCAATCGCACCGATGCTATCCTAATAAAAACATTAATAGTTTTCAGTTCCACATGCATTATATTATGTTATAGACAAAAGCACTTATTCAAATGTACAATAGTACACATACTCGGAAATGTGGCCAATAAATTGGATGGTCTTGTATTTTGGTTGGAATTTCACTAAAAGTTGGATCCGAAGGCTTTACATATGCAGCTGCAAAGCGAGCACCCAACAAAGTGATCATCTTCTCGAAATGTCTACTTATGGTTTCACCCGAATGCTGAAATATTTCTTGAACATGTCGGTTACATGTTCCATGACCAAGTATTAGTAAACAGATTGCCACTGACTCTTCTAACCTTATATTCCTTAAATGTTGAAGTCCATAGTCATGTTGTAAAACTTGACACAAATTATGAAACACCTCCTTTTTCATTCTAAACATGTTGTAACACACTTTCTCATTACCTTCCATACAACGTCTCAACCAAACCCACCCTGTTTGTTCAGAATCATAACAAGGAGTCTTATTAATGTACTTATTGAAATATGTCACAACTGCTTCACATGTAACTGCCACAAGCTGATAAAACTCCTGATCAGAATCGTCGTTACTATCATCATCATCAGTAGAATCACTGTCACTATCATCATCACTGTCACTACTCCCATCATTATCATCATCATTGTTATCACCATCATTATTATTGTCAACATTGTTATAATTGTCATCATTCAAGTCACCACCATCATGATCATCACAATAATTTCTGTAATCCCCATCCATTAATAGTTCCGTATAATAGCCACTCCCATGAGTACCATTATAATCATCCATATTGGTTTAGTCTATACAACAAAGTAACAAATAATCAACCATTGGTAATACTACTTTAATATAAATCAACATAATAATCAACAAAGTAACAAAAGGCAACAATGGGTCCATATAATAAGTTACTCTATAGATGATATCCTAACTATATATTCTTGTAATACCAATATGCCATATAGGCGTTTCCTGTACATCAAACAATTCAAAACATCAAGTACATAACCAACCACTTGACTGGAAACATGATGCATACCAAGACAATTCTAAACATCAAGTACATAACACTTTAATGAAAATTTCAAATGTGTTTACATTACACATATAGTTCAAAGCTAATACTAAATATTACATAACTTAGTTTATAATTAATACAACATTACACATATATTAGTCTAAAGCTAATACTAAATATTACTTAACTTAGTTTAAAGTTAATACAACATAAAGCTAATATTAGTCCTAAGCTAATACAACATAAAGTTAATATTAGTCCTAAGCTAATACATAAGGTTGGTCACATAAGGTTGGTCACTTCTTTTGGCTCCAAATCATTCCGTGTAGCCACTCCAGCTGTGACTCTGGCTCGTTGAAAGTTAGGAACATCTCCCTACGTGACTTTTTCAGTAAGACATAGGAAGCTTGAACCACAAACGAATTATCCACTCCAGGAAGTGCTCTCACAATCTTCATGACATTATCAATTGAACTTGGTAACTCTCGAGAAGTACCTTCAAACTTATTCTTACATACATTAATTAATTCACTAATACGATCGTCCAACATTGCGGCTCCTCCTATCTTCTTCTTTTTCTTCTGTGAGGGTATTGATTCACTAGTTCGCTTTTGTCCTGAGCTACGTGATTGACTAGTATGTCCTTGCTGCAAACTATCAATGTCTAGACTCATGTCACATTGAGTATCCTTAAATTCGGAACTACCATCAGAATCACCGACACCCTCCTGTGGCATTGTTGGAGGGAGTGTATTTGAAGAAGGGGTCCATGCAGCTTCTCCAGTTGCTGCAACATCCCTAAACATTCTATCAAGTTGTTCTATATTCTGTAGACCTTGCTGCCGAAATTTTGTAGCTTTGGGTAATTCCTACAAAATGTAATTGTTATCATTTCACTCATACTACAATAATATAAAAAAACCTATCTCCAACTAACTACATATTAATAAGAGTCAACTCACCTTCAACTTTCGGTCCCACCAATCATTAGTAGCAGCAATCGTTCCTTTCACGGCATCCCAACCTAAACCTGTGTCAAGACTCTTCAATTGGTGCCACACTTTCCAATCACCTTTTAATACATCCCACCGACTTTTTAATTGGTCCTTATCATAGTCTAGACCGGTTTGTTCGCAAAATTTGTTCACCAGTATGACCTAACCTTTGCGACTAAAGCATGCACCGCTTGTTCTATGCCCGGCATCAATTAGTTCCACACAAAGGTCACAAAAAGTCGTTGTCCAAATTGGATTATCCCATAATGCTCTAGCCTTTTTTGCCTCGGAGTTGGAAGTGGCCTTTTTACCCATCTATAGAGTTAAGCAACCATAAGCAATTGGATGCACATGACACATAGTCTACTTCCCAATTACATATTCATAGCATAAACTATAACATAGCTACAGATAATTAAACTATTAACCCCTTAAAGCTTTAGCTTTGTTACAAATCAACATTCTATTAGTATTTTCTATTAGAGCTTAATGGATTTTAATCATGTGTTGTGCAAATGTTTTTTTTTTTTGTCATTTCATCAAATAGTTTTGAAATGCCATTATTACCATGTGCATATTATATAACTAAATTTATTAGATTTTAATAGAAATATTAACAAAGGATTAGATTTGTCACACACTTTGTCTAACAGTCTTAAGAGATTACTTTTTCCAAACTTCAAGTTAGAAGTCCAAATATAAAGTCAATATTCAAAAGTTTTAGTTAGTTTATTTGACCACAGTAAACTATGACAGTTGAAATCTAGAATATACATTAAAGAATTTAAGTTGTATCCATGTAGTAGTGTACGCCAAAAAATTAAATAAAAAATTTAATATATAAACACATCAACCTGACACCAACTCCTCCCCAGAACTAATAAAAATAAATTTGACAACCTTCCCACCAACAAATTACAAAGAAAACAAGATTGTCATCAGTATCTTTACTTATTAAATGTTTAAACCTAAGCCATATAAAACAGAGTTAAGGCAAGGCTGATTAGAACAGAAAAATTAAAAAATGCACAGGCTAGGCTTATGCGAAGTGCTATCACAGGGATTGAAAAAGCATTAAATCTAATGCCTGCATGGGCCACTGTAATTGCCTAAGCCGAATCCAAGGCCTTTAAACCTTTAAAAAATTTGCTCAATTACCATGCATTGAGTTTTTTATCCTTGGGGAATTCGTTAACCAGGTAATACAATGTCCATGATGTAAAGAGATGGAACAAACTAAAAAAGAATAAAAATCCTTGATCATGGTCTTAATTGTCTCATGTGGTATGATAAATGTGGATCAATTGGACAGCCCAGAAAATTCTACCAGCAGAATTTTGGAATCAAACTTCAACTCATTTCAAAAGAACTATTTTCCTTTGCCATTCTAATTCTATCATGTGATTGCCTCCACAAATTTTCTTAGTTATCTTTTTCCATGATGCCCTACGGGGTCTGGCAGAAAAATAAACGTTCTAGAAAGAACAAAATGTATTCTGGCACTTGTTAACTATGTTTTCACTGTGGGGAACACAAATCTATCTTAAAAATCAATAGAAGACAGCAAAAACATTATAAACACGAAACACACAAAACCGATCATCCAAACAAATACTTGGCATGATCGGACTCAAACAAACATCCTTAAACACATCAAACTCACAATATATTAACATTAAACAAACAAAAAAAAAACTAAAACAATGATCAACCTTTAAAAAAAAAAAAAAGCACAAAGAGATAGAAACGGCAACCATATTAGAAGTGATACCAATTTTTTCAAAATTACTTATGTGATCTCTATTGCAATTTTGTGATGAAACCGAAACCATAAGTGATGTTGTAATCAAAATTAAAGTTGGAAGCAGAAACCAGAAACATAGCAGACAAAGAAAAGGGTGGCTGATGATGATACTCAAACCAAAACACCACACGCATCCACAGATCAGAAAGACAAATTATCAAAGCAGAGCAAGCACAGATCAGATCAGGAAGACAGAGCATACAAAGAATGCACAGATCTGAAAATATTTCAACAACTATTTCAAAATCTCTGGAGGTACCTTGCGGTTTTTGGTAGCAGATCAGTCTTGGTTGCTGTTTTGTTGATCAAAACTCTACCTTGAAAATATATTTTACAGATCAGATTAGCCAAATAAAATTAAAAAAGAAAAGAAAAAAACAAACGAAGCGTTGAAGAAGACGAAGAAAACAGAAGAAGAGGAAGACGAAGATGCAAAGAAGAGCTAAGAGAGACTTACGGAGAAGCTTGTAGCAGCACGGAGAGAGCAGAGCAGAGCAGAGAGAACAGATGATGCGTGAGAGTGAGCTTGGCAAAAAGGCAGAGAGATGAGATGAGAGGTCTGAGGTGGGCGTGAGAAGTGAGGAATTGAGAGACCCTGAGAGTGTGAGGTTAATTTGGTAAATTAGATGCACAGCCCCAACGGATAGGAACAAACGCGCAATAATGGACCGGACCTTCAGCTTTTACAAAATCACGTTTCCTTCAGAAGTTCAAAACGCAACTTTTTGTTAAAAGTTGCGTTTTTTAAACTCACCAAATAGACTTTTTGAGTCCACGTTTTCAAAACGGGCTTTAAGGGGCCTGGAATGTGCTACCAAACGGGCACTAGTCATGTCTATCTTTCTTTTTTTATGTGACCAATAGAATATAGACGCATCCTCTCTTTTTTTTTTTTTTTTTTTTTTGAAATGAAAACGTACGATCGACAGAGAATTAATTTTATTCAATGTCACGCTTTCCAAAGAAAAAGAGACAGGATGGACCATTCTTTAAACCAAACATTGTTTTAATCACTCATTTTATTTAGAAGCTAAATTAGCTCTAATACATATACTAGTTAGGAACACTAACAAAATAAATAAGTCTAAAACCTAAAGTTTCACATTTATTTTTTGCTAATGACATTCTTATTTTCTGTGGAGCCACAAAAGAAGAGTGTTCTACTTTAATAACAACTTTGGAGAAGTATGAACAAGCCTCTGGGCATCAACTAAATTGTGAGAAAACTTCCCTCTCCTTCAGTCAAAATACTCCTCAAGCTATTCAAGATGATGTCAAAATCAGGTTTGGAGCAAAAATAATAAAATAACACGAGAAGTATCTTGGATTACCATTTTTGACTTTCCACAAATTACTCGAGCGATTGAACAATAAATTGTCTAGATGGAGGGAAAAATTGTTATCCAATGCCGGAAAAGAGATTCTTATAAAGACTATTGTGCAGGCGGTTCAAACATAAACTATGAGTGTTTTTAAAGTACCTAATACTCTTTGTGATAAAATGACGAGCATGGTGTAAAAAAGGTCATAGTGTCTTTTTAAATTACCTAATACTCTTTGTGTTTTTAAATTACCTAATATCCTAATCGTCCAGCACACAATATAGAAAATAAAGTATGAATTGAAAACACTTATAGTGTGTTTTTAAATTATCTAATACTCTTTGTGTTTTTAAATTACCTAATATCCCAATCGTTTAGCACACAACTTGGCACAACACGACAATAATGTTTTTGACTATGTAACTTGGATAGAAGAAAATCCTAATATGATTGAGTTTTCTTTGACTCAAGATGTATTGTTTTTATCTTTTTCTTTATAAAAGTTATAACTTTGTTATTAAAAAAAACAAAAAGTCTAAAACTTTCACAAATTATTGAAACATTCTAGAATCCAAGCGAGTTCCAGAGGATATATCTAGTTCGAAGTCAGTGACTCAGTATATTGCCACAAGCTCACTGTAAGTACGTACATTGATTCAACAACTATATCTCTGAAAATCCTCACTCTAAACATAACAATAAAGCTTCAAACATTCAACTCTTTGAGGGATCAAAACCGAACCGACCCTATATTTAAGGGACTAAAACCAAAAAAAAAAAAAAAAATCATGTAGCAAATAGACGAAAATATACAAACATATTAAATTATTATATTTTAAAATTTGAAATATCAAAATTTAACGATTTACAATTGAGGGACAAAAATCAAATAAACCCTATATTCGAAGGACAAAAAATCACAAATTACCGTTTCATTTATATAGAAAAACAATTTCTACTTGCCCATTAATAGAAAAACCTTTTTTTGGATAATTAATATAGAAAAAACCTAATGAATTGATTTTATTGAAAAATTTATTTATGGTCGTGGTTTATTTTTTAGTTACTTATATTTATCCTATAAGTAGGGACAAAGTTTAGCTAAATTCGTAGCTAAATTTTGTTGTTATTTATATTTGTTTTGGGTAAGTGGTTGATTCCAGAACTTGTTGCAACATATTTTAAGCATCTTTGAATTTGAAGCTTCCTGCCTCCTTTCTTGCAACTTACATTCCTTTTACCATTGTTTATTTTATGCTTCCTCCAATTGTGTCGATTTTTCATTAGATTTAGTAATGGGTGAAAGTGAAACCTTTGTCTAGGGACCAACATAAGATATTAAAGATTAAAGAAAAGCATCTTTGTATATCATACTCAATTTTGTAGAAGTTTGATTGTGTCATAAAACAGTAGCTATAGTTCTTGTATTGTTGGCATCTCCCGATCATTTTTATGCAAAATGACCAGGACGTCAGTCATTATCTTACACGTTTTGTACACACAGCGTCGAATGGGAAGAAAATTGGCAAATGCCCATTTCACACAAACTTTTCAGCATTTTGCTCCATTTCTCAAACTAATTAGGAAATGCTCCTGTTTTGAAACTCAATTTTAATAAAATCGAGTTTCAATTAAAAAACCCGATTACATGGAACTCGAGTTATGCCAAATGAAACTATAAAAAAAAAAAAAACTTGCATAGAACTCGAGTTCATAGAGCTTGAGTTCCATAAAAAACGTCACTATAGGACTCTCAAAACGCAGCTATAGGTATAAGGCGATCAAACTAAAAAAAAAAAAAACCTTGCATAGAACTCGAGTTCCATTTAAAACGCCACATAGCACTAAAAAAATGCCACTATAGGTATGGAACTCGAGTTCCATGCAATTTTTTTTTCAAGTTTCATTTGGCATAACTCGATTTTAAGCCAATCGAGTTTTTTGATTGAAACTCGATTTTATTAAAATCGAGTTTCAAAACAGGAGCATTTTTCTAATTAGTTTTGAAAAGAGGACAAAATGCCGAAAAGTTTGTGTGAAAGGGGCATTTGCCAATTTTCTCCTATTGAATGGTGATGAAACCAACGATTACCTAAATAACTTCAGTCAAATATTCAAAAACAGGAAAGGTTGGTTATATTTGTTTGTAATATCCAATGGGAGCAAAGTTCTCACGACTCCAACAATGGCTTTATTAGGTTGTTTCTCACAAGTTTCCAATGGCAACAAAATTGCCTTGACTCAAGGATGATGGCATTATTAGCTAGGCTCCTAATCCAGAGCCTGTGTTAATGTAATATTTTAGTGTCATGACTCATGAACCTTAACTCTAATACCATTAATCATGATTGGAAGATGTGCTACTTACATATGGACTTTATTCTAGAAAGGTAAAAAAAATATTATTAGATCTCCTCGTAATCATCTATATAGCTAAGATTGAGCTCAATTTAGACTCAATTCATGTAGATGCAACATCTTCACATCTCCAAACCATTCACAAAATCTAGGCACAATCCGGAGAATTAGAGAAGTATCCAATAAGAAAAAAACTTCAACAATAGCTAATTATTAGGCATGGCATATGGCTGTCGTTTTAGGGAAAATCTTGGCAACTACACAAGAAAGTATGGTGGTACGTACACTTTGTGGTTCAGATGAAGCATAAAATTTACTGTATAAGTTGGAGGCGTTTAGATGTGATAAAATATAAGCATACATCAAATATACCAATTTTAAGACATAATAGTGAATGGAGCTTTAGTTTTGCTGAGGCCTGCTAACTTTGAATGGTGACTCCATTGGAGACGCATGGATATTGATCTGAGTGCACAATTTCCTTTAATTTTACCAATTCCGCAGCTATGGGGCATGTTTTTTTTATATAATTTAAGAGCCCAATAGTCTTTTATTTATTGTTTAAAAGTGAAGCGATTTAGGTATTAAATGACTCAATGGTCCTAAACCTATATGAAAGAAACATAGAGAAGATTTCAAGTTTTTGATCAACAGTAAAAACTGGGTCATACGAGAGAGCCAAGTCCTGGAAAATTTTGTTGATTATACGATAGTATGTAATTCAAACTTTTGGCGTCTACTATATAATAATTACATTTTATCATCAGGACAAACAAAAGATTTTACCAATTGAGCTACTGGAACCCACGTGACATGATGACACTTTGATAATGATAAAGGCAGATGTCTAAGCTGATGAGAATATGTATGAAATTCTCAGACTTGTGAGTTGTAGGAATTTCATTATTTTCAGGGGAAAATACAGAGTGCAACAATACAATTTTTCTCTCTAAAAAACAACATCAAAACCCCAATCTCCAAAACAACAGTTTTTATATCCTATGCACATGATTCACAATGAGCTACAAAAACGGGCTTAAAAATTTTCTCAGGGACGCTACGGCTTGGGCCTATCAGCCCAAGCCTCTGCTCCATGGACTAAGTTTCTAAAAATCTCTTATTAAAAACTATAACAATATTATTTCGGATCGGGTCATAATCCAGATCAAACACAACTAGGCTCTATAAAGCCCAACATAAGCAAAAATAGATATATCTTGCGACAGATATTCATAAACAAAGAAATCTTCCACCTTAGGGAAAAGAAGGGATTTAGTAAAGTGCAGCTAATATACTATACCTTGATCCTTATCTCACCTACATCATCACTAGACAGGAAAAGCTACTTTTAATCGTCCAAACAAGATTAAATTATAGAAATATCAGTTTGTTCACTTATTCTTGCTCAAACATATGGTCAACCCACCAGTCACCTTGAAGAATATATTAATGTAAAGTAAGATTTGATGGGGTATATATTGTGGCATGCAAGGCATCTCTAACCAAATCAAATGCTTTACTCTTTCAGATACATCCTACAATTAGCTAAACTTTTAGGAACATTCCACAATATAAAGTCTTGAGGTCTTATTCATGAAGAAAAGTGAGGACGACAAAAGTCCTATCCAGTCAAGGATGATAGCTTAAGGCAGTCAATTAGGTATCCAAGTAATAAGAAAAAAGAAAATAAAGTGTTTTGGTGCAAAGGGAAATAAAATATATCAGAAAAGTTACATAATTAAATAGCTTTTACAAAGGCAACTACGATTTGAATTTAAGTCACTATCTCTAACAAGATATTTGCAAGTGCTTGGGATTAATAAGCTCAAGATATAAGTTCCTAATCACTGCATATGAGCCACTATTTTTAACAAAATATATGCAAGTGTTAGGGATTACTGAGCTCAAGATATAAGTTCCAAATCACTACATTAATAGAAAAGAGTATGGAACCCCGGGTTGTAGGGGTTGGAGGGGTGCATCTCTCTCTCTCTCTCTCTCTCTCTATATATATATATATATATATAAAAGAAGAAAAAAAAAAGAGATTAAAAATATGTCCAGAAATTACCTGATTAGAAATAGTCTTTCTAGTGATACAACAAACATTCACAATAATTCTAAATTATCCTATTATCTCACACATGGACTATTAAAAAAAATTTAAATTACATATTATAGTGACTCCATTACGTATGAAGTGATAGGCTAATTTAAAAATATTGTAAAATTATTGTTATGTCCCTAATTTTATCGTTAATATAATAATCAGCCGTGCAGATATTAACTGCTGCACTCCATACACCATCATACCATTTGGATGAGTTGCTACTTCTCCAAGCCTTAGTGTTTGGGGGAGCTGGAAAGGGTGTGAGTTTGAACTACAAGGATAGCATGTTTCTGAAAAAGTAAGTACTAAGTGCGTATTGAAATTGGAATCCAACTAATTGTGTAAAAATTGATAACAAATTCATTATTGTACGAAGGAAAAACAAATATTTCCACTCAAAAAAAAAAAAAAAAAAGGCAAAAGCAAAAAACAAATAACAGATATTGAGTTGTCAATAACATCCCATAATTATGGGATGTTATTGACATCTCAATATTTGTTGAGTTATCACAAAAGTACCGTTATCATCATGCCTTTTGCATGTTCCTCAGAAAAATAAATCAGGCGTTGTGCTTTGCTGACAAATTTTAATAGGGAAGACACAAAAAGTCTGTAATTCAACATCTTATTGCGTATCTGAGTCACTATTGACAGAAAGCATGCAGCACCAGCTCGATTAGATCATTTGAGGCTTAAGACAACAGCTTTAAAGCAAGTTATTTTTTGTATTTAAGTTTGGCTTACATCTTCCTTTCAATACATAACATTATTAATTCGCTTAATATTTCTTATAACATACTTGATTTTAATTAGGATTTTATCAGTTTTAATTAGATCTTTTTTTCTTTTTCTTTTTTTAACAGAAACAATTGATTGATTGATTGATTTTTTTTTTTCATAAAACTTCTTTTAAACTTTTTTATTTTAAAATAAAATTATCAATATTAAAATATAAAAAACCCTTTATGTCTAGGGGTTAATTTAGAAAATATCAATCATTTAGCAAAAATCATATGTATATCATGTGATTATATCCATTAAACCTTTTTTTTAATCTAATAGAATGGTTAATTCATCACAAACCTTATATCTAGAGGTTAATTTTTTTAAAAATGAATTAAAGTCACGTCCAAGTTAACTTAGTTAAATGCTTAAATATTTAATTATTGATTGGTTCTTCCCGAAGAAATCCAGATTCCAGAGTCAGCAAGTAGTGAGGAGCGTAATTCATGATCACAATGGACGTTGGTAGTAGGTTCTCCAGACCCAGTTACTTGGGCAATCAGTGTTTTAGTTATTGATTGTTCTGGCCCATTTGTTAGTTGAACCTATGCTAAACTTGTTATACACTTTTTGACTAATAGCGCTAGTCTATTAGGATCCTTTCAATTTGAAATGGATCCATTTCATGATTTAGATTACCTACTATAAATAAGATGGTGTATCCAGTGTCATCTCTTATTTAAGATTAACATCATTTAAAATTTTAAATGACGTGACATTCAGTACAGTTTTTAACCGTTAAAAAAAAAATAAAAAAGACTATTTCCATTTCAAGTGAAATGGAAAAGGCATCTTGTCTGCTCAAGATTTCTATGCTTCTATTGTTATAGATTGCAAATCTCTCGTGAGCTTGATATCTTATCTAGAGCTACTTCATTCCTACCATGAAAAAAAATCAAACAACTGATTTCCTAGCAAAACTTCGTTACTCATAAGGCTTGTCTTTTGTTGTTCATAGCACTTTTCCAATACACAGATAAGAACGTAATATTTGTAACTACAACAAGTCTTTTGTTTAGTTTTTGGTTAAAATTTGATTCACTCCCTTGAATTTTACTTTAATTCTCAAATTAGTTTCAAAATTATTATTTTTATCAATTTAGCCTCAGTCAAAATGAAGTCAATCTGGTTCTTCTGTGATGAATATTATTTCTATTATAAAAAAGTTGAAACATTAATTGTATTTGCTAAATGATTTGGATAGAAGAACCATACCTGCTTAATTTAACAAAGTGAAGGACTAAATTAACAAAAATCAACCATTAAGGATTAATTTGACAATTGACGTGAAAGTCAAGGGACTAAAGAAAAATTCTAGAATAATTCTAAGACGAAATAATTCTAGATATAAAGGTTCAACCACTAGTACTCATCATACACAGCACCTACATATGTAAGAACAAAGAAATGTAGGTAGTAAAGGAACATAATTTGACTTATGCAATTGTGAGTTCCAATCAGCTCAATTATTAAAATCTTAACATTAAAAGGAAAAAAGAAAAAAAAGAATAGCGTGTACTTGAATATTTATAGAACAATAGGATTTGATTTGTTACATCCCTCATCTGTAGGGTTTCAAATGTAATTTTTCCTTTTTATAATTGTGAATAATTTGCTGGTTATTTTATCAATTAAGAGTAATAAACTCTCACTTCAACTTTATGTAACATAATTGTAACAGAATGAAAGAAACCGAGAGAGAGAGAAATTGATTGGAGAAAATATCTGAATCTTGTGTATTGAATTGATTATGTATACATTAACACTAACAGTGTTTATACAAAGCTAACTAACTAACTAAAACCAGTTAGTTATAACACGTGTGAACTCATTCCACTTGTATGTACATGTGTGAAATACTCGAGCACTAAGCTACGTGTAGTTGACATCAGCTGCTGCACTACTCCTGTAGTTTAGTTGCTGCGTGTGTCGTTTAGGCTCTGATACAGTCTTCAACATCAGTTCTTGTTTCTGATCTTCTTCTCTTCTCTTATTCTGATGTTTAGAGCTTTGATACCCCCCCTCAGGATGAGGACCAGATCTGTGTATGTTAAGAACACTCATCTTGGAAAGTAAAGAAGAAAATTGGTGAAAGCTAAGAGCCTTAGTGAACGAGTCTGCTAGTTGTGAATGTGTTGATGTGTAGAATAGTTTGATGGTATTGTCTTGTACTCTATCTTGAACCACATGACAATCTACCTCTATATGCTTAGTTCTCTCATGAAACACAAGATTTTTACCTATGTGCATTGCTGCTTGATTATCACAGAAAACAACACTGGTCTAGAATGAGAAACCTCTATATCTTTGAGCATAGCTAGGAACCAAACCACATCACACACAGTCGCTACCATAACTCTATATTCTGCCTCTGCAGATGACCTTGATACAATGGACTGCTTCTTAGACTTCAATGAGATCAATAGATCTCCCAAGAAAATGCAGTAACCAGTAGTGGACCTTCTGGAGTTCTGGTGTCCACACAAGCTGCCCAATCTGAGTCTGTGTAAGCCTTTAGATGAAGATCTGACTTAGAAGATAGGAAAACACCTTCATCTGGACTGCCTTTTATGTACTGCAGAACTTTGTGAGCTGCACCTAGATGAGGTTTCATTGGCTTATCCATATATTGGTTAAGCTTATGGACTGAGTAAGTTGTATCAGGTCTAGTGATTGTGAGGTACAATAATCTGCCAACTAATCTTTTATACACACCGGGATCAGGTAAAATCTGCCAACATTAATATTTTTATTCATAGCAATATGGGAGGTCACTTAATATATGATGATTCTTCGCTTTTCATGGATTGGTAATTAATTTGTTGAAGCTATATGTAAATGAATGGTCTAATATTTTCTAATGTACATTTGATAGATTAAGATATTGAATTGGAATGTAATTTCCTAATGTTCAATTTTAGATAATATGCAAAAGAAAATTAGAAGTATTTTAGAGTTGCTCTCTAATTTTTAAGGGCTCTTTCTGCAGATTCAAGAATTTTAGAAGTTTTGACAAAATCTGCCATATGAAGGTCATCAAATACAGAAATATTATTTAATTATATATTTTAAATATTGTTGAACTATAATTTAATACAGAAAAATACTGACAAAGTTTAGTGGTATATAATTTTACATATTATTCAATTTAAACAAACAATAAAATCAATATTATTAACTTTTTACATTTTATTATATGGTATAATTTAGTTATCAATAATAATCCTACATATTGCATTAGAGCCATGCACATAATATATATATATATATATAATGCAATAAAATTCAAATTTTAGATAATACTTAATATATTTCTTGGGATATACTTATTATAAAAAGTGTATTTCTGGGATTAAACTAGCAATATCTTTTACGGTTTAGTTGGAGAGGCTTATTAATTCTTCGCTTTTGTATCTATTGGTTGAGTAACATTCTTCATTTTCTTCACGTTATTCTTCCTCTATCCTCAAACTATCTGCTTCAGAAGCCTCTTGCTTTCCCGCTACTTCCATCAATGCCGTCCACGGCTACTCGAATCACCTTCCCTACAAAGGAATTTGAATTATATTTTTGGATGGTCATATGAATTTGGTGATTGTGTGCTTCTGCTAAGCATTTCTATAGTGGTTGTTTTCGTTTTATTTTAATTTAATGAATAGTAAAATGCATTGGGGTTAGTATCCTAGAGGACCAAGACTAGGGTGCTTAAGTATGATCAAATAGTTGCTTGATATGAAGTTTTCAAGAAATGCGTCATTTCAATCTCCCTAAAAGTATCAGATAAGACTTTTGTAGATTTTTCATGTGTTTTTCATCATGTGGTTGCAGGTGTTTGCAGTTTGCTGTTCTTTCGTGGTTGAGCTAAAGTTTTTATATGAATTATTTGTGACATTGACCTGCAACAACTTTCTATTTATGGTAGTAGTACTAAAGTTTTTTGTATTTCAATATTCATATATAAATATATATATATATATATATATATTGAATTGTCAACCTTAAGGATTTGTTCTTGATTCTCTGGAAAAAGAAGATAATAATGATTTGATTCTCAATGTTTCGAACTTGAAGTTACCTATAAATAATAAATAATTTTTTTTTTCGAAACTTGAAGTTTCTTTATCTAGGGGGTCCAATTGCATCATCAAGTTTAGTCTGTTGATATGCCGAATATAATGTCAGCATTGTGACCTTGAACATACTTTGATGCCTTTTCAGGTCACAAATACCCATTAGATATTGGATTCAAACCGATTGCATATAGTAAGAAGAGCATCCACTCAAATGGTACTTAACAAAAAGAGGATAGAATAATTAGTTGCGTGCTGCTATTGAAAGTTATGCATCTGCCGATTCTCGAAATTTCTTTTAGAAAGAAGAAGCCAATAATGATACTTGTAGGAGGCATGTTTCATCTAAAAACAGCGAGGAGCATTTTTGGAAGTGAATTTTGGGAAATATTCACTTATTTGTTGAATGTGCTTATGTCATCACTATTGAACATGTATTTGATGAAGTCTCCTTTGTAAAACTTGAGAGTAATAAGTTACTTTTTTTTCTGAATAGAATGGTATGTTTATTTCTTTTGTTTTTGTTTTAATACAGGGGAGTTTCACTAACACAACCAGTAAGATAATGAAAGCTTCAAAAGATAAAATTTGTTAAAATCTATTGTATAAGTCGGAACTTACTCGCACATTGCCCAGGTTTGCAACTGGTTACAATAGAATCACATCACATATTAACTATATCAGCAACTCACCTTTTTACTCTGGAAAGGCTTAGCTCTGATCATTACTACTGCCATCATCATCATTGTCAGCAAACCCCAATCTTGTGTTCAGGCCTATGAGAATACTCAAAATCTGTATGTACAAAAGCTCGCTCAATTTCAGGGAGTTGCTCAAGTTTTTCTTGCAGCGACTCACCAATATCATGAGCTTTCTTCAAAAGCATGTCTTGTGGCAAAACTATGTCAACCTCCACAAAATAATTTGAACCAAAAGTGTATGCTCTTACTGTGTCAATGTGCTTGATATCTTCATGGTGGTTCCATATCAGATATGTTAGCTTTGCCAAAAATTCAGGCGGTGCTGTCCTTCCAATCAGTGCCCAGACATTCTCAATGACTATCTTCGTCCATGTATTCATTGTATATAGTGCTATCTGCATCACAGGTTCAACAAATCATTATGAAAAGGTAGATTAAGATCAACTCCAAGAAGCCAATCACAAATAGTGGGCATTTCACTTAAAACATGAGAGATATAGAGTGAATGCCAATATTTGGACACGCAAAACATGGCTGCTAGTTATTTTGATAATTTTAGGAAAAGTAAGGAAACTAATGACTTGAAAAGTAGCTGAATTCAATTATCATTATTACTTTTGGATGAATAAAAACAACAAATGAACCCAATTATCGAAAGTATAGTAAACAAGAAGAAGAAGAAAAAAGAGCTGTTTATGAACTCACCATAACAGCTCCAGTAGGATCAATCCACCAATAATATCGAATGGCCAAGATGGCTGCTGCCAAACCAATTGAATTAGTAATAACATCGAAAAAATGATCTTGAGCATAGGCTCTAATGATATCATTTTTAAACCTTCGACAATAGACCACAAGCATAAACTTCACTATGGTTACAGAGACCATTATCCCAATCATCCATTTCTCCTTCTCAGGATCCCTTTCAGGCTGGGTCTGTAATCACCACAAAAAATGAAAAACAATATTAAAGGACTCACTGATACAGTAAATGACAATAGAAAATGAAAATTTAGAACAGTCATGTTCAAATTTTGCATCCACCAACTCAGAATGTGATCTAACAAGGATCTCATACATTTAGGTAGTAGCTTTTCATGAAGTACCAAGAACCAAGGTCACACTGAACCTCAGACATTAAGAAGGGAGCTGATTTCAAATCCTTCTCAGAGCAAACTTCGATTTAAATATGTCTGTGTCTAGCCACGCTCACTGCCATCTACATCCTTAATTTAGATTGGAGCATGTGAAATAAAAACTGCATACCTTTGCCATGAATTGTCGACCAGACTCAAGCAGAATTTGTAATCCAAGAGTTGCCATTACTGAAGCAAAAACAATGATTCCCTGCAATCTCAAGCTAAATTAGTAAAACATCTGTTGCATTAAAGCATAAGTTGGGTCCACATCCCTGTAAGTCATAATCACTCTTGAAACTATACTCAAAATTCTATGCTCAAGAGTCAAAACAAATACTATTTATTCCCAAGAGTAGATTGTTTGACTACTTCCATTTGATCCCTGAAGTTTCTATTCCTAAGACTAGATTGTGTCTATTCAATGCAGTTTCTAATTAAACAAATTTTCCCAAAACCAATGCTATTTGTTTATAAACTCAGTAGACCCTAAGCTGAATATTTTGATAACAAAATGAGAGCCTAAAGCATGGACGTGATGAAATATTTAGTCTTGTCTTGTATTACATTAATCTCAAACTTCATGCAATAGAATAAACTGTGGCATGACATCATGAAATGTCTAACTATTGCCTTTGCCTCTAGCATTTGTGGAATAAGACATAGCTGAGCCAATAATAGCAATGATGAATAGCATTTCAGCTTATTTCTCTCATTGATTGCAGAAAGGATGATGAAATCATGAAATGGAGAAATAAAAACATAAAATCTTGACTTCTTTGGGGTTAACTTTTTTAATTAGTATAAGATGAATAATTTTCACTCCACCAACTTCTGAGCAACCAAATGATCCACAGATGCAACACAAAGTACACATGAATGCTGATTATCAGCTTCAACAACTTCAATCCATCAGAATCTGGAGTTTGCAAAGAATTATTTGATTGGATGACTTACCACTGGCTGCATCCGGTTTTTTCCTATTGGATAACGATACTGGTTTGGGTTTCTCATGGCATGGGCCGTGAACCACAATATAAACCCTGACAAGAGATCTAAGAGTGAATCCATTGTTGAGGCAATAACCGCCAATGATCTGCTCTGAATAGAAACATAGAGTTTTGCCGCAAAGAGCACAATGTTAGCTATGTTTGACAGATAGATAGCCATCCTCTCACTCTTCGCAAGCTGCTGCATCTCATCCTGAGAATAATAATTTGCAAAACGATTAACAATGAAAAAATATTGGTTTTTGATTTCTAGGAAACAAGAAAGATTTTATGCTGAGATGAGATAGTATGGGATTTTCTTTTTCTTTTTGGTTTGTGTTTATGTTGGGGGGGGGGGGGGGGGGGGGTGTTGTTGTTCACTAGGTGGTATATAATGGAAGATTGAACTTTTCATTAACTATTTCATATGTTCAAAAATGAGAAATCATTCTCCTACTTTGTTCCACACGTTGTCATTCAAAATCATCAAGTTGAACACAACCAACCTCTGTTAGGCTTCCAGGCATACCAACATTATCAGCCATGGTCTCAATCTCAGTAAACCCTTCAAGGAGTCTTTCTTGTTTCTTATAATAGTCAGAAACCTTGCTTCGTTTCCCTATACAGTCAAAAGTACCAAGTTTCGCATTATGTTCATCACTAGTCATGAATAAGAAGGTAATTGAAAGCATTCAAAGTCATCAAATATTGATGTTTCATTTTCCAAAAGAACCTAACATCATTCAACTATGTTAAAGAGTAACAATCCATTGGATAATTATGCTATTAGAACTTCATGCATAACATGAAAGGCCATATGTGAAGTCTATAGTTACTCTCTTTATGTATCATCCCCAAAGAATGTGAAAGAAGTTATTCCTAAAGCCCTATGACTCCATCATTCACAAATTTTAAGTGCAAGAATTATAGAATGTCCCTTGCTGGTAAATGAAAGTTTCCAAAAAGCATCTAACAAGAATAAATTCTCTTCAAAATTCAAGGCCAAACGATCAATGGTTTATATTTTTTTCTACATCCATTTATTTCTTGTGTGGTTGTTGTTGTAACAAAATTGGGATGTCAAAATTCAACAATCAATTCATATGCATCAATAATTTCTGAAAATTTTCCTAGTGACAGTTTTGGATTTGATGGTAATCATGCCCCACTTCACCTAAAAGATCCCCTCCCAATATGATCATTGAATCCTGATCACTCCCTAGAAGGAATGCAAAACTTATTATCGGATCAATAAAACCCAATTTTGCCCCCTTTTTTTTTCACAAAACAAAGTTACAAACCATTGGATCATTAACTCGGTTGACTCAACTTAGTTGTTAAGCCCAAAATCAGATTATAAGCTTGAAAAAAAAAAAAAAAAAAAGCTTTGAAATTTGTAGAAAGAAATCAGTAACTCGGCCGAGTCAACTCAGTTACCAGGCTAAAAAATCAAATTATACACCGAAATTAAAAGCACATATTTGAAGTTTGTACTTTGTACAAAGAAATTAGTAACTCGTCTGAGTCAACTCAGTTATCAAGCCAAAAATCAGATTTACACTGAACAAATTAAAGGAACCAGTTAGTATTGACTCGGCTGAGTGAGTCAACTCAGATATGAAGCGCAAAATCAGATTACATATTTTACATTAACAAAGAACATCTGTGTCCTTTTTTATTTTTATGGTAAATAGTTCTTGAATCTTGCTAAGAAAAGAAAGATTTATGGAATTTGAAAAAAAAAAAAAAAACAGAATAAAAACAAAACTGTCATTCTAGTATTAACATGTCCTGGTCATTATTAAACTATTGGTGCATCATAACTTTAACATAATATCATATTATATAATATAATTCATGCTAACATCCGTACATACATATATATTGATAGATAAGGTTTTATCTTTATCTTTTTTTTTTTCTTTTTTCAAGTACAATTAAATTCAATTATACGGCTAATTGCTCAAAACAACCACATGATTGAGCTAAATTATGGGTAAAGAATTGTGTATATGCAATATATATGTTCATGAAAGAATGCTTACTTGGGGCATGAAGAAAGCTGCTGAGAGTGAAGAAACCATGCTGATGATCACCACCTCTACTTTCACCAAGTGCTGGAAACTCTTGCACACTCAGCCTCCAAGACCCAGATGACATTTCACTTCTTGATGCTGATTCAACATCTTGTGGCACCAAATTCTCTCTTCTGCTCTCATGGGTCACTTCCATGATGATCTCTCTCTCTCTCTCTCTCTCTCTCTCAAACAAGACTGTGTGGCCTTCTATGTTGAGCTTGAGCTTTTGTTAATGAAAAATTGAAAACATAAACATGGCAAAGTCTTTGATAAATAATATATTATATATAACAAGTCTAGTACTTTTCTGTACCACCTATAAGTCTTCACTGCAAAGACTGAGAATTTCTAAAGAAATGGACTGGTGGATCATAATAAAAGAATAGAATAGCATAAAAGAGAAAGGAATAAGTTAAAGTTATCACACTGTTGTTTGTTGACATCTTCGAACTTGCAAAGAAATTTCCTAAAACAGTTAATGCGAAGCTAAAAGCAACTTCCACGTATAAAGGTTTGGGTGCATAATAAAGTTTTTCTTTGGGTAGGTATCGAGTTCATATCTTGACTCGTATACATATTAATACTGCTATCATAGCTTCCTAGGGGCGAAGAAAACCGGATCCTTAGAAATAAAAAAGAAAATAGTTTTGAGAAATAAAAACAAAAAATAGCTTTAAGAACCATAAAAAAAATGAGAAATTAATAATATGACTATAAGAAAAAAAAAAAAATCTAACTTTTGAGAAGATGCAAAAACCAAACAATTTGACATGAAGGAAAGGCATACGAAAAAAAGAAGAAGATGATTTACAAAACATAATGTGTTCTCCATTCTCTTTGTTATGTCAAAACCCATAATGCATAAACATGATTAGTCTATTTTTTAAATCCTAAAGTTTAAGCGTTTTCAATCAAATCATGAAAACAAAAATATTATTAAGGTTGATTCAAAAAATATTCTTCATTCTTTTAAAAAATTAATTTAAAAAAGAGAGAAAGGAGGAGGAATCAATATTATCGATAACATTAAGAATCTCGAGGTATAATAGTTTAAGAATGAGTTGACTATACTTCTTGTGATGCTTAACTCTAAGGGTGTCTAGAGGTTAGGTATGTACCTAATCTGCAACCAACTTGACCAAATAGGGGGTGGAGAAACTTCAAATTTGCCATCGGGCGGTTAGAGAATCAAATCGGACTGGTCAAAACCATCAACAATGAAGAAACAACTAAAAATATCTTCAAATCCAGTAGATGTTTCACTTAATCTTGTGAAATCTTGTGAAATCTAGTGAAATCTCTACCAAATTTTTAGCATACCTATTTAAACTTTAAAGTTTAAGTAGGTATGCTAAAAATAATTATTTCTATTTCTATTTTAAAATAATAAAAAAATTAATTGATTAAAAAAAAAACTCGCTAGTATATGTATTTTTAAGAGAAAAAATTGGTGGGGTGGTCTCATAGTGGCTTTGTCTTTACATTTTTGCACAAGATTTTTTTTTTTTTTAGTTTACAAATTGATATGATGTGGGGACGAGAGAATCCTAAAAGTACAATCAATTTTATTTTATTAGTAAAAGTTAATATTAATTATGTTTTATATGACAATTTATTTATTATTTTTTTCATGACAATTGTTGGGCTTTGCAGGGGGGAACCAACCGCAACCGACCTCGTCAAGCCTAACTGACCGACAGTAGATACTAACTCATGACGTGGTTGACCGTTGATGTCGTTTGTTAAAGACCAACTCAAAAGGCATCAATTCCCTCATTAAAACATATATAAATAAATAAATAAATAACCCTCAAAAGGCATCAATGCATTCTTTTAAGGAGTCTTTTGGCTTAATATTGTAAAAATTAGAGTTTATTAGATTTATGTATACTGTGCAAAGTTTTTTAGCTAAATGAGGAGAGATCTAAATTTCGGTACTGGTGTTGCCGAAATACAAGTAGAAAGAAGAGAGAGAAACTAACAAATCTGACATAATTTTGGTATTTCGGTATTGATATTGCCGAAATTCAAGAAAAAGGTGGAGAGAGAAACTAGCATCAATTTCGTCAATTGAATTGCCGAAATTCAATTGTTTGCTGCTGTTAAATTCTTTTTTTCTGTTAGTTTTTCGTTTGGCTAGTTTCTTGAAAGTTTAAAAAATAAAGAAGGGCTATTCCACGTAGGAATCAGCCAGTAGACTACTGCACAGGATGTTCAATCTATATGGAAACTAAATTATCTTATTCTAAAACTGATAGATATTTCAAGTTTTCAAAAACACAAAAAAACACACATTTTTTTATATACTTTCCAAGAATTGATAGTTATGATAACAAGAATGGTAAATTGAAATTATAGTTCATCCTCGATGATGTCAAAATTAATTAATATTAACTAAATAAAAATAACAATTTTGCAAAAATTAGTAACCTTAATTAAAAAGAATAAAGTTTAATTACAAAATGAGTTGTAGCCTAAAATTATAACCTTATTCAATAATTTTTTTATTGGAAATAAATTTTGACAAATTCATCAATGGATTACATCTTTTTCTTATATCCTCCATGCTTGCAAAAATTTTAGAAAATTAAAGATCAATAGCTATATCATCAATAAATTGTTTAAATTGCACATTTTTGTAATTTAAAATTATGCATAAAATATAAGCTTATAGATCATATAGTAAATAATATTCGATTGACACAAAATTTGACATGTGTATTAAAAGGATAAAAAACATACAATTCAACGGTTAAATTATCAAAATATATAGTAATATTTATTTTATTAAGTAAGGCTACAACCAATTTTATAATTAAACTTTGTCCAATTAAAAAATTATCAAAAAAATATGAATATTTTACAAACATATTACATGAATTAAAAAAGAAGATGATATTGTTAATATTTTTCAATTTAAGATAAATTTTGTTATTTATTTATATTATTTTAATAGTATATCATAATAATTTTTTTAGTAATGAAAGTTGGCAATACAAGTCTTACTTGCATGATGTGTCTTGAGTTGTAAGCATAATTTTTGCATGACTTTTTTTTTTTTTTTTTGAAAATTCATATGCCTCAATATAAATAGATTAAAATTGTTAATATAGTTTAAATTTTTGGAAAATAATATTTTATTTCAAGAGTAAAAATAAATAAAAAAAACATATTTTTTAATATGTATTAATTTACATCCATTATAATTTGGGATTACTACATTTTCCAATTACAAAAAATACTTAGGGGTATGATGAGTGTTATACATTTGTGGTTGAAATAATATTTTTATCACACCCCTAGGTATTTTTGTGATTGAAAAATGTAGTAATTCTAAATTATAATGGATGTAAATTATTAATATTTACAAAAAATAGAAAAGCCTATGAGCACACGCACGAGTGTGTGCTCAAAGGCTAGTATTCCGTAATTATCAGGCGCTTCTCAGAGGCTTTCTATTTTTTTTTAAGAGATTACAACATTTTGTAATTGTAAGGACACAAGATTAGAAATCCGGCCCATAGGTGGGTGGATCTGCTTAAAAGGCCCAACAACAATGAATTTGTAGATAGTAGGTTAGGAAAGACTAGGCTAATAAAGATTAGATTACCAACTGGATGGGCTAGGATCACCGACTGGGACGAAACATAGGTTCCTAGTTTAAAGGAATGTTCTCTGCCTACGTCTGAGGATAGTTGTCTGGTGTAAATATTGTTTTGTAATGGATGCCAATCTTCTTTTTTCTCCTTTTTTCCTCTCCGTCCCCCTTTCCTTTAGGTTCCTTCTTCCTTTTATCTTATTTCCTCCGCTTTTTCTAAACCCTTGACATATAGATGTCATGATTTCTTTATTGACACCTGTCCCTTCCAATTTTTTCAGAACCCTCTACATAGGAATGACGAGGCTGGAAATCACTGTTCAGATGTCTTCTCCACATAAATACTGCCAGGAGGTTAGTTGTGGAGCATTCAATGCGGGGTTGGCAGCCTTCTCCCTTGATATTTTGGGATCCTTTCATGGTACATGCTTCTACAATATTCACCCTGTCCAGTGGAATCTTCTAAGGGACCTTCCTGACCTGCAAAGCTCCAAGTCTTACCTCAGCTTCAATTACCCGAAGTGGTGTGAGTCCTCGGTGGAATCTTGGGATCGCTAAGCTCACATTCAACTTTCCCGATTGCCAACGCGAACTGTCTAGGCCAAGTTGAATCGTCCTCGGACTAGCCTCAGTCCTCGGCTTGGGCTTGGGGACGTGTTACGTAAATGGATGAGGCGTTCAAGGCCCATTATCCCCACTAGCGTGTCGTTCATACCGGCCCATTACTCCTACCGGCCCATTACCCCTACAGTAATCATAAAATACATATGATGAATATTATGCGTTTGTGGGTGAAATAATTTTTTTTATCACATCTCTAGGTATTTTTATAATGCTATCCTCAAGTTTTATATGGTTGGGATTATTAATACTTATCACGGGTGTACTTAGAGACCCTTCTATTTATTTATTTATTTGAAGGCTAATGATTTATATTCATTATAATTTGGAATTTTTACATTTTCCAATCACAAACATAACTAGGGTGTGATGAGAATTAAGCAAAAAAATTATTTCACCCATAAATGCCTAAATCTCATCACACCCTGAGTATTTTTGTAATTGGAAAATGTAGAAATTTCGAATTATGATGAATGTAAATCATTAACCTTTAGAAAAAAAAAATTGTTTCAATTGTTATTTTTTTATTTAGTTAATATTAATTAATTTTGACATCATTGTGGATGAACTATAATTTCAATTTACCATTCTTGTTATCATAACTATCAATTTTTGGAAAGTATATAAAAAAATGTGTGTTTTTTTTTTTGTGTTTTTGAAAACTTGAAATATCTATCAGTTTCAGAATAAGATAATTTAGTTTCCATATAGATTGAACATCCTGTGCGGTAATCTACTGGCTGATTCCTACGTGGAATAGCCCTTGCTCAAGAGTTCAATCCCCCTAGGTTGCTCATCTTTATTTTTTTAAACTTTCAAGAAACTAACCAAACGGAAAACTAACGGAAAAAAAGAATTTAACAGCAGCAAAAGAAATTGATGCCAATTTCTCTCTCCACCTTTTTCTTGAATTTCGGCAATACCAATACCGAAATACCAAAATTATGTCAGATTTGTTAGTTTCTCTCTCTTCTTTTACTTGTATTTCGGCAACACCAGTACCGAAATTTACATCTCTCCTCATTTAGCTAAAAAACTTTGCACAGTACACATAAATCCAATAAACTCTAATTTTTACAATATTGAGCAAAAAGAGTCTTCTTTTAAGAGTTCGGTTAACGTAGGTATACATTAATAGTCTATTTTAATAAATTGTTAATGAAAAACTGAAAAAAGTTATTAAAAAAGTTATTTTTTCTTTTTTCATAATAAATTTTTTAAAATTTTTTACTAACATATTTTCGCATACATTAGTAAAATCTTTTTTTAAATGCCGATATATACCAAACAAAGAGGCCAATTATTTTACGATTTATTTTATATATTTACAATATAAATTTTTTTTTTAAAATGAGTGAAAAATTAACTACGCCTTTTCACTCAAAAAGTAACTGATTCTATGCCCGCCTAACCCACTCCCTAGATCGAGCTCGGTAAAAACAACATATTGAACAGCTTTTACAGCTCTAATTGTTGGAGTGAATATCATGTCAATAACTAAATAAGTAAATTTGGTGTGTGTGTATATATATATATATATATATATATTTATATATATAAGTTTATAGAGGTTATGTAGTAAAATTTTATGTGGTTTATTTAACATTAGAACTTATTTTTAGTTAACATGTAATTTATGCAAATGTCAAATCAATATATATATATATATATATATATATATATATATAAACAGAGATTTCATGTTAAAAAGTATGAGGTTATGCCAAGTGAAGCATTCCTTGAAGTTCTCTTTATTTAGGGTTCTAAATCAACAAAGTTTGCATTTATCGAAGAATTAATTCATTAAATTAGCCAATAAATTATCTATAGTTGTGCATTAATTATTTATATTAAATGAATTTATATGATTATTTTTGTAAATTCTATCTAAGAGATAATTTTTAGTTGGAATAATAATAATAAATTTAGAATATGACATTCTTACTCATGCTTAATTGCTTTGACAACAATTGACACAAAAGCCATAAAAAAATTAAATATTTGTGAATTCACTTAAATAGTGTGTGTGTGTGTGTTTTTTTTTTTTTTTTTTAATATAATTTTTCTACGTTTATATGAGAAACAATAATTGAAGGATATATGCATTTTTTTAGTAGGCATGAAACATTCTTATTTATATTAACTACTTTATCATGCAATTTTCAATTTGAACACACACACACACACACACACACACACACACATATATGGTATGATTTCTATTTTGTCTATAAAATAACTAAAGATTACAATTTTTTACAAGGAAATTTATTCAAAATTTTTCTTATACATCGATAGTTTGGAGATATGAATCATGATTAAAGGATGTTCTCATAGAATTTTTTAATATAATTATTAAGAACTCTCACAACTCCATCAAACATCTTGATCTTCACGGTTCCAATCCCAATAACTGGGCATGTAGCATCATTACCCATTTGGACCATACCACCGTTGTAAGGCTTATATGTGTCAAACCAATCTTTCTTTGGAGTCATATGATATGAGCATGCTAAATCTAAAACCTAAGATTCCAATAGAACATTGTTACTTGATAAAACTGAAAGTAGATTTGCATCAACTTCACTGTTATCTGATGTTTCTTTAGCAACACTAGCTGATTCTAGGGGCTTCTTTCCATTCTTCTTCTCCTCTAAATGCTCTTTCAACTCTTTACACTGATTCTTGTAGTGCCCTTTCTTGTGACAATAAAAGCACTCTACATCTTTCTTTGCACGCGATTTAGACTGTAATCTGTTCCTGTTGGAGTTCCGTCCTTTTGACCTACTTCTACCCCTATTGCTTGACTCAGACTTTACAATAAGTCCATCAGCCTGAAAACCATCACAATCTTGCTTCATCTTTATGTGTGACAAGAGAGCACTAGTCATCTCCTCGAGTACTTTAGTCTCTTTTCTGTACATCAACCTAGTTACTAGATGATCAGAAGAAGTAGGAAGCGACGCTAATAAGAGTAATGCTTTATCTTCGTCCTCATAATTCATCCCAAAACTTGACAGTTGGGTGTTCAACATGTTAAACGTGTTGAGATGCTCCAACAGATCTGAACCCTCCTTCATATGCAAACTATATAGTTGCTTCTTCACGTACAACATGTTTGTCAAATTCTTTCTCATATAAAGACCTTTTAGTTTTTCCCAAACCTCCTTTGCGGTCTTTGCTTCTAAGATGTTGTGAATGACTTCATCACCTAGGTTAAGACGAATAGTGCTAGCTGCTTTCTCATCCATCTCTACCCATTCTACATCCTCCATTGTTTCCGGTTTCTTTTCCTTCCCAAGCAAGGCCTTATGAACTCCTTGTTGAATTAGGAGATCCTTCATTCGTCTTTGCCAAAGTGAAAAATTTCCCTTACCACAAAACTTCTCTACATTATACTTTGTGCTTGACATCTTTACTGTATTCAAAGGATTGAATCCTAACTTGGCTCTGATACCACTTGTTGTGAAGATAGCACCACAGGACTCAAATCAATAACAGTAAATAAGCGGAAATTAAATTACAAGCACGCACAAAGAACACAAGAATTTACGTGGTTCAGCAAACTGCCTACCTCTACGGGGATGACGGAGAAATTTCACTATAAAAAATAGGGAGATACAATAGTGCACAAAAACACTTTCAAGAAAACGCAAATCCCAATTACACCCTAGCACTCTCTCACAGAAACAATAAGAATAGAAGCTGACTGCCTCTTTTTTTTTTTTTTTCTTCTTATGCGGCTGCTACTCACTAGGTTAATTGGAATAATCTCTATATTTTACAACACAAACCTAATATATGTATTTATATATTTGTCATAGGTCGGCTGTACTAGGATTTATATTCCTAGTTGAATTCGGTTTACTTGATTGACTTGGGCTTGTGGCAATTCAAGCCACACGTACAGGCCCACTTCAAGACTATATAAAACTCCATCGAATTGGTGCAAAATCCCAATGCCTCTGCTTCTTGAATCCATTCCTACGCCTTTCCTTCCATGTGATAAGATGACGGCTTGAAATGTGGTAGACTGTTGTTAAGAGTAAAGAATTCATAGACCTTGAGAAGCCACATAAAAGGATTTCAACCTTTGATTTTGGTAACTCCGTGGAACTTTGATGCAATGCAACGGATTTAGTCATCTTAAGATCGATGGCTCTAATCATACCGCTTGTTAGGAAATTAGTGGTTACTAATGGGGATAAATGGAAATTGCATGGAATTTGAATATATTTGAGTTAGTAACCCTACAAAGAATTATTAAGAGAGAAAAAAAAATGCACAACTCAACAATTTGATTAATTGATTTTGATGGGATAGTAAAAAATTACCATCTCTTGATCATCCATAGGGGTCGTCCATGAGACAAAGGCGAAAGATTCAAGTATGTGTCTATAAACTAAGAATTGACTAGAGAGATTGGTAAAGGGAGGCAGCACTTTGAAAGACACATAGAAGGACAAGCCCAGAGTCAGGAAGTTAGAGTGAATACCGAACCCGAGAATCAGTCGTGAGGTACCGCTTCACGGAGGGTGCCGCACTTGGAGAAAGAGATGGATCAAATGAAGAAGGCAATGGACGAAATGAAGGAGAACATGAGAAGGGCAAATCCCGTAGATGATCTAGTTCATCATACGGACTCTCCTTTTGTAACTTCCATCAACAGTCACCCTCTGCCTGCCAAGTTCAAAATGCCTTCCTTGGATTCATACGACGGGACGCGCGATCCGTGCGATCACATCACAACCTTCAAGACTACGATGCATCTTCGGGGAGTCCCAGATGAGATTATGTGCAGGGCCTTCCCTACAACCCTCAAAGGACCAACACGAGTGTGGTTCAGTAAAATAACCCCAAATACGGTGAGTTCTTTTGAAGAGTTGAGTCAGTTGTTTGTCAATAATTTCATTGGAGGGCAAAGACACAAACGTTCCTCGTCCAGCCTATTAACCATAGAACAAGGAAGAATGAAAGCTTGCGGTCTTTCATCACTCGCTTCAACAGAGAAGCCCTGACTGTGGACGAGATGGATGACAAATTACTATTGGCAGCCTTCCATAACGAGGTTAATTCAGACTTATTCATCCACAAGCTATATGAGCAAGAGCCGCAGGCAATGGCTGAACTCGTCCATTTAGCTCAAAACTTTATGAATGCAGAAGACGTAATCTAACTAAGAAGAGGAAGAGAGCTGAGAAAACAGAAGCAAACCCCATGCGTCACTCTGAACAGGGTTCCCGTCCAAAGAAGGGACGAACAGAAGAAAGGAAAGATTGAGATAGTAGGAAGACGGTTTCATCTTCAGGAAGGAATCAGCACTACATGCCCCTAAATACCCCGCTTGATCAGGTACTCATGCAAATCAAGGATGATCCTTCCTTGAAGTGGCCGGAAAAGATGAAGGAGACCCCAACAAACGCAACAAGAGCAAATATTGTCGCTTTCATAGGGATCATGGGCACAATACAGACGAATGTTATGACTTGAAGCAGCAGATAGAGAATTTCATTAGACAAGGAAAGCTGAGACATCTCATTGGAAGGGACCACAAAGATGAGAAGTTGAAGGGAAAGATGGAAGAGTCATCACGACCCCCACTAGGAGAAATAAGGGTTATCATAGGGGGCACTTCAGCGGGAAATTCATCCAAGTCAAAAAAGGCGTATCTCAGAACGGTGCAGAACATCCAGCTTTCTGGATAATCCCCAAGGACGAGAGCTATAGACGAGCCAGCTATTTATTTCACGGACGAAGAGGCCGAAGGAATCCATCACCCTCATGATGACGCAATCGTCATTACCTTACTCATAGCTGAGTACACTACCAGGAGGGTGTTGGTAGATAACGGAAGTTCAGCAGATATATTATATTACCTCGCTTTTCAACAAATGAGGCTGGGACGGGAGCGGCTTCGTCCGGTACATTCGCCATTGGTAGGATTTGGAGGAATGAAGGTACAACCTGTGGGCACCGTCACTCTACCTGTAGTAGTGGGATCATACCCATGACAAATATCCAAGGAAGTGAATTTTCTCGTGGTGGATTATTCATCTTCCTATAATGCCATCATTGGAAGATCAACTTTAAACAGTTGGAAGGCAGTAACATCTATCTACCACCTGTCAGTCAAATTCCCTACAGAGCATGAAATAGGACAAGTAAAGAGAGATCAATTAGCAGCAAGGGAGTGTTATTTAGCTTTGTTGGCTATGGACGAGTACATGCAGACGATGAGCATTGAGGAGAGCAGGGTTGCCCTGGAACCCACCGAAGTGCTTCAGGACGTTCCTTTAGACGAAGGAGATCCAGAGAAGTTTACTAGAATTGGAGCAAGTATGAAAGAGAAGACAAAAAAAGACCTCGTTCAATTCCTCAAGAAGAGTATCGACGTTTTTGCATGGAGTCATCACGATATGCCTGGAATTGATCCAAGTGTAATTACTCACCGTTTGAATGTAAACTCCTCCTCTAAGCCTATTCGTCAGAAGAAGAGAGTATTCGCCCCCGAGTGAGATAGTGCTATAAAAGAAGAGGTCCAGAAGTTAACCATAGCAGAGTTTATCCGGGAGGTTTATTATTCGGATTGGTTGACAAACGTGGTGATGGTGAAGAAGGCAAATGGCAAGTGGAGGATGTGCGTAAACTTCACTGACTTGAACAAGGTCTGCCCTAAAGACAGTTATCCTTTGCCACGCATTAATCAATTGGTAGATTCCACGGCTGGTCATCGGTTGCTAAGCTTCATGGACGCCTTCTCAGGATATAATCAGATAAAAATGGACGAGACAGATCAAGAGAAGACCTCCTTTGTTACTAGTCAAGGTCTGTTCTGTTATAAGGTGATGCCCTTTGGTTTGAAGAATGCAGGGGCAACTTATCAAAAGTTGGTTAATCATATGTTCCGTCCACAGATAGGACAGAATGTGGAGGTGTACGTCGACGACATGCTTGTGAAGAGCTTGGACGAGGGAAGACACTTGGATGATCTTCAGGAAACCTTCGAAACACTCAGAAGATATAAAATGAAGCTGAATCCAAGTAAATGTGCCTTCGGAGTGTCATCAGGAAAGTTTTTAGGGTTCATGGTTTTACAAAGAGGAATTGAAGCGAATCCAGATAAGATCCAAGCTATACTGAACATGGAACCACTAAAAAATATTAAGGAAGTCCAGTCCCTCACAGGACGAGTTGCAGCCTTGAATAGGTTTGTATCAAAAGCCATTGACAAGTGTTTACCCTTCTTCAAGGTCCTTAGGAAGGCGTTCGAATGGATGGACGAATGTCAACAAGCCTTCCAAGATCTTAAAAACTATCTAACGACGTCTCCACTGCTAAGTCCGTCCGTGTTGGGAGAAGAACTGTATTTGTACTTGGCAGTGCCCCTACATGCCGTAAGTTTAGCTTTAATCAAAGAAGAAGGGAAAGTACAAAAACCCGTGTATTACACAAGTCGAGCACTTAGAGGAGCAGAAGGACGTTACCCGCTAATGGAGAAATTGGTTTTTGCTTTAATAACAGCTTCCAGAAAGATGAGGCATTATTTCTAAGCTCATGTCATCAACGTCATGACATACCATCCACTCAAGAAAGCGATGAATAGACTGGAAGCCGCAGGACTACTGATCCAATGGGCTGTTGAGCTCAGTGAATTCGACATCAGGTACAAACCAAGAAGTGTGATAAAGGCTCAAGCTTTGGCAGATTTCATCGTAGAATTCACACCAAGTTATGAGGATGAAGGTGGAATGGGAGAGAGTAAAAAGTAGATCGTCCATGTAGACGGATCGTCTACACTGCATGCAGGGGAAATAGGAGTCATCTTGCAATCACCAGAAGGAGACAAGTTGAAACACAAGGTTCGCTTACAGTACCAAACAACCAACAATGAAGTCGAGTATGAGGCCGACCCTCCTTAAAGGACTAGAATTGGCTAAGTCTGTGGAAGTAGAGTTGATACTCGTCATGGGAGACTCTCAGTTAGTCATAGGCCAAGTAAATGGGACATACGAAGCCAAGGAAAATCGAATGAAGAAATACCTGAATAAGGTGATACGCCTAGTGAAGAAGTTCAAGGAAGCTGATTTCGTTCAAATCCCAAGGGAAGAGAACGTGGAAGCAGATACTTTGGTGAAGGAAGCCTCAGCGAATAAAGTAGTGAGTGAAGTTGATGAAGTATAATATATGCCACGAATAGACCTTCCAGAGATATTGCAAGTAGAAGGGGAGGAAAGTTGGATGACCCTATAATATCATATCTAAAGGATAGAAGGCTCCCAGAAGGGAAGGACGAGGCTAGGAAGCTCAGGATCAAATCAGCCAGGTACATCCTTATGGACAAGATGCTCTACAAAAGGAGCTTCTCTCAGCCTTATCTAAGATGTTTAGCTCCAAATGAAGCCAACTACGTATTGAGGGAGATTCATGAAGGAGCATGTGGTAACCATTCAGGAGCCAGATCACTCGTCCACAAAGTTGTACGTGCAGGATACTATTGGCCTACTATCCAAGCTGATGCTAAAGCATACATTAAGGTCTGTGAGCAATGTCAACGTTACAGCAACGTTCCTAGACAGCCATTGGAATATCTTACCCCAATGATGGCCCTATGGCCTTTTGCATAGTGGGGTTTAGATATACTAGGTCCCTTTCCAACTGAGGCTAGACAGATGAAGTTTTTGATGGTGGGAATAGATTATTTCACTAAGTGGGTGGAAGCTGAACCCTTAGCGAAAATTACACAACAAAATGTCAAAAATTTCCTTTGGAAGAGCATTGTATACAGATTTGGAGTGCAAAGAGTTCTAGTGTCTGATAACGGACAACAGTTTAACAACACACCCTTCAGGAAATTTTGTGAACAACTTGGAATCAGGAACCATTATTCCTCGCCATCCCACCCACAGGCCAATGGACAAGTAGAAGTAGCAAACCGATCCTTGTTGAAAATCATCAAGACTCAGCTTGAGGGGGCAAAGGGAGTATGGCCGGATGAGTTACCAGGTGTTTTATGGGCGTACAGAACAACAGTGAGAACCCCCACAGGAGAAAATCCTTTCAAACTAGCGTATAGGAGTGAAGCAGTCATACCTGCAGAAGTACACATGACCAGCAATAGGGTAATGAAGTATCAAGATGAAGAAAACAAGGAACAGCTTCGTCTTAACCTCGATCTTGTAGACGAGGTAAGGATGGACGCGGAACAGAGAACAGGAAGGTACAAAAATCTTATGGCAAAGTAGTATGATGCCATGGTTAAACCCAAGCGTTTCAACGTTGGGGATCTTGTCCTAAAAAGGGTTTCGTTGGCCACCAGAAACCCGACCCATGGGAAGCTGGGATCGAACTGGGAAGGACGTTACAGAGTTGTCAACTGCAAGAGGCAAAGATCCTACTATTTGGAAGCCCTGGACGGACGGAAGCTGGAACACCCTTGGAATGTTGAACACCTAAGAAGGTACTACCAATAAAGGGTGGCCATTGATGAACAGTGCCATAAGACAAAAGTTGTGGACGCTTGAAGTGATTTTTTTGCAGTAATTTTCTTATATTTAATTATTATTATTACTACTATGTCTTAGATGCGTACGTATGTTGTGTTACTCGTGGATGAATTTGTGTTAAGTATTTTTAATTCCCTAAAGGCACAAGCTCTTAAGTATGCGTCATGCCTGTGGACGAGTGGTTACATTATGAATTTCCAGAATATATATGATGTATTTTCAAGTACATGTATGATTGTATGGGAATCCTTCATTTTTGTGATTTCATTAAGAATAATCCACAGAAGGCAAACAACCAAAGACGAATAAAATCCTTGGACGCAAGGATGTATCATCTATAAGTTTTCCTTAAAAATAAGGATAAAACGAGAAAAATAAACCTAAGTTATATCCGTCAAAGCTCAAGACGAGATAAAGGTATAGCCGTCTAAACCAAGGGCGAACAATGTGCGTGCAAAAAACACCACAAACCCATAGAAGAATCTAACAAGCCTAACAATCCAGCACAGGGACGAGCAAAGCTCAGGATGAGATAAAACCAAGGGTATAATCGTCTAAATCATGGGCGTACAATGTGCGTGCAACAACACCACAAGCCTATAGATGAGTCTAACCAGCATAACAATCCAGTGCATGGACGAGCATATGCTAGGAACGATTTCGCTAAAAATGAATAAATAATCATCCCAAGCTTGAATAACGAATAAAGCTAGCAAAGACACGTCATTCATGGACGAGTTATACTTAGTTTTGGCGATGTAATGAGAAATTCGTTCATGGGGTCAAGACGAGATAAAATATCTTTCCTAAATGGACGAACCACAAAGCCATGAACATGATATGGACGATATTAATGAAATATATCCATAAAGTTTCTAACAAATTCAAATATAATGAAAAGTGAATAGAAGACATTCATTCATTCAAAGAAGGGTGGACGACCAATGCCCAAAAACCCTTAAAAAGTTAAATAATGTAAATGATTGTATATAAAGCTTGTCCATAAGCTTGGACGAGATAATTGTACTTGGGTGAATTTGAAAAAAAAAATAAAGAGCAAGCAAAGCCCAAAACAACGGGCACTTCTAGTGAAATAAAATGAAAAATTCTCTAAAGTTAAATTCATTTGGGTAAACCACTGGAGGCATTACCTCCAGACTTGGGATCGTCCTGGGTCACTTCGTTGTTGGCATCGTCCATCACATTGACGTCCTCGGAACTTGTTTGTAGCAGAGAACTTTCTGTGGCAAGAGGGAGCTTGAAGGAGTCAAAATCCAAGTCAGGAAAAAGGTCCTTGGCATCAGCACGGAAGTCCTTGTAACCAGCTACATAGTGGCTGTCTAGATGATTCTTGTACTCGTCAGATTTCTTAAAAGCTGCAACAGCTTCCTCATGTGCTTTCTCTAGGGACGAAGCAAACTCAGAAACTTGTCCCTCCAAGTGAGCAATGCGAGTGTCTTTCTCAATGACATCTGCTTTAAGCTCTTCCACCTCGTCCTTCAACTTCGTCTCACTCCCTTGCAAATGGTTAAAATCCTTAGTCAACCTAATCACCTCCCCCTTCTTCAGTAAAACCTCAGTATTCAGCTCCTTGACCATCTCCTTAGCCATCTTGGCTTTCTCAGAGAGTTCCTTAGCCTGGCAATTTGCTGTGTAAAACTTAGACATAGCCTATGCATGGACGAAGAAAAGTTAAAAAAAAAAAAAAATTTTTACTCAGAACTTGAAGATACAAAAAGACGAGTAAAACTAGCTTACCTTGAAGAGGTCGTGAATGACAGAACACTCAAAGTCTTTTACTGACATGTTGTAGCACGAGTTCACCTCGCTGTTAGAAATAATTCATTTGAACGTCCTCCAAGTATAACCCTCGTCCAACACCAGGTTAGGAGGACGCTCAAACGACTCAGAAGGATGAGGCATGCGAGGAGTCTTGGTTGGAGGGGGAGTAGGATCAGTTTGGATGGGTGGAATTATCTGGACGGGCTCCACGTCATCCACAAGATCGTCCAAGTTGACCGTTGGAGGGGTAAACTTGGGAACCTTAGGAAGAGGAGTCGATCTAGCTTTTGTTTCATAGGACCTCGACGACTTGGGAGGTCACCAAGATCCACTGAACTTGAAATGGATTTAGACTTCCTCTTCCCTCCAGGGACGGTGGTCCTCTGGACGACTGGAGGGATGGTAACATCCTCGTCCCCACTAGTCACGTTCTTCTCTCTGTTCTCTCTCATCGTAGTCATTCCTACAACAAAGAAAGTTAAAACTAATAATAAAAAAAATGATGAAATGAAAAAATGAGAAAAGAAAAAGGACGGTACTTACTTCGACGAGTTGTTTCTTCGTGTCCAAGGTTTTCGACAGTGGCCATTGGTCCAAGACCCCACACAGCTAGACTACTGAGAGTAACTAGGTCGTGGAAGGTTCTTCCAGGGAAGGCACGAACTCTGTCAATCCGGTCCAAATGAAACTTGTCCAAGCGTGGATGAATAACAGTTGCACAAATAAAGGAAGGGGTTAGACGACAAAGAAATGGAGAATGTGAATAAAAGAAAAAAAGAAGAAGATAAAAATGAAATAAAATGGAAAAGAAACATACCCTCAAGACGAAGACGACCTAGAGGGTTGGTAAAAGGTGGGAAGGGGGCATTAGCCACGTCAATTGGGTCCCCAGCCCAATTTCCAGAAATAATAAAAAATTCTATTTTCCAAAGCCTGTCAGACGAGCTACGACCCTTAATCAAACTATAAGGAGAGCCTCTGGACGAGAACTGGTAAAAAACAGCAGACTTCTTTATCTCTGAGGGCTTATAACAGTAGAGGAACTCGTCCACTGTGATAGGACGGTCCCCTTCTAATGCCTCACGCCATAACACTTGCATGGCCACTTCCGTCCATCCATTGGGGTTGAGTTGGTTAGGTCCAATACCCAACCTGTGAAGAAGACCTCTACAAAAAGAATTTAAGGGAAACTTAAGGCCAGCTAAAAGGTAAGACGTATATACCCCTAAACCAGAAGAAGGAGAACAACACCATTCACCTTTCTTGGGTAGACAAGGTTCGAACTCCCTAGGTATCTGGTATCTATCTACAAAATTTTTTAATTTAAAGGCGTCTAAAGTGGACGCTACTTCAGGAGCACAGCTATAGATCACATTCTCTTCCTCCTCCTCGTCTAGAGAAGGGCTCATCGGTTCTCTGGACGAGCTAGTCCTAGCCCTAGAGGCCATCCTACGTTGCATTTCTTGAAATTCTTCTAAAGGAATACCAGGAACCCTGGACGAGTGAGGCTCGTCTGAGGAAGTGCTACAACAACTAGTGCTACCCTCACCGCTCTCATAACTCCCTACAGAAACATTCTGGTACTCGTCTATCTCTCTCTCTCTCTCTCTAAACTACTACTAGACAAAGACATGACGAATAAAGGATTAAGACGAAAACCTAAGAAGGAAAAGGGAATACCTGACAGATCTAGGACGAGGGCAAGACGAGGCTCTTGGACGAGATAGTTGAGGAGATTATGAGAAAGGTGAGGGGCAAGAATGGGAATGTACCTATTTATAGGTCCTATAGGGGGGTTAGCGAAGTGACGCCCGTCATTAAGAAGATGACACGTGGCAGTTCCTTTGGAAAGAGCAATCAACGAAGCAGGTCAACCAGTAGGATCTTGACACGTGGCCCTAAAAAAAAAGAGAGAAAGAAAAGGGTTTAGGCCAAAACCATAAAGATGTTCAACAAACCCCAACGACAACCTTGGACGACCCCTGGACATGGGGGCAACTGATGGGATAGTAAAAAATTGTCATCTCTTGATCGTCCATAAGGGTCGTCCATGAGACAAAGGCGAAAGATTCAAGTATGCGTCTATAAACTAAGGTGTCGTCCATAGACGAAGCATATGGACGACACTAAGGGGTCGTCCATAGACGAAGCATATGGATGACCATATGACAGGAATTTTGGAGTGTGATTCCACTTACATGTCTTGGGAATCCGAACCACAGAATTTAGGAGCAAGAATCAAACCCGTACATGTCGCTGCCAATTCCTCACAAGTGCTTAACTTCCTTCAGCAATTGCAACTTCTATAGCCGTTGAGGAAGTTATGTCGGAACCCAATGATTCCCACGAATCTTAGGACAGTTATAAAGTGAATAACCGCTCCAAGGTTCCCTATATAAAGACCGGCTTGCATGAAATCAAGGTAAGTTTTTCCTAAGATAACTACCCCAAGTCAGAACGTAATCTTCAAGAAAGAAACTAACTTAGTCATCGGAGGGGACTTGGCCGGTCAACCCCGGTCGCCTTTTGATTGTGTGTTCTTCCTTACAGGTCTTCATAACAACTATTAGCCATCGAAGCCGGAGCATTCAGCCTACTGATTTATCCCCCCATCAGATTTAATGCCTAATTGTGAATTAAAATTGTATTTATAGGAGGCTAACTTTAAATTAATTGGTCAACATGGCTCAAGATGATTGGCTAACTAACTTAGTATGTGCTCTAAGAATTAGCCATGTGTTAAATGTGTTACATTACGAACTAACCAATTGAAAAGATGGAATTACAACAATTATTAGAAGATTACAAGAATTGTGTCTGTATGCCATAATTTGGGGTTCCTAGTAGAGGTGGGGGGAGGTGGGCATATAAGGGGAGCTTGAAACTTTTATCAAACAGGTTCACAAGTAAACAAATGTGTCATAGAGGAAGAAATATGATCACAAATAGTAGTCATTAAATTTATTTCTACAATCAAACTCAAAAATTTCCTTCTTGTTTTGTTCAAAAATTTTCCATTTAACACCACTATAATGAAAGGAGATGGGCATGATGCCATGACCTCCATCTTGGATGAAACTTTGTGAATAAGTCCTATAAACTCAATAATGTTTGACATTAGAAACCTAAAAGAATTTTCAAACCCTATAAAATCTCACAAGAAATATACAAAAGTTTTTTAGTTTTTGGGGGCTACGAGTGCAGAATAACCAACCTCTGTTAGATTTCCAGGGGCACAACCTCTTTCAATTATGATATCCATCTCATTAAACCCTTCAAGCAGCCTTTTTTGTTTCTCGTAGTAATCATTGACCTTGCATTGTTTCCCTGCAGCCAAAGAGTACAACTTTCACATTACATTCATCACTATAATAACGGACAAGGAGGTGAATGAAAGCATCCAAAGTCATCAACTATTCATGTTTCATTTTTGAAAAGAACATCAGGTATGTTAAAGAATAATAAAGCATTCATACTTTAAAACAACTGAGAACGAAAGGAAATATATGAAGTACCTAGCCAAAACTCCAACAGGAACTTCAAAGCTGTTAGGTTATCTAAAGTTATTCACTAAAGCCTTCTGACTCCATCATTCAGAAACATTGCCAATTTTGTTGTATCCGTGCATTCATATATTTACATACATAAGGATTTGTGAATGTGAAGAGGGCTTACTCGGGGCACAAAGAAGGCGGCGTAGAACGAAGGAGCCATGTTCAACATCCCTTCTTTCAGGCAATTTAGGGAACCCTTCCAGACTTATCCTCCATGACATGTCCTCTTTCTCCACGGCTGATGACAGAAAAGGCTCTGCTTTGCTCTCAATGTTTGCCTCCAGCATTATGCTTCTCACGTCTGTTGGCAAAAGAGGCTCCATTTTGCTCGCAATGTCTGCCTCCACCATGCCATCCTTCATGTCTTGAGGCAAAAGAGGATCTGTTTTGCTCTCAATGTCTGCCTCCACCATGCCTTTCACGTCTTGTGGCAAAACACACAGAATTAAACACCTCCCTATCAATAATATTTTACGTACATAAAATTTGTGAATTGGGCTTACTTGGGGTGCGAAGAGGATGGCGCGGAGTGAAGGAGCTATGTCCACCATCCCTTCTTTCAGGCAATGCAGGGAACTCTTGCAAATTCGTCCTCCATGTATTAGACGACATGTAGTTTTTCTCCACTTCTAGTGGCAATTGAGGCTTCATTTTGCTTTCAATGTTTTCCTCCACCGTGCCTTTAACGTTTAGTGGCAAACGAGGCTTCGCTTTGCTCTCAAAGTTTGCCTCTCTCTCTCTCTCCTTCTTGACATGGACAACGACGTGTCCTTTTTCTTCATAACTGGGAACAAAGGAAGCTCCATTTTGCTCCCATTGTTTCGCTCTATCTCTCCCTTACATGGCGCAGACGAATTCTCCGCCTCTGGTTGCAAAAGAGGCTCTGTTTTGCTCTCAAAGTTTGCCCCTCTCTCTCCTCTCCTTGACATAGACGACGACGTGTCCTTTTTCTCCATGTCTAGGGACAAAGGAGCCTCCATTTTTCTCCTATTGTTTCCCCCTATCTCTCCCTTCCATGGCGCAGACGAATTCTCCACCTCTGGTGGCAAAAGAGGTTCCATTTCTCCGCTTCCTCCTCTCAAAGAGACACAAAACAAAGTAAAAAGAATAAAAAACAGATTGTTGAGAGCTTTTGGGGTTTGTTTGCTACTACTCTTCTTAGTGAAAATGGGACTGAAGAGTGGCGAAAGTCCGAGTTTCACTTTATAAAACGCGGTAAACGTAATTGAGAAAAGACTAAGAAAATAGACACTATGAACTATGAAGCTTCGTTGCAAACTGAGTGTCGGCACAAAAAGTTTTGTCTTCATTTTGCATCCGGAAGGGACACATTAGTGAGTAATGCTCGTTAATAACGTAAGGAAAATTGAATACAAATCCACTATCTCAAATTTTTTGTTGCATATATCGTGATAATTTTTTTATTGTGTGTGTGTGTGTGTGTGTGTTTTTTTTTTTTTTTTGGCAATCTGGACTAAGGTTTTTAAAACAAAAGGAAAATATATATATATATATATATATATATATGTATGATTTTTATTAACTTAAAATTTAAAATCTCAAATTTTCATTCCTCGAAATTGGAAGGAATGGGAGGGAATAAAATTAGATTTAATAATTTTTTTATTAAAACTCTCAAAATACCCCTATATATTCAACCATTTATTTTAAAATATGGGTCTAATAGTAATATTGACATAAAATGATTTCATTATATTCCCTCCATGTTGCTCTCAAACAAGATTTCTTACATTCCATTCATTTTCATTCATTTCCATTCCTTTGTTTTAAAACATCCAATCAAGGTTACTTAATTCCATTCCATTTCATTCTTTTCCATTCCTTTCTCTTATTTAAATACATTCAATTCCATTCTTTTCCATTCCCTTATGATCATTCCATTCCATTTCTTTATGAACTTTCAAACAGAGTCTAAGTGCTTGGGAGTTTAAGGGAGAAGAGTTTGAGTTGTGAAATTAGCAATATATTGTACTACCCCAGCTTGAAATTTTCATAATTGTTAGAAGATCTTAAATTCAAATAAATAAAATTGTCTTCACAAACCGTTCTCATGAAATGTTACATTGCATAAAGGAAAATCAATAATTGTTAATTCATCTTAATTATCTTTTCAAATAAAATTAACTATAAAAAATAGTACAACATTTCTCAGGAATTCAAAGCGTAAGTTACCAAAAATATTTACTTTTTAATTAAAGTTATTTATAATATTTTTTGTATCATTAAAAAATATTTACAATTTGAAAATTATTCTTTTAGTTTTAAACAAACTTTCTCAAATCCAAATTTTTCTGCCCTATAGTCCAAAAGATGGCTTATGATGATTGCAACTCTTTCTATTTTTTATAAAAAAAAATTAGTCGTTAATCCGTGCGATGTACAGGAAAATTCCAAAAATAAAATATTTATGAAACATTCTAAATAGTTTTTTTTTTTAATAAAAAATTTCAAAAGTGATAGAACTCCAACGCTTGCGCTTACTTATTACATAGTTTAGAAATTGTCCTATAGGATATGTCTTGCCTATTTAACAAAAAGCATGAATTTGTTATAACACATTCGAAATCTCATTGAAGCATAGTTCATGCAACCCAATTGATGCCAGCAATTGTGAGTTGGCAAGCTCCACAATCAAATCCCTAATCCATAGTTTATGACAGGACGCTCAATAGAGCATGGCTGCCATCCACAATAGGTTTCCTTGGTAAGGAATTAATTTAGTATGGACTATAATAGGAGAATCATGAATGTCTCTAAAAATAATGCCCAAACTTGCATAATAGGTGGCTTTGAAAAAGCCCAATGCTATGTCCAGTTTTGAGATGAAGAGAAACATGATTTGCAGTTGTTGGGCTCACTTAATATTTAAGCTTATGTTTTTCAACATAGTAAAGTTTAAAGATATTTTAGGCTGGTAAATAGTTAAAGTTATTTTGGTAATAAGTGGGGTAATAATAAGGGGTAATAATAAGTTATCACTGGGAAAAAAAAGATAGAAAGAAATGTTATGTCCATAATATTTTCACAACACTTTTACAATAAATGTTTTGTCCACTTGTACTGGCAAGCACCAAAACAACCCATCGCTACCATCGAAACACCCACCGACCCAAACATCAACCCAATCGCCACCCAAACGCCAATCCAAACGAAAACCTAAACACCACCTAAATCCGACCCAAACACCACCCAAACTTTGACCCAAATGCCGACCCAAACACCTCCTTAATCTGACCTAAAAACCACCCAAACGCAGCAATTAATGACCAAATCCAAACCCCACCAAATGACCGACCCAAACTCCAACCACAGCCACCGTCCCAAACTCTCCTTTTTTTTTTCTTTTTTTCTTTTTTTTTTCTAAAAATGAAAAGTACTCCACTTTGTTTTCTTCTACCGTACTTACAGCAATCAATATCTTACTTTATTTAACATTTAGCTTTTATCTAAAGTTACGTTTAGCAAAAAGCTAGGGTCCAAATAGTGACCTCTGTCTTGCTCAAATTCTGTTTCACTATTAACATGAATACCTACTACAAAATCATAAAATGCTTCATATACTTCAGGCCAAATTAAAACCCTTATTTTTTTTTTCTCATTTCTTTGCTCAATGTACCCTTTTGGTGTGTGCATGTGAGAGTACCATAAGCTATACATGCTCCATCACTGCATTTCCCCAAATACTCATTGTATGTGAAGTTATCTGCATTAAGGTTTTACCAAATTTTTGGTATGAAGTAGGACAATGGATTAACAATTTTGACAAACATAAGAGCTAATATCTTGAACTTGTGAACCCCAGAAGGATTGAGCAGTAGCGATCTGGCAGCCTAAATGGCTGTTGCTCGACTGATAAATTGGAAGAAGATTCAAGATAACTGAAGATTGGTTGTCTAATCTATTCATTTCAAGTCATATGGCAGAACAAACACTTTTGGTAGCCACAAGAGGAGAATCAATAGTGACACCATACTAAAGAAATTAGGAAAATACCTCAAATAAAGTTATTGTTTCCATAACTTCCATAAAGAAATTGACAATAACAATAAAATGAAGGCTTGCTGCATTAGCATGACTAGAATGAAGTTTGTCCTGAAGGGTGAATCATATTATCCAAATTATTACCATCTTGCATTAAAAGAAAATGGTTGCATATCAAGGACTAGTACAAGATCAACTGTCTAATCCATCTACTAAATAATAAGAGGGATACCTCATGAATAGTGGCATTAAGCCATCAGATAGTAAATTATATAATCTGGAATCACAATAAAATTGCATCACATATAAACTAAATCAGCAACTCATTCAAATACCCTTGTGCTCTAAGAAGGCTGAGCTCTGATCATTACTACTGCCATCATCATCATTTTCATTAAATCGCAATCTTGTGTTCTGGCCTATGAGTATACTCAAAATCTATATGAACAAAAGCTCTCTCAATTTCTGGGAGTTGCTCCAGCTTCTCTTGCAGTGTCTCACCAATGTCATGCGTTTTGCTCAGAACCATGTCTTGTGGCAAAACTATGTCAACCTCCACAAAATAATGATCAAAACCAAATGTGTATGCTCTTACTGTGTCAATTTTCTTGATATCTTCATGGTGGTTCCATATCAGATAAGTTAGCTTTGCCAAAAATTCAGGTGGTGCTGCCCTTCCAATTAGTGCCAAGACATTCTCAATGACTGTCTTTGTCCATGTATTTATTGTATATAATGCTATCTGCATCACAGGTTCAACAATTCATTATAAAAAAGGATACCTTTAAGGTTTTGACTCCAAGGAGCCCATGAAAGTTCTCTCCTCAAGCCATAAATAGTGGGCAATGCACTTTAAAAACAAGAGATATAGAGTGAATGCCAATATTTTGTCATGCCAAACATGGCTGCTAGTGATTTTGATAATTTTAGGAAAAGAAAGGAAACTAATAACTTGTAAAGTAGCTGAATCCAATTTTCATTATTATTTTTGGATGAATAAAAACAACAAATGAACCCAATTAACAAAAGTATAGTAAAATAAGGTGTTTGGGGGGGGGGGGGTGTGGGGGGGAGGAAGAGATGCGTATGAACTCACTATAATAGCTCCAGTAGGATCAATCCACCAATAATATTGAATGGCCAGAACAGCTGCTCCCAAACCAATTGAATTAGTAATAACATCGAAACAATGATCTTGACTATAGGCTCTAACAATTTCATTTTTAAATCTTCGACAATAGATCACGAGCATAAACTTCACTATGGTTACAGAGACCATTATCCCAATCATCCATTTCTCCTTCTCAGGATCCTTTTCGGGCTGGCTCTGTAATCAGCACAGGAATTGAAAATTAATATTAAAGGACAAACTGATACGGTAAATGACTACAGAAAATGAAATTTTAAAATGGTCATGTTCAAATGTTACATCCGCCAACTCAGAATGTGATATAACAGTCTTATACATTTAGGTAGTAGCTCAAAACCAATGTAATCCATTTCATGAAGTACCAAGAACTAAGGTCAAACTTGACATCAGAGTTCTGGCAAGACATCAAGAAGGGAGCTAATTTTCTTACTCTTCTCCAAAGCCAACTTTGATTAAAGGCGTAAATACACTTTTAGTCCCTACATTTTGACTTTTTTCTATTTTAGTCCCTACATTTTATTTTTACCATTTTTAGTCCCTAAACCAATTAACGCTCTTCATTTTGATCCTTTCTGGTAGCCCACTCCCGGAATTTGCTTAGGTGGCAGCCGGAAGAATTAAAATATTATAAAAATGCCACGTCATCCATACACATTAGCATATATATTAATAAAAAATTAATTTATTAATTTTAACTAAATAATAAAATTAAAATTAAAAACAAAATTAAAAAAACCAAAGCTTCCACCTATTGCATTTGTGAAGCCCTATTGCATCTGTGAACCCAGACCAAAGCTTCCATCTCTTGTGAACCCAGGCAACGACGATGGCTCCAGGCAGCCTTGGAGGCCACGGTGACGGCTTCAGGTGGCCTCGATGGCCACGGCGATGGCTTCAGGTGGCCTCGATGGCGGTGGTTTAGAGAGAATACTTGATCTCGGTCTCCGTCTCGGCCACAATGGAGCTCGCCGGTCTCGGCCTTTGTCCCAGTCTTGGCGGCCACGGCAACGGCTTCAGGTGGCCTCGATGGCCACGGCGACGGCTTCAAGTGGCCTCGATGGCGGTGGTTTAGAGAGAATACTTGATCTCGGTCTCCGTCTCGGCCACAATGGAGCTCGCCGGTCTCGGCCTTCGTCCCGGTCTTGGCCACAATGGCGCTCGCCGATCTTGGCCACTGTCTTGGCGTGGGTTTGTTGACAGATCGGTGGGTTTGGTGGGTTTTTGAGCTAAAGATCGATGGGTTTGGATGGCGGCTTAGGGTGATTTTGGAGTGGCGGCTTGGGGTTTTGGTGGACAGGGAAGGATCTTGCGGCGACGCTCTTCTTCAGTCCCAGCGAGTCCACCTCCACCACCGAAGCGGCGGCTTGTTGTGATCTCTGTTTTTTTTTTTTCATTTGTGTTGTTGTAATCTGGGTTTGAGTTATTGGTTGCTGGGTTTGTGTTTTTGTAATCTGGGTTTAAGTTTTTGTTTTTGTTGCTGGGTTTGTGTTCTTGTAATATGGGTTTTAGTTCTTGTTGCTGGGTTTGTGTTCTTGTAATCTGGGTTTGAGTTTTTGTTTTTGTTGCTGGGTTTTTGTTCTTGTAATCTGGGTTTTAGTTTTTGTTGCTGGGTTTGATTGGGAAGAACAACAAGGTGTAATTTTAGTCCCTATATTTCTTTTTTGAAGAACATGTTCTTCATGATGACTAGGGGAAGAACATGAACATGATGAAGAAGAAGATGAACTAGAATTCTTTTTTAATTTAATTAATTTAATTTTTTTACAGATCTGTTTTTAATTTTTTTATTTAGTTAAATTAATAAATAATTTTTTTTAATTTATAAGCTGACGTGGCAGTTTTAATAATAAAATAAAATTTATTTTTATTATTTTAATAGTCTGACTGTCACCTAAGAAAATTCCGGGAGTGGGCTACCAGAAACGATCAAAATGGAACGCGATAATTGATTTAGGGACTAAAAGTGGTAAAAATAAAATGTAGGGACTAAAATGAAAAAAAGTCAAAATGTAGGGACTAAAAGTGTATTTATGCCTTGATTAAAATATGTCCCAGTCTAGCCATGCTCACTGCTGCCTTCTGCATCCTAATCTTAGATCAGGACACGTGAGATAAAAGTTGCATACCTGTGCAATTAATTGCCGAACAGACTCAAGCAGAATTTGTAACCCAAAAGTTGCCATTACTGAAGCAAAAACAACGATTCCCTGCAATTGCAAGCTAAATTAGTAAAATATTTTTTGCAATAAAGCACGTGTTGTAGTTGTAACGAAAAGTTGAAACACAGTCTATGATGCGATTATTGGCACGCCTTGAGTCTACATCATCGTAAGTCATAATCACTCTTGAACCTACATTCAAACTCTACGCGGAAAACCAATACTATTTCTTCCGAAGAGTAGATTATTTGACTACTTTTCCATTTGATTCCTGAACTTTTTATTCCTAAGACTAGATTGTGTCTATTCACTGCAGTTTCTAACTAACCAATTGCCCCAAACCAATGGTATTTGTTTATAAACTCAGAAGACCCTAAGATCAACATTTAGACAACAAAATGAGAGCCTAAACCATGGACCTGATGAAATAATTAGTCTTGCAATACATTAATCTCAGACTTCTTGTAATAGAATAAACTGTAGCATGACACCATGAAATGTCTATTTGTTGCTTTTGCCTCTAGCATTTGTGGAATAAGACATAGCTGAGCCAATAGTAGTAATGATGGAATAGCATTTCAGTTTATTTCCCTCGTTGATTGCAAAAAGAATTGATGAAATCAGGGAAAAGGAGAAATAAAAACATAAAATCTCAACTTCTTTGGGGTTAACTTGTTTAATTAGTTTAAGATGCATAATTTTCACTCTAGCAACTTCTGACCAACCAAATGATCCACAGATACAACACTAAACAAGTACACATGAATGCTCATTATCAGCTTCAACAACCTAAATCCATCAGAATCTGAATTTCCAAAGAATTATTCGATTGGATGACTTACCACTGGCTGCATCCGGCTCTTTCCAATTGGATAATGATACAGGTTTGGGTTTCTCATGGCTTGGGCTGTGAACCACAATATAAACCCTGACAAGAGATCAAAGAGTGAATCCAATGTTGTGGCAATAACCGCCAATGATCTGCTCTGAATAGAAATATAGATTTTTGCCACAAAGAGCACGATGTTAGCTATGTTTGATATATAGATCGCCATCCTCTCTCTCTTCGCAAGCTGCTGCATCTCAGCCTGAGAATAATAATGTGCAAAAAGATTAACAATGAAAAAATATCCGTTTCTTATTTCTAGGAAACATGAAAGATTTTAGCTGAGATGATATAGTATGGTTTTTCTTTTTTGGGCGGGGAGGCACAAGGAGGCATATGATGACAGATTGAAATTTTCATTAAACATTTCATATAATAAAAATGTGTCATAGAGAAACAAAACATGAACACAAATAGTAGTCATTTGATATTATTTATGCAACCAAACTCAGAAAATTGTTCTCCAATTTTGTTCCACAAGTTGTCATTCAAAATCATCAAGTTGAACACAACCAACCTGTGTTAGATTTCCAGGCATATGACCCTTTTCAGCCAAGGTCTCCATCTCAGTAAACCCTTGAAGGAGTCTTTCTTGTTTCTTATAATAAGCAGCAACCTTGCTTCGTTTCCCTGCAGTCAAAGTAACAAGTTTCACATTATGTTCATCACTAGTCAAATTGAATTATTGAAAGCATTCAAAGTCGTCCTATTTTGATATTTCATTTTCCAAAAGACCCAACATCAAGTATGTTAAAGAGTAACAATCCATTGAATTATTATGACATTATTGAAGTCTATTCTATAGTTTCTCTCTTTATGTATCATCTCCAAAGAATGTGAAAGGAGTTATTCCCGAAAGCCGTATGACTCCATCATTCACAAATTTTAAGTGCAGGAATTATAGAATGTCCCTTGCTGGTGAATTGAAATTCCCAAAAAACATCTAACAAGAATAATTTGCTTCAAACAGTAAGGGAAAAAGATCATAAATTTATCTATTTTCTTTCTTAATGTATTTATTTCTATTGTGGTTGTTATCCTAACAAATTTGGGAATAGGGATGTGAACACTCAACATTCAACAATCAATTCATGAGCATTAAAAATTTCAGGATCATATTTGCTGGAAATTTCCTAGTGAGTTTTGGATTTGATGGCAATCATGCTCCATTTCAGCTATTGTGAAAGTCCATAGATTGGGCACCTAAAAGATCCCTGCCCAATATTAATAAGTGAATCCTGAACACTCCCTTGAACTTGAAGGGATAAAAAACTTATCATTGGGTCAATAGACTTTTTTGGATAATTCGATAATTGGAGAAAGATAATTTGAAAGGGTTTTCTGTTAAGGATGTCAAAAAGTGCCAGTTGAATTATAACATTTTTTAGCCATTGGGACAATAGCCCCTTTTTTCACAAAACTTACCATTGTTACCAAGCCAAAATCAGATCATGCACTGAAATGAAAAGAACATCTTTGAAATTTGTACTTTGTTCAAAGAAATTGGTAACTCGACTGGTTTATAATTATTGAAAATTAAATTAGTAACTCGCCCGAGTCAACCAAGTTATCAAGCCAAAAATCAGATTTACAACAAACAAAGAAACCAATGAGTCAGATGAGTCAACTCAGTTATGAAGCCAAAAATTAAATTACATACTTTACATTAAACAAGAACATTTATGTCCTTTTATTTTTGCTACATAGTTCTTAAATCTGGATTAGGATCCAGTGCGCCACGTGCAATTACCCCTCACTTCTCATACAATTTTTTTTACTTTCATTTTAACTTTTTTTTTTTTATATTCAAAGATTAAGATTGACAGTTACTTTTTTAAAAACGAATATGGAATTCCAAAAATAAAATAACTTTCATTCTAATATTGGCATGTCTTGGCCAAACACTAATATACTTAAAGTAATTGAGTAAAATCATGCTTACTAAAAATAAAAATATATTTTGCTAGTAAAATTTTTTTTAAAATGAAAAAAATTAATTTTTTTTAAAATGAAAAAAATTAATTTTTAGACATTTTTTATACTAAAAGATAGAAAAAAAAAACCATTTAAAACATTAATAAAATAGAAGTCAATAGATGTTGAAAAAAAAATTAATAGGTCTTTGATTCCTTAAAAAAAAAAAAAAAAAAACCTCTCCATATTTTGTAGTAATGCAATTTTTATCACCATAATATATTCATGAATACATTAATATACTTATTTATTCCAATCAATACAAGTTAATCAATGGTTTTTTTTTTTTTAGTATATTAATTTGATCATTTATGTTTTGAAATATAATATAATAATAATTTTTTTTTTAAATTATAAGCCCATCAAGACTCCATTAAAATAGTTTATAAACAATCCATTAGGCTCAACTTAGTAGCTCAGCTCTCTAAAAACAAAATAGACATTACTCAACAGCGCAGGAAACCCAGCCCAATCGGCCCATGGACCAAGAAAAAGAGGGGCCGGGCCGGCCCATTGCTGACCCTTAGAATCATGAAAGAATGGTCACTGCTTACTTGGGGCATGAAGAAGGGTGCGGAGAGTGAAGAAACCATGTTCTCTCTCTCTTCTTTCAGCCAGTGCTGGGAACTCATGCACACTGAGCCTCCAAGACCCAGATGACATTTCACTTCTCGCTGCTGTTTCAACATCTTGTGGCACTAAGTTCTCTCTTCTGCTGCTCTCATGCCTCACATTCATGCTATTCCCACCCTCTTCCATGATGAGCTCTCTCTCTCTCTCTCTCTCTCTGTGACACAAAGAAAAACAAGACTTCGTAGCTTTCTATGTTTAGCTTGGGATTTTGTTATTGTGTCGCAAAAACCTAGGAAAGTTACTTTAAAACACACACGCAAAGAAGTACAAGACTGAACCCTTCTGTGTAGAGCTTTTGTTAATGACACACGAAAACATGGGAAAGTTAAACTTTCATAGATAGCAAGTTTAGTATTGTGTCCCACTTGAGTCTTCACTCTGAGATTAAGAATTTGTAAAGAAATGGGCTAGGCATGAATAGTAATAAAAGAATAGAATTCCATAAAATATAGAAGAAAGGAATAAGTTAAAGTTATCGATCACAGAACAGTAGACATCTTCAAACTTACAAAATGATGAGTGTAAAGTAAAAGCGGCTTCCGCCATCATAAATTGTTTCTTTCCAGGGGCGTGCGAAACGTGATAAACGTTACTAGTATACTTACCATTATTATTTTTTTTTTAAGAAACAAATACATGCCACAAGAAAAAATGAATGAAATTCTAATTGAAAGATACACCATAAACTCCACTCAAAAGCTATAAATTCTTTTATTTTTTTTATAGGAAATTGGGAAGTCATCATTTCATGTGCTAATTACAGACCCAGCCTAAGCACTTGCATCCGAGGATGCATACCAGTCATTTATATCCTAAAAATCTACTTTATCTATTTTACTATTCTATTTAACAACTCACCCAACATTATCCCAGTTTCTATTTTTACATATAACTTATTAAAATAATATAAATTACAACATTAAATAATATAAACAATTCAATTACCCCAAAGAGAGAGAGAATAAATTTTATTATTTTGTGTTTATGAATTTGTGAACGGCAGGTTGTAAATATAAGTACCTACTGTTCATGGATGTTTATAATTTTTAGATATACATGTTGGAGCACTTTTTGGGGTGGAGGGGGTGTTTACCCTCCCAATGCTAGTGCTCATGAGAAGTCATCATTATTTAGCATGAGATTAACACAAAAACACACCATAAACTCCAAATTAAAATATGTCTGAGTCCAGCTCCAGCCATGCATGCTCACTGCCATCTATATAATATTAATATATCCTTAACTTAGTTCGGAGCACATGAGATTAAAGTTGAATACCTTTGAAATGAATTGTCGACCAGACTCGAGCAGATTATTATTTAGCATGCCTTTGGTACAAAGTCATAGTCATTCTTCAACATACATTCAAAATCAATTCTATTTACTCCCAAGCGTAGTTTATTTGACCGCTTCTCCAACTTAATTTTTATTCCTAACACTAGATCGTGTCTACTCGTAGTTGATACAAGGAAAAAGCCAATGGTGAATGGTCCCTTGCTTTTTCTAATATAATTTAACAAACTTGCCCCAAAAAACTCAGTAGACCCTGAGCCCAATATATTTCGATAACAAAATGAGAATCTAAGTGTGCATTTGGGAGGATCTAAATGTGCATTTGGGATTAGATAATTTGGAATTAGATTATAAGCCAACTTTTAACTTCTTCTTTTCTTTTTTTTCTATGGTTTGGGGTCTCACACGGGTCCCGCAATAGATGAACTTTTTTTTCCATTTGTAGGTTATTTTTGCGGGTTCCACTTTATAGTTTTTCCTCAAAATGTCAAGTACTTTTTGCTTATTATGAATTTGTGTGTCTCACTCTACTTTTTTTTTTTTTTTTTTCCTACAATACTTTCAGCAATTAATCATCTTATTTTCTTTAGTATGTTTTTATCTAAAATACTTTTAAAATACAGTATCTACAATACTAAATGATTGTCTTCATTCTGCTTTTATCTACAATACTTTTAAAATACAGTACTTTCAGCAATCAATCATCTTATTTCCCTTAAACTGCTTTTATCTACAATACTATTAACAAAAAGCTAAGGGTCCAAATAGATGATCTATGCGCTACACAAATTCCATTTCGCTGTTAAAATGAATACCTACTGCCAAATCATAAAATGCTTCATACACTTCAGGCCGAAAAAGAATACCCTTATTTTCTCATTTCTTTGCTCAAAGTACCCTTTTGGTGTGTATATGTGGGAGTACCAAAAGCTATACGTGCTCCATCACTCATTTCCCCAAATACTCATTCTATGTGAAGTTATCTGAATTATGGTTTTACTAAATTTTTGGAATGAATTAACTCAAATAAAGTTATTGCTTTCATAACTTCCTTAAAGAAATTGACAAGAACAATAAAATGAAGGCTTGTTGCATTAGCATGGCCAGAATGAAGTTTGTCCTGACCGGTGAACTCATATTATCCAAATTATTAGCATCTTGCATTACAAGAAAAATGGTTGCATATCAAACGTCTAGTACAAGATCAACTGTCTAATGAAGCTCCATCTACTAAATAATAAGAGGGATACGTCACGATTAGTGGCATTAAGCCATTAGATGGTAAATTCCATAATCTGGCATTACAATAAAGTGCATCACATATTAACTAAATCAGCAACTCATTCAAATACCGTTTTGCTCTGGAAAGGCTGAGTTCTGATCATTACTATTGTCATCATATCATCATTTTCATCAAACCGCAATGTTGTGTTCTGGTCTATGAGAATATTCAAAATCTATATGTACAAAAGCTCGCTCAATTTCTGGGAGTTGCTCAAGCTTCACTTGAAGTGACTCACCGATATTATGAGCTTTGTTCAAAAGCATGTCTTGTGGCAAAACTATGTCAACCTCCACAAAATAATTTGAACCAAAAGTGTATGCTCTTACTGTGTCAATGTGCTTGATATTTTCATGGTGGTTCCATATCAGATATGTTAGCTTTGCCAAAAATTCAGGTGGTGCTGTCCTTCCAATTAGTGCCCAGACATTCTCAATGACTGTCTTCGTCCATATATTCATTGTATATAATGCTATCTGCATCACAAGTTCAATAAATCATTATAAAAAGATAGATTAAGATCAACTCCAAGGAGCCAATCACAAATAGTGTCCATTTCACTTTGAAAATGAGAGATATAGAGTGAATACCCATATTTTGTCATGGCTGCAAGTGATTTTGATAATTTTAGGAAAATAAAGGAAATTGATAACTTGTATGGTAGCTGAATTCAATTATCTTTATTATTTTTGGATAAATAAAAACAACAAATGCACCCAATTATCGAAAGTATAGTAGTAAAAAAAAAATAAATAAATAAATAAAGGAGCGAAGAAGAAAGAAAGCAAAGAAGAAGAAGAGCTGCATATGAACTTACTATAACAGCTCCAGTAGGATCAATCCACCAATAATATCGAATGGCCAGGACGGCTGCTGCCAAACCAATTGAATTAGTAATAACGTCGAAAAAATGATCTTGAGCATAGGCTCTAATAATTTCATTTTTAAATCTTCGACAATAGACCATGAGCATAAACTTCACTATGGTTACACAGACCATTATTCCAATCATCCATTTCTCCTTCTGAGGATCCTTTTCAGGCTGGGTCTGTAATCAGCAAAGGAAATGAAATTAATATTAAAGGAATTACTGATACAGTAAACGACTACAGAAAACAAAACTTAGAACAGTCATGTTTAAATGTTACATCCACCAACTCAGAATGTGATCTAACAAGGATCTCATACATTTAGGTAGTAGCTCAAAAGCTATGTCATCCCTTTCATGAAGTACCAAGAACCAAAGTCACATTGGACCTCAGAATTCAGACAAGACAGAAAGAAGGGAGTTAATTTTCAAACCCTTCTCAAAGCCAACTTTGATTAAAATATGTGTGAGTCTAGCCATGCTCACAGTCATCTACATCCTTAACATAGATCGGAGCATGTGAGATAAAAGTTGCATACCTGTGCAATGAATTGTCGACCAGACTCGAGCAGAATTTGCAATCCAAGAGTTGCCATTACTGAAGCAAAAACAATGATTCCCTGCAATCTCAAGCTAAATTAGTAAAATATTTGTTGCATTAAAGCAAAGTGTTGTAACAAAAAGTTGAAACACAGTCTGGCTGTATATGATGTGATTATTAGCATGCCTTGGGTCTGCATCCCTGTAACTCATAATCACTCTTGAACCTACAGTCAAATATATGCTCAAAACCAATGCCATTTGTTCCAAAGAGAGTAGATTGTTCAGCCACTTTTCCAACTAATCCCTGAAATTTTTATTCCTAAGACTAGATTCTGTATATTCACTGCAGTTTCTAATTGAACAAATTTGACCAAAACCAATGCTATTTGTTTTTAAACACAGTAATAGACCCCAAGCTCAACATTTCAGTAACAACATGAGAGCCTAAAGCATGGACCTGATGAAATATTTAGTCTTGAAATAAACTGTGGCATGACATCACGAAATGTCTATCTATTGCTTTTGCGTCTAGAATTTGTGGAATGATACATAGCTGAGCCAATAGTACTAATGATGGAATAGCATTTCAGTTTATTTCCATCATTGATTACAGAAAGGTTTGATGAAATCATGAAATGGAGAAATAAAAACATAAAATCTTGACTTCATTGGGGTAATTTTTTTTTAAAATAAAGTTTAAGATGCATAATATTCACTCCACCATCTACAGAAGCAACACTAACCAAGTACACATGAATGCTCATTATCAGCTTCAACAACCTAAATCCATCAGAATATGAATTTTCAAAGAATTATTCAATTGGATGACTTACCACTGGCTGCATCCGGTTCTTTCCAATTGGATAACGATACTGGTTTGGATTTCTCATGGCATGGGCCGTGAACCACAATATAAAGCCTGACAAGAGATCTAAAAGTGAATCCAATGTTGAGGCAATAACTGCTAATGATCTGCTCTGAATAGAAACATAGAGTTTTGCTGCAAAGAGCACGACGTTAGCCAGGTTTGATACATGGATAGCCATCCTCTCATTCTTTGCAAGCTTCTGCAACTCATCCTGAGAATAATAATGTGCAAAAAGATTAACAATGAAAAAAATATTGGTTTTTCATTTCTAGGAAACAAGAAAGATTTTAGCTGTGATGAGATACTATGGTTTTTTTTTTCCCTTTTTGGTTTGTGTGTTTTGGGTGGGGGGGGGGGGGGGGGGGTGTGGTCACTAGATGGTATAGATGAAAGATTGAACTTTTCATTAACCATTTCATATGATCGAAAATGTGTCATTGAGAAACAAAACATGAACACAAATAGTAGTCATTTGATATTATTATGCAACCAAACTCAAATTAAAATTATTCTCCCATTTTGTTCCACAAAGTTGTCATTCAAAATCATCAAGTTGAACACAACCAACCTCTGTTATTCCAGGCATATAACCATTTTCAGCCATGGTCTCCATCTCCGTATACCCTTCAAGGAGTCTTCCTTGTTTCTCATAATAATCAGCAACCTTGCTTCGTTTCCCTACAGTCAAAAGTACCAAGTTTCACATCATGTTCATTATCAGTCATGAATAAGGAGGTAGCATTCAAAGTCATCAAATATTGATGTTCCATTTTCCAAAATAACCCAACATAAATTATGTTAATGAGTAACAATACATTGAATTATTATGATATTAGAACTCCAAGCATAACACAAAAGGCCATGTGTGAAGTCTATAGTCACTCTCTTTATGTATCATCTCCAAAGAGCATATTATAGAATGTCCCTTGCTGGTAAATGAAAGTTCCCAAAAAGCATCTAACTAGAATAAATTCTCTTCAAAATTCAAGGCCAAAAGATCAACGGTTTATATTTTTTTCTCCATCTATTTATTTCCTTGTGTGGTTGTTGTGGTAACGAAATTGGGATGTCAAAATTCAACAATCAATTCATATGCATCAATAATTTCAGAAAATTTTCCTAGTGAAAGTTTTGGATTTGATGGCAATCATGCTCCACTTCAGCTATTGTGGAAGTCCATAGATTTTTCACCTAAAAGATTTCTTCCCAATATGAAAATTGAATCCTGACCAATCTCTAGAAGGGATGCAAAATTTACCATGGGGTCTATAAACCCAATTGCGCCTTTTTTTTTTTTTTTTTTTTTTTTTTTCACTAAACAGAGTTAAGAAACCATTGGATCAGTAACTCGGTTAAGTCAACTTCTAATTGTCAAGCCCAAAATCAGTAACTTGGCCGAGTCAACTCAGTTACCAAGCCAAAAAAAAAAAAAAAAAATCAGATCATCAAACAAAAGGAACATCTTTGAAGTTTGTACAAAAAATTTAGTAACTCGTCCGAGTCAACTCAGTGATCAAGCCAAAAATCAGATTACATATCTTACATTAACAGAGAACATCTGTGTCCTTTTTTTATTTTTCTTCTTGGTAAATTGTTCATGAATCTTGCTTAAGAAAAGAAAGAATAAGGAATTTGAAGAAAAAAACAAAAAAAATGTTACTTTCATTCTAGTATTGGCATGTCCTGGCCATTATAAAATTGTTGGTCATTCTAGTATTGGCATGTTCTTTAGGATAATATCATTATATTATTATCAGTACATAAATATATTGATAAAAAAAGTTTTATCTTCCTTTTTTTTTTTTTCCCAAGTACAATTAAATTCAATTATATGGTTAATCACTCGAAACAACTACACTTTTGAACTCAATTATATGGCTAAAGAATTGCTAATATGTTCTCTCTCTCTCTTATATATATATATATATATATATATATTCATGAAAGAAGACTTACTTGGGACATGAAGAAGGCTGCTGAGAGTGAAGAAACCATGTTCACCACCATCTCTTCTTTCAACCAGTGTAGGAAACTCTTGCACACTGAGCCTCCAAGACCCAGATGACATGTCACTTCTGGTTGCCGATTCAACATCTTGTGGCACAAAATTCTCTCTTCTGCTCTCATGGGTTACCTCCATGCTATTTCCACCCTCTTTCATGATCACCTCCTCTCTCTCTCTCTCTCTCTCTCTCTCAGACACAAAGGAAAAACAAGCCTGCGTACCCCTCTATCTTTATTGAGCTCGAGCCTTTTGTTAATGAATCACAAAAAAACACACACAAAGAAACAGTACAAGACTGCACTGCAGTTCGATCCCTTTCTATGTTGAGCTTGAACTTTTGTTATTTGATACACAAAAACATGGGGAAGTGTTACATAAATAACAAGTTTTAGTACAGATTCTTCACTGCAAAGGATGAGAATTTCTAAAGAAATGGGCTACATGGACTATAATAAAGGAATAGAATAGCGGCATAAAATAGAAAGCAAAGAATAAATAAGCTTAAGTTATCGATCACAATTGACATCTTTTTCGAACTTGCACAGATATTTCCTACCGACTAACAACGAAAAGTTAAAGCAAAACTTCAACGTGGTGCGTTATCATAATAAAGATTGCGTGTGTAAAGTGTCGCTTTGGTCGACGCTGCACAGGGGGTGCCTTCGGCGTGGAGGAAACGTGTATTTTTCAATAAATTTTCTCACACTTATTATATGAACGATTATGTATGATATCTATATTTTTCAGATAATGTTCACGTTTAAATCTTGAAAGTGATAGTGTGCACGGGTTAATGAGTATTTGATAATTAGGGGTGTCTATAGCCCGCCAAACCTAATTCACCCGGGGGATCCGACCACACTTAAACTGAACTCGATCCAATTTGACGACTGCTGGTCTCCACATTCAAAATCCGACCCACCCGATTCAACCAATGAACCTAGTTAAATCCAATGGAGATCCACAGAATCCGATGAGATCTTTGATAAATTACATGTTCTTTATACTCCTAATACATATATCAAATTTTGTGCCAATCAGATATTATTTATTATAAGATCTATTAACTTATATTTTATGCATAATTTTAAAAAAAAAAACTTGTAATTTAAAAATTTTATTGATGGCATAACTATTAATATTTAATTTTCTAAAAATGAAACCATTGAGGATATAAGAGAGAAATGTAATTCAATTGTAGATTTTCAAAATTCTCTTTCAATAAAGAAATATTAAGTAAGGTTACAGTCTACGGCTATAACAAATTTTGTAACTATATTTTGTCCTTTTTTTTTTTAAATAAACGTTAATACATCACATTTCCTATATTTTATATCCTTCCTTTTATTTTTCTTTTGGTTACAATTTTCCATATAAATCAACAAGAGCATCTAAGGAAACAAATTTCTCAATTTACTGATCCTATGTAGAAAATTATTGAGCTCCGTTCAGTACAAATACTAATTAGTATACGTTAAAATAAAATAAAATACTAATTAGTACACATTAAAAAAAAAAAAAAAAACTCCTCTAAAAAAAAAAATACTAATTCCAAGAGTCCGAGTAATTCCTGGCCCCACCGTAGCTGCTTTCTTTCTTTCTGTTTTTTAAATACAGATAAGTAGTTGACAAAAGACAATAAAGTGGAAGGATATTTAAGTAATTTCACGAAAAGAGAGCATTTTTCCTCTACTTTTTTTTTATTGTGAGAAACCCCCATCTCATCCATTTTCTTTCCGATTTTTGCTTGTGAACTAAACATCCTCCACTTTTTTTTTTTTTTTTTTTTTTTAAGTTTTTTATCTATTTACTTTTCACCCAATAATATAAGCTACTTAATTAAGATTGGGTGAAGTTTGGGTCTAGTGTTAAGTTGCATTAGACCTGTTGAAATAATAACATGTATTCACTTTAAAACATATATCACTATCTCAATAGGTCTAGTGCACTAAATACACTGAACTTAGACCTCACTCATTAAAATTGGTCAATTTATCGAGATGAAAGAAAGTTAGGACTCAGATTATCTACCATCTTTATCTCCAGAATGTGGATAGAAAATTTGGAAATAGAAAAGGACCCCAATAGTCCAATACCCACAAGAGAATACTTTGTTTTTTTTTTTTTTTTATATATATACTGATTTTATTTTATTTGTTTAAAGTTTAGAAAGTGATATGTGTTGAAAGGAGAGAATAAATGTAGCATCAATTTGATATGATAATAATTGTTGCGATGTGCAGGAACCAACCGCACCTGATCGATATAGCCAAAGTCTTAACTGACCGACAATAGAATATATATTATTATCTCAATAGATTTAGTGCATTAAATGCATTGAACTTAAGCCTCACCCATTAAAATTGGTTAATTTATTAAGACAAAAGAAAGTTAGGACTAGATTATCTACCATCTTTATCTCCAGAATGTGGATAGAAAATTTGGAAATAGAAAAGGACCCCAATAGTTCAATACCCACAAGAGAATACTTTTTTTTATATTTTTTTATACTGATTTTATTTTATTTTTTTAAAGTTTAGAAAGTGATATGTGTTAAAACGAATAAATGTAGCATCAATTTTATTAGAAAAAGTTTATTAGTTAATATAATAATAATTGTTGCGATGTGCAGGAACCAACCGCAACCGATATAGCCAAAGTCTTAACTGACCGACAATAGAATATATACTAATTATGACGTGGTTGATGTCGATCGTTAGTGGAAAAACCAAATTATACTACGTTTTATATAGATTGGCCAAACGCAATAGAATAGTCGAGCTGAGCTGATATCACCGACCATGGCTGGAGAATGCATTGCAGTGCAGCTTGGGAAGCAGAGAATCGAAAAATGGACCATGTCGGCTCCGCAGGAACAACATATTGCACACCTCTAATTGTTGGGATGAATGTCACGTCACTAATAACATATATACAATTTAAAAAAAAATTGTTTTGTATTTAAAAGTCGATACATTAGAGCATTTGTTAATAGGTTTTTTAAAGAAATTTTGATAACGATTTTATGAGAAATATAAAAAGTTGTCAAAAAATTAGTTACTTCTGTATTTTTTTATAAAAATTTTTTTAAAAAATTTTTTAAATTAATACTCTTAAGCTATTCGTTAACTTTTCCCGTATAAAAGTTATGTACGAAAATTTTCTGCATTTTATCTAAAATCAAAAAAAATTTAGTTATCATGTATTTTATGTCAAATATAAACTAGTTTGTTGTGACAATATGTATATGAGAATAGTAAAATTTAAAATTTTGATTTTGGAAGGAATGTAGTTTGTTGTGACAATATGTATTCTATTGTTGCCTAATATGATTTTGTGGTTTATCACTCACAGTGAACCACATATGATAATTATAGCAAATGGTGTTGAAAATGGTATGATCCTAGAATTTGTGAGATAAATATAATAGTTTTTCATCTTGTAACAATAAGATAGATTGATTAATTTAGATGAATAATACTTCAAATGTTGTTTTACGAATAATTGCTCTTTATCAATAGAACAAGACAACAGTTAGTCCCCTACTCTACAAGATATTTTACCAATTGAACTTGAGTTGACTTGAACCCACAATATTGCTTGGATTCAAATTCTATTAGATGTGTATTAAAAATAATAAATCTATCCAAAAAATGCAAAGTTGTACACAGACAATTTTTCTTTCTTGAAAAATAATAAAACCAACTACTCATCAAAGGTAATAAATATTGTGGAAATAATACTCCTAAGCACCAAACTTTCTATACCATGATGCCGTGGTATATGTTGCTGCCAACTAAGATCTTGGGTGTAACACCCCATAATTTTATTACTAATTTATTTGATATACATGTATTTATAAAGAGGAGGCATACAATTAAATGGATTTAATTGATTTTGGTCTAAGATATTTAAATAAGATAATTAATATGATATAAAAAGCTCAAGAGAGATGGCATAAGTGAATAAATGGGTATTGATAAGCTTAAAAACCCTAACCTTTTATCCTTGAACTTTCCGTACATATAAATAAGAGATTTCCCCTCTTTTAGGGTCACCACACAATTTTCTTGATTATTTTCTCTGCAGCTGTGCCTGTGAGAATCAGGTCAGCCCGCCCCTCGTCATTACTTGGGCTCTTTTATTTACTTGACACTTATCAAGCTTCTATATGGTTTAAGGGTTAGTGATATCTCCCACATCTAGAAGAGAGAATATTTATGTAAATTTAGTCTTTATGCCCACAGATCATAGGTTGGTAGGCGTGGACCTGGGCAATCTAATTTTGTCACCATGCTAATGGGAAAAAGGTGCTTTATGGTTACTATATAATTATACTTATCTAACTAAGTTCACCACCACTTTGTCATCTACGCACATATCATTGTTCAAATATTTCGTCCAGACTTTATCATTTATGTTTTGCCGCATCAAGGGAATAATCGACTATGTTAATGTGATGGCTAGACCTATAATGACATGTTAGAGTTCCCTAGAGCTGCAGTACATTCATGCCGATTAATAGATAGTGAAAATCTGTGCAATAGAACAATTTGATCAAAGATGAAAGTAAATTGGATATTTAAGTAAATGAATGGAAAATTTTAGAAATATCAGTGTAGTCCAGAATTATACTGTTAAGCATAAAAACTGATTTTTAAGTGGGAAATTTGTGAAAATTGATGGACCTATATTTTGTACGAAAATTTTATTTATTTTATCTAAAATCAAAAAAGTTTTAGTTAACATGTATTTTATGTCAAATTAAAACTAGTTTGTTGTGACAATATGTATATGAGAATACTAAATTTTAAATTTTGATTTTGGAAGGAATATAGTTTGTTGTGACAATATGTATTCTATTGTTGCCTAACAAGATTTTGTGATTTGTCAACCATATATGATAATTATAGCAAATGGTGTGGAAAATGGTATGATCCTAGAATTTGTGAGATAAATATGATAGTTTTTCATCTTGTAACAATAAGATAGATTTAAGATAGATTGATTAATTTAGATAGATAAGACTTCAAATGCTAATCTACAAATAATTACTCTTTATCATTAGGACAAGACAACAATTAACCCTCCTATTCTACAGGATATTTTATCAGATGGACTTGGGCTAACTCGAACCCACAAATTGCTTGGATTCAAAATCTATTAGATATGTACTAAAAACAAAAAACAAATATATATATCATAACCATGCAAAGTTGTACATGGACGATTTTTCTTTCTTGAAAAATAATAAAACCAATTTCTCAACAAAAAATAATAATAATAATAATAATAAAACCAACTACTTATCAAAGGTAAGGTTGAAATAATTCTCCTAAGCACCAAACTTTATTGAACCATGATGTCTGGTGGTATATGTTGCTGCCATCAAGGTCAAACGTTGTGTCAGAACTCTCTTTTTTTTTTTTTTTTTTTTTTTTTCTCCTTTGTGCGTGTCTTTGTTGTTAATAAATAAATAAATAAATAAATAAGAAGGTAACATTGGATGGCATGATATGAGTTCTCAACTATCGTTTAATTATCTTAGACTTAAAGGTCTGATTGGATAACGCTTATTTTGTTGAAAACTGAAAATAATAAAAAATTTACTGTTCACTCTTGGTGCACTGTTCACATGCCTTGGTGCACTGTTCATGGCTTGTGAACAGTGCACCAAGAGCTAGTCTTAAAAAAAAAAAACGTGAAAATGTATATGTGGAAAGCGCAAAACGCACTTTTTAAACGCTGCTTTAAGATGTGTTTAGATACCTCTTATTTTACTGAAAACTGGAAATACTGTAGTAAAATAATTTTTAAATATGTAAATAGTACCATTAGATCCATTTTTAATAAAAATTTTGTTAAAAAAAAAAAAAAAAAGGCTTGTAAGTCTCGTAAATAATACATAGGACCCACTGCAAAACTGAAACGCACTTCTTAAAAAAAAAAAAAAAAATGCTAAAACGCTCGTTAGTATCCAAACGGCTACTAAGGTATTTGTATTTGGGTCAAATTGTATATAAAATCGTCAACCAAACCGAATATAGTAGGTTATGGGTTCTTGACTTTGAAACCGAATATGCTTCTTTGTACGACCACTGGAACTTTAAGGTGACTATAAGATTTTCACCATTTGTAAAGGAATTAGGAATTTTTGGCTTGGTGTGCTGGTGAGGACTTTGCTTGGCATCTCGGTTGTTTGTGGCCCCACCTGATAATGAATGGTGGCCATTTGGACCTTGTCTACAATGGTGATGGAGATATTTCAACTTTTTGGACGTATATATCTTGCTAAACATATTTAGACCATTTTCAAGATTGTTATGAAGACCTCTGTACAACTTCTTCAATATGTCAAAAGTTGTTACTTTAGTCTTGCATATGTTAGATCAATATGTCTCTCAACTCTCAAGTTCTAAAGTTTCTTCCAAAATATATATATATATATATATATATATATATAAAGTAAGGCCCTTTAAAAAAAAAAATCAGGTCTTTAATGTGGATTCATTAATCTCATGTCACGTGACTATAAGGATAATATCATGTATACCACTAGGCTTTAATAAGACTATCATTATGACCACGACACATTTATTGAAGCGTCACTATTCGAATTTCTCAACTCCTACATGCATTATATGAAGTGGTTTAAGGATTCCTACCACCCAAGCCATACCCAAAAATGGTGAGCTGGTCATGCCTTGGGTATGCTCCCCAGAAGTCATGCATTTCACTCCTCATAGCTATCACTTTCTAAGTGAATATGGGACATCTCACACGAACCATTAGAGGATAAGATCACACCCTAACCAACCTTTGAAAAAATCTATAACCACAAGTCCACAACTTTTGGACCACAACTCTAACGTGGAAGGTTATAAGTTACGGAGAAAAAATAATGGATATATGTGAAATTAACAAATAATTAGTCACAAGCTGTCATATAAAATAAGTGTAAAAATATGTGTGGTAAAAAGTGTGGATCTAGAATTACTCTAAACCTTCACAATCCCTTTACAATAAAAGGCTAAAATTGTGCCACATCATCATTCATCCAATGTTCCGATCAGTAGTGTTAGTTATTACAAGTTTTACTACATGGAACTTATAAACTAATGTGTCACCAATCATAGTGAGACAATTCAAATTCAAATATTCATCATTCTCAAAAAAAAAAAAAAATTCAAATATTCTCTCTCTCTCTCTCTCTCTCTCTCTCTCTCTCTCTCTCTATATATATATATATATATATATATATATATACAAAATAAAAATTCTACTTTAGCATGATCTAAGTATGTAGTTATACTTGTCCCTCCACACCTCACAAGCACTTATATAGTTATACTTGTGGAGTGGCCATCGCGCCAACGGTGCATGGTGATAAATATTCATTTTTAAAATGGTTGAAACCCTCTAATCACCTTTATTACTACATCAATTTGTAAATTTTATTTAATACGACTTGTAGTATTTTTAGTATTTTCCTTTCACTTTAATTAATCCCGTTAAACTAAAATTAAATGACAAAAGGAAAGAAGTAAAAAATCAAAAAAAAAAAAAAATCCCCATCTCCACTATCCTAGTGCCAGTCTCCGGGCTTCATAATCATAAATCATAATTACCACCGGAAGGAAGGAAAAAAGACAACTCTCAATGTAGAAAAAAAAAAGTTAATATTATGCATTTAAATCAATACCGTCCTGGATTTTTTTTTTTTTTTTTTTGAGAAGATCCTGGAAATTTTTCAGAATATGAAATACCCACCTGGAATATTATTTGGACCAAAGCTCAATCCGGGGCTATTGTTTATTAATCAAACTCATGTCTTTTGGTCCTGTTTGCTTTATTATTCAATCGACATAGGTTTAATTTGACTTTTATTATTTACTAGTCGCTAACCCGTGCGATGCACAGGAAAATTCGGAAAATTGTTCAAGAAATTCATTTTTTTTTTTTTTAATTCATCTTCCTCTAGATTGATGAAAGCTATAATATTAATACCTAATATTCATGAACTTAAACAGCAAATTTAAATTGTTAAATGTTGCAAGTTTGATGAATCCATAATTATAAATTTATAACCTTTTAAAATACTTCATTCCAGACTTACAAAAGTAAATTTATGAATCTTTACTCCTCCTTCGGCAAGCACAATTATTTTTCAATTAAATCTCCTTTCAAATAGTATTTCTCAGTATTGGTACATTTTGTAGTTGGAAAAGAGATACGCAAATCTAATGTTTAGTTCATATTGCAAAGTTACATGCTACTTATAATTTGTTTCTAAATATTTGAAAATTGATATATTTAATGAGGCATGTTATATAAACTAAAAAAAATGTCAAATGTTTCCTGATATTCAATTGGTTGAAAACACAATCAGTGCTGTCTAACAAATTTCCACTTTGAATTCATTAAATTTTATTAAAATGCAAAACCCCATTTAAGACTAATAGGTATTTGCTAAACTATCTAGCCATGCAACTATATAAGTTGATAGTGTATATATTGTGTGTGGGAATGTGGATATGCATACACAAAACACACAAAATTAAAATACAAATTCTGTGTTCCTACTTCTTTATAAAATTTAAAAGGGAATAAAAACCAATATCAAAGTTGAATAAAAATTGTATCTAAAAGCATAATGTAAAAGACAATTCTTATTAACTTATATCCCAAAATTTTAAGGAACATCTCAAGTAGTTTAGTAGCTAAACATAGCTTTTAGTAACTATAGCATTCAGTAAGAACTTTCAATATCTAGCATAATTTCCAATTTTTTTTTTCAATAAGTAACCTAATTTACATACATGACAGCTTAGCAACTGAGAGAAGACTTCCACTGAAACTTCTATGACAGCATCAAACCCCAAACTTGTCAACATGTGCCAATCCAAAATGGTTCCTCTTTCCTTTTGATTCAATTTTTCCACCATGTTCTATAATAAGTTACATACAATCATCACAGAACTCCTAATCATAACTTGAGGCAAGTTTTCATGAACTCCATAGAACTCTAGTTTATGGTTTTCTTCCACTCTATGTGTGGGAGTGCACCATCAGGTACACAATTCAATGTAAACATTCGTCTCTAGTCTAGAAAAAAAAGGGCAAATAATCATCAATTGAATTATTTCCATTTAAAACAGATTTTGGATGCATGTTTGATTCAATAACTCAGTAAAAAAATAATTAATAGGAGTTTCTTTGAATATATTATGTTGAACCTATGACTATAAATAGAATCTATATAAGATTTCAAAGAAACTACTACGCATTTACAGCTTAATATAAAAGAAAAACAAAAACCTTGAGATAGAGGACAGGTAGCTCATTATCTTCGTCTAAGTACCCCCACATCACCATTCACATCCAGCAAATCATTACGAACTACAAAACACAAACATAGAAAACTCATAAAATATTCCCCACAAGTAAAACTATAGTACAAATACAAAATAAGTTTGTTACTGAATCCTTAACATTGAAATAGTAAGCAACGGAAATTAAAAAATCAGAGAGAGCTTAAAAAGAGCATTTCATGTTTGTGTATTGAATTGATGTTAGTTGCATTGAAAACTATACAAAAAATAAAAACCTATAAACAATTTCTTCTAGAATAAGAAAATTGTGTTATTTTTATTTCAACTAACAAATCAAACGGCAAAGCTATATTAGGGGAGGGAAAAGAATTGAAACAAAAACATGCCTACAGACTACTTGGATGTTCATGGCCTTCATGTTGGACTTAAGTTGTTCATGGCTTTCTTGTTAGACTCAAGTTGAATTCCTAGGTAGTAAAAGTTTATAAAATTTTCACACTATTACATTCCCTAAAATTCACCAAATTTGAAACAATATTCTAACTGCAAAATTTATGAACTAAAACCCCAATAACTTGCTCAAGATTTAAAAATTAACAAAATCAAAATTCTTTCATTTAAAAAAAAAAAAAAAACTTTTTGGGTATACTCTATAAAATAAGGAAATTTAAGAGGAAGAGAGAGAGACTTATCGTGCACAAAATCCCTAAGATACTCAAGCCCTGTGGAACTTATAGCTAAGTATTATAAAAATTGAAACCCAAAAAAAAAAAAAAAAGTAAAAATCTCATTTAACCAAGCATAACATAATATTTAACTTCTCCAACTAACATACTACATATATAGTAGTACATTCTTTTGAGGCAAACAAAAAAAAAACATAAGAAAGAATGAAGGAGGAAAAAAAACTTCAAATGCAGTAATTAAATCATGCTTACTACCAAAAAAAAGAAAAAAAAAACAATGAATAAAGAGTCATATGTAACCCTTGCTTAATGATGTACAGCTACAAACATGAAGAAAAAAAAAAATGCAAGCATCTGCAACGAAAGAAGTTATTAAGGTGTTCATCTCTTGTTTGAATAACTCTTGGCCTTCTCTGTTAGTTTATCTACTCTATTATCAATTTATCATAGCTGAATGTGGCAATACCTAATTAAATGACAATTAAATCAATTAGACATTTAAATACATCCAATCAATGCAAAAGCATCTATATAAAACAGGAAATTAGTATTATTGATTAAGGTACGGATAAAGGCTTCAGTACAATCCATAATGACCCTCCCACACAACTCAGCAAGTAGCAAAACTACCAAATTGACACAAAAGATAGACGTACATATAACAAAGTCACATGTATTATGGCTACAATCTAATGTTCAAATCATAAACTATCCACTATAGCATGGCAAGAATAATGTAAACCACATATGGAGATTGACCTGCAGGCTGCAGCTATTCAAAAACAACGAATCTTGCTATGTTCCTTCTTCACAATGCCAGCCTGTGCAAGGAAGGTGGAAACATTCTTCATGTGATCCCCCTGAAGTTGTATAACCTCAACTTGATATAAGCCTAATAAAAATAATCACAGATTAGGGTAATTTTCCTTACCCTAATTTCTGAGCTTTTCTCTACAGCCAACGGCAACAACAAAAAATACAAAAAATCGCAGACTATAAACTCAATACCCTAACAGGAAAACATAGAAGAATTAACCCTAAAAATTTTAAATATACATAGAAAATAAAATTTAAGTATACCTTGACGGCTCGAACAGAGGAGGCAGCTAACAACTCCTTGCCATTAAAGTTGACGATGGCCTTGAACCTGGGCCTATGGTCGGACCAATTCGCCTCTCGCAAAAGGATATGGATAGGAAACGAAGTGTTGATTGAATTACTAAAACACAAAAGAGAGAGCAATCAGTCAAATAATTAAAATTAGCAAAACCCACTACAGGGCTCCAAACCCATCAATCTAAGCAAATCACTCAAAAGAAACCCTCCCAAACGAAACATGAACAAAGGTGAAATACCTGAAGTGAACCATCCATTCTGAGCTCTTCTTTAAATATGCTGTTTTCTGATTCAATTAAATGAGGAGTTTTGAAACCGTGAAAAATAGGAAGAGCAAAAGGACGGGAGTTACTGATGAGGTATGAAGGAGTGATTCACTTAAATAAGGAGAGGAAGAGACGAAGGAGGGAAGAGAGAGGTTGGCGTTAGAAAGCTGAAGGTCTGTAGTATTGAATTTGTCTTTGGAAGAGAGAGAGGTTAGCGTTAGTCATGCTGAAGGTCTGAAGAAGAAGATGAAGAAGAAGAAAGGGTTGGCGTTAAAAGAGTAAAGGGTTGGGTTTGGGCTAAATGGTTGACATCAACATGATATTTATGTTTTGGGCTGTATGGTGGACATAATTAAAGCTTTAAAGTTTGGGCTTTATTGTGGAGATATGGCTGAAAAATAATTTTCTTTTTAATAGTATTTTAAAATTAGGAAAAAATTTTGGTAAAAGTATTTTAAAATTATAGGGGAAATTCAGGAAAAAAAATTGAAAATGACATGGCGGCTGATGTGGCTCAACGAGAGCGTAGCAACATTAAATGCTACGCTTCAGCTTTTAGTAATATATAGATATAGATTTGGGCAAGTGACTTCCATAGTTTGTTCTCTCTCTCTCTCCATTTTTATCTTCTCTATCATGATTTACAGACTTTCTCACTTCTTTATCCTCATTTAAACATTCTCCTTTCCCACTTTATCTCTTATCAGTCCCTTTTTGCTTTTTTATTTTGTCAGTAGAAGAAAATGGTAAAATTTCATATATTTGCATTTGTTTTTTTTTGTGATGTTAATATATTCAAGTTCTTTTTTATTATAGTTTGTACAATTTAGGTTTCTTAATAACTGACCTAGAAAAAATTCAGTTTGTTTTTTTTTTTTTTAATTCTTTAAAAAGAATTTTTTTATGATTATGCAAGAAGGTGAAGATTTAAAGAACTAGAATTCCCAAAAAAACACTAGAAGATCTCTAGATATTAAAACACATCGAGCAAATAATAGGATTTAACAAACGAATTGTAGCAATAGGCGCACACACAAAGGCACTTACTGCTTCTTTCTTGGCTTTACTTCTGATGGCACAAACCATAATTTCGTCTCACATTTGAAGTGGAGAGAAGACCTAGCCTTAATATATATAAGTAAACCAATTTAAGAAAGACCCTTCACTCTAACCTCATATCAAAGTAGGATATAGACCCAATTAACAAAGGTGAACTGAGGCTCGCTCTTGAATACACAAAAAGATATTTCTGACAAAACAAAAGCTTAAAAGGGCCAACATCTTGAACCTTACCAATATGGCCATAGAATAATTTAGCAGCAGTTACATTGCAGCCTAAACGGCTGTTGCAATACTGACTAATTGGAAGAAGATTTAACATACCTGAGAATAGAAAGTCTTACACACTCATTTCAAGTCATGTGGCAGAATAACAATTTTAGCAGCCACAAAATGGAGAATCAATAGTGTGGCTGTACTAAAGAAGTTCCCAAATAAAATTAAAGGTCAATGCTTCCATAGCTCCCATATAATTAAATCGAAAAAATAAATAAAATGAGGGCTTGCAGCACAAGTTTATCTCATAAAATATCCAACTTTTATCCCTTACATAAAAAGGAAAATGGTTGGGTATTAAGGATTAGCAGAAGAACAACGGTCTAATGATACTAGACCGTAAGATGTTAAAATTCTATTCAGTCTGATTGGCAAAATACATAAAATTGAACCACCTATTAACTGAATCAGCACCTCTTTTGAAAGCCCTTGTGCATTGGAAAGGCCGAGGTCTGACCATACTACTGCCATCATTATCATCAAGCCATGGTCTTGTGTTCAGGCCTGTGGGTATACTCAAAATCTATATGCACAAAAGCTCTCTCAACTTCAGGGAGTTGCTCCAGCTTCTCTTGCAATGTCTCGCCAATATTATGTGCTTTGTTCAGAATCATGTCATGTGGCAAAACTACATCAACCTCCACAAAATAATGAGTACCAATAGTGTATGCTCGTACTGTGTCAATGTGCCTGATATCTTCATGGTGGTTCCATATCAGATATGTTAGCTTTGCCAAATATTCAGGAGGTGCTGTCCTTCCAATTAGCGCATATACATTCTCAAAGACAGTCTTTGTCCATGTATTCATTGTATATAATGCTATCTGCGAAACAGGTTCAAGAAATCATCATAATTAGATAAAGTAATGTTCGACTCCAAGAAGCCTACAAAAATTCCATCCAAATGCCACTTGTACCTGTTTTGAAAACACCACTTTTTCAAAAAATTTCTTTTTAAAAGCTCACCTTTTTGTAGGTATATCCTTTTCAAACACCCCATTTTCAAAATGCAGAAAAAGAAGATTTACCAAAAAGGAATTCTACCATGTCAAGGCAAAGAGTAGCATTTTACCCCCTTTTTTTTCTTTTTTTTTTTTAAATGAGAGACATAATAGACAAAAAAATCAATATTTTGTTATGAAAAACATGGTTGCTCATATTTATGATAATTTTATGAAAAGATAGAAAATTAAAACTTGTAGAGTAGCTGAACCCAATTATATAACATACAGTAAAAAAGGGGAAAGGGAAAAGGGGAACAAATCAGTTGCATATGAACTCACTATAACAGCTCCAGTAGGATCAATCCACCAATAATATCGAATGGCCAGGACAGCTGCTGCCAAACCGACTGAATTAGTAATAACGTCGAAGAAATGATCTTGTGCATAGGCTCTAACAATTTTATTTTTAAATCTTCGACAATAGACCATGAGCATAAACTTCACTATAGTTACGGAGCACATTATTCCAATCATCCATCTCTCCTTCACAGGATCCTTTTCAGGCTCAGACTGTAATCAGCATATGAAATGAAGAATATATTAATCACTGATATTGTAAAAGATTACAAAACTAGAATAGTAGAACAACCATGCACAAGTGTTGCAGCCACCAACTAAGACTGTGATCTAACTAAGATCTCATACATTTGGATAGTACCTCAAAACCTATGTCATCCTAAAGCACTAATAATTAAGGAAGCCTTGGAGCTCTGAGTTCTGACAAGACATCAAGAAGGGTGCTAATCTACAAACCCTTCTCAAATCCAACTTTGGTTAAAATGTGTACAAGCCCAACTGTGCTCACCACCATATATACCCTTAAGTCGAAGAAAATAGTATTAAAGTTGCATACCTTATTAATGAGTTGTCGACCAGACTCAAGCAGTATTTGTAATCCAAGAGTTGCCATTACTGATGCAAAAACAATGATTCCCTGCATGCTCAATATAAATTAGTAAAATATTTGTTGTGTTATAGCGTTAAGTGTTGTAACAAAAAGTTCAAACACAGTCTGGGCATATCTGATGTGATTATTAGCATGCCTTGGGTCCACATCCCCATAAGTCATAGTCACCCATGAACCTACATTCAAAAACTATGCGCAAAATCAATGCCATTTATTCCCCTTAGAGTAGATTGTTTGACCGCTTTTCCATTTTATCCAAAAACAAAAGGCTTCTATTCTAGAGTATCTTTTCAATTTGTCTGATATGCAGAAGCAAAAAGCCTATGGTCACTTGCATTTTCTCATTAAACAAAGTAGCAAACTCTGTCAAAAACCACTTCTTTTTTTGGCAAACACACTAAGCTCAATATTTCAATAACATAATGAGATTCTAAAGCATGACCTAATGAAATCTCTGGACGTCTATTACATTAATTTGAAGCTTCTAGTAATAGAATAAAACTAGCCTAAGTGCCTAACACCATTAGGGGTCTCTTCTCCCTCCAGCATTTGTGGAATAAGATATAGCTGAGGCAACAGCAGTAATGATGGGAGAAGCATTGCAGTCTATTTCCCTCATTCATCACAAGAAATATTGGTGAAATGGAAAAAAGAAAAGTATATAACCTTGAATTATTTGGGGCTAACTTGTTAATCAGTTTAAGATGTGAAATTTCTCTACAACAGATTCTGAGCAACCAAATGAGGCAAAGGTGCAACACTAACCCAATTACAGACGACTTCTCATTATCAGCTTTAACAACTTAAATCTATCAGAATATTCATTTTAATAGAATATGAAATAGAAAAACATTGAGGCAGCTAAAACAGTAGCCTTTTCTGTTGTACTCAGTTGAAGTTATCGTAATGGCCTGACAGAAAAGAGAAGATTATTTTTTATTGTGGCAGTAAAACTTATTAAACTGATTGCAGGAACGGTGAGTTTAAAGTTTAAATATGCATTATGGTATTTCCAAATGCACCCTCAATTGTTGGATTGGATGACCTACCACTGGCTGCATCCGTTTCTTCCCAATTGGATAACGATACTGGTTTGGGTTTCGCATGGCATGAGCTGTAAACCACAATATGAAACCCGACAGGAGATCTAAGAGTGAATCCAAGGTTGAGGCAATAACCGACAATGATCTGCTCTCAATAGAAGCAAAGATCTTCGCTGCAAAGAGCACAACATTAGCTATGTTTGATATATGGATGGCCATCCTTTCACTCTTTGCAAGCAGCTTCATCTCATCCTGAGAAAGTGTAAGTAGATCAACAAAGAAAATCAATTTCTGTTTCCCAGGACACTAGACAGATTTAGTTGGGAAGATCTTTTTTTTTGGGGGGGTGGGGGGGAGGTGAGTGGGGGAAGGAGCTTGAAACTTTTATTACACAAGGTGATATATGTTTCATAGAGAAAGAAAACATGAACACAAATTGTAGTCATTGATTTCCACAATCAAACTGAGAAATTTCCTTCCTGATTTTTTCCACAAGTTACCATTTAACACCACTAAAATGGACATGCATTTGAAAAATAATTTAAAAAGGGGAAAAAAAACGAAAACAAAAGAAAGAAGCTGGGCATGGCCTCCATCTTGGATGAAACTTGTGAATATGTCCTCTAAACTTGATGATGTTTGACTTTAGAAACAAGCATTAAAAGAATGTTTATCAATAAAATCTTTTTGATAAAAATATTCCCTATACCCTTTTCATTTCAATAAAATCTTGTTGCAAATACCCAAAAAAAAAAAAAAAAAAAACATTGAAGAGTTCTCAAATCCCATAAAATATCACAAGAAATATATGAAAGTTTTTTGCAGAACGACCAACCTCTGTTAGACTTCCAGGAGCAAAACCTATTTCACTCATAGCCTCCATCTCAGTATATTCTTCAAGGAGCCTTTCTTGTTTCTTGTAATAGTCAGCAACCTTGCTTTGTTTCCCTGCAGTCAAGAGTATAACGTACACATTACACTCATTACTAATACGAACAACGGGGAAAATTAAAGCATCCAAATTCATCAAATTTTTATGTTTCATTTTCCAAAAGAACTAAACATCACATATGTTAAATATTAAGAAAACGTTTTTTTTTTTTTTTTTAGTGTTTGGTAAAGATTAAGAAAACACTAATTGATTATGATTATAACCTAGGAAGCACAGACACTTCATTTAGCATGTCGTATCAGTGTCATACCGGCTGTGCTATGTTATAATTTTTCAAAAATTGCTCATGTCGCTATGTCGTACTAGTGTCTGTACCCATGCTTCCTAGATTATAACCCTAAGCATAACAACTGAAAACAAAAGGCAAGATGTGAAGTGCCTTATCATAACTCCAATAGGAAGTTCAAAGCTGTCAGGTTATCCATAGTTACTCTTGCTCAAAATCATCTCTATAGAATGTGAAAGGGGTTATTCCCAAAATCCTTCCAACTCCACCATTCAGAAATTTTAAGTGCAGGAAGTGAGGAATTCCCTTGCTGTGAAATTGAAGATCCAAAGATCCCAATATATATCTAACATGAATAAAATAACTTCAAACTGCAAACACAAAAATTTCAATGGTTTTATGTTTTTCCCAATTTATTTATTCAAGTGTTGTTATCATAACTAAGTCAGGATAGTCCAACATTGAGTAAACATTCAACTATCAATTTATTAGAATCAATAGTTTCAGGATCATATTTGCACGAAATTCCCTAGTTAAGTTTTGGATTTGATGCTACATGTCAGCTATTTTGAAGGACAACATCACAAAGTTACTTTATCAAAGACTAGTATATTTTCAGCAAATATGGGACATCATGACAACCAAAGACTATTTTCTGCTTTTAGAACAACTGGAGAAAATAAATGAAAAATTCCATATAAATGCTTGTTTGCAACATATGGATGCCTAAGCAAGATTCGATGCCATCAGCATAAGGACCATTAAATTTCTTTGCTACAAACAGCTTACATTTGACAATCAAAAAACATGATGGGAGGTATAAATTACACCAATTTTTACTCAAAACTGGAAAAACCACCCCATTAATGAAAACTGATTAAAGGACTAAGATACACCAATTTTGAACCAATTCAACTCATCCACAGATGACAGAGGGATTCTAATAATTTTTTAAAATGAAAAAAATAAAATAAAATCATACAGCAACCAACAAGGTCAACCTCCCTATAAGAGTCATCACTAACTATAGCAATAGGATGGTGCTTTGTTTTTTTTTTTTAATTGGTAATTTACTCGTGCACTAGATGGTCCTAAACCCATGACCTCACTCTCCACTGAAGCTTATAAAGGGTAAGCTTATAAGGGAGAAGGTGCCAGTTAAGCTAGAGCTCATTGGCAGCCAGTGGTTTTTTCTTAAAAACTTTCTGAATATTCTTTCACTGAACAAAACCAAATCAAGTAAAAATTGCACTCATTCTATCTAGCGTGTTCTGCTTGTCTTTTCTAGCTTAGGTTAGGACAGTAGATTACAACTAATGAAGAGACAACTTCTCACTTTAGTACATAAGTTGTTGCCTTTAACATTTCAAATTTTTAGGAACAGATAGAGCAACGTTGGCATGACAATGTAGATAAGAAAGAGTTTCTTTTGTTGAATGGACCTTTGTCTTTTCAAAGAGTTTCTTTTGTTGAATGGGCCTTTGTCTTTTATGTGTTCAACCTTTTGTAATGTTATGTTAGCAGTTTAGATAAGGAAGTTAAGAAAGCATATCTTTTTTTTGATAAGTAGAAGTTAAGAAAGCATATCTCTTTGGTATTCTACATAAAACTTCACCGCCAAATGCGAAGGTCAAAGTGTGGAAGAGAAAGAGTGGTGAGTTTTCTGAAATGAGAAGCAAAGTGTGTGTGATTATTCCAAGTACCAATAAAAAAATTCTCTCTTTCACCATAAGGGCCAGAACTCCGTTGTTTGCTTGTGCTGAAACCAATTGCAATATATTTGTGAAGATATTCTCAACCTGAGTGTGAAATTTATAATTGTGACAAAACATCTTCAGTGCAAAACTCAACACAACCAACCATGCTTAGGCATAATTTATATAACAAGCTAAAACAATCACCATTTATTTTTTTATTGGTAAGTTACACATGCACTCGATGGGTCTTGAACCCATGGCCATACCTTCCACCTAGAACTTATAAGGCGAGGAGGTTTTACTTGAGCTAAAACCGTTGCCAAATTCTGATAGAATAGGACAAAAAACTTCTTCTAAGGTTTAATTTTTTTTCCCCCCCCTAAATTGAATGAATAAAAATGCCTTTCTATTTTCCTTCCAATGAGTTAAATATTAATATACTTTATTTGCTTCTTCTTTTTTACAACTATTTTATGCAGTTTGCCAATTCATAAACCAGAGTCATTCTTCTTAAGAATTCCTAAGTGATTCTAAATTTTTTTCAAGATGTTGTAACAACCTTATTTAACCATCTTACATCTTTTAAAACCTTTAGCCAATAATTTATAAATGAATAACATATATCAATCAATAACTGAACAAACAAAACACATGGCTTAAAAGTGTATTAGGCTTTAATGACATCTAATAGGGACCATTACCTAATTATAGACCCAGGGAATTTTTCTTAATGTTTAAAGAGAGCATTAGTTTCCTGTCAATATTTTCTGCTGGACTAATTATTCCAAATTCCTAAGCTATTGGGAAAGAGTGAATGCATCACATATGTGATACCTACACGCATTATGAATCTTATAAATACATAGTGCATGAATTACTATCTTTATAAAGATAAAGATAGAAGAATGCATCACATGCATAGATAAAGCCCTTTTTATAGAATGCTTTGATGTAACAAACAAATATATTATGTAATACCTGTGTGCATGTATCTTGTTTTTTATTAGCAATCCTCATCATAGTATTCCATTTCACAAATGGGTTCCATGTCATAATTAATTTTTCCAAAGGTATTCAATACTATACATGCATATATTGCGTTTGAAGAAAATTGTGCCACACAATGAGCCCAAAACTCAAGCTACAGCAACTTCCACCTAATTAAAAAAAAAATACAAACACATTCATTTGGTACAGAGATTACCATATCCTCACCTAAGTCCATACACTGGGCACCTAAAAATCCCTCTCCCAAGATGAATGACACTCAGAATGTGAAGCCTGACCACTCCCTTGAAGGATTAGAGAGTGTGCCATTTGGCCCCTAGGCCAGTGGCAGAAAAACACAACCATGAAAAAGAAATGTCCAAGTAATATGGATCAGTGACTCGGCTGAGCCAACTCAGTTCTAAGCCAAAAGTAAAATTAATAGTGATAGTTCCTTCAGTTCTTCTAGGTCCACTGAATTTTCTACAACAATTTGCAACAACTTGGTGACATGTGCAACTATGATAGTGAATTATCACATTCACATGGACCCACTACTTTTTCTCCATTGCTCTATGTCAAAGACTTTCTCTAGTTCATTAGCTCTATATTCTCTATAGTCTACCTTTTACCTTTTTTTTTAGTAGCAATTTTCAAAGTACAACTTTTTTAACCAACACTGCTTCAAAAAAGTCGGAAAATGGGTACTAGATGCTGGTGCCATATATTAAGTTCACCAATTAAATTGATTCTATATTCTAACTTCCCTAATTAAATTCAAACATGTGGTTGTATGCATGTACTATATAGCACAAAGTGTCAACTTTCAATAGACAATCAATTTGGTTCATTGTTCAATGCATTGAAGAAAATGTATCCCCAAATACAATTAACCATGCGGTTCATTGTTAAAATGCATCTAGGTAATTGCATCTAAGTTGGGCCCTAAAGCCAAAAATTAGATAAGATTCATCAAAGAAATACATAACTCGGCTTAGTCAACTCAGTTTAAAAACCCAAATACCAGCTTTCATTGGACATAGAGCATCTCTTTTTTCTTATAAATAAAATAAAATAAATAAAAACTGGGTCTTTAATCTTTCCCAGAAAGAAGCCAAAAAAGAGAATAAAGAGCACAACTTTCATTCTATATTGACATGGGCCACATGGTCTGGCTATTATAAAACTCTCTTGGTGCCAGACTTTCTGAACAAATAAAATCTTTGAGAAACAATAAATTCTGGGTCTTGAATCTTTACCACTAAGAATAAAAAAAAAAAAAAAAGTAAAAAAAAAAAAAAAAAAAAACACAGTTTTCCCTTCATTCTATATTGATATGCCATGGCTGTTACAAACTCGCAACAGAAACAAGAAAAGCAAATACCTTATTGCACATAACATCAATAACATCATACATACATACATACAAAAAGATTTGTGAAGATGGTTTACTTGGGGTTCGAAGAAGGCGGCGCAGATTAAAGGAGCTATGATCACCATCCATTCTTGGAGGCAGTGCAGGAAAGTCAAGCACATTGAGCCTCCATGTAGTAGACGACATGTCGTCTCTCTCCACCTCTGGTGGCAATAGAGGCTCCGTTTTGCTCTCAATGTTTGCCTCAGCTATGGCTTTCGTTCCATCTTCCATGACCACGACTCTCTCTCTCTCTGTCTCTTTCACAAACACAGAGAAAAAACAAAAACAACAACAACAAGGCTGTTGGGGTTGTTGTTCTATGCTTTCATGTAGAGCTTTTGGTTTTGGTTTCAATGAGAATCACGAATACATATAAGTTTCCCAAGTTTTATTTATAGCAAGCCCCCTGGATTGCTGCACAAGCGTACAACTGTGTTGAGAAATACATGGTCTGTTTATATTTTATAATTTATTTTTGGTAAATATATTTATTAGTATTTAGAAATATTTATTGCTTTTAAATATATATATATATATATATATACATAGATTATTTAGATTAGATTAAAATACAATTTCTATCTTATATAAAAAAAAAAATAAAAAGTAAATTAAGTTTTGACCTAATATGTCTATAATTCTATATTCTCAACAAAAAAAAAAAAATAAATAAAAATTATTGTGGTCTATTTAAACCTACTACATTTTCACAACAAATTATAGGTGGTTAGTTGTTATTGGCTTTAATTTGAGCTTACTACTAAAATTACTTTTTTGCCCCACTAATAACAACCTTTTACTTAGGATTTATTATGAAAGTATTGTGGACATAGCATTTTTTTAAGATTAAGAGATTTTTTTTTTTAAATTTTTAATTGCTGATTGATTTATTAGTATCAAGATTTTTATTTTTATTTTTTCCTAAAAAATATTTATTTTTTACTAAAATAAATTATGTCTACATCTTTTTTTATCTATACTATTATTTAAGGGGCTTCCCCTGTTTGGATTCTTCATTTTTAGTTCAAAAATGCCCTTACACCCCTATGTTTAAGTAGATATACTATTATTTAAGGGGCTTCCCCTGTTTGGATTCCTCATTTTTAGTTCAAAAATGCCCTTACACCCCTATGTTTAAGTAGAGACAAAACTAAAGGATAATCCGGTAAAAATGCAACTCTAACTCCTACTAAAACACTGCCTAAAAAATAGGACAACTTTCTTATTAATTTTTAAATTGATTTATTCACTTATAAATTAGATTTTCAAAATTAAAATTTTATATATATAAAATAAAAAAACAGTTTTTTTTTTCTACAAAATAGTACCACTAACAAAAAAAAAAAAAAAAAAGACTCATCGCACGCGCGAAGCGCGTGTGATGAGGCTAGTTATTTACTAATTGGGTTATTTAGTATCAAAGATATATAATTTTCTTTTCTTTTCTTCTAATAAAAAGAGATTTATTTTTTACTAAATAAGTTATGTGATATGTCCACATTTATAATCTGTAATTTATGCTAACCTCATCACACATGTGTCTAAAGATTTTTAATTAATATTATAATTATTTAATTTCACAATTTTTCATTCATCCAAATTTTAGATTTTTTTTAATAAAATTTTAACTTATAATATTCGTTTCTGATAATTGTGTTTTTTTTATCATTAGACTAAGACATTAATCGGTTTTTAGTATAAGCAAAGATTGAACTCTTTATTCATCCAAATTTGAGATTTAATTTACATTCGTGAAACACATAAAATCTCATCATATATCTATATATTTAAAACCAAAAACTAGGAGAAAATCAAAGTTAGATTTCAAATTGAATTTCAATTGTGGGCTAATGTCATGACATGTGTCCCAAAAATTTTCTTAATTTTTTTTTTGAGAAAATTCATTCTTAATTTTGGTGCAACATAATAATTACATAGCTTCAATCTCAATTTAATATTTATTACTCAAATAATCTTGAAGTGAGAACCCTACATCTCATTCATTGTTCATATAAACGAAAAGGCAATGATCTCCATTAACAAAAAAGCACATGCTACTAAGAAAACGTGAGTAAAATTTTTTCCTTTCTTTTTGAGAAAATTTTGTTCTTGAATTATATATATATATATGATTAATGTTGCATTTTATTCTTCTACGATTAATGTTGCATTTTTATTTTTTGTTTCATAAGTATTTATAGATCAGTTTGATTGATACTGTCAGTAATTTTGTTCGAAAAATGGGGTTTCTGGTGCTTTATATGTTTTTTTTTTTCATAAAAAAACCAATCTATCTATCTCTCTCTCTCTCTCTCTCTCTCTCTCTCTCTCTCTCTCTCTCTATATATATATATATCTTTCTTTTTTGATAAATCTATCATATATATCTTAAATTTGAAACATAACATTTATTGTTATTTTACTTCTGTTGAACCGCATCAACGGCCACATCATCCACCTATTTTTTAACATCTATGTCTATATCTATATCTATATATATTTAAAAGTTAAAACGTAACATTTATTGTTCCACTTATTTTTCAACATCTATATATATATATATATATATATATATATCTAAAAATTGAAACGTAACATTTTTTTTTTATAAGAGTAACATTTATTGTTTTTATGCTTCTATTGAGTTACATCAACGGTCATACCATTCGCCTATTTTCCAACATCTATATATATATATCTAAAAGTAAAAGTATTGTTGCTACGCTTTTATTAAGTCACATCAGCTACCACATCATCCACTTATTTTCCAACATTTTTTTTTCTTATTAATTTTCCATCTTACAAATACATTTCTCCCTCATTTTTACCTTTTTTTTCTTCTCACTACTCTATACCTTAACGTTATAATTCTTCTATCTCTTCATCTTCGTTTTATTTTAACTTTTCTTCTCCCCATTTTTATTTACTATAAAAATTTGTTACATTCTATTCCATTCAATCCACATTTTTCCCATACAAAAAGGTAATACTCTCTCCCTCTCTTTGTGCATGTTGGGACAAGAAAACCAGAAAGAAAGAATTAAAAAAAAAAGAAGAAAGAAAGAATTAAAATGAATATTTAAATAAAGTGGTGAAAGAATAAAAAATGTGATGTATGGTTAATTGTAAATTGATATATTAAAATAAAAAATATAAGTCCTTTATTAACTGTCTTTAACCTTGTTACTTATGTGACTAGCGGAACAATGACTTGACATTTTATTTTAATGATGTGACATATTTTTAATAATAAAATTACATAGATGGACTTATTGGTTAGAAATTTTATTTTTAATTGGTGAGTAGAAGGGAAACAAAGTTTGTTAACAAAGTTTGGCCTGGAAAAAAAAATTGAAATGACTAAGGATTCATCAAATATTGCAAAGGCATTGTCCTTCAAAACTCTAAGCATTTTCCCTTTCTTAGATCCTTATATGAGGGGATATCAGGTTTAGGAAAATTTTTCATTTCATCACTGATAAGTCTTGATTTCACGACCCCATCTCAAGACTTCTCAAATTAAACCAAGCCATCTACATAAAAAAATTAACCAATTTGACAAGAAGAGAAATCGCATAACCAGCCCAAGGCTGGCTAGTTAGCGCTTTCGACAGAGCCTATCTAGTCTCATGCTTGAAATCTTATACTCCCTTGCACCACTTAATATACTTGATAAATTGATAAAGTATGATCTTAGACCAAAGATGTTTACGGTAGAGAACCTTCTGCTGATGTATATTTAGTTGACAAGTCTTATAATTTTTGAGGCAAAGGCCACCATCTCTAGTAGAGGGCAGCGATGTCATCAGCGGCTAGGGCTCTCTCTCTCTCTCTCTCTCTCTCTCTCTCTCTCTCTCTCTCTCTCTCTCTCTCTCTCTCTCTCTCTCTCTCGTGGCTAGGTGTTCACAATTGATAGAAAAGAAAAGAGTTTTGTTTTTAATTTGGTACCGATTGTAAAAAAAATTTCTCACGTGTAATTTTAATTTGTAATTTTTTTAATTAAAAATATGTCACATCATTAAAATAAAATGCTAAGTCATTGTTCCATTAGCTGCATAAGTAATACCGCTGAAGACAATTAGTAAAAGGACTTATATTACTCATTTTGAAAACTTGAAGGACCAATTGTGCAACTTGAGGGACCAATTGCGCACACAAGATAAACTTGAAGGACTAATATTATAGTTTCGCCATACTTTATAGACAAATTAGGCCGTGGCTTAAGGTGACTCAACCACTGGGTAAACCCCAAATGGAAGAAGGTTCCTCTATTAATTAAGAAAATATATTATATTCATTTTTCCTACACAATGGCATTTTAATTAAGGCCCCTTCACCTAGAAAAAAAAAAATTAAGGTCCCATCTATTAGCCAATAGAATGCATTTTCTTAATTTTTAAAATATTAAGAGAACCCAAAATGCAAAAGATGAAGAGACAAACTTAAAATACAAATCCAAGGTTCCTACCAAAATTAAAATCTGAATTAATAGTTCTACAAACAAATTTATTGATAAAATCAAACGTTCAAGACTTGAAAATTTTGCCAAGAGATCGAGAGACAGTGTTTATCTCAAATAACAAAAGGGAAATTATAAAATAAAAAATAACAAAACGAAAAAGGAAAAAAAAATAAATAAAAAAAGCCACTTTCTCTCCATCTTTTCTCAAGAAATCAAATCCCCAAATTTTTTTTTTTTTACTCATTGATCACCTTGTTACTTTCAATCTTGATTTTTTTAAAAAGCTTTCTTTGTACCTAATTAATGGACTACTCTGCTTTGTTCCAATTTTCAAGTTGGCTTCTATCTACTCCCGGCCCCCTTTCCTTTTGTTCTTCAACTTTTTCTTGTTATAATCTTGCACTCTTCATTTATTGTTGGTTTTCTGGTCTATTTTGTAAAAAATTAAATTCTATAAAGATATGGTGTAATACTCAAGTTTTACACCCTCTAATTTCAACATGTCACATCATCTTACCACATATTAATAGTAGATACGTATAACCGCACTTAATTAATTCTAATACTCATCTGAAAATCCAACTCAAGTAGGAGTTTATTGAGATATTATTAGGTGTTGTATGATATATAAACTTTTAAGTATCTATTCTTACCGAATTCAAACTCATTTTGTAACGGCAGAATGAGAAACTATCTATAGAGTATACAAGACTATTTTCATGGCTGAATGAGAAACTCTCTTAGCTGAACGGTAGAGATTAGAAAACATTAATAGCCTTAAAAGTCTTTTGTAGTCATTCAATTCTTTTACAACTGAACGGTAATATATCATACATATTTAATTCTTCAAAACAACAAACTAGAGAGGAAAAAAAAAAAGAGTACAACATAGGATGAGATAGCACAAAAGGAGGCTTACAAATAAATTGCAAGGCTTCCATTATTTTACATATAACATTATAGATATTGCATCACATATTAACTAAATCAGCAACTCATTTGAAGGCCCTAGTGCTCTAAGGAGGCTGAGCTCTGTTCATTTCTACTGTCATCATTGTCATCAAACCTTTCTCTTGTGTTCAGGTTTATGAGTACACTCGAAATCTATATGTACAAAAGCTCGCTCAACTTCTGAGAGTTGCTCAAGTTTTATTTGCAGTGACTCACCAATATTATGAGCTTTGTTCAGAAGCATTTCTTTTGGCAAAGCTATGTCAACCTCCACAAAATAATGAGAACCAAAAGTGTATGCTCTTACTGTGTCAATGTGCTTGATATCTTTATGGTGGTTCCATATCAAATAGGTTAGCTTTGCCAAGAATTCAGGTGGTGCCGTCCTCCCAATTAGTGACCAGACATTCTCAATGACTGTCTTTGTCCATGTATTCATTGTATATAATGCTATCTGCATCACAGGTTCAAAAACATCAATATAGAAAGCTAGATTAAGAATTAACTCCAAGGAGCCAACGAAAAATTTATACTCACGCTACAAATAGTGGGCATTTCACTTAAAAATGAGACATTAGAGTGAAAACCATTATTTTTTTTCATGCAAAATATGGCTGCTGGAAGAGGTGTGCAGCCAACCCACCAATCTGCAAAAACCGACCCGATTCAACTCAACCCACCGGGTTGAGTCGGTTTTTAGGGGTTTGTAGGTTGGGTTAAATTGTGAAATTTTTTTTTACAGTGGATCAAGTTGGGTTCGAGTCATAAGATTTACAAATCCATCTAACCCAATCCAACCCACTTATATTTAATATATATTTAAATTAAAAAATATATATTTAATATATATTTAAAAATATATTATTCAATTTTGTTATTTACTTTTTTTGCCACTTTTTCTAAATAAAACTCAAACCCTAACTTTTATTCATATTGTTTATGTTGGTTTGCTGTTATACTCAAGGATTATTTGGTTATAAATTACTTTTATTTGTAGTAGTGTTGTTCTAATGCTTAATTTAATAGTAATAATAATAATAATAATAATAATAGTAATTAAAAAAAAGTATAACACATGGGTCCTACTAGATCAACGTGGATTGGGTTGGGTTGGGTTGGACTCTTGGATTGGATTTTTTTTAACCCACCAACCATAGTGAGTTGAGTTGAAAAAACCCTTCAACCTAACCCAACTTATGCACACCCCTATCTGCTAGTGATTGTGATAATTAATTTTACGAAATTGGCAGTAAAGCCTTAATTGAATAAAATTGAATAAACTTGAAACTTACAAGATTGAAATGAACAAAAATAAAATCAAACAACTGAAATGAATTCTGGTGAAACTTAGAAGATGTGTTTTGTATTTTAGCCAACTGTTAAAGTACAAATGAGCCCAATTATCAAAAGTGAAGTAAAAAGCTGAAAGATAGGAAAAAAAAATAGTCACTTATGAACTCACTATAATAGCTCCAATAGGATCAATCCACCAATAATATCGAATGGCCAGAACAGCTGCTACCAAACCAACAGAATTTGTAATAACGCCGAAAAAATGATTTTGAGCATAGGCTCTAACAATTTCATTTTTAAATTTTCGACAAAATACCATAAGCATAAACTTCACTATGGTTACAGAGACCATTATCCCAATCATCCATTTCTCCTTCCCTCAATCAGTTTTATGATGGGTCTGAAATAACACATGAAATGAAAATTAATTACTACAAAAAATAGAAATTTAGAATAGTCACGTTCAAATGTCTCTAAATATAATGTTTAGCGATAAAAATTTCATCACCTATCATTTTTTATATTAAACAAATTTAGATATGTTAGTGACAAAAAATTTCATTACCAAGATGACCGATATTACGTGACAAATAATGTTTCATCACCATATATCTTTGGCAACGAAATAGCTAGGGACATATCGTGACGAAAAGTTTCGTCACCATGGTCCATTTTTGTTGCATTCACCAACTTAGAATGTGATCTAAGTAGGATCTTATACATTTCGGTAATACCTCAAAACTTATGTCATCCTTGAGGTACTAGTAATCAAGGTCACATAAGGGAGCTAATTTTCAAACCCTTCTCAAACCCATGTTCACAGCCATCTATATCCTTAACATATATAGGTCAGAGCACAAAGTTGCAAACCTTTGAAATGAATTCTCGACCAGACTCAAGCAGAACTTGTAATCCAAGAGTTGCCATTACTGCTGCAAAAACCATGATTCCCTGCAAGCTCAAACTAAATTTGTAAATTATTTGTTGGGTTAAAACATAGTCATTTTTATAGATGTGATTATTAGCATGCCTTGGGTCCATATCCCCAAAAGTCATAGTCATTTTTTAACCTACTTTCAAAGCATATAATCTTGGCATCTTTGGGGTTAACTCTAATTTCATTAGTTTAAGATGCATAATTTTCACTCCACCAACTTCTGAGTAAACCATATGAGCCACAGATGCAACAGTATCCAAGTACACAAGAAAACTCATTATTTATCAGTTTCAAGTTTCAACAACTTAATGATTGGATTGGAAGACTCACCACCGGCTGCATCCGGTTCTTTCCAATTGGATAACGATCCTGGTTTGTTTTTCTCAAGGCATTGACTGTGAAAACCACAATATAAACCCTGACAAGATATCTAAGAGTGAATCCAAGGTTGAGGCAATAACAGCCAACGATCTGCTCTCAATGGAAACATATAGTTTTGCCGCAAAGAGCACTACGTTAGCCATGTTTGATACATTGATCGCCATCCTGTCACCCTTGGCAAGCTACTGCATCTCATCCTGAGAATAACAATGAAAAAATATTGGTTTCTGATTTCTAGCTGAGAAGATATAGTAGTCATTCAATATATTGTTATTTCTGCAATGAAACTCTGAAATTAGCTTCCTGTTTTGTTGCACGAATTGCTTTCAACACCAATATAATGAACATGAATTTAAAATTATCAAGGTGAACACAACAACCTCAGTTAGATTTCCAGGCATACAACCTGTTTCAGTGACGTACTCCATCTCAACAAACCCTTCAAGGAGCCTCTCTTGTTTCTCGTAATAATCAGTAACCTTGTTTCGTTTCCCTGCAGTCAAGAGTACGAGTATCATTTTTGTTCAAAGTTCATCACTAGTAAATGGATAAGGAGATGAATGAAAGCATCCAAAAGTTATCAACTATTGATGTTTCTTTTTCCAAAAGAACCAAACATCAAGTATGTTAAAGAATACAAAGAAAACATAGAATGATTATGATATTACAACTCCATGCATAACACCTTAACACAAGAAGCCATATGTGGAGTGCCTTGCTAAACTATAGTGTACATGCAAAAACACACAGGCACACATATCAAACAGTGATTGTTGCACATCACACAGTTGTTCAACAACTGAAATCTTGAGATGGTTGCACACTTGTGTGTCCCCGTACACTGAAGTACAACAAATATTTTCCATATATATTGTTAGAGATATATTAGTCCATTAGCATAGGCCCAATCATAATTCTACTTTGTGTGCAAGCCAAGTCATTTACTTGTACTAGAAGTCCATTAGTTTAGGATTTAGTCTCTATATATACACATGTTATGATTTATTGTAATACAAGATTTGTACTACACTCTAATATATTATTGATGTAGCCCTTTAGGGTTTCCTCCGTGGATGTAGCCCTTTAGGGTTTCCTCCGTGGATGTAGCCCGTTAGGCTGAACCACGTAATCCTCATGTGTTATTATGTTCTATACTTTATGCTTTCGCTTCCGCATCTATACTAGCATATTCAACATGGTGTATTTGTAGGCCGTTAGGCTGAACCACGTAACCCTCATGTATTATTATGTTCTATACTTTATACTTTCGCTTCCGCATCTATACTAGCATATTCAACATGGTGTATCAATGCTAATGTTTAACATGGTATCAGAGCCAGATTCCTATGGCCATGGTTTTCTGTCTTTACGGTGTATTTAAGAGCAATCTCTGTCTTCCTCAGTGTTTATTCGCTGCATTCATCTTCTTTGGCTTCCCATTGTTGCCGTCAAAACTCTCCGGTACAGTCATGCCATCGTTAGAAGTCGCATCAACACTGCAAGACCATTGCCTTCCTCAAATTACCGTCACATAGCCAAAATTCATTCAAAGGATCTTCTCAACCTTATCAAATCTCAAGATTGCATCAAATTTCCATCTTGAGTTTGAGAGGGGGTGTTAGAGATATATTAGCCCATTAGCATAGGCCCAATCCTAATTCTACTTTGTGTGCAAGCCAAGTCATTTACTTGTACTAGAAGTCCATTAGTTTAGGGTTTAGTCTCTATATATACACATGTTATGATTTATTGTAATACAGGATTTGTACTACACTCTAATATATTATTGATGTAGCCCTTTAGGGTTTCCTCCGTGGATGTAGGCCGTTAGGCTGAACCACGTAACCCTCATGTGTTATTATGTTCTATACTTTATGCTTTCGCTTCCGCATCTATACTAGCATATTCAACATGGTGTATCAATGCTAATATTTAACATATATATATATATATATATATATATAGAGAGAGAGAGAGAGAGAGAGAGAGAGAGAGAGAGAGAGAGAGAGAGAGAGAGAGAGAGAGAGAGAGAGCGAGCGAGCCATAACTCATGAAGAATAATGCTTACTTGGCATATGAAGAAGGCTTTGGAGTGTGAAGAAACCACCCTCGCGAACTCTACTTTCAGCTATGGCAGGGAACTCCTGCACCCTGAGCCTCCAAGACGGAGACGACAAGTCAGTCCTTGGTGCTGATTCAACATCTTGTGGCAAGAAATTCACCCTTGCGCTCTACCTCCAAGACTCAGATGACATGTCAATCCTTGGTGGTGATTCAACATCTTGTGGCGCAACATTCACCCTTAAGCTCTCATGCCTCAAAGACCCAGTCCTTGGTGGCGATTCAACATCTTGTGGAACAACTTTCAGCCTTCCACTCTTGAGCCTCCAAGACGCAGATGACATGTCAGGCCTTGGTGCTGATTCAACATCTTGTGGCATAACTCTCACCCTTCCGCTCTCATGGGTCACTTCCATGATGACCTTCTCTTTCCCTCTCTCTAATAACAAGACTATACCCTTCTATGTTGAGGTTGAGGTTTTGTTATTTGATACACAAAAACATGGGAACGTCTTCCACATATATATATAAATAAATAAATAAATAAATATATATATATATATATATATATATATAAAGCAAGGGCGGCTCTACGTTGTAGTTAGGGGGTTCAAATGAACCCTTGACCCGAAATTTATATATATATATATATAATATTTATATTAAAAATTGTTTTGAACACCTGAAAATACAAATTTGAACACCCTCACCTTCAAACCTGACCCTTTTTATTTAAAGCCCAGCTTAAACTCAGGAAAAAAAAAATCCAATAGAAAATTTCGGTCTTTAATTTTAGAAATACAAAGCCCATAAATTAAATTTTGAAAAATCATAAAAATAAGGCCAAATAAAACCTAGTAGTTGCCGCTGCGTAACCTCAAAAACTCCCACTATCCTTCTTCACTCTCCAAACCCAAAGGAAAAAGGCTGCCTATGCTTCACACACAAAATCTGCCACTGCTTAGCCCCACGATTTGCCGTCCTACTACTTAATTGCCGCTTGATATGCCACCTGGATTTGATTTTGACAATTGATGTTCTTAATCGCCGCCTCCATATCTCTCCCTCTCTCACTGTGAGTGTGTTTTTGCTTTGTCTTTATCTCTGTTCATGTGTCTTCTTCGAAGCTCCACCTCTTACTCACATGTTTGATGTCTTGCCATATGGTGTATATGAGTTATAGTGTTTTGTATTTTTTTTAATTGAGTTTTGAGCCATATACGTGTCTGATTATGTAGTCACTGTTACTGTAGTTTCTATGAATCTATGTATAGTCATAATTGAGTTTGTCTTTTGCACTTTTACTATTTGACTGAGTTTGTGACTTGTTGGTAGTTGTTGGCTATGTGGGCAGGTCAATACATTAACACTAAAGGACTATAAAATATAAAATATTTAAAGAATTGTAAACTTATAAATTAAAAAATTGTAAAAAAATCAATTAACAACAATAATTAATATGTTTATTACATTAGAAAAAAAAAATGCCAATTGATCTTATAGTTTATTTTTTATTCTTTTGCTAAAACTATGGACAAATTTGTAACTCTGTAGGCTGCAAGATTTATCTCTTACTCAAGATTTATCTTCGACTCAAGTTTCTTATTGACCCCCTTGGACAAAAATTCTGGAGCCGCCCCTGATATATAGAGCGAGTCTAGTATTGCTTGGCCTTCACTCCAAAGACCAAGTCTCTCTATGTTGAGGTTGAGCTTTGTTATTTTTTAAACAAAAATTCTAGGACTACAACCAATTTTATATTTATTTTCACAACTAACCAATGCATGATTGACTGTGAGTGGTGGGTTTATGCAATAGTGGAGACAATATTTCAATTCAGAGGGCAAGATTATATTAAAAGAAAACATTAAAAGTTTAATCTAAAAATTATTAATTGATAAGTATAATAAAATAAATGAAAAATTATAGTCCAAAGTGATACAATCTAATTAATAAATGTGATAGATTTTTTGTGTATAAAGTGAATAATTTAGATTTTTTATTATTATTATATGGACCGGTTATTTTTTTCCATTTAGCTGCCATGAGTAGTGTGAAAGTCCATGGGAATGAAATTTTAGAGCAGAACTCATTAGTTAGCGAGTAATACTACAGCTACAAATTATTTTATAACATTTTTACAAAATTGTTAATGTGACACATTCTTATTGGTTCTCATATAAGCCCACGACTGGTGTCCTTTTTTTTTTTTTTTACTTATTAATAATCACCCACTACATCAATAATTTATAAAAAAAATCTTGTGAAAAAAAAAATGTAGCTTTAACATTTTCCTTAGCTAACTTGTTTTTTTTTTTTTTTATAAGAAAAAGATGATAAATATTGATTTTTTTTTCTTAAAATATGAGATGTTCTAAATCAGCTAAAAGACCTTCTTCATAAATATGATATTACCAAGAGTCAATTTTTGCAAAGTTCAGGAGAGGCAATTGCCCCTTCTCACTCCCTAGCTCCGCTGTTGGATTCATGTATAAATGACAAACAACTAATTACAGTCTATAACATTACATAATTGTGAAAATAAGTGTAAAATTAGTTATGGTCCTAATAGAACTCTCGTTTTCATTTTATTTATTTATTTATTTATAAATAGGATAGTATTTCAAATCTATGGTGTCCACTTTACGATTATTGCTCTTTATTATCAGGTCAAAATACCAATTGGTTTTTAGAATAGACAAGGGATCCATATTTCTTATTTGATGAGAGGAAACTTTATCAATTGAGCTAACTGAAACTCACAGAGCCTATGTTATTTGGTTCAAAAAACACTTTTTGCTTTTTGTCTCATATTTTTTTAATAGATAATCTAATTTTTTTTTATATAGAAACAAGCTAGTTTTTTTTTTTTTTTTTTTTTTGTCACACAATAATATAAAAATTACAAAAAATTATATCTTTTTGTTAAATACTATATAAATAAATGACCAAAAATTGTGGGTGCCTAAAAATAAGGCTTGATGTGGATCATAAAAAAGATTTTTTTTCCATAATTCAATAGTTATAACAGAAAATGAAAATGAATTTGAACTCTGAATATCTCTGAAATACTAGAATAGTTGAATTATAAGACTCTTAACCATTGTATATACAATAATACAACAAGCATTGTGTTGCGTGGTATTGTCTAGTCTTCACTCCAAAAATGGAGACTTTCTACATTTTTTTTTTTTTCATAAACTAGAGACTTTCTACACAAACATATATACTTGTTGTCTCAATTTTTTTCTATAAATATTCTAACCCTTTTTTTCCAAATAAACTAACTTTTAATTTTTTTTATACATTTAATATAAAGGTTATAAAATTATATTTTTTAATAAGAAAAAAAAACTTGTTACACACACTTGTGTGGATGCAATAGTGATTCTAAGTCACTATTTTACTCATCAAAAAGAAAAGTCACTATTTTAAATTTGAAAACATGACTTAAAGTCACAATTTCAATACATTTACATACTTGTAGATGCACACAAGTGTGTAATAGACACTAATTTTTGGATACCCTAAACGCATTAGTTTAGGAAATATTTTTAGAAACTTTTTATAAGAAAATAAAAAGTAATTGATTTTTATAACTTTTTATATTTCCTAAAAAACTGATATTAAAACTTTTTTAAAATAATCAATTAACAAATATCTTAGAATCACCTTGTTAACCCGGCCCAAATCTAATAAGTACCATCCAAATAAACTTTCGAAACCGCCGTACGGACACCCAAAAAATGACTAGATGGATCATATATAATAAAAAATTAAAGTAGAAGAAAATAGAAAGGAAAGGAACATCACACTTGACATCTTCCACCTATAATAATTCATGTAAACTAAGAGCAACTTCCACGTAGCATTATAAAGATTACGTGCAGAAAGTGCCTGTTCGTTCGAGTTCATATCTATGACTCGGATTTTCATATATATTACTGCTGTGTTTCCTATGGGCGAGCAAAACAAGTTTTATTAATAAAAAAAAAGTTTACAAATTGAGTTAGTAACTATCATTGTTGGGTTGTGTAGGATTAAATTATTGCACTTTATTTTATAATAATCCATTTATTATACATATTATACATGCAAACCTGGTTGTATGATATACTAATTTAAATTATTTTATTCTGCATAAAGTATCGACTTCTAAATCCACTCTATGGGCTCGACTTGGTGATTTTTCTTAAAAAAAAAAAAAACAATCGACGTATACCAAATCGTCGATTCTTATACATAATAATTTAAATAGTTTATAATAAAAATAAGGTAAAATGTATCATAAGTCCCTAAGGTTTGCCTAGTATGTGCATTTGGTTCATGAAATTTCAAGTGAGTACTAATAATTTCTGAAATTTATAAAATAAGTGTTATTAGTTTCTCTGTTAACTTCCATGACTTCTCTTGTTTGCATGTGCGTTTGGGATCTAAGTTTCAACTCGTGTTTTGCTGAATTTGTTTAATATCAACCAAAAAAAAAAACATGAATTTTTACAATTTCCTTCTACAAGTTTTCAAATTTTGAATTATTATATGATAGTTCATTATGAGTATTTATTGCCAATGTGGGTAGTTATGACCATTTTATTTTATTAAATTTGTCTAAATTTTTATTTTTATGCAACTATTACTATATATTTGTCATTGTTTTTATAAAAAAATATTTTAAATTAAATGACTAAGCTCAACTCATAAGCTTTACATTAATTATTAACGCACACAACCACACCCGTTCATACATAAATTAATTCACTGCGTGTTTATTTATCCAATCAAATGCTTGAAAATTACTAATTTTGCAGTTTTTTTCTTAAACTTTTCTAACATTATGACAAAAAGTTATTATAACATGATAACTATATACACTCATGTAACAAACCTCTCTATTTCCTAATTATTAAATTATATATAATTATTTTATATTTATACTATACACATATAAACATCCACACACGTCATTATTCATACAAATAACATTATAACAAAAAGTAATAAATACAATCAATATTAGACAAACTCATACACATATAATATAAATTTATAATAAAGAGTGACACTTATAATTCATAAACACTTACTTTTAAAGTCGAAAATACTTGTAATAAGGGTGTATAAGATTTAAGTCGAGGTGTGCAAATATTTTTTTAAGAAAAAATTAATGTATTAAACTAACAAAAAAATGATTAAATATATATAATTATTATTTATTTTGAAGTCAGGGGGTTCATTTAAAACCCTTGAACAAAGTGTGGCGTCGCCTCTGCATGTGAGTCTGCAAAAAGCAACTTATAAGATTTATGTTTAGACCGAAGAAGATAAGAGAGCTTAAGAGAGAATTGGGTGAAGGTGAACTACCTATGGTGGCGATGACCAACTAAAGGTGGAGCAAAGAGGCTTAGGTTAGAGAGAGATTCAGAGAGTGAGAGAGAGTCTGACATTAGAAATAGAAGGGAGGAGGTGTTAAGAATTTTTTTTGTTCGTTTGGGTTCACAGAAAATGTTGCAAAATGTGAAAAAAAAAATTGTATTATTGTATTTTTTTTTTTCATTTTTAGTTGTTATTTCAAATTTTCAAAATATGTTTTTATTTTAATTATTTTAGGTTTTTATCTGACCTAGAATATTAATACATCTGTCACGATTTAATTGGATCGATTAGCACATGTCATAAGCTTATGTGGCACTTAACTGACACGTCAGCATAAAACTAACGTAGGGCTGACAATCAAAATGGTATGAAATTTCAGGGTGTAAAATCTAAATTTTGAAACTTTAGGGTGTAAAATCCAAAAATTTCGAAACAACAAGGTGTGTTTTGCATTTTACCCCAGTAATAATGTTTGTGGGTTCCACATTCAATATATTTCTATTTCACTTTTAGTTTTTTTTCTATTGTATTTTCAACAACAACAAAAATGAACTTATTTTGTTTCGATTTTAACTTTTATTTGTAGTACTTTTAACAAATAATTAAATAAGTTGTTCTCAATAACAGGGGAGAAATTACACTTTACCACCTTAAACTATACCCCAAATTATATTTTGCACCTTAAACTTTTTGAATGCACAATTTGCACCCTAAACTATAACCCTTGTTACACTTTATACCTCAATATCAAGTTTGCTGTTAACTTAGATGGAAATCCATAGTTTAAGATGCAAAGTGTAATTGAGAGTTTAGTTTAGGGTGGTAAAGTATAATTTCTCCTTTGGAATTGAGAAGATTGGCAATTGAGTATTTTTACATGATGTCATACTTTTCCATTCAAGTTAACAACAAATTTAACATCAGGATGAAAAATGTAACAAGGGTCATAATTTAGATTAAAAACGGGCATTCAAAAATTTTATGGTGCAAAGTGTAGCTAGGGGTATAGTTTAGGGTGGTAAAATTATATTTTTTCCCCAATAAAAGACACTATAAGCCCTAACCGCCATGGGATGCCTTCCTCTTCCCAACGTCCTCCCCCTCACTCCAACCAGCGTTACAATCTTACTCAAAGCTTCACAGCAATAAAAAAGGCATTAAATAAATGTCACGGATTGTCTTTGAAAAAAATTTTAAATTTGTATAGAAAATGACAAATTAGATACATGTGTAGGAAATTTAGGTTCTATATGTTGGTTTAGACTCTAGAGTGAGGGCATGACCTTTGCGAAGATGGAGAACATATTCATAACCTTTTAAGGAAACTGTCAAGGGCTTAGGAACCTCCGGACAGTTAATGCCTTGAAAGAGGTAGTTAAAAGAGAATATCCCAAAATTGTCTTCTTAATGAAAACGAAGTCTAATGAGGATTGGATGGTTATGGTTTTAGATAAATGTGATTTTAAATATGGATTTTTTGTTTCTAGTAATGGTTCAAGCAGTGGTTTAGCAATGTTTTGGAAGGAAGAGGTTCAATTGAATGTCCAAACTTTTTCTCTATCACATATTGATGCCTTGGTGGATGGGAGAACTGAGAGTGGCTGGTGGCAATTAACTGGATTTTATGGTAATCCCTAAACATCAAGAAGGCCAGAATCTTGGGAAAAGCTTAAACATTTGAGCAATACTTCAACATTGCCTTGGTTGATCATAGGAGATTTTAATGAGCTTATGGGGATGTCCAAGAATGAAGGAGGGTGTGATGGAAAATAATATGTTTGTATCACATACAAAACATACGCAGCGAAAAATTCACGGATCTACTTCATTCGCAATTGATAACATGTACTATGTAAGTTTCAGAATATAGAATTAAGAGAGTGTACCTTGGCGTGGTGAATTTCAAAACAAAGATCAAAAGTACTCGGGAACACTTTTAATCTTCACTCCAATTCAACTAACGCCCAAGAAGTGTGGTGTCTCAATCAGTTTCTATGAATTTGTTCAAGGGAGAATGAAAGAGTGTCCAACACTCACATACACATCATTTCATGTTCTTACAAAATTCTGTATGTTTCTCTCTTTATAACTGATTATCTAGTTGGACTAGCCTTTTGGGCCTTTCCAATTGGGCTTTAGTATGTGGCTTGGAGTGGGACTAAAAGAGAACAAATAAGACTCTAGCTCCAATGGGCCTTGGGCTTTTCTGTCAACTCTTGACAAGTCCAAAGTTACCATTAATTATACTCAATACCACTATATAAATATAATTGCACTCTAGGCCTTATTAATAAATTATATCCCAAAATTTTATTATACATGCAATCCCTTCATTAAAATATTCGTAGTAATACAAAGTCATGAATGTAGACTGCCACTTTGTGAATTACTACATCTTAATTCTTGAGTACCAAGTTTAATCCTTTTATGTTATTCATTATATATTTATGAAATCCAATTCCATAAATATATACTTTAGTAAGTCCTTACTAAAGTAATTAGGCTTAACTCTCTAAGTAACTGAACCCATTAAATTTATCTCAAGGAAATAATTTATATCTCCATCAAGAGATTATGAATTCCATCTTGAGAATATATGTTCCATCAACACTAAATGTAGCTGCCCAACATACTGAGGTTTTGACCGATACTTTAGATCTCACTCCTGATATATCAAAGCAACCTACACTTCATGATCAGGTCCATTATTCTCTTAGGATTAAGAGTTCATGTAAATATAAGTCGTGAGATTTATTATTCAATTGACCGTCTTTAGGAGAATAATAAATCTCACAGCGGTCCAGTTCAATATGTCTTAACTCTTAAAACATATCAACTAGAATTCTCCACTTTCATGATCAAGACAAATCTTCTTAGTTAATATGTTATAATCTTCACAAATGAAATGCCGAATTTCATCACCGACTACGAACTAAAATTCTGCGTTTACAAAGAACTTGTGACTTATATCTTCTGTGATTAAATCACATACTATGCATCTCATGGACTATATGATAATGTCCAAATAATTCATGTTACCATTATTTTAGATAATAATAAAACAAATTTATCAATCATAATATTAAGTCATACATAGTGTCATACATGATGTCATACTTAATATCATACATAGCATCATACAATAGGATTTAAGGACACTAATCCTAGCAGGGAGCACTAGGCCGAGGCAACAAATGGATAGCTTTGTTGAAGCTATTAAACGGTATGGTCTACGGGATATTGCATTCAGTGGCCCCAAGTTTACTTGGCTGTATGAGAGAAGTGATGGGATTCAAATTCGAGAAAGGTTAGATAGAGCTCTTGCTACTACGGAGTGGGTGAATTTATTTCCCATGGCACGTCTACATCACCTCACTTCATCGGCTTCAGATCACTTACCATTGGCTTTACGCTTTGTGAGGAAGTCTAATGGTAAGAAAATGAAAAGGCTATTCAGATTTGAGTCGATGTGGCTGAACAATTCTCGTTGTGAGGAGGTGGTTCTAGAAGCTTGGGGTCAAGGAATGGTTGTTCCAATAAATTTCCCATTGAATGCTTGTTTAGAGAAGTACAGATTTTGACTTAATGCTTGGAATAAATCTAAATTTGGCCTTGTGGGGAGGAAGATTGCCGAGCTTCAAAAACACCTTAAATGGTTGGAGCTTCAACTAGCCTATCCAAGCAATATACAGGATATGCGGAATACAAGGATTTAGTTGAACTATTGGCATGAGAAAGAAGATTCTATGTGGTATTAACGGTCAAGAATAAATTGGTACCAATCCGGTGACAGGAATACTTGTTTTTTCCATGCAAAGGCATCAACAATGCACAAGAAAAATCATAAGGTAGGACTATTAGATGAAAATGGGTTTTGGCAAACTGATGAGGAAAAAATGGGTGAGATGGTTGTAAACTACTACACGGATCTGTTCTCTGCTAGTAACCCGAAGGAATTTTCAGAATTATTACAAGCAGTGCAACCAAAGGTAACTCTAGCTATGAATCAGAGACTGTCTATGGATTTTACTGCAGATGAAGTAAGGATGGCATTGAAGCAAATGTACCTTCTCAAGGCTCTGGGTCCAAATGGTATACCCCCTTTATTTTATCAGCACTTTTGGCTGAATATAGGTGATGTAGTTACTCAAACAATTCTTGTGTCATGCCCCAAACCCAAAAGGATCCAAAGCATGAGAAAAACATCTCAAAGTACCTGTAGATTTTTCCTTCTTGACAATTCAATCCAAATAAATCATATCAATTACCAACATCAAGAATTTTTATAATAATTTCATTAAATATACTCCCAAAATAAGTTAAAACCCTAAACAATAATTACAATGACCATTGCCCACAAAAGAATGGAGGTCTGAATAAATACAATTACATATCATTAACTTGTCCTATCAGTGAAAATAAAGTCATAACCATTATAATATACAAAAGAATGTGTCAAGTTTACTCTATAATGTACATCATCTAAATATCTTCATCACAAAAGCTAAGCCTCTATCAGTAGTTAGTCTAAATATTGTGAGCCACCAAAAAGCTGTCTCAAAATGTTCGTTGCCTACTCTGAAAAAGTTTGTAAAATTATGGAATGAGACAGAGCCCAGTAAGTAGCATAATTAATGGGGATGGGAGAAATGCAAATTTCATGACGATGAATAGATTACAAAGCATGTTATAATTTGGGAATTTCCAAATAAATTCTATAAAACCATTTCCAAAAATAATATGAGAAGAATGAATAAATTGACACAGCACAAAGCTTCTCAAAATGCTCTTATGAAACTACATACTATATATTCCTCAAAATATCTCAACATGAAACTACATACTATACACTGTAAGCAATAACAACACCGTTTCAAACTAGAAAATCTAACCCAAGGCCACATGACAATCGCCGACACAAAGCCAGAATCTACTGACACAAAGCCAGAACTCGTCGCTGACACAAAGCCAAAACTCATAACCATCACAAAGATGGGTGCTAAGATACCAATGTCACACTGACTATAGTATCTAGCTAGGTAATCACCAAGTAAACACATGTCATAGCCCAAGGGTAAAAACATGAAGAGCTCACAGTTTACAAGAATTCAAAACACAGTTCATTTCCAAGTAGTTTCACAAAAACTTTTGAAGTATCCAATATATTCACAAGGTTCTCAAATCATTGTTTCTTGTCAATAAGATTTTCTATCAATTTTCTAAATACCACAAGTGAAGATAAAGCATCTTTAGAACTTGCAAATAACGCAATAAATCCATAAAATCCATTCCTAAGAATTTTATAAAAGATGCTTATCATTTCCAATCTAACAAATCATGCATTCCCCATTCGTATTACCAAATATGAAGCATGCTTCATAAATAGTCATATACAATATGGTCACAACACAATACTTTTTAAGAAAATATAGTCCCACAAATAATTTTTCAAAATGTGTTTGACCCAAAAATAACTTTTATACAATATGGTTATTTTCCAAAAATCCCACTAAAAACTACTTATCCTGCAACCCGCAAAAAGCTTAACTCTCAAAGTTCCAAAGGAGATTAACTAGAACCTAAACAATATCAAGTAAAACTATCACAATAAGCATAAAACTTGAAATTGTATCTAGCTACAAATTAGGAATTGCCAAATAAGCACTAAATTAGGCAAGCCTAGTATTTAGCCTCACAAATAATATTTTCCACTTCCAAAGTTTCTCAACCAATTCATTCACAAGGCATAGGCGCTAATTTATAAAATTAACCCATTCAATATCGTCTCCCTAATACTAAAATCTTAATAATTTATGAGTAGCTTCCATAAGATCTACACAACATCATCAAGAGACCCAAGAAACCAAAATCACAATATTCTCCAACACAAACCATTTAAATCTTTTACTAGCTCCAAATAACTCAATAAAAATTATATTCAACATCTATCTCACATTAAAGAGCCAAAACCCCCCAAATCTTCACCACTTAAATTGCCACCATTGTAAAAATTATAAACTCACTCATCAAATAATTCCACCAACACAAAACTCATACATATAAACACATGAATATCACTTCCAAAACTCATAAATCACATGGGTATCATTATCAAAGCTTAGATAAGGAAAGCCTCTAGAAAAAGCATATAAAGCCACCAAAAATATTAGAAATTTTTACCTTAAATAGTAGAGATGAGTGAGTCTTACCTTTTACCAATGGAATTTTCCAGTGATTTTGCCGAAAAATGGTGGTGGAAGTGGTGAGGAGTGGTACTGGTGGGAGAGTAAGGGGCGTGAAAGAGGAGTGTTTGTGAGGAAAAATGAAAAGAAAAGAAAGATGTAAAAGACCCTTGGTTAACCAGCCAAATAAGGAGAGATATTTGTGAGTGTGTGGTGGGGAAATAATGGGTAGGTGGGTCACGTGTGACTCCTTAAAAATCTGATCCCCCTTTTTAAAAATAAAAAATAAAATAAAATAAAAAAGTGGGCTAGGGCGTTACATGGATGCTAAACTTGTTACTTTTAAATGTGGACTTGGATGCTAAACTTGTCTTATCTAACAAACTTGTTGATGATCTTAAATGTGAAAATGAATCTCTTAAGATGCATGCCAAATGTTTGATTGCTGAACTTATTGCTGAAAAGGAAGATGTTATTTGTTGCAATCATGTTGTAAGACCTGATTTTATGCCTATTGTGAGTTCTACCTCTAAAGAAAAATCGGTGTATATTCCTCCACACAAAAGAAACCAAAAAGTGGAGAGAAAGGTTTTTAAAACTTAAGCCTTCGTTTAGGTCTCATCCTAGGGATTTGAATGGATCGAAGTTTGTTCCCACTTGCCACCATCGCGGTGTGATCGGTCATATTAGACCTCAATGTTCCATGATGAAGAGAGAACAAAACCATGTTGCTAGATCCCTCCCTAAAAAGCCTAGTGGACTAACACATTGTCTATCACCATTGTGGAGCTTTGGTCATCTAAGACCTCATTACTCTAAGTTTCAAGCTCTTAAAAGAATCAAAAGAAAAGAGAAATTTGAATTTCTTGGAAGTTGTGCTTTGAAAGCTAAATCGAATTTGACTGAAATTTGTATGTGTGCTCAACCATATGTAGATCAAATCAAAAAGATTTTTGTTCTTTTCATTTGCCTTTGGAAGTGATTTGTATCACCCATGTTTTTCAAAGTTTTTCAAGTTGTTTTGTGTGAAAAACATGTTTTCTGGGTGTTTTTATGACTTATTTCATAAGTAAGCTCAGTCGCGAGTTTAAATGGTCCAATCCTCAAGTTTTTGAACTTTGGACAAAGAGTTTCGTTAGTGTTTCATGAGTACTTCACGAGTAAGACTTACCTGTGAAAATTCTCAACTTCCAGCAAAAATTTCCAAATCAACTTTTTAAAGGGCATTTCATGGGACACTAGTTTTAAACTTCTCTCACCTTCTCCTAAACCTCTATTTTTATGTTTCTACAACAAAACCCAACTAAATTCAACTATTTTTCATTCAATTAACATCTCTAAGTTAATCTTTAACTCTTTTCATTGATTTTGATCCTTAGATTATGTTTTTGGGAGTTTTATGTTCATAGTTGGGAATTTCTCAAATGGAGGTTGAAAAACGTAATTTTTGTCAATATTTTTTATTGGGTTTTGTTTTAAATGATGATTTGCTTTGGATGTTGGCCCCTTTGGCAAAAATAACATGTATTTAGATAAGATTTTCAAATGTTCATACATTGTTTAACATACATGTGTAGTGTGTGCACTCTAAGTATTTGATAAAATGCCCAAATGGCATTTTCTCGTGGTTTTGGACTCCGATGAGTACCAATTTTTGAAGATTACCATGATTATGCAAGTTTATCATGTATTAATCATTGGTTGTGTGTTTTGCACACTTTGCCCCGTGAGTGCTTGCTCTTGCATTGATCAAGTATCTCTCGTGCACACTAAATGCACACTAGATGCACCATCGATGCACACACTCTAACACTTGACATGTTTTGCATTCACTCTTGCTAGTTAGACCTTTAGCACATATAACATGTTATTGTGTCTATGTCATGCCTTGGTCTATACATTGTTCCATCATCCTTAGCGTATCACGTTTACTTTATGCTTTGTAGCATTTTTTTAGATGTTTTTGTCTTTCGTTTGAGCTTCATTTTCTCATTCAACTTGCACCCCTCATGCATCATCTTTTACCCTTGTTCATATCTACTTTTCTTTCCCTCCTTCTGTTGGGGTTTATGCCCTAAAATCCAATTTATTGACATGTCACAAATGATTAAATTGTTTAATTATATGAGACTATTTATTAATGAACTAATGGGACATTATCTTAGCCCATGAGATGCATAGTATGTGATTTATGTGATTTAGTCACAGAAGATATAAATCATAAGTTCTTTGTAAACTCAGAATTTTAGTTCGTAGTCGGTGATGAAATTGGGCATTTCATCTGCGAAGACTATAATATATCAACTAAGATGATTTGTCTTGATCATGGAAGTGGAGACTTCTAGTTGGTATGTTGATATGTTTTAAGAGTTAAGACATATTGAACTTGACCGCTGTGAGATTTATTATTCTTCTAAAGACTGTCAAATGAATAATAAATCTCACGACTTCTATTTACATCAACTCTAAATCCTGAGAGAATAATGGACCTGATCATGAGATGTAGGTTACTTTGATATATCAGGAGTGAGATCTATAAGTTAATGGTCAAAACCTCAGTATGTTGGGCAGCCACATTTAGTGTTGATGGAACATATATTCTCAAGATGGAATTCATAGTCTCTTAACGGAGATATAAAATATTCCCTTGAGATAAGTTTAATGGGTTCAGTTATTCAGAGAGTTAGGCCTAACCACTTTAGTAAAACTAAAGTATATATTTATGAAATTGGATTTTATAAATATATGGTGAATAACTCAAAAGGATTAAACCGGGTACTCAAGGATTAAGATGTAGTAATTTATAAAGTGGCAGTCTATATTCATGACTTTGTATTACTACGAATATTTTATGAAGGAATTGCATGTATAATAAAGTCTTGGGATATAATTTAATAATAAGACCTAGAGTGCAATTATATTTATATAGTGGTATTAAATATAATTAATGGTAACTTTGGGCTTGTCAAGAGTTGATAGAAAAGCCCAAGGCCCATTGGAGCTAATGTCTTATTGGTCCCTTTTAGTCCCACTCCAAGCCACACACTAAAGCCCAATTGGAAAGGCCCAATAGGCCGGCCCAATTAGATAATCAGTTGGTTATAAAAGGAGAAACATACAGAATTTTTTCATAAGAAGATAAGAAAAAGTGAGACATCATTGCGAAGTGGTGTGTATGTGTGAGTGAAGCCACTTAATATTCTCCTTTAGAAACTGATTGAGAGACCACACTTCTTGGGCATAAAGTGGAATTGGAGTGAAGATTGAAAGTGTTCCCAAGCATTTCGAATCTTTTGTTTTTGAATTTCACTGCATCAAGGTACACAATCTCGTTCTTGAATTCTGAAATTTACATAGTGCATGTTATCAATCATGAATGAAATAGATCCATTTGATTGCTTTCGCTATGTGTTTTGTATGAGATACAAAACCAGATTATCCTTCACCTTCCTCTTGATTCATTTGTCTATTCGTGACAAAAAGGGGGAGAGTATACCTGAGTGTATCGTCATTTCTATATGACTCATGTACACATTCTTAGGTGGAGAAATTCTACCTCGTGCACATTCGTAAGGGGAGAAAGCCATAGCGGGGTTGCATATACTAAGGGGGAGAAGACATCTTTTATGAGAAAACCTTGTTTTGTTTGCCTTACATTATGCTTGTTTTCTAGTTGCTTTATGGTGCTTTGAGTTACATTTAGTATCTATGCTTTGTTGCTCTTATCGCATTGTTTATGTGTTGGACATGCATACATCCTTATGCTATTGTGCTTTGTTGGTGTTTAGGGGCCTTTTTCAGTTGTCCAGCCACGTGTGGTCCTTTAGAGGGGAAAAAGCCATAAGGGGGTTGCATATACTAAGGGGGAGAAGACATCTTTTATGAGAAAACCATGTTTTGTTTGCCTTACATTATGCTTGTTTTCTCGTTGCTTTATGGTGCTTTAAGTTACATTTAGTATCTACGCTTTGTTGCTCTTATCACATTGTTTATGTGTTGGACATGCATACATCCTTATGCTATTGTGCTTTGTTGGTGTTCGGGGGCCTTTTTCGGTTGCTCAGCCACGTGTGGTCCTTTGGAGGGGTGACCTTGCTAGGCCCTGGTTCTTTTTGGGGAGTTGCTTCCAAAACTCAACATTGGGCCACGTGGTCCAACGGCTACCGGCGTACTTTTAAGCCTACAAAGCCATTAAAGCCAAAGTCTAAGAATTACAATAATGGTCGAATAAATATGTAATATGAGTTTAATATGATAACTTTGATTAGTAGTTGTAATAACAGTTGAAATAAAGTAGTATTTATTTAGATGTAATTAGTCATGTACTTAATGATATAAATTTAAAGATATGGAAGTAAAGTCACTTATCTTTGTATGGTTTATAGCTCCAGTTGTGTAGCATTAGTGAGCTAATAGGATTTCAGTAGAATGCCAGCGGTAGAGGCTAGTTACGCTTGCCCCACTTATCATGCATTTAAATGAGTTTAAGTCTTGGTTAATAATTGTAATAGTTGTAATAATAGTTGGAATGAAGTAATATGTATTTAAATGTGAAGTAATCATGTATTCAATAAAGTAAATTTAAAGATATAGAAGCAGAGTCACTTATCTCTGATGGTTTGCAGTCCCAGCGGTACAACTTCTGTGAGTTGATAATATCCTAGCAGAGTGACCCCAGCGGTAGAAAGGCAATTTGCCATGATAACTTCAAGATTAAGGGGGGAAAATGGGTGCAATTGGAGGGAGAGAAAGTATGCCCAGCTGTGTGTAGAGGCTGGTTAAGCTTGCCCCTCTTATCATGCATATAAATGAGTTTTCCTCTTGACAATACTCTTTTAGTTGTTGTGAAGTTATGAGTAGTGTTGCATTCCATGAGAAGGGCTTTTGTATAGAGTATTTGTGCCTTCTAAGAGAAGGGCTTTATGTAAGAAGTAATTGTACCTTCTAAGAAAAAGGCTTTTGTAAGAAGTAGATGTGCCTTCTAAGAGAAAGGTTTTGATATGAGATCTTGGTGCCTTCTAGGAGAAGGGCTTTAACATTAGAAGTTTATTCGTTCCATGAGAAGGGTTTTTAGTATGAATGTTTGATATCTCTTGAGAAATGTGGAGATTGTGAAAGATATAGATGTTTTGTAGGATGTAGTGTTTGTAGTATGTATGATATATGATAATATGTGAGATATGGATGTTAAAGATAGTAAACATGTGAGATGATAACTGCTGGAGAAGTTGCAGAGGTTGCTTTCTAAGAGGATAGATTTTGTAAGAGGAAAGTATGGAGATGTGTTTAAGTATTTAGAGATAGGAGCAGTAAGATAGGCGTATTTTCTGAATATGGAGAGTGAGAGAATGAGTATAAAAGAGGTAATAGTGCTGTAGTGTGTTTAGCAATGTTGCTGGAATTTACTGCTGGGATTTTTTGCTAGAGGATGTGTGAAGGCTTATGAAAAGCATTTATGAGCTAAGGGCTGAAGAATTTAGTTCTTGATTTGGAAACTAAAAACTCAGGAGCTTAGAATTTCATTTTAGATCTTAGAGGAAAAGAGAATAGATAAGTTCATGAGAGAGTTCTTCTCCCTTTTGTTCCCCTTGAGGTGTTGATGAAAGGTTGCCTTTAAAGCTGAATTTTAGGGGGTATTTTAGCAAAGAATCTCAGCCAAAATCTGTCCCAAGTAGCAATAAAACTTCAAAAAATCCATCTTAAGATTTGGCCCAAAAAAGGTATGTTTAGCTTTAAAGTATTCTTGTTATTTCGGGTAAGAGCTGCTGGGGAAAGAGTAGCTGAAAAGGAAAGTATTTTAGCAAGAGAAAGGTAGTTTCATTAGTTGGTTTTGGTTTTAGCCAAATGAGGAAAAAAAGGTAATGCTCAAGCTGCGGGGTCAATTGTCAAAGCTATTCTGAAAAGGCTATTCCAGCTGTCAAAAAAAGTTGTGACAGCTATCATAAGAAAGCTGCTTGCTTTGGGCAAAAGCAAATGAGGTCAGTTGGGTGATTTCTGACTGCTGGAGAGGTCATTTAGCATTTATTTCTTGGATTTGGCTGAAAAATGGTAAGATCTCTTTGAAGGGTATCTTGCTATTTTGGGATATAGCAGCTGACTGCTGGGATTTCAGGATTAAATGGCTAATGATATCACTTCCAGCCAGGTGTCAAATGCTGAATACACTACTGGGGATTCAGCTGGAAATGTTTCCTTTTTCGGGTGTTTGTGTTTTGGTTCAAGGTTCCATTACAACACACTTCTAGCAAGTAAAAGAAGGATTGGCTGAAGCTTTAGAAATTTAGTTAAGGTCTCATTGTGTTGTGACATAGTCTTGGTGAGCAGAAAGAGTATTTGATGCTCTGCTCTGGCAGCTGGCAAAGAAATATATGTTCAGATATTGGCAGACAGCAGCTAGGTATCAGAGATATCATGAATATTTTGTATATAGAGAAAAATAAAAGATAGCCAATCAGATTAGGCCATGTGTTTGAGTTGGATTTTAGCTGAAATTAGTAATGAGATTTAGCTAGAATAATATAATGAAGTTTCTAAATTTGCATAGCAACAGCTGGGGATTGAATGAACAGTATTTTCCCAACAGTTAGATGGCTAGGGATGTTGAGCATTTGTCATATGATGAATATCAAGTTTTAGGAAAAGAGCAATGGGGAATCATATCATTTTAAGTGCTATGTGATAAGAGATGCTTACCATATGTTACCCGCTACATACGGACTCGTCAAAGTTCAGGGAGTTGGAGAAGACACACCAAGCAATATGTTTCTTTTATCAACTTTGAACCGCTGGAGCTTTACTGAACATACCTCTTGGCCCTCCAAACCACGACTCCTAAAGTTTCCCCAAAGAGACTTATGAGCTTGGATCATAAGCCGAAGATGAGATGACGTACCTCGGGTTTTATCTGTCATTTTATGTAGATATGGGCTCTTGTTGAAGAAGCCGCTTGCCATGAGTGTAAGATAGGTAATATGGGCCGTGAGTTTTGATTCATTGCTTAAGCCCAATCCATATGTTGATTTGATGATGTCATGGGGTTATGATCCCAATTGATGAAGAGGAAATGTGGACCCTGAATCCGTCTCTTGAAGTAAGGATCTCGTGGGCTATGCGAGCCCAATCCATATAGTTGAATGAGATATGAGCTTATTTTGGGCTTTAAATAGATTTTTCCAAAAAATCAATAATATGTTGATGTGGCATGGGTTGCCAATGAAGTAGTGCCACGTGGGCTGAAAAAAAAATCCTCAATAGTTGGTTGCATGTTTATATGATCATTTGCTTTGCTATATGATCATTGTAGTCATTTCTGAAAGCTCGAATTTGTGTGAAAATACAAGAACTATTTAAACCCTCAAATTAAAGCTTATGGCTAGGTTGATTTCACTCTAACTTAAACTAAGTGCAGAATAGAGTAAATGCGAGCGAGCAAACAATAAACCTACTCTAAGCCATATTCAACAAATCATAGCAGTAAAATGAAAGCTAAAAGAGTAGGGAAGAAGAATGCAAACACAAGATAACACGCCGATGTGTTATCGAAGAGGAAACCGAAGAACTCGACGAAAAACCTCTCTGCTGCCCTCCAAACGGTAAATCGATCCACTAGAGAATAAGTTGGAGTACACAAATAACAAAAGACCCTCCAAGCCTAATCTACCCCATGTACTCGAGCCCTTCAAGCTCCTGCTACTAACTGACTTAACGAAGTCTTGTCTTCTCTAGCTCTCTGAATCACGCAATTCAGCCTAATTGCATCCACCAAACAAATGGCTTCTTCCAATGCTTCCCAGCAGCACCAAAACCTCACTTTACACTCAAAATGGGTATGGTAAGTATTTGGGCTATCAACCTCTCAAGGATTTGAATATGGAGAGGTAGGAGTTGAGGAAACCCACAATAGATTGTGTAGAGAATTATGGGTATGACAATCTCTAACTCTCAAGGGTTGTGACTAGGGTTTTCTCTTTGAAAAACACTCCTCTCAATATGTGGGTAATGTGGATATATATAGTGTGGGTAGAGACATGGTGTATCAGATATGACAAAATAACAAAACAGAATGTTTCGCAAGTATCTCATGGGAATGCCTTACCCGCAAACTACTCGTGAAAACCAGCTGTCACCATCTGTCATAACTTTTCGCATTCCAGTCATGTGCTGAGCACATGGCTTCACTTTGCGGGAAGGCTTCTCGCGAGTTACCCATGAAAACTCCTTTAATCTTCAATTTGTTTTGAGTCTTCACACTCTCTCTCATACACAACCCTTACAAAGAAATCTCACATAAAATATAAGGTACATAAGATTGAACAAAATTACAATCAAATTTGGCATGAAATTAAAGCCAATACAATGTAGTTGTAAATAACAACTTTACAATTTCCATATGATTGTCATGTGTTTGATCAAGTTTCTCCTATGTTTCACACCATGTATACTTGATCGCACTTTACTTGTTACATTATACTTGTCATTTTATCACTTAATTTACCTTGAGGGTCTAATGTGTTTTGTGCAAGTGTTTCAGGTTACAAGTATTTTGTTCCAAGTTTATCACAAGTTTTAGATTTAGGTGTGAGTAAGTTTTGCCACTGTTCCCAAACTCACGTTTAAGTCTAGAGTCTATTATAGGGTGTTTTGTCACGGAATAGCCAAAGGGGGAGATAGTAAAGTTGTGATTTACAACTATGTTTTATGTTGGCTTTATTCCATGACAAAAAGTGTTGTAATTGCTTTAATTTTGTTCTTTATATTTTGTGGGATTTTATTGTATTGGGTTTAGTATTAAGTTGGTGAAGAATCGAGCATGAAATGAAGAATCAGTGCAGTTTCGCGATTGGCTCGTGAGTAGCTCGCAAGAAGGGTTCCTACGAAAAGGGCACGTGAGAAGCACATGTTTTACATTCACTCTTACTAGTTAAGTCTTTTAAGACCTTTTAGCACATATAACATATTCTTGTGTCTTTGTCATGCCTTGGTCTCTATCTTATTCCATCATCCTTAACATGTCATGTTTTCTTTATGCTTTGTAGCATTTTATTTTTAAGATGTTTTATCTTTTATTTTAGCTTCATTTTCTCATTCATCTTGCACCCCTCATGCATCTTGTCCTTGTTCATATCATCTTTTAATTCCCTCATTCCTCTTGATTCATTCGTCTATTCGTGACAAAAAGGGGGAGAGTATACCGGAGTGTATACTGAAGTGTATTATCATTTCTATATGACTCATATGCACATTCTTAGGGGGAGAAATTCTCTTGTGCACATTCGTGGGGAAAGAATGCCATAAGGGAGATGCATATACCAAGAGGGATAAGACATCTTTTAATGAGAAAACCTTGTTTTGTTTGCTTTACTTTATGCTTGTTTTCTTGCGCTATATGGTGCATTAAGTTACATTTAGTATCTATACTTTGTTGCTCTCATCACATCGTGTTTTTGTGTTGGACATGCATACATCCTTATGCTATTGTGCTTTATTGATTGCATGTTCGGATGATCATTTACTTTGCTATGTGATCATTGTAATCATTGTCATATGACTATCATGTGTTTGATCAAGTTGCTCAAATGTTTCATATTATGTTTACTTGATCGTTTTTGACTTGTTACATTATACTTGTCCTTCTATCACTTGATTTACCCTGAGGGTTTAATGTGTTTTGTGCAAGTGTTTGTATATATATTCCAAGTTCATCACAGGTTTTAGATTTAAGTGTGAGTGAGTTTTTCCATTTTTTCCAAACTCACGTTTAAGTCCAGAGTCTGTTATAGGGTGTTTTTGTCATAGAATAGCCAAAGGGGGGGATTGTAAAGTTGTGATTTACAACTATGTTTTAAGTTGGCTTTATTCCATGACAAAAAGTGTTGTAATTGCATTAATTTTAGTCTTTGTATTTTGTGGGATTTTATTGTATTGGGTTTAGTATTAAGTTGGTGAAGAATCGAGCATGAAATGAAGATCAGTGCAATTTCGCGACTAGCTTGCAAAAAGTTGACGAGTAAAGGTTCCCGCGAAAAGGCCATGTGAGAAGCACATGTTGGAAGCTGAAGAGTCAAGCTCCATTCTGTATTTTGTGAGTACTTCACGAGATAGGCCATCTCACGAGGTACCCGCGAAACTCTCTACTTGGAGGATTTTAAGTGTGACTTTCTTATCCTTCACCCGTACTATATATACCCTCATTACCCATAAAAGTAAAGGAGGCTATTCAGAGAGAAAACCCTAGATAGGTTTCTACAACACAACACAACACACCTACCTTTTAGAAAGAGAGCTACTCATCCTTAGTGAGAAATTATTGTAGCCTCTTCTCCTTCCCTCTCCTATTGTCATACCTTGAGAGGAGATTTTGTACCCAAGCACAACTTACGCCTATTCAAAGTGTAGTGAGTGTTTTGGAACTTGGGAAGCTTTAGGGATTTGCCAAAAGAAGGCGGTGAGGCTTGGTAGATGCAATCAGGCGGTATTACGGGACCCGAAAAGCTAGTGAAGACAAGACTCTGAGAAGTTGGTTGGTAGCAGGAGCTTGGAGGGCTCAAGTACATTGGGTAGACTAGGCTTGAAGGGTCTTTTGTTATTCATGTACTCTAACTTATTCACTAGTGGATCGATTTTGACTTAGAGGGTCGCGGAGAGGTCTTTCACCAAGTTCTTCGATTTCCTCTTCGATAGCACGTCTTGGTGTTATCTTGTGTTTGCGTCTCTCTTCCCATACTCTTTAAGCTTTATATTTATTGGTCATTGTAATTGGATATGGCCTAAAGTAGTGTTATCGGCATATTGCGCTTATTTACTCTTATTCCACACTTTGATAAGTTAGGGTAAAAGCAATCTAGTTATAATTTTTCATTTGGGGTCTAAACAAGCTCTTGTGTTTTAGCACAAATCCGAGCCTTCAATATTAATCAAAAGAAAAGGGGTAAAATAGGGGACATGGCTCTAAAATTGGATATGAGCAAGGCCTATGATAGAGTAGCTGGGCATGTTTGGAGAAATTATAAATAAATTGGGGTTTGATGAGAAGTGGAGGAAACTTATTATGAGGTGTAATTGGAAGGAAGACTGCATCTATCACTTAAGTAATCCCGAAGCACGGTGAATATAGCTCTCTTATCTCACATTTATGGTAAGGTCCACTCATTAAATTTATGGTGGGTTCCATCATGAATGTGGAGGGAGCTCTATTTTACTATACTCCAAGAGTATCTAAGAATTTTCTGTGTTAAACAAAAAGTCAAATGCTATGTAATATTGCATAGTCACCAATAGTCATATTGCATTCAACTATATTCGTACTGTTAGGACATATGTGAATCATGTTAGGAAGATATATCAAAATAAAATTGGCCAATCTTATGATAAAACGCATTTTACTTGTAATTAGGTAGATCTAGAATGTATTTAATACTTCATGGAACAAGTTTTCAAGTCCAAGTGTTAAAGCCATGCAAATCTATCCAAGAATCAAGTGAAGAAGTGATGGATTTTAAAGCTCGACAATTATCTCAACAGCTATCTCAACAGATAGAATCTATTGAGGTTTAAAAGGTTGTGTAAGCTTGATTCTCGACAGCTGCTTGATAGATAAGCTATCTATTGAGATTTACAAAAATCATAATTTCAGTTCTAATTTCACTCCAATCCTTGTATATTTGTTTAGGCTTTCTTTTCTCACAACCCTAAACATATATAAGGATTATTTTAAAGGCCGTCACAGATGATGCAACTGAATGCAAAAGTTTTTCACAAGCATATTGTGACCGAATACATATGCCCTACATCATCTTCCTCTTCAAGAAGCTGCTGTGTTTATACGCCGTAGGGTTTTGTAACCAAAGAGCTTCGTGATCTTCATCATGTTGATGAATTGATGAACTTTATAACCAACATCCTTCTTAAGTTGGTAGTTAGTCACAACTTGGATCCATGCATCAAATTGGTTAGTCACGTACTAGGAGCTATGCATTGAAAGGAGAGATTGTCACTATAGAACAAGTCCAATTGGATATTGGGGTAAGGGTTCAACTGTAGGTTGGTATAAGGTACTGGGATTCCTTTACTTGTAACCACTTGTTGTAATAATAGTGGATTCTCGAGAGTGGTAACCTTAAAATCACCCGGTGGAGTTTTTGTCTTGGAGGTTTTCCCCATTTGTAAACAAATCATCGTGTTAACTTTATTTTTCGCTGCATATTAACTTAGTTGGTGATTTGTTTGTGCTACCACATGTATTGCATGTTAATTGAATTAATTAATTAACTTGGCTAATTAATTGATTAATTTACCAAAGGGATCAATACATTGTTGGCCTATCAAGTGGTATCAAAACATGCACACTCTGATTAGGTTTTGATCTTTGTTGTGTGATCTATTGACCCCTATTTGTCATGGATAGATGTCAGTCTATTATTATACCTCCTTTATTTGATGGCACTAACTATGCATACTAGAAAGTACGCATGAGTGCTTTCATGCAGTCATTAGATGAAAAAGTGTGGCAAGCTATGAAGATAGGCTAGACCAAGCCAAAGGAAGCACTGGCCGATTGGATGAGGCTAAGATCAAGGCGACTAACTTCAACGGCTGGGCATTGAACGCTTTATTCAATGCGGTCACAAATGAGGAGTTCAAGAAGATATCTTCCTCTGAAACTGTGAAGGAAGCATGGACCATCCTCCAGACAACCTATGAAGGAACCAAGGCTGTCAAGGATTCGAAGCTTCAAAGGCTTACTACAAGCTTTGAAGAGATCAAGATGGAGGAGGATGAGTAGTTCGATGAGTTCTATGCCAAGCTCAAGAACATAGTGAACTCAGCCTTTAATCTTGGGGAAACCATTCTCGAACCCAAGACTGTTAGAAAGGTGCTTGGATCTCTACTCGAGAAATTTTATGCCAAGATCACCGCGATTGAGGAATCAAAGGATATTAACAAAATTCCTTTCACGGAGCTAGTTGGCAATCTGCAGACCTATGAGTTGGGTTTGACAAGGATTGGGAAATCTAGTAAGGGTAAGAGCATGGCACTGAAGACCAAGAGCAGTAACACAAATGAGTCTTCAGACGATGAAGATTCTAAAATGAAAGCCTACATTACAAGGCAATTCAAAAAGTCTATGAAGAATGCCAATGTTAAAGGATCTGACAAAGACCGCAAGCAGTCCAGTTCGTCTCAATTCAAGAACCAAGACAAAGGAAAGAAGGATGCTAGGAATGGCAGTCAATACACTATTCCCTTGGGACCAAAGTGCTTTGGGTGTCAAGGTTGATAGGCCAAGAATATATTGACCCCTTATGATAAATTAACCAATTAACTTAGCCAAGTGAATTATTTAAGTTAATTAACATGAAAATGGCGTGACAGCACAAACAAATCACCAAATAATTAAATATGCAACGGAAAATAAATGACATGGTGATTTGTTTATGAATGCAGAAAACCTACATAGCAAAAACCCCACCGAGTGATTTTAAGGGCACCACTCCTAAGAATCAACTATTATCAAAACAAGCGGTTACAAATAAAGGAATCTCAGTACCTTATACCAACCTACAGTTGAACCCTTACCCCAACACTTAATTGGACTTGTTCTATAGTGACAATCTTTCCTTTTAATGCACAGCTCCCAGTACGTGACTAACCAATCTGATGCGCAGACCCCAGTACGCGGTTTACTCATTTGCACGAATCCAAGTATGTGACTAACTCCCCAACAACCCTTTGATTGTTGTAGTTGATTTGCAGCAGCTTCACATAGGAACACCAATAAGATCTTCAATGTTGGTGCAAGATACTTTGCTTGGTTACAGAACCCAAAGGCGTACAAGAAACGCAGCAAGAACTTTTTCTTCTATAGGAGAAGACTAGGGTTTCAAAAAGAAAACCTTATGAAGCTCTCTAAGGTTAGGCTTTTCTTTTTCCACCTCCTTTAAATAGGAGCTTAATGGGCTCTCCTATTCCAAATAAGTTTACACAAACCTTTGGTTTTCCTAGTCCAATAAGGATTATACAAACCCATAAACAAATAGTCTTTTAGAATAAAACCGTTGCTGGCTATAGTCTGAATCCCGTAAGCTCGATAGATAGAGACATGTTTCGAGCTTTAATGAATCTCGACAGATCGAGCTTCTGTTGAGGAGGTATCGAGACCTGCAAATTGCACTTTTCTTAAGCAGTTTTTGAGTAATCTTCATGTCTTCAATTTAACTACTTGTAATGATCATCTTGAACCTTCTTAGATTTACCCAAACACAAGTAAAGTGCGATTTGTCAAAGGATATGCCAATTACATAAAAATATTTTCTTAACAATCTCCCCCTTTGGCAATCCATGACAAAACCACAAGAATACAATGAATGTCCTAGAATACATTCTACTCAAGATTACAGAATAAATAAGCCTAGTCTAAAAGATCTGAACCTTGGAAGTTGCAACAAGAAGAAGGTTCGGAATCTTGACTTGGCTTTAACTTGTCTTTCCTGAAAGGCACTAAACAAAACACATCAAGGTACCATGTGGAAAATAATGACAAGTTAAATAAACAAGAAACATGTGTATAAAGAGAGAAAAGAAACAACACATGTGAGATAAAGAGTGAAACACATACATATATATATGTAAATGGTTACAAAACTAAGAGATACACAACACAAAATATATATATATATATATATATATATGTGTGTGTGTGTGTGTGTGTGTGTGTGTGTGTGTGTGTATCACTATCAAAGTGTATCAAACTAACTCTCCCCCTAAGTTAGTTTCATCAAAAACTTTCTTCCCTTTAACATGAAGTTCTCCCCATAAGTCTATTACTCCTCTTGAGGAAACACATGCAATTCTCAAATTTCTTCCCCCTTTTTGACATGATTGTCAAAGGGCATAAAAAGCCAAAAGACTTGACCTGAGACAAACAGAAAACTGAAATAGAGGGAACAAGGAGAACAAAGAACCATAGACCTACAAGAAAAAGAAAAACAAGATCCTATGGACACAAAGGAAAAAAAATGCAAAACAAAGAAAAATGAAATGCATCCAGAAACTTTCTCGATGGATCGAGAATCTATTGAGAAGCAATCGAGAATGCCATAAAAAGAAGTCAAAGAGCTCGATGGATAACTTAGGAATCGAGGAGCTGTCGAGATTGCTTAAAAACAGTTTTTCAAGAAGAGAAAAACACAGATATGAATGCAATCGAGCATGCTATACAATCAAATATCCAAACAACATTTTAAACTCTCAAAATCATCTCTCAACAAGAAAAATGTTCAGCTTTTAGATCCCAAACACACACACACACACACACTAAACAAGTCTAACCAATTTTATATTTCAAAAACAAGTTAAGACAATTTAGTGATCATACACTAACACATGTATTCCTTGTGATGGGCAAATCACATTGTACCTGCACATGTATCAATAGTAGCAAAGAATATTGTGTGTTGGGTGTAAAAAAATCACAAGATTACATAAGTGTCTACATGTTATGACGATTTGAGATATGTGAAAATCACTTTAACTCACACACAATCATAACTGTTTGGTGAAGACTATCACCTTCGAGGTACATCCTATAACTCTCACATCTACTAGAATACACGCTTGCAATCATATATAAAGCATTTTAATTCTTTTTTCTTTTTATTTTTCTTTGCATATTTTTCTTTTAAGCAAACCATGTATAGGCATATAAGAGAGAGAAAAGAAATACCCAATTATGTTAAGCTTTTTGAAATTGCACTCTTACTATGCCGAAGCATACAGATTTCATTTCATGATTGGCGAGTAACAGTAGTGAGATGGTTATTTATGCCTTTCTCTTAGAATTTTCTAGTCCTTCCTGTCAAAAAGAGTGATACGAGTGTTAAGTACAAGAGATAACTTAATCTCATTCATCACAAACACAAGCCACAAAGTTCACTTGCTTAGTTGTGCATAAAGATGCTCATCTAAGTTACAGAAGATACAAAGTTTAGAAAACTTTATTTCAATGGCCATCCAAGGTACACAAGTACCAATGTACACAAAACACACAATTTTTGTATTTTTCAAATTTTTCAAAAATTTTTTTTTAATTTTATGAAAAGCACGATGCAAAATTGAAAAGACAAACAAAAACACGATGCGCAACTATAAAGCAAAAATAACTAAATGCAAATATATGAAAGCATGATTCCAAAAACAAATAAGAAATCACACAAGAGAGTCCTAGTTTAGATAGAAAGAATTAAAGCAGAGGACAAACAGAAAGACAATTAAGACTTGGGATCCTTTATCACCCACACAGCACGAGTCTTTGGCCATGAAGATAAAAAGGCACGTGTCCTAGTATAACTGCTAAAGGGCATAGAGGAATTAGAATTCCCCTGAAATTGAGTCAAAAAGTGCAAAACTTTTAATAACTCACCAAGAATAGGTACAGAGCCTTTAGAAAAAGGATGAGACCTATTTAACACTTGCTTATGAGGAAACAACTTGAAACAACTAGGACGAGTATGACCTGAAGCATCACAATGGTGACAAACATGAGTAATTTTAGAACTACTCGATTTCCTAGAAGGAGATCTAACCTTGGGGGTTGACAAAGACCTTAACCTAGAAAAATTTGGCCTAATATGACCAACAATATGACAATGATGACAAATGGGGACAAATTCAGAATTTTTATTCTTCCTAGGGGGAGTTTTAGACATAGATTTAGAAACTTCAGCGTTAACATTAAAATTTTTACCTTTGTCTATCCTAGCAATATTAGCTTTCAACTCTTCATTATTCCTTTAAATGGAGGAATATAAAAATATTTTTCTTTTGAGTTAGGTTCAACAACAAATTTGGCACTAGTTAATTTTTCAACTTCAGTTTTAGATTCAACTAATTGCTCTTCCAAACTTTTAATTTTGTCCACCTGAGATGAAATTTGATTTTTAAAATTCTCATTCAAATTATTGGCTTCATCCAATTTTGCAATCAAATCGTCTTTTTCAAGCTTGACCTTTTTAAATTTAGCTTTTAATTTTGTAGAACTTTTAAGAGATCTCATACAAAAATTATAAAGCTTACAATAGGCATCTTGAATATCATCATCATCATTCAACACAAGATCATGCAGATTAAAACAATCAAGAGTTTCCATGACAACAGAGTTCAATGGATCACACAGCGAAGATTAAACCTAATCAAAGTGTGCCTGCTCTGATACCACTTGATAGGCTAAGAATGTATTGACCCCTTGTGATAAATTAACCAATTAACTTAGCCAAGTGAATTAATTAAGTTAATTAACATGCAAATCACGTGGCAGCACAAACAAATCACCAAATAACTAAATAAGCAGTGGACAATAAATGATACAGTGATTTGTTTACGAATGGGGAAAACCTATACGGCAAAAATCCCACCGGGTGATTTTAAGGTCACCATTCCCGAAAATCCACTATTATCAAAACAAGCAGTTACAAGTAAAAGAATTTCAGTACCTTATACCAATCTACAGTTGAACCCTTACTGGTGTGCTGTCGCAGGCAACCAAAAATAAAACCTATACTCCTAAAAATATATGTAGTAGTGTGAGTAAGGATCGTTCCCACGGAGAGTATCTAGCCTAGTTTTATGCCACGTGAACAAGGAGAGGGGGGGGGTTTGAGTATAATGAAAACAATTTTAAGAAAAACAACTAAGGAATAATTCAAATTAAAATATCGAAATCAATCAAAAGAACAAACCTTGGTCTAAGTCAACATCCACCACCGGAATTTTACAACTGATCATTGATGTAAATATATATTAATTCACACTTTGAATATTCACCGTTGGAATTATTTTCCTATCTCTCCTTAATTATAGTTAATTAGAAAACAAGCGATCTAATTAACCCTAACTACTAAACAACCCAAGACAAGCGCTAAAGGTTTAATCTAGTAGCAGCCTTAAGAATTAGAGAGATCGGTGAAACTAAACAACACAAGCACAAGCAGTTGTATTTAATTTAGTCGTGTGTTCTTCCTAATATCTAATAATTTCTGACGCAGCAAATCATTAAATCTTGGTTGTTTCACAAATTAGAGAGATCAAACAATTACGGATTTGATATCTAACCTAGCAGTAGACTGCAACGAATAATTAACTAGTAGGCCTCCTAGTAATTAAACAAGACAATCATGAAAATAGGCATAGAAGAACGTCCAATATTCAAAGCATAGATTGAACAATAAAAACAAATTAGATCTCACAGTTTTATTGATTCTGGGGCTTCAGTTTCCTTCAACCAAGTATAAAAGTTTAGCCACGTAGGGCCATGACAGAAAACTCGAAAGAGAAAATTAGAGAAGAGGAGAGAGAGAGAGGCGTGTGTGTAATTCTGATTTCTCCTCCCTCTTTTTCATGTTAATTCCCCCTTTCCCAAGCCTACAAAATCTCCTAAAAATATTCTAAATAATAATATTCAAATCTGACTAATTAAGGAAAAATATTAAAAATAAAACAAAGCCCTAATATAACTAGGAAAGTGGTGTTTTTCAGCTGAAATTTTCATGCATCAGATCTGGAAGCTTCCATAAATAAATCGCATCAGATTGCAAATTAGAATTGTAGGCAAAGGAACACTCCAGAACGTCAACAGTGCAGGTGCAGCAACTTCAAGCCCAATTTCGACCTTGATGCGGCCTGTATCTCTCAAAACTCAAAACATGAAAGTTGTAGATCTTTGTCTTAGCGTTTCATTGCATCTTGAATCATCTCAATCGGAGCTCAGATGAGAGAATTATGCTGAGATTACGAAGAGATGTCAAAGCTGTCCAAAATCGCCCAATTAGCTACGTTTTGCACTTAATGCCTCCATTTGCCCTAAATCAAAATATAAGAATAATGAGTATATTTAGGCACCAAATAAGTGTAAAAGACTAAGCATTAAGAGAGAAATATATGCCAATTTGCATTCTCATCACTTACCCCAATAACCAATTGAACTTGTTCTGTAGTGACAATCTCTCCTTGTAATGCACGGCTCCCAGTACGTGACTAACTAATCTGATGCGCGGATCCCAGTACGCGGCTTACTCCTTTGCACGAGTCCAAGTACGTGATTAACTCCACAGCAACCCTTTGATTGTTGTAGTTGATTTGGAGCAGCTTCACATAGAAACACCAATAAGATCTTCAATGTTGGTGTAAGGGACTTTGCTTGATTACAGAACCCAAAGGCGTACAAGAAACGCAGCAAAAACTCTTTCTTTTATAGAAGGAAGCTATGGTTTCAAAAAGAAAACCTTACGAAACTCTCTAGGGTTAGGGTTTTTCTTTAACAACTCAAATTTGATGCAGACTAACATGAGAACTGAATTGAACAAGATTGAAAGTTATAGGACTAAATTAAATGAAAGTACATTTAGATTATTGAATTTTAGGTAAAGTTAGAGAGTACCATTTGAAATTTAGCCTTTGATTTTTTATAACTCAAGCAAAGGGCTTTGTTTGCTCTCTTTTTTGCCACATCATCAAATCCATTGACATCCAAGGTTGTGATTTCCTTTTTTTCGCATTTTTCCTCTACCATCTTTTAAGATTATGTTAGTAGATTGATGATTTGACATAATCTTTACCCTTTTATTATAAGAAGTTAAGGATTTAAAGAACTCTACATAGTAGAGTTTTCTAGCTAAGAACTCTAGAAGATCTTGATGCAAATATTAAACACAACTGAGCAAAAATAGGGTTTAAGCATGCTGCAAAAAATTTTCTTTGACACTGCAACACAACAGAAAGACAAAAATAAAATAGGGGAAAATCATTCATTCAATAAAATTTTAAAAGAAATCCGAAGCTTTTAACATGTTAACACTGAAACTACTGAACTCAATGTGTCTGAGTGAATGATTGAGAAGTGTAATAAAAACCCAGTTAAATTGAGGCTAATAAAAGCAGTGTCACTAAGAACAATTCAAAAAAGGACCCCAAAAAAATGTGGGTGTGAGTGAACACACAAGCATGTATGTGCTGCTCTCTTGAATCCTTACAAAACTACTTTTCATAGGACAAACCATGGTTTCATCTTACGTTTGAGATGTAGAGAAGACCTAGCCTAAATATATTAAGGAACCAAGTTAAGAAAAACCCTTCACTCTACCTCATATCAGAAGAGGATATACACCCAATTAAGCAAGGTGCACAGAGGCTTGCTGTTGAATATATAATAAATATTTCCCACACACAAAAAAAAAAATAAAAGAGCTTTAAAGAGCCAAGTAGCCAACATCTTGAACACTATGAATCTATGATAGCCACAGAAGAATTTAGCTGACAATAAGAAGTTTGAACACCCATTTCAAGTCATGTGGCACTACAACAGTTTAGGCTTTTAGCAAATACAAAATGGACAATCAATGGTTGTAAATACTAAAGAATTCCTCGACAAGTAAAACTAGAGGTTAATGCTTCTATAACTTCCACGATTAAATTCACAAGAACAACAAAATGAATGCTTGCAGCATAAGATTGTATCATAAAATGTCGAAATTTTTATCATCTTACATTATAATAAAAGTGACGTAGGACAACCACAAATAACAAAATAACCAAAATATAAACCCTAGGAGTCAGCACCAAGCAAAACTGGAGTTGGCACCAATGTAAAAAAAAAGCGTTTTTAATAATTCTCAAAAGCTGTCTTACAATAATCAGAAAAAGTACTTAAATAGCTAACAATAAAATGTATAAAAAAATCACAACTATTAAATATTTGGGCTTGCTTAATCTCAAGCCCAATAACTAATAGGCTCCATCCATAAGGCCACAGGTTGGGCTGTCTTCTTTTTACTCTTCCTCTCATACATACGTATAATTGGGGCTTGTACCTCGTGTCCCCACCAACTGCCCCCAGGTGAGAAGAACTCGACCCCGTCAAGTGGAAATCTGAAAAGCTCTAATAGTACTCCAACAAGTCAGGATCCAGTCGTTGTAGCTCATCTCGAGTAATCCAAGTGCAATCAGAATTTGGTCGCCCTCGCCACCAAACTAGGAAATGGTGAACTCCGCCATCCTTGGTAGAAACAACTTGCTCATCTAAAATAGCATCAATAGATTCTTTATATGCATAGGGCAGATTTAAAGGTAAAGGGATAGGAATAGAGGCATCAATAGGATCAAGCAAAAGCTCATCAAAAGGGATATCAAGAATAGCTGTAGGGCTTTTATAAGCAACTAGATCCTCAATATTAAAGGAGGAGCTAATACCATAATCATGAGGAAGGTCAATGACATATGCATTTAGACCTATTCGTTTCAATACCTTGAATGGACCGACACTACGAGCCTGCAATTTCTTAACAATCCTAGAGGGAAACCATTCAAGTCGAATTTGAATCATGACATAATCCCCTACCTGAAACTCTACATGACGCCGATGAGTGTCAGCATGAATTTTATATTGAGAATTACTTCCCTAAATTTTTTTTGCGAATCTCATTATGCAAATCATGAATATGTCGTGTGATTTAGAAATCCTAACATGTGGGGACATGGGCAAAAGATCTAAGGGCTTCCTAGGTGTATATCCATGCACAACCTCAAAATGACTAGCACCTATAGACCTATTGACAGAACTATTATATGCAAGTTGAGCTATAGGAAGAATTGAATCCCAATTCCAATTGGCTTCATCCACTAGACACCGGAGGAGGTTGCCTAGACTACAGTTAACCACCTTAGTTTGACCATCAGTTTGAGGATGAAATGCCGTGGAAAATTTCAATTTGGTGCCCACTAAATGCCACAAAGTCTTCCAAAAATAACTCATGAAGCGAACATCCCTATCAAACACTATGGTTTTAGGAAGACCATAAAGTTTGACAATCTCATCAAAGTAGAGCTTTGCAATCTTAGAAGCATCAGAGGTCTTAGAATATGATAGGAAATGAGCCATCTTAGAGAAGCGATCAACAACTACTAAGATAGAATTTTGCTTCCTAAAGGTGCGGGGCAAACCTAACACAAAGTCCATACTCACATCCTACCATGGGCGATCTGGCACAGGTAGAGGCGTGTACAGGCCGGTGTTTTACTTGTGATGTTTGGCTAGTTGACATGTACAACACTAACCAACTATCTTGGCAATGCCCCTCTTAAGACCAGGCCAATAGAATTGACGTTCCACTTCCTCAATTATTTTGTCTCGGCCAAAATGACCTGCAAGGCCTCCCGCATGTATCTCTCAAACTAAGAAATCTCTCACTGAAGACCAAAGGATACATAACTTGTTGGCTTTGAACAAGTAACCATCTTGAAAGGTATAATCATCCAGGATTGGCGTGGGGCATTACTTACGCTAGTGTAGAGCTCCCCAAAATCTGGGCATGACTCATAGTCATCCTTGAGTCATTCAAACCCAGTGACCTTAACACTCATGACGGATAGCAAAGACACCCTTCGACTTTGTGCATCGGCAGCCTTATTCTCAACTCCCGCCCTATGTTTCACCACAAAGTAGTAGCATTGTAGAAATTCAACCCAACTACCGTGCCTAAAATTCATCTTCTTTTGGGAATGAAGATAGCGCAAAGCTTCATGATCAGAGTAGATAACAATTCTCGAGACAACAGGTAATGGCGCCAATGCCAAAAAGCTCGAAAAATAGCATAAAACTCTTTGTCATATGTGGACTCCTTTTGCTTAGCATCATTCAATTTCTCACTAAAATAAGCAATTGGATGGCGCTCTTGACTAAGTACTCCCCTTATACCAATACCTAAGGCATCACATTCCACTTCAAAAGGCTTAGTAAAATTAGGGAAACGCATGACAAGTGCCTCAGTCATCTTTTGTTTTACCTTATTGAAAGCCTTAGCAGCAGCTTTAGTCCAAACAAACTCCCTTTGTTTCATGCAGTCAGTGATGGGAGACATAATGGTACTAAACCCCTTGATGAATTGACGATAAAAGGAAGCGAGCCCATGAAAGCTTCGAATTTCATGGATATTTTTAGGCTCGGGCCAATCCACAATCGCTTGAACCTTTTGGGAGTCAACAGAAATTCCCTTAGAGAATACTATGAAACCTAGGAAAACGACTTTATTGGTGATGAAAGGGCACTTCTTGAGGTAGCCATATAAACTTTCCTTCCTAAGGGTAGTACATACTTGAGTTAGGTGGTCTAAGTGTTGGTCCCTAGACTTACTATAGATGAGGATGTCATCAAAGTACACAACCAAGAACTTTCCCATAAAAGGCTTGAGCACTTGAGTCATCACTCTCATAAAGGTACTAGGAGCATTGGACAATCCAAAAGACATGACCATCCACTCATATAAAGCATCCTTCATCTTGAAGGCAGTTTTCCACTCATCACCAGAACGAACCCTAATTTAATGATAGCCGCTTTTCAAGTCTATCTTGGAGAAGATCGTTGCTCCAACCATCATATCCAACATGTCATCCAACCGAGGGATAGGAAAACGATATTCCACAGTGATCTTGTTAATGGCACGATTATCAACACACATCCTTCAAGTTCCATCTTTCTTTAGAGTTAAGAGTGCAGGGACTGCACAAGGACTCATGCTCTCACGAACAAAACCCTTCCGAAGTAGTTCTTCTACTTGCCTTTGCAACTCGACATGCTCTGCAGGGCTCATCCTATAGTGAGACAAGTTAGGTAGGTCGCTCCGGGCATAAAATCTATGGCGTGTTATATGTCACACATGGGTAGTAAATGATCAGGGAGTTCCTTAGGGAAAACATCCTTAAATTCCTGGAGCACTGACTTCACTTCTTCAAGTTGCTGCTCACGGGTCTTTCCATGAAGTTCCCTAGCAACTAAAACAAACACAATAGATTCTTGAACTGCTACCCTTCCAAATGTCTTTGGACTTATGATGTTCAAGCCTTTCGCCTTTGGTGCTTCTGTCTTCTTGCTCATGTCGATTAGCTTGGGTTTCAAAGGATTAAACACAATCTTCTTACCTTCAAAAATAAATAAGCAAGAATTGGATCACCTATGAAAGGTGACATCCAAATCATAAAGCCAAGGTCTACCTAAGATATTATGCCCTACATCCATGGGAATTACATCACACCATATTTCAGCCTTGTAAGTGAGGAATTGAAGTGGGACAACACATCTTTCTTTTATGGCTATGAAGGAATAGGAATGGCAACGGGTCGAGTTCGGGCTAGGTTTCTTTATGCCCGAACCCGACCCGCGGGTCTACCTTGGAAACCCGAACCCGCCCCGTTTAATAAACGGGTTTTTTTCTACGCCCCAAACCTGCCCCGTCGGGCTCCACGGGCCCCGCGGGCCCTGCCCAGCCCATACCACTTCGGGGTCCAATCCATGGCCCAATCTAAAAAAAAAAAAAAGTTGCCTGAAGCCCTAAACGGCTAAACCTCCACAAAACTAGATCAGAAATCCCCAACAAAAAAAAAAAAAACCCCAAGATCATGTTCATCTATCTAGATCAGAATCACAAACACAAACTCAGATTTGAGAGAGGACATTAACCCACAAAAAAAAAAAAAAAAAGAACCCAAACAAAAAAACGGAGAACTCAGTCCACCAAGGCTCTATCTCCGATCTCAAACTCGTGCTCAGCCTCTATCTATCTCAGACCACCAAGATCTATGATGATTGGCGGTGGTTTCAGCCATCAATGTCACAGCCTAAACCTCGCACATCTCTCTCCAATCTAACTTCCGCGCTCCTCCTTGGCAAATAGCAACCAAAACGTGATAAGAGTGAAGGTAAGGGTGGGTCGGTGAGTGAATGAGAGTGAGGATAAGGGTGATTGGTTAAGACCGTGTGGCTTGGCTTGAGAGAAAATAAGGTGAGAGCACTAAGAGACATTAGAGATTTAGAGAGGGAGAGGCGGCTTGAGCATAAGAGAGGTTTAGAGAAATGAAAATAGGGTTAGGGACTTAGGGTTGGCTATAAGTGATATATATATATATATATGTGTGTGTGTGTGTGTGTGTGTGTGTGTGTGTGTAGGTATTTTAGTAATTTTATTTTAAGTTTAAACGGGTCGGGTTTGGTCCGGATTCGGGTCGGGTTTTTTTCAAAACTCGGACCCGACCCGAACCCGCCTCGGGTTTTTTATTTTGAACCCATACTCGTCCCTATTTTTAATCGGATCGGGTAAAATCCGACCTATTAGGGTCGGGCTGGGCCGGATACCCACGGGTCAGGCTTGGATTGCCATCCCTATGAAGGAAGTATCCACCCAAGAAACTTTATATGGGTTAGGGTGTGGGGTCAATTGCAGGCCTAAGTGGGAAACAACGTTAAAGGACACCACATTAATGCAACTCCCACTATCTATAATAACCTTGCAAGTTTTGTCTCCACACTTAGTGTAAGTTTGGAAGGTGACACTCCTTCGCCAATCATCAGTGTCTCTCTACTCTACCAAAGCACACCTTACCACATTCACTCTAGGGACACCAAAATCCTTGAAGTCATCAACCTAGGGAGAAATGGCTCTAATGCATACGAGGTAGCTAGGATCATCTTCCTATTCTGCTTCAACATCTTGGGTTTCTTCAACATTTGGATCATACACCAGCTCCTCAACATCTTCTACCTTTTCATCATCCTCTTGAATGACAAGGGTCCTAGAGGGACATCTAGCTGCGATGTGTCCAACCCCATTGTATTTAAAGCATTGGAGGCGAGAGCCTAACCTTGAAGGCTCGTTGACCATACATTTTCCCTTGTCCTCTTTTTCTATTAGATGCTATTGGGGTTGACCTTAGGAGGTAAGTCTAGATTTACTACCAAAAGGTTGAGGGTTGGTGGGAACACTCCGGAGCTCAAAAGGTCGCCAAAAGATAGATTTGGATGCTAACTTACAATTTCTAGCAAGGTCATATGCTTCTACTAAGGAAGTGAGTCCTCGGGTGATAACCTCGCCTAGTAGGTTAGCATTTAAACCCTTCTTGAACCTATTGAGTGTGACAACCTCTTCCTCGACTATTCGAATTCGCCTGTTGAATTCCATGAATTTCTTTATATATTCAGCCGCAGGAGCAATGCCCTGCTTTAGGCGATCCCATTCCTCAAGGAGAGAGCTCCTATAAGTTGGAGGAAGATAATTCCTCGAGAGTGCATCCTTCATCTCAAGCCAATCAGTAATGAGAGGCTCACGTCGTCGCCTAAGGGTTTCCTCAAGGTCCTCCCAAAAAAGGTCATCTCTTCCAATTAACTTCATCCTGGCATACCTCACTTTCTTATTCTCAGCCCAATGATAATAGTCAAAGAATTTCTCCATTTGACGCAACCAATTAGTGAAAACCCATAGGTCAAGGCAACCATCAAAGGTAAGTGCTTCTATCTTTTCCTTGGATATCCTATCATCATAATCCCTAGGGCCATTTTGATTATAGTGATCATGTTCAAAGTTTGGAGCCTTATTAAAGTAACCGTGGTTATTTTGCCTAAGCATATTATCTCTTTCATGGTTAATGGTCTCTTTTTGAGATGCTTCAATTCGCTCTACCCTATCCAGTAAATTATAGATACTCTTTGCTAGGTCTTCTATGGTTTGCTCTAAGGAGGACCTAAGTTCAATAGTGGATTGATGTTCAGGGTTTGACATGATGCGACCATTACGTAAATGTATGCAACACTATATTTATGAAAATAGTTGGGATTCCCAAAAATTCAAGTAACCAATTCTCAATGTAAAATTAAGGTCAAGCAAGAGTGCATGTAGAGACTAGATCAATGAATCAAAGGAATAAATTACAGTCAAGCAGTGACAGTGTTCACAATATTTAGAGATAGCCCAAATAAAAATCAAATTCCAATAAGCTTCACAATTAATAATGAGAACCAGATATTTCAAATAAATTGATTTTTTTTTTTTTTTTGGAATTTTGGAATAGGTACTGAAAGAAAGCACAAATAATAAAATAGCTAGCTTAAGCACAAAATGGGTAGGCCAGTGGGGTATGGTGGGATATACACATAAAAAATATAAAGATAATATTTTTCAATGAGACAAAATTGAACCAACCAAAAAGAAAGTAAGGGTAGTACCCTGTCAGTGGCGAACCTATTGCATTAGATAGTCACAAGCTTGGCTCCTCAAGTGAATGGACCTTACTTGGACAAGTGAACCAGTGGATGGACAATTTAAAGGCCCAATACATGTAATGGGCTGTCACAGCAACAATATTTTTCTTTTTTTCTTTTTTTTTTAAAGAAAAATAGTAAAATACAAGGCACTGCGAAGGACTTAAAACGTAAATGAAGCTACAGACTAAAAGGGACTATAGAAACTAAAGAAACAAGCAACAGACTCAGAACTTCAAAAAAAAAAAAAAAAAAAAAAATTCTCTGCGATAAGAGTCTTCAGCCAGCATAGGAGCTAACGCTGGCGGCGGCGCGAAGGAGGTGCAGGCAGCAGTGGGTGGCTGCTTGTCTCAACTCTCGGCAGGGACTCGTCAACCTCAGCAGCGACAATTGCTCGTCGATCTCAGCAGTAGTGGGTCGACAATGGGTTTCGGCAGCTAAGTCTTGCGGCGGTTAGTGTTGATTTGTGGGTTCCGACGGCCGATGGCTGATGGGTCTTACGTGGGTTACTTCTTTTTTTTTTTTTTTTTGGTGGCTTGTGGGTTCTGTGATAAGAGGCGGGCACGGATGGGAGTCACTAGTTTGGAAGGGGCCGCTGGCTTTTCTATTGATTTAAGAATGAAAAACTCATGTGGCCCAAGAGGATATATGGTACGAATTGATTCAGGGTCTGGTTTGCAGATCTCGTGAGGTAAGAAATTAGGTTACTATGGTTTGCAAATCTCGTGAGGTAAGTATTTGAAAGGTACTGTCATATTTGGTTAGCTTGCTCTTTTGATAGTTTTGCTTTCAAATGATTGCCTACAGTTGTGTTGTATGGACTGGACTGGAAGTTTGCTCTGATACCAAAATTGACGTAAGACAACCACAAATAACAATATAACCAAAATATAAACCCTAAGAGTCAGCACCAAGCAAAACTGGAGTCGACACCAGTGTAAAGAAAACACACGTTTTTAATAATTCTCAAAAGCTGTCTTACGATAATCAAAAAAAGTGCTTAAATAGCTAACAATAAAATGCATAAAGAAACCCTAATTATTAAATGTTTGGGCTTGCTTAATCTCAAGCCCAATAACTAATAGACTCCATCCATAAGGCCACAGGTAGAGCCGTCTTCTTTTTACTCTTCCTTCCATACATGCGTATAATTGGAGCTTGTATCTCGTGTCCCCACCAAAAAGTGCTTGCATATCCAGGATTAGCGATGTCAAAATCCTATTCAGTCTGTATGGGAGAACAATAAAACTGCATCTCATATTAAGTGAATCAGAAACTCATTTGAAAGCCCTCGTGATTTGGAAAGGCTGAGATCTGACAATTACTACCATTGTCATCAAACTGTGGTCTTGTGCTCAGGCTTGTGAGTAAACTCAAAGTCTATATGCACAAAAGCTCTCTCAATTTCAGGGAGTTGCTCCAGCTTCTCTTGCAGTGTCTCACCAATATTATGTGCTTTGTTCAGAAGCATGTCTTGTGGCAAAACTATGTCAACCTCCACAAAATAATGAGAACCAAAAGTGTATGCTCTTACTGTGTCAATGTGCTTGATATCTTCATGGTGGTTCCATATCAGATATGTTAACTTTGCCAAAAATTCAGGTGGTGCTGACCTTCCAATTAGTGCAAATACATTCTCAAAGACCGTCTTTGTCCATGTATTCATTGTATATAAAGCTATCTGCATCACAAGTTAAAAGAAATCATCATGATAAGATAGAGTAAGATTCAACTCCAAGAACCCAAAAATTCCATCTGGAGGCCACATTTGCCCATTTGGTATCCCAAATTGAAGTAGAATTTTATATGTATAGGTTTTTTAAACCTCAATTTTTTCCAGATACAGCTCTTTCTAAAAGCTGAAACAAGAAGCTGTACCAAACAGGAATTCTACCATGTCAAGGCATGGAGTGGCATTTTACTTTTTTTTTTTTTTTTTTTTTTAATTGAGTCATAAGAGTGGAAAAACCAATAGTTTGTTATATTAAAAATTGGTTGCTGGTAATTGAGGTAATTTTAAGAAAAGAAAAGAAACTAATAACTTATAGAGTAGCTGAACCCAATTATATACAGTACAGTAAAAAGTAGAAAAAAAAAGGGGGGGGGGGGGCGCGGTTGAGAAATCAGTTGCATATGAACTTACTATAATAGCTCCAGTAGGGTCAATCCACCATTTATATTGAATGGCCAGGACAGCTGCTGCCAAACCAATTGAATTAGTAATAACGTCGAAGAAATGATCTTGTGCATAGGTTCTAACAATTTCATTTTTAAATCTTCGGCAATAGACCATGAGCGCAAACTTCACTACAGTTACGGAGCACATTATTCCAATCATCCATTTCTCCTTCTGACGATCCTTTTCAGGCTCAGTCTGTAATCAGCACATGAAATGATGATTGTATTAATCACTGATATTGTAAAAGATTACCAAAACTAGAACTCTATAACAACCTTGTACAAGTGTTGCCTTCACCAACTAAGACTGTGATCTAACCAGGATCTCATACATTTCAGTAGTACCTCAAAACCTATGTCATCCTAAAGCACTAATAACTAAGGAAACCTGGGAACTCTGAGCTCTGACAAGACATCAAGAAGGGTGCTAATCTACAAACCCTTCTCAAATCCAACTTTGGTTAACATGTGTACAAGTCCAACTGTACTCACCAGCTCACCGCCATATATAACCTTAAATTAAGTCAAAGCAAATATGATTAATGTTGCATACCTTATTAACGAATTGTCGACCAGACTCAAGCAGTATTTGTAATCCAAGAGTTGCCATTACTGATGCAAAAACAATGATTCCCTGCAAGCTCAATATAAATTAGTAAAATATTTGTCGTGTTATAGCGTAAGTGTTGTTACAAAAAGTTCAAGCACAATCTCGGCATATCTGATGTGATTATTAGCATGCCTTGGGTCCACATCCCCATAAGTCATAGTCACCCTTGAACCTAACCTACATTCAAAAACGATTCCCAAAACCAATGCTATTTAATTTTATTCCCAAAAGAAGATTGTTTGACTTTTTTTCTATTTTATCAAAAAAATTATTATTATTTTTCTAGAGTTTCTTTTCATTGCTTGATATGCAGAAGGAAAAGGCCAATGGTCCCTTCATTTTCTAATTTAACAAACTCTGTAAAAAAAAAAACCACCATTTTTTCCTTTGGCAAACTCAATATGACATGCTCAATATTTTGATAACATAATGAGTGTCTAAAGCATGACCTGATGAAATCTTTAGATGTGTAGTAAATTAATTTCAAACTTCTTGGAATGGAATAAATCTGTAGCCTAAACGCCTAACACCATTACATTTCTCTTTATTGATTTTTCTGCTTTTCCCTCAAGCATTTGTGGATTATGATCTAGTTGAGGCAACAGCAGTAATGGTGGAAATAGCACTGCAGTATATTTCCCTCATTTATCACAACAATGCCAACGACTGGCAAAATGGAAAAAAGAAAATCACATTCCTTGACTTCTTTGGGGCTAACTTGTTAATTAGTTTAAGATGCACAAATTCTCACCACCAACTTCTGAGCAACCAAATGAGGCAAAGGTGCAACACTAACCAAGTACAATTGAATTCTCATTATCAGCCTTACCAACTTAAATCTATCAGAATCCGCATTTTAAAACTATCTGAAATACAAAAGATTAAGGAAACTAAAACAGTAGTCTTTTCTGCTTTACTCAGTTGGAGTTACGGTAATGGCCTGACAGAAAAGAGAAGACTATTTTTTATTATGGCAGTAAAACTTATTAAAGTAATTGCAGGAAGGTTGAGTCTAAAATTCAAATATACATTAAGGTATTTCCAAATGCACCCTCACAATTGTTGGATTAAATGACTTACCACTGGCTGCATCCTTTTTTTTCCAATTGGATAATGATACTGGTTTGGGTTTCGCATAGCATGAGAAGTGAACCACAATATAAACCCCGACAAGAGATCTAAGAGTGAATCCAAGGTAGAGGCAATAACTGCCAATGATCTGCTCTCAATAGAAGCAAAAACCTTGGCCGCAAAGAGCACAATGTTAGCTAAATTTGACATCCGGATAGCCAATCTCTCACTCTTTGCAAGCCGCTTCATCTCATCCTGAGAAAGTGTAAATGGATCGACAAAAGAAATCAGTTTCTTTTTTTCCAGGAAATGAGACAGATTTAGTTGAAAGGATATAGTTTTTTTTTTTTTTTTTTGGCCAGGGGGGGTGGGGGCAGAGCTTGAAACCTCTGTTTGTACTCAGGAATTGGGCATGGCCTCCAGCATTAAAAGAATGTTTATCAATAAAAAATCTTATTCATAGAGAACTTCCTGTGTACTCAGGCTTCGCCCTTTTTCTTTTCAATAAAATCTTCTTACTATACAACCAAAAAAAAATCATTAAAGCAACCTTGCGGAACAACCAACCTCAGTTAGATTTCCAGGAGCAAAACCTGTTTCGGTCATAGCCTCCATCTCTGTATACCCTTCAAGGAGCCTTTCTTGTTTCTTGTAGTAATCAGCAACCTTGCATCGTTTCCCTGCAGTCAAGAGTACAAGTTTTACCTTACATTCATCACTAATATTTGACAACGAGATGAATTAAAGCATCCAAATTCATCAAATTTTTATTTATGTTTCATTTTCCAAAATAAATAAACATCACACTCTTTTTTTTAAGTAAACATCACACATGTTAAGATTAAGAAAACATTTTTTTTATATGTTAAAGATTAAGAAAACACTGATTGATTATGAATATAACTATAAGCATAACGACTGAAAACAAAGGCAATATGTGAAGTGCCTTGCCAAAGCTCCGATAGGAAGTTCAAAGCTGTCAGGTTATCTATAGTTACTCTCTTTCAGTATCATCTCTTAAGAATGTGAAAGGGGTTATTCAGAAATTTTAAGCAAAAGAAGTATGGAATGCCCTTGCTGTTAAATTCTTAAGAATGTGAAAGGGGTTATTCAGAAATTTTAAGCAAAAGAAGTATGGAATGCCCTTGCTGTTAAATGGAAGAACCCAAATGTAAACTACACAAAAAATTCAATCATTTAAAATATTTTTTCAATTTATTTATTCAAGTACGTTTTTTTTTTTAATAACATACGGAACCTTTCTAAAGAAGAGCTTTTTGGACTCGCCTTTAGCCAAAAAAAAAAACCCTACAGGCAATTGATCCCACTTGCCAAAACCAATTATTGGCTAATCCAGGGGCATTCACCCCTAAAGAGCTAAGCAATTGTTATCATAATAAAGTCGGAATAGTGAGTCAACATTCAAAAATCAATTCATTTCCATAATTTCATCTTATTTGTACAAGATTCCCTGGTGAAGGTTTTGGATTTGATGGCAATCATGCATGTCAGCTATTTTGAAGGCCAAAAATCAGAAAGTTGCTTTACCAAACTAAGCTAACTAACTAGTATTTTTTCAGCAGATATGGGAAACCACACCAACCACATACTATTTCCTGATTTTAGAACAGCTGAAGAGCATAGCTAACAAATTCCATCTAAATGCTTCTTTGCACATATGAATGCCAAAGCAATATTCAATGCATCAGCAGGACCATTAAATTTCTTTGCAGCAAACTGCTGTAATACTTGAAAATCTAAAAACCACAATGGAAGGAATAAGTTGTAGCAATTTTTAACCAAAACTGATAAAACCACCCCGTTAATTAGAACTGATATGTGGAATAAGATGCGCCAATTTTTAACCAGTTCAAGTCATCAACAGAAGCTTGAGGGTTCTAATAATTTTTTTCAATGACAACAAAACAGCAATAAACAAGATCAAACTCCCTATAAGAATCTTCGCTGACTCGAGCAATAGACTGGTGCTTTGTTCTTAAAAACATTTTGTATGTGTTTCCCTGAACAAAGCCAAATCAAGTAGAATTACATGTGTTATATCTGGTGTGTTTTGCTTGTCTTTGCTAGCTTAGAGCACTCAAATCAGTAGGTGTATAGTAGACAAATGTGTAAAATTTACACAGTTTTGCCTAAAAATGACTCACATCAGTTAGTATATAATTGTGTAAATTTACAAATTTGCTATAATAACCATGTAAATTTACACCAACACTATTCATTTTGCATTTAGTTTTTTATTCTTTCTTTACATATCCCAAGGATAAAGGAAGAAAATGGATGGTAGTTGTGTGTGAAGAAAGACAAAAAAAAATAAAGAAAGAAAGAAAAAAGTAATATTTTAATGAAATGTAGTGTAAAATAGATAATCTAATGTGTGGTGTTTTAAAAATAAGTATGTAAAATATAAAAAGTAAATTTTTATGCTAAAATAGACAAGAATTTTTGTACGAGCTTAATGCTCTTAGGTTTGAATGGTAGATTACAAGTTCGGAGGAGGCAACTTCTCACTTTTCTGACAATTCAATATGTGCGGAATACATTAGCTACACGTGCATGACATTATAGATAAGAAAGAGTTGCCTTTGTTGACTTTATCTTTTCTGTGTTCAACCTTTTGTAATGTGATGTTACAAGTCTAGGAGAGGAAGTTAAGCATTTTTGTGTTCTATGCAAAAGTACAAATGGGAAAGTGAAAGAGTGTTGAGGTGTCTGAAGTGTGTAGCAAAGTCAGTTTTCTTTCCCCGAGTTCTCGCTTGAGAGTGATGAAATCAATTGAAATGTATTTGTTAAGAATACCCTCTTCCAAAAAATTTATTATTGTGTGACAAAACATCTGCAGTGCAAAATCTCAACACCGCCAACCAGGCTTTAGTTTAAACCCACCTAAAAGTAAAACAATCACCAAACTTTGATTAAAATAGGACAAGAAGGACTCACCAAATTCAACATATGCCTCTTTTCTAGCAGTCAGGAAGCACTCACCAAATTCAACATATGCCTCTTTTTCTAGCAGTCAGGAACTTCCATTTTTTACACACCACCCCCCCCCCCCCCCCCCCCTTCACCAAAAAAAGACACCTAAAAACTGAACATTAACTATTTGAATCAAGTATTAATAAAAGCTTCTTCTTTCTTTTTTTTCTTTTTTTTACAACTATTTCTGCAGTTTGCCAATTCATAAACCAGAGGCATATAACTAAACAATTCTTTGATGATTTTCAACTATTCAACTTTCTTACTACCATTGAAACTTTCAACCAATAATTTATAACTAAAGAACCCATTTCAATCAATAACTGAATTAACAAACACTAGGCTTAAAAAAAATGTATTAGACTTCCACAACATCTAAAAGGGAACACTAGTACCTAACTAAAGAGGCAAGGAATCTTTCTTATTGTGTAAGAGAGCATTAGTTTTCTGCTGGACCAATTGTTCCACATGCCTAAAGCTTAAGTGAACGCATCACATACTTGATACCAAAATAAACAACTAATTTATGTGGTACTTGCGTGCACGTAACTTGTTTCTTATCTACAGTCCTTGCCATAAGATTTGCTTTCCATAAATGGGTGCCACGTCATGTTTAATTTTCGCAAAGGTATTCAGTAATGACCACATACACTTATATTGTGTTTTATGTAAATTGTGCCACACATGATCGATCACTTGAAGACACATGGAAGATAGTCCAAAATTCAAGCAAAAGCGACCTCCACATTATCAAAAAAACACACTTTACTTTTTCTTTTTCTTTTTTTTGGTACACAGATCTCCATATCCTTACCTAAAAGTCCATACACTAGGTATGGCACCTAATATGAATTTGACACTCAAAATGTGAAGCTGACCACTGCCATGAATGGTTTGCAGTGAGCCAAGGCCACTAGGCAAGTGGCAGAAAAAACACAACCATAAAAAAGAACAAAAAAATATAGTGCCCAATCTCATGTGCCTCAATTTTGTGCAACTTTATCGTGGCAAATTGTAAGCGGCAAATTGTAAGCAATAGAGAGAAAAATATTAGGTTCGGTTGAAAGTGACGGTGGAGGGAAAAATATTGGGTTGATGTGAAAGCAATAAACATTCTAGTACAGTATGCCAGATAAAATAATGGTGAAAAAAGTTGTTACGATTGATGTGATTCTAGACCAAAAAGAAAAGGTTGAGTCACATAAGCCAAAGGAAAAAGCTTAGGTATACTTTATTTTCGGTATACCTTTTTAAAAATAACATTCTTAAAAGCTCACTTTTTTTCCTAGGTAAAACTTATTAAAACACTACAGTAAATTGTTCACTGCATCTAAGAAATTTTATTTAATTTCATTGTTTAATTCATTATCAAAAAAACACTTTACTTTTTCTTTTTCTTTTTTTTGGTACACAGATCTCCATATCCTTACCTAAAAGTCCAAACACTAGGTATGGCACCTAATATGAATTTGACACTCAAAATGGGAAGCCGACTAGGCAAGTGGCAGAAAAAACACAACCATGAAAAAGAACAAAAAATATAGTGCCCAATCTCATGTGCCTCAATTTTGCGCAATTTTGTCGTGGCAAATTGTAAAGAGAGAAAAATATTGGGTTCATGTAAAAGTGATGGTAGAGAGAAAAATATTGGAATAATGTGAAAGCAATAAACAGTCTATCACAGTATACCAAATAAAATAATGGTAAAAAAAGTTGATACGATTGATGTGATTCTAGACCAAAAAGAAAAGGTTGAGTCACATAAGCCAAAGGAAAAAGCTTAGGTATACTTTATTTTCTGTATACCTTTTTAAAAATAACATTCTTAAAAGCTCACTTTTTTTCCTAGGTAAAACTTATTAAAACACTACAGTAAATTGTTCACTGCATCTAAGAAATTTTATTTAATTTCATTGTTTAATTCATATAATGAGTTTTATATAAAGTGTTCCCCTAAAGCCAAAAATCAGATAACATATAAAAATGAAATCAGAACTCGGCTGAGTCGACTCAGTTAACAATCCCAAAAAATCAGCTTTCATTGAACAAATAACATCTCTGTTTTTCAATAGAGATTGAACATCTATGAAAAGAAGAAGAAGAAGTAAAAACACAACTTTTTTTGGCTTTTTTCTGTGCAAGATTCAAAACCCAGGTTTTTATTTTTTATAATACCCAGGTTTTTATTTTTTATTTATAAAAAATACAAACCTGGGTTTTGAATCTTGCACAGAAAAAAGCCAAAAAAATAAAAATAAAAATAGCAACTTTAATTCTATATTGACAATGCCTGGCCATCATAAAACTCTTGGTGCTTAACTTTGCTCCTTTTTTTCATTGAACTTTATGCTTATACAAGCTAAAACAAAAACAAAAAAGCAAAGACCTTTTTAAGCATAATATCAAATATACAATAGACACATACTATATAAGTACATACATAAGCTGCTTGACTGAGAAAAATCTGAAAACAAAAATAACATCTTTGAATAAAATTGCATCTGGGTCTTGAATCTCGGTAAGAAAAAAAACAAAAGCAAAACTTTCATTCTATAATCTATATTGACATATGGCCTGGCCATTATAAAACTCACCAAAAACAACAAAAAACAAAAAAGCAAAAACCCTTTTGAAAATAGTATCAAAAATATTATACATATATACATAAGGATTTGTGAAGAGGGCTGACCTGTGGTACGACGAAAGCGGCGCAGAATGAAGGAGCTATGTTCATCTTTTCTTTGAGGCAGTGCAGGAAACTCTCGCAGGTTCAGCCTCCATGACTCGTCTGCTGGCAAAAGAGGCTCCTTTCTGCTCTCAATGCTTTCCTCCACCGTGCCTCTCTTTCCATCTTCCATCACTCTCTCACTCTCACTCTCACTCTCACTCTCTCTCTCAAAAAGAGTCGCTAAAACACAGACTGTTCTTTGTTGAGCTTTTGGTTTTTTTATTTTTTTGGCTTGAATGAGAATCGCGAAACATGTGAGAGGCTTTGAGAGTATGTTTTGCCAAGTTTATATAAGCATACGAATAGAAAGCATTTATTAATTTACCGCTTTCTATTTTGGACGTTTGTAAATAAATTAAATGTTTTGACCTCTTTTTTTAAACTGTTGTGGTCTATTTTAAGAATGTATATATTTTCGTTAAATATTTAGATTCTTTACACTTTGCAAAGTTTATGAGATTTTTTTTTATTTTTAATTACCGATTGTGTTACTTTTTCGTATTTAGTATCAAGATTCTCAATTCTAAAAATAAATAAATAAGTAAATACTACTTGATTCTTGATTTTTAAATGGCACGTATCTTGTTAGAGTATTAACGACAGATATGTCAAATGCTAAATATCTAGCATTTGAGATTTTGAACAAATATTAAATTTTCAAGAGAGAGAGAGAGAGAGATATATATATATATATATATATTGTACATGTAATAGGTCAAAAATATATTTTGTTTTTTGCTAAAATAAATTTTGAGTAATGTCATTATAAACATGTTCTCACTTTAAAATTAGGTTAATTTTTTGAAAATTATTTTCATATTTTTTTGGAAAAAAAAAATTCCTCCTACTAAATAGGCCTTAAGTGTTTTCATATTTAAAAACAATTATAACCTAGATGAAATAAGGATAAGGTGTAAAAAGTATTCAAAATAATATATATATTAAAAAAAAACTTTTAAATATAACTCTATATCTTAACTATGAAACTATACTTTTTTTGTCACATTCTCACAATTATTAATTTGAACAAAAGAAAATCATTACACAATGGGAATATAATTTTTTTTTAATGATCAGATATTATTTTCGTCTCTAAAGTTTGCATGAATTTCGTTTATTGTCTCTAAACTTTAAAAAGTTCGTTTTTATTCTTAGGGTGCGCTTAGATACCGCTTATTTTGTTGAAAACTGAAAATAATAAAAAAATAATTTTTGATTACTATTTATACTAAAAATCACTGTTCATATGCTTTAATATACTGTTCATGTCCCATGAACAGTGCACCAGGCACTAGTCAATAAAAAAATAATTTTCGGTTACTATATATACTAAAAAACAATGTTCATATGCTTTAATGCACTGTTCATGTCCCATGAACAGTGCACCAGGCAGTAGTCCAAAAAAAAAATGGCTGAAACGCAAAACGTCCAAATGTAGACGTGATCCAAACGCTCACTTAAACTATTGAAAATATTTCACTTTCTATCATTAAATATGTACATGAAGAAATTATTCACTCTAGTGGTGCAAAGGCTGGTTTGACTTATGTGATTAAACGCAGGGCCCCCTACACACGCGCGCGTGCGCACACACACACACACACACACATAGGGGCCCTGCCCAACTTGGATGAGAATGGGCTAGAATGGAAGCCCAATACAACTAATTTGTAGAGGTAGTTAGTCAAGGTCAAACCTTTCTGCATTGACAACTGCGGTTCAGTAATTAGAGAAAGGAGGTTGGCAAAGACAACAATTTAAGTTAAGAGTTATGATAAAGAAAAGAGAAATTCTTATTTAAGTTCTTCCTCAGACTAGCCGAGGAGCAATAGTTCTTAGGATGTACACTTCTCGGTTTTACAGTTCTCAATTTTCCTCTATATTACTCTATTTCTTCCTTTGGAGTTTTTCCGATCCCCCTTCCGAAAGGATATTCTCTCCCATATATAGCTGCTTGGATTGCATCTCAGCCTTCCACTTTGATGGTCATTGATCTCTCCTTAGATACTTGTCCCATTGCTACCTTGCTAATGGTGGTGGAGTAGGCTGCAGGCTGTGGGGGCACTGTTCAAGGGTTATTCTGCCATTAATGTGGCAGGCTGAGTTGGTATAGTGCATTAAATGTGGAGGTGATGGATGCTTTATCTAGAAGCCTCCTCCTTCCCTTGCTTGCACGTCACTACTTCCTTCCTCGGCCTTCAACCTTATGACCTCGGTGGCTTGTCTCCAGTCTCCCGAGGAGTATCTACTCCTCAAGCTCTTTGGGCAAGCCGCCCTCCTCAATTTCTTTGACTAGGTTATCCTGACTGGACTAGGCCTAAATTGATGAATAGTTAGGCCCAGTTTCCCCTATGGTGGATTCCACTCGATGATCTTCTTTCTTCAGGCTTCCCCCTCCCACAATATAATTGTACTTTTCATAGCCATGATACAATCTTACTTTGAAAAAATAAAATAAAACAAGAAATAAATATCCCAACTTCATAATTTTGTATGTTTTGTCACATTGTAGACTTGTGCATAACTGCATACCATTTATTTGTTTGCTTTTCTTTTCTTTTTTGCATTCAAATGAATCAAATGGTACTTCTCTCCTTTTAACCCCATGTCTATGTTAAGGTTTTATTATATATCGTGACGGCAACTTGCAATTGACAATACAGAAATTAAAAATTATTTTCCATGGTTCGGTAGCACCATTGAAGCATATTCTATTATTCTTATGATCTTTGTCTATTTTTGGCACGTTGTGATGAGTTGCATCCACAAAAATAAATGAAAGTTACACGGGGATATGAAGTTTTTTTTGTGTGTATAAGTATAAAATAAAGATCATAACATTTGATATGGATACGCATTTCAGATTTTTATTGATGATTATTACCGGGAATCTTTTCAGCCAAAAGAAAACATTTTTTGCAAGTAATGATTCGGGTCATTTATTCAAACGTAAAGTAATGATTTTTTTTTTTCAAGATTGAAATGAATGAAGTAATGACGTGGGTTAAGAAATACGATACAGTATGTGATATTGTGATCTTAAAATAGGCAAAGGCAACAAAATCAAAATGCAATATGGCTCGTTTAATTTTGGCTTGGTGGCAAAGAATGCCTCGAGATTTTTATTACCTAACAAAATGAACTCCTTGAACTAGTCATGCATTTTTTTTTTTTTTTGGAGAATCAATCGTGCTCTTTGTTAGGTAACGAGTCTAATGACCCATGCAGTTTGGGGGTCGGAATTTCAGCCCCCACTTGAACTAATCATGCTTTTTTTTTTTTTTTTTTGGAGAATCAATCATGCTCTTTGTTAGGTAACGAGTCTAATGACCCATGCAGTTTGAGGGGTCGGAATTTCAGCCCCCACCTTCATCAACCACCCCATATTTATGGAGAGAAAGTGGTGTTTGGCCCAAGGCCATTGGCACCTTGGTATCTGTTTTGTAAATAGTTTTAAATTTTTACTTTTTGAAAACTTTTTTTAAACACAACTATTTTTTTTTAAAGGAATTAATTTTTTTTTTTTATGCGTTTGAGATGGGATGATAGGCAGCTTTTAGCCCTTTTATTTTTCCCTACTATTTGTAGGTAAGCAATAAAGGAGAGTATAAGATGAAAATGTAATCTAATGGAGAATTTGTAAAAATTTACTTCCAATAAAAAGTTATTGAGTAAGGTTAAAGTTTTAAACTACAACTAATTTTGTAGTTACACTTTGTCCATATAAAATTGCTTTAGCTTATTGAAGAGTGTGATGTATATTGCTTAGACTTACACTCTTTCAATATTCATGCCTTTTTATTTCTTGAGAAAATTGCCTATGTCATTCACAAGTCATCTTAGGGTAAATTTCTATAAGATAGATTTTCATATGTCATGTATTCAAATGTCATCCTAAAATAGACTCATTTATGTCATACATTCACATGTCATCCTATTATAGATTCACATGCATGTGCATCCACATATCACTTTAGGGTAGATTTGTATGTCATGCATGTACATGCTTATGCACTTGCACTTGTTCAATTTATACATACCAACATATACAATAGCTCTTTTTCAAAACCCAAATGTCAAATTCTTTATTATTTAAATGGTGAAATTTAGGGTTAATTTCAAAACAATGTATTTTCCTTTGGGATAGGCATCATAGGATGCCTAACATTTTCCTCACGCATAACTGAGCTTCTAAATCCATTTCTTATGATTCAAGAGATTTTTTTTTCCTATTTTAGCTTAGATGCCTTTAGCTTTTATTAGTTAATTTATAAAATAAAGTCAATTAGACTTAGGTGATCAATCATTCCTTCTAATTCTCATGGTTGATGAAGACTCCAAAAAATGATCATAGGTAATGAAGTTCACTCATACGCACACTTCACCTATGTAATGTATACATATCACACACCTTTACATTACATCATGCGCTATCGCTAAGTGAAAACTCCAAAAAGGTTGGGGGAATGTCAACACTGGGAAAAATACATGTACAACAAAACCCCCCAAAACTTAAAACAAGGTTATATAAAAATGTTGTCAAATTTGTTTGTTTTTTATTTGTATTATTATTTTCTAAATATAAAAGATTAGAAGTTGTGAGATTTTGTTGTGTATCAATGGACTTTTTTATGTGAGATTTATAATTACTCCGCTCTATGATGATTACATTTTATCATTAGACCAAAATACCAATTGATATTTTTGTGTAAATGAGATTTATAACTTTTAATCACTACAGTTTGGGGTGTCTTGACCCGATTGGAGCATGAAAAATCGACCAAACTACTCGACATCGACCTAATTACAGCTTGAACCGAAGCTCTAGTCAATTGGCTGCAAGTTTTCAATTCCAAGAACTGATGCCAGCGGGTCATGTGGCAGGTTGCTTCTCCAAAACCCGAGCAACCCAAACCCATTGCTGCTATATAAGAACTCCGGCCAAATCCGACAAAATCAAGCCAAATCTGGTGAGTTCTCGATCGAATCTAGTGGGATTTAGCCAGATCTGGCCAAACCACATAAATTTTTAGCTAAAATTTGTAAATTTGGGCAAAAATTTTGCAATTTTCGGTGACCAACCGAACCGACCACACTCAAACCCGAAACTGACTTGACCAATTGACAATAACGGTCGATTTTATGTCCTTCCACCCTCCACCCGATGCCGAAAGGTCGAGTCAGGATTAGTTCCAAAACTGAACCGACCCAACTCATGGATAGGCCTAACTACAATTCACTCTATTACTGTTTCAATGAATAGTAAGTAGTAACTTCTAACATACATAACATAGAAAATTACTCCCTCCCAGTTTGTTTGTCCTCTATTCTATTTTAGGATGTCCCAAAACATTGTCCTGTTTCTAAAAATAAAAGTCATTAATTTATTAATGTTCCTATTATACCCCTACTTTATTTTCAAAACTATTTGAAAAGAAAACTAACAAATATTTTAAAAAGTAATCTAATTGGGGTATCTTTTTAGTTACCTCATTAAAAATAACTCTTTAAAAAAAAAAAGCTGATAAATTTATTTAAGAGTAGTTTTTTAAACTTATACATTTTTATAAGACAGACAATACAATAAATGATGTCTCCTTAAAAAGTTTGACTTTTCAAACAGGACAACAAATTGGGATGGAGGGAGTATTTTATAATTAGTGCCTAGTGTTGGTATTTATAACATAGCTTCACTGGTTTCGATTTGGATAAGTTTAAGTTATCAGAGAACAATGATTGACTACATAATTGAGATAGGTTATAACAATTGTGGGTCATTAATAATGGGTTGTGCTAACAAGTGCTCTTAGGACAATGGTTAACAACTCATTTTAGGAAAGTTTTGACACCATTTTTATAGAAAACATTAAAAGCTCTCAAAACATTAATTATTTTTTTTCTTTTCCCATAAACATTAATTGTCACTTTAATTTATATGGTTGATGTAGTAAATTTATTATGCATTTAATATTTTTCATACTACTATTTTTTTTTTTTTTTTGGAAAATGCTAACGAGTGCCCTTAGGGCACTTGTTAATAATCCATTTAAAGGAAATTTTGATTTCACTTTTATGGAAAATGAAAAAAGCTGTCAAAACATTAATTACTTTTTTCCATTTCCCATAAAAATTTTCTTTAAATAGATTATTAATGAGTGCCCTAGGGGTACTCGTTAGCATTTTTTTTTTTAACTATTAAATTATAAGACTCTTGATAAGATAAGACCAACTTATTAATTAACCTAGTCACAATTGAATATGTTCAGTTACATCTTTTTTATTTTGATTTTTTATATTTTTTTTTTTGAAAAAATGATTTTTTATATTTGATTTTACTTTTTATCACTTGATTTTCATTTTTTATATTAGATTTTAGCACTTGATGGACCAAAATGAAAATAAAACAAGTGATAGAAGGGGAAAAACAAAACAAATTTTGAAAGCCACATCAATTCCTTTATTTTGTAAAATTTGCCGCCTCAACCTCCTACGTACTCGTCGGCCACATTCAACAAAGTTCTTCGGTCAATTTTCTTGTTCTAAATCTAAAATTTTGTCAACATCCAGAAGGAGCCTAGCAGTCCAAAACTTTAAATACTAGCCGCCACAAATAATAATTAAAATCGATTTTTTTTTTTAATTCTTTCGCTCTCAAAACCGAAAAAATTTAAAGGTGCTATAAGTTTAAGATAGTACATCTTACAAATTCATGTTGTAATAAAAGTGATGGGTGAATTTCATCCGAATGGTTTATTTGGATATCACTTATTTTGTTGAAAATTAAAAACTTATTACTGAAAATACTGTAATAAAATAATTTTTAAACTATGAATAGTGCCGTGAGACTCAGATTTACTACTTGCGCATTTTTCACAAGTTTGACTAGGTCGTAAACAGTGTCGTGGGACCCAACCAAAAAAGCAAAATGCAAAATAATTTCTAGGCAAACGCACGCTTAATAAATAAATGTTGGGCTCGTTAAACTAGTGTTCTATGAGTATTTGTTAATAAGCCATGAGAAATGTTAAAGAATACTAGAAGGCATTGGTTTAAGAGCTATTTTTAGAAATATTTTTATTGAAAAATGATAAAACAATTAATTTTATTGACAATTTTTTAGATTTCTTTTAAAAATGATGTCAAAACTTTTCTAATATAGTTTATTAAAAATTACCTTAAGTGCACCCGTTAACATGACTCATAAACCATTTAGGGAAATTTTAATATCTTTTTTATGGAAAATATAAAAAGTAAATGCTAAAGAAATTACAAATTTTACCACATAAGGCTTACAAACTAATGCGACAATGAATGTAATTGATGCGTTTCAACTAACTCATAAATATATATTTGAATTGCCTCTTTATGATTAGTGACACATCAGTTTGTAAGCTTACGCCCTGTTTGTTTTAGCGATAATGTTTTCTAAAAAATGAGTCATTTTCCAAAAAGTATCGAGATTATAATACTATCTCATTTCCTATATTTGGTAGCAACTTTAAATGAGTTGAAAAAACAATCTTTTAACTTCCTTTATTTAGTTTGATGTGAGATAGAGTTGTTTTCTAAAAAAATTTAATAAAAAACAATTTCTAAAAGGGTTTGGCTTACCTCCAGTACATTTTTAACTAGAATTTTCTTTTGTTTTGATGAAAAACTACCACATTACCTACTAACTAAATAAAATATAGAGATTAAAACTCACTACCACTTGCAATTATGTATTTAAAATAAAATGAGACATCTAGTTAAAGAATTACTGGAGGTAAGCCAAACCCTTTCTAAAAAAAAGCCATACTTTTTCTGTTGACCAAAGATAGTTTTCCTTTAACTTATTTTCTCTAATGCTACCAAACACTGAAAAACACAGAAAACTATCTTTATGCAAGGTTTTCTATGGAAACAAATAAAGTATAAATATAGTAAAACTTGTGATACCTGTAGCATTATTCAATATAAAAAGCTGTAAAAAAATCAATTGTTTTTTTTCCCTTTCCCATAAAAAAATATTAAAATTATTTCCTAAATAAACACCTTTAGAGCATCCATTATCAAAATTCATAAATGTTTGAACTTTGTTTTGTAGGGTAAAATATGTATTTAGTTCTTATCTTTTACACCATATTTCAATTTGTTCCATAACCTTTCAATTGTGTTTATTTGATCTCTAACCTTTCAATGCCGTGTCAATTTAGTCTTTGTCATTATCTCTTAGATGAAAATTACTAACGTGACTAATTGTTAAAATAAAAAATTAGTTTTTGCTGATGTGACAAGAAATTGATTATATATTTTGGCCGTTAGTTATGTCAACAATTTTCATCAAATAAATAATGATATGGACTAAATTGACACGATTCTGAAATGTTAAGAACTAAATTGATATAATTGAAATGTTAAGAACCAAATTAAAATATGAGATAAATGATAAGGACAAAATTGGTAGCCTACCGTATTTTTGTAATTAATGGATGGAATAGCCCGTACTTCTCAAATTGTAATTAATGACACATTCATTTATAAGCTCTATGTAAACAAATTAAAAATAAATACCCCTAACATAACTCATTAAAATTTAAAAGGTTGCTTTCAAATCCATCAATTTAAATTTTAAAATAGGCCAGATCCACCAAAGTTTGGTATAAAAAAGTGCCTTTCCATGTGTCAAATTTGGCCTTTGCATCCCCAAAGTATTCATGAGTCATGAGAGACTTGACATAAAGAAAATTATCCTAAACCGAACCTTACAAATTCATAGAGAAACTTCCCTCCATCCCCACAAACCCCATAGACAATAGATTGCTTTGGCCAAAAAAAATAAAGACAATAAAAAACTTGACTTTTACATGTTAATATCTCAGCGGACAGTAATCGATACTATCTTGGAAATTACAGCGAAACTTCGTAGCAAATGTAAACTACACAACTCCACTCTCACATGCCAGGCATGAAAGGAGTTGCTAATGGCAGGTAGATAGAGACTGACGTTTTCCATTTTTAGCATTTCATTCACGGATTTAAAGAAGGACATTGCTAAAATTATTATCAATTTTATCATTAAAAAAAAAAAAAAGCTTACAAAAATTGAATATGATAAATGTTGTCGATAAATTTTAGATCAACACGAGTACATATCTACCGTTTCACGTTTTATATTCAACTTTATATTTCACTAATTATAATCTATCATTTTTTTTCACGTTCTTTATATAAAATCATCAAAGTTTAAAATAGAAACAAAAATACAAATACATGACATACTATAATTGGTAGATCATAAAGTAAAACACAAAAAGTACGACATATAATTTCTATTTTATTGGTACTTTGTGTTTTTAACAAAGACGTTTTCCCCAATCAAAATGTATAAAAAAAGAAAAAGAAAATTTAATTATTACTAATTGGTATATATTTACATTATTGATTACATAGTAAAATTCAATATACTCATTTTAAAATGAATGGGCAGGATTTTAGGAACACAATAACAACTTTACATTTTCTTGATAATTTGATAGTTGAGAGAAGAATAATTTGAGTCTTGGATGTCTTTATTAAAAACACCATAAAGTGTCAACTAATTGAATTACAACTTACAATACTCTTGGTCAACAACGACATTACCTAAAAACTCTAGAAGATTTTTTTTTTTTTTTTATACAAGATAGAAATTCTACTCTAACATAATCTAAGTGTATATGTGTGTAAAGTTCCCTCTTAGAGACTTGAACCCTGACCCTTGCCCCCCACACTCCACAAGTACTTATACTTGTAAAGTGACCATCACACCCCTAAAGTAATTTATATGACACTTAGGAGAAATTGCAAATTACACTCCTAAAGTTTAGGGATGTTTAGATTTTACACCCTGAAGTTTCAAAATTTTGATTTTACTTCTGAAGTTTGGGGGTGTTTGAATTTTATACCTTAAAGTTTCAGAATTTCAAGTGTAGAATCCAAACACCCCTAAACTTTAAGAGGTAAAATCCAAATTTTGAAACGTCATTGTATAAAATCCAAACATCTCTAAACTTCAATGAGTAAAATCGAAATTCTAAAATTTCAGGATGTAAAATCTAAACACTTCTAAACTTTAGGAGTGTAATTTGTAATTTATCCTAAAACTTATTAGCTTGGTATTAATGATTTGATGTGATCTATTATAATATTGGATGAAAAAATATTTATTTTTAATGTTTAAAAGTTAACGTATTAATTTATAAGATTTATGAATTAAAATTTTTATCAAATGTAATAAAGTGTCTCTTAAAAGAAAGCTTCCCCATCCCCTCATAAAAGAAAAAGAAAGCTCCCCCTTATTTTTCCATTAAAACTTATCAAAGGGTAATAAATTTTGTTTTGAAAAATAATAATGCTCTTAATTAATGACAGGGATTGTTTAGCAGTTAGCACTTTAGCCACCTTGTCGGCAAGCATCTCCATCTTATCGTCAACCGATATTATTGTTTGATAGTGGCCAACTAGAAACTCTCCGGGACCTCCCAATGAAGCATGTAGGTGCCTTTTTTTTTTTTTGAAGTATTTACTATTTATTAGAAAAGCTACTTAAAGCATAGGCATTCTACTTGCAGGCTATGTAGGTACTTTGCTTTATAAATATCTATTTATTCAATATATAGTTTTTTTTTTTTGACAAAAAGGTAAAGTAAATATCTCTTCATATAAACATATTATTATACAAAATCTTTATTTTTAAACCAACACTGATATAAATTAATTCTAATAAGTCTATTACAAAAAATTTGATCTTGTTAAAGCTAGCAAGTCCTTCACCACAAGCAATTGGTTAATAAAATTAGTATTGTCAGAAGATATGGTAATTTCAAACTTAGCTAATGCATCAACACATTAGTTCACCTTTTTGAAAATGTGTTGAACGTATGATTTATGAAATTTCTTCAATAGGTTCAGCAATCATCAACCAAAGGCTCCAATATAAGATTATTTATTATTGATCATTGTTAATTTGCTACGACAAGGATCATGGTTGGCATTTTTTTTTCAAGTTGGTTCTTCAACCATACCAATTTTTAAAACCATGTCTAGTATTTTTGTCAAATTATTAAAATAAATGAGGAAAATGTAGTAGTGGTGGTTTTAAGAATTTTTTATAACATAGTCATTCTTTAAAAGAAATTTAAATTATAAAAAATCTAATAAAGATAACTTGAATATATCAATATTACAAAGAAAAAAAAAACACACACATACAAATATATGAAATTTAACAAATGAGAATTCATGGCCATAGAATCTTTCTTGGTACTATGTTTTTAGGAAAAAAGAAATTGAAATTATGGATATATTTATTAAACTATTTTTTTTCCTTACTATTATTTTTATTTTTACTGAACTAAAATTTTTAAAATTTTCAAATCAAAGAATTCAATGTATGTATATATTTTTTTTTAGGTAGAGTGGTAGGCCGTAGACAAAACAAATTTATTAAAAACTATATATATAGCAAATCAGGGTGTTAATATGAAATTCATTTAAAAAAAAAAAAACAGGTGTTAATATGAAGTGACAGCCTGACTAAAGCCGCCACTTTTTTTTTTTTTCTTTTTTTTTTTAAAACCGCCACCTAAGGGTAGAACCCAACTCGTGGGAAATGTGCAATTGTCTTTTTCAAAATAATTTTGAAAGAAAAAACTTTATATTTTCAAAATAATTTTGGCATTGCTGATAAGTGCCAATGTTTTTTTATTTTTATTTTTATTTTATTTTAGGATAATTGCAAATGTTGAGAGAAAATACATGCACCTCTCACATTCTGTCTGGTAGGCAGATATTCTATAATAGCATATTCTTTAAAACGTTAATGGATACAATTTTTGTAATTTTTAAAATTTATTATTTTTATTTGTTTCAAAATTAATATACGAACAAAAAATAGTTTTAGATCTTTTAAATTCTTTTTCATTCGTGATGTTATTCTAGCCGATTATGATTAATTTTTTTTAATGAAAATTTGAGATATTATTTTTTAAAAAAATATTTTTATTTCTATTTAAAAGATCTTGCATTATCAACTATTCCTTTGAGAAGTTCAAGTTTTTAGATAAGCCTTAAGATGGAGACCAAAAGAACACTTCCTTTAGGAAAATCTTGACCGGTGGAATAATATCAAAGTTCATCACAAATTTGATTTTATTCGCAACATTAATTAGAGGACAATGAATGCATACATGAATTTATGGGTGCGACTTTTGCCGACTGTCTTGTGACACTGAATTTGCCATGATCATGATATATGTCTGAAAATGGACACTTGATCCCAATAAATCTAATACATTGGAGTCATAGAAGCCAAAATCTTCACGAAAATCTGAGTTGAACAGTTGCACTTATTCTATTGCAAGCCAAATAAATAAATGAATTAATAAATTATTTAAGGGAAATGCTAACGAGTGCCCTTAGGGCACTCATTAAGAATCCATTTAAAGAAAGTTTGTATGGGAAATGAAAAAAAAGTAATTAATATTTTAACAGCTTTTTACATTTCCTATAAAAGTGAAATAAAAACTTTCTTTAAATGGATTCTTAATGAGTGCCCTAAGGGCACTCGTTAGCATTTCCCATTATTTAATAGGTTTGGACTTTGGAGTCGGTGTCATTAATTAATAAATAATAAACAAACCCCTTCCTTTCTCTTGTTGCGTCGGTCATTAATAATACATCATTCTTTTTCTCTAATTAATTACTCTCTCACCCACTTCGTGATTTTCATAATGAAAAAATATCTTATGAAAAGCATGGAAGCTTTTTTGGAGTGTTTGATGAAATAGTTTGAAAATTGTTATTTATTGTCTTTTGAAATATGTATGGGTGAAAAAGTATATAAAAATACATAAAATGCTGTTTAAAAACTAAAAATTGCTGTTTAAAAACACTTATAAACCAACCCCTTTGTGTTTTGTGTGTGTGTGTGTGTGTTTTTTTTTTAAATATTATTTTATGTTTCACCCTGCTAACAGTATATAATATAGAAAATAATTATCCTTCTTTTCCTTAAAATAATTACTTGTCCAACTTTATTGGTTTTGTTTAGAAAATTATCTATTCTATATATAAAAGGATTTCATTTTTTCAACTGGACTTTTATGTGTTTTAAAAATACTCTTATTAACTAAAGATAATTTCATTTAGAAATATGATCATAAATGTCAAATAACAAATTTCATTTTGAATTCAAAAAGAGAACTCTTAAAATTTAAGATTTTTTTCTCTTCATATTAAAAAAAGATATTATACTTACTGTTTATCTCTAAAGTTTTTCCTTTTTATTTGTTTGAAAAATAAAAAATATATATTTCTAAATTATAATAGATACAAATTATTAATATTTACTTAAAAAAATAGAAGAACCCCTAAGGGCGTGCTTAGAGGCTAGTATTTTTAGAAGAAAATTCATTTAATGTATTTACCTCTTAGTCATTGGAGTTAAAAATATAAATTCATGAATTTAAATCTTAATAAAATAAGACTTTTGAAATTTTACCATATGATCAACATTTAAACAATGATTAGTTAGTTTCAATTTGTTATTTATTTAAATTATTGATTACTCGAAAAAATTAAATTTATTTATTTTAAAATTTTAGTATTCGAATGAATCAATAGCAATTTTAAAAACTCTAGAAGATTGTTTAAAACAAAAGGCAAAATACTTTTTTAAAAACTTATTATGAATTAATATTAACGTGATCAATTATATTCATTGTCATATAAATTTATAAACTAATAAATTAATTTTATAAATTAGTTCAGTTGTAGTTTTAGACTTTTAGTATTGAAATTATTATTATTATTTTTTTGATTTTTTGTTTAACAGTTTTTTTAATAAATAATAAGAAATTGTCAACCGATATTTTGAGAGTATTGATTTAGAAAATATTTTTAAAAATTATTTATATAAAAAAAAGTAACTAATTTTTGATGTTTTAATGACAATGTTTTGTTCAGCCACCTATAATTATCTTTTTGGACTATTGTGAGCTTATTGATAGGCAAGCATCTTATCCGCTGTCATTGTTTGATAGTGGCCAACAGGAAACTCAACTACGTCTTCACAAGTTTCATACTGTTTTCTCTCAGTAACGGTGTGACCTCCAAAGTATGGCATGGTATATTTATTAGAAGAAAAGTTACTTTGAGCATGGGCATATGCAGACTATATCCATAGGTGCCTGGGATTATAAGGGCCAGTGATATCATTGGAAACTCAAAATTCAGTGATGAAAAAATGTGAGACCCACATAATTTTTTTTGTTTGGTTTGATTTTCTAATCTTGTTTTTATCACTCAAACTCAAAATTTTTGAGTGAGAGTGATGAAAACTAAAAACACCAAATTGGTGTTTTCAATTTCTGAAATGTATAACTCAGTGGCAAGATGGTAAATTTTAGACCTCTGTGGGGCCCTGGCATTACCTCTCTCTTACTTTATCCTCTCTCTTTCTTCTCCCACTTTTTTCTTTTTCTTTCTTTCTCCGGTCTCTCTCTCTCTTTGTTTTTTCTTTCTTTCTTCCTTTGTCTGGTTCTTTCTTTCGACCTTTCTCTGGTTCAACCCAACTTCGCTGCCACCAGACCGAATTTCGGGTACTCACTCGAAATCGAAGTCAAAGCACAAGCATCATTCGAATTCAAGATCTCTTTGGTCTCGAGCCTCTCGTTTTCTACTACCACCTGTTCTTTCTTCTCATCGTTCTGACGCTTTTGCTGGTTCAGCCAAGTTCCGCCGTCTGAAGGCAATGACCCAGAAAAGGAAAACCACGAGACCATGATCGCCGGCGCTGGTTCAACCCAATTCCGCCGCCACCATCAAAGTGAGAGCCTTGAAATAGCATGACCATGATTGTTGGTGCTGGGTTTTGATTTTGTCACCGTGATTTTGTCGCTAGTGCTGGGTTTTATTTTTATTTTGATGAATGGGTTTTGATTTTGTTGATGGTTAATAAATGGGTTTTGTTGATGGTTGATGAGTTTGTGGTGGTGGATCGGTTTGTGGTGGTGGATTGGTTTGTAGTAGTTGTTGGTGGCTAGTGGCTGGATTAGTGGTGGTGGATTGGTAGTGGTTGATGGCGCCGGTGAGTGGCTATGGGTTGAAGGAAGGGAGAAGATAGAGAGATAGAGATGGAGAGACGCAGGTAGCAACAGTGGGTAGTGTCAGTGGTGGGGTCCACGGTTTTGGGGAAAAGTTGTAGAGATATGTAACTGAGAACTGAGTCCAAACATGTGTTTTGCAATTTTTGAGTAAATGTTAGGTTTGAGAACTGAGATATGAGTTTTGAGTTTGAGTGATGAGTTTTGAAAGTTGAGATATGAAAATTAAGATATCATTAAACCAAACGGGCCCTAAATTTAAAAGGGTTTTTTTTTTTTTGATGGGCCAAAAATGGCTACTTATATATTAGAAGCAACAAGTTTATTACAAAACGTGTTAGCTTTATCACGAGCTAACAGAGACTCCACCACAGGCAGTGGTTCTACAAAAACTACAAAAGAGAAATTACGCCTGGCCCTTACTCTTGCTAAAGCATCCGCGCATCGATTTGCTAAAGACCATCTCTTAAGGCCCACAACTTTGCCATAAAGCTATTAGTGCAACCAAGACTTCTAGAGAAGCTTGCAACCCAGTCTCCATTGTGATCCCTAATCAGCCTGCCTCCTTCAACCTTTCCAGGGTACCCTAATGCCGAACCATCAATGTTGAGTTTAGCCCATCCCACTGGTGGTTTCCTCCAAGCCACAGGGATTATGGACTTAGAAATAGAGAGCTTAGCTCTCATTCTTATAGCAAAAAATTCCATAGCACTTTGTTTGCATTTCTCAATAGCCTTATTATCAGGAATACTAGTCCTAAACACACAAGCATTACACTACAGCCAAAGGTGCCAAATTCCCATAGGAAATACAATACCCTATGGGATTCCCATACAGTAAGAGACAATTTTTGTATTATAGTTTACTTCTAACCATTCCTTAATGGGTTTATTGAATGATTCCTTGAGCATATGAGGGTAATTTAGCTTCTGCCAAAAATCTTGTGCAAACTCATATGTACGCAGCAAATGATCTAGTGCTTCAGTCTCTTTAAGGCACAGAGGGCATGTTGGATTAAGCTTTAAACCTCTTGAACCTAGTACTTCACCTGTGGGAAGGCTATTATGCATGCACAACCAAAGGCATAATTGAACTCGAGGTGGTGCAGCAGTCTTCCAGACCCATGACATAGATATAGTATCCAGGTTCAAGGGGATTAAGCCTCTTGCCAATAAATAAGCTAATGATAGAGAGAAAGAACCATTTTTGGAGTAAGCCCATATGAGTGAGTCTTCAGCATTGGTGTCACATGAGAAAGGGGCTGCTTTTATGCTTTCCAGAATTTGGTCAGGCAATATAAAGGAGTTGTTTTGTATATTCCAACCAGTGCCATTGTTAAAGCATTGATACAACATCACTTTGTCTTCATCTCTTGAAAGTGGTCCTTCAATAAGACTTCGAAGGGTGCCATTAGGGAGCCAAAAGTCAAGCCAAAGGTTGACATGGAGCCATTTTTCACTGACCATCTTAGTCCGTTAACATAGACAAGTCCTCCTTTTTTGCAAGCTATCCAAATTCTTGAGCATGGGAGATTACTGCCCTCCTTAGACAGTCTCCTAGGAGTGAGATATTTCTTTGCCAACATCTTTGCCCAAGGGGCTTCACATTCATTAGCTAATCTCCAACATAATTTAGCCAAAATGGCTTGATTCCTGTACTACATTTGGTATAGGCCAAGACCTCCTTTGTCCATTGGGAGTGTAACAATGTTCCAGTTCACCATGTGCATTCTTCTATTCTCAACAGTTGAACCCCACAGGAAGTTTCTTATTGATTTGTCAATTGCTTCACACACTTTAATCGGCAAGGCATGACATTGCATGTAATACTCTGCTATAGGGATAGCTGCTGATTTGGTCAACACCATTTTCCCTGCGTTGGATAGGAACTTGGCTTTCCAACCACCGAGTTTCTTTTGAACTTTGTCTATAGCAAAGTTAAAGGCATCTCCACTCCTGCCTTTGTGCATTAAAGGAAAGCCTAGGTAACGACCCAAATTCTGAGTTGCATTTATCCCTAGTTTTCTACATATGGATCTTTTACATCTTCGAGAAACATTTGGGGAAAACAGAACACGAGATTTAGCTGAATTCACCTTCTGTCCAGCAAGCTTGCAAAAACTATCCAATACTTCTTTAATTGCTTCACAATTCTTGGCATTGGTTTTTGCAAAAAGCACGAGATCATTTGCAAAAAACACATGAGAAAAACTTGGACCATTCTTAGAAGCCTTAATTTTGTCCCATCTATTGTTTTCACACATTGAATTGATCTGTGCTCCCAGGAATTCTATGCAAAGGAGGAAAATGTAAGGGGAGATGGGGTCTCCCTATCTAATTCCTTTTAAAGGCTGGAATGAGTCCAGTTTATTGCCATTAAAGGGAAAAGCAGTTGAAGTATTGGAGATGCAACTCATAATAAGGTTGATGATGTTGGAAGGGAAGCCAAAATGGTTCAACACCATCCTAACAAAGCTCCATTCCAAACGATCATAGGCCTTTTCCAGGTCAACTTTAACCACCATGTACCCATCATTTCCTTTCCTCTTCTTAAGTGAGTAGATCAGCTTTTGGGCAATTATCACATTATCAGTACCCCTCTTGCTAGCCAGAAAAGTAGCTTGCATTGGAGATATCAAGGAAGGCAGCAAAGGTCTTAGTCTTTGAACCAAGATTTTTGTCACAATCTTATACACTGTATTACATAGACTAATAGGTCTATAGTGACTAACTGTTTCTGGCCCACTTTGTTTTGGAATTAAAGCAATCAGTGTCTGATTTAGGTAATCAAGAACTTGTTGGCAAGAGAAAATGTTCTTGACCTCCTTCTGACAGAATCTCCAACTAGCAACCAAAAACCTTTGGAAGAATCCAGCATGCAGTCCATCTGCCCCAGGAGCTTTGAAAGGCTTCATGGTCTTTAGGGCACCCCATATTTCCTCATCAGAAGGGCAATGGAGTTGGCTTTTTCCATAGAAAGTGTAGCACACCAATCATTATCCCATTCAGGATTGAAGGGCTGCATGATTGCTCTGTTTGATAAAGCTTCTTGAAGTAGGTGACAAAAATTTCTTTCACCTCCTCAATGTTGTGTACCCATTCACCATTTTCATTTAAAATGCTTGAAATTCTGTTCCTGCTTCTTCTCACAAGAGTGGACATATGGAAGTAGGCTGTGTTGCGTTCACCATAGATGATCCAATCAGTTTTGGCCTTCATAGCCCATAGTTCTTCTTCAAGCTGGAGAATGAGATTGTACTCATCATTAAGCTTGTTTTGAAGGTTGATCAGGAAAGCATTAGGGCAATTAGAAAGGGCTTTTAGAATTCCTAGGAGCCTGGCCATGATAATCCTCTTCCTAGTAAACACATTGCCAAAAACTTTCTTATTCTAGCGTTGGGCTTTGCAGGTAAAAATAGAAGTGGCATCAAGCAGATTGGCTTTTTGTCCAGTCCAAACTTCACTGACTATCACAGGGAATTCATTATGGCTAAACCAAAAAGGTTGGAAGCGGAAGGGTCTATTATTTCTCTCTCCCAAGGTTGGGTTAAGATTCAGGAGGAGTGGGCAATGGTCGGAATTAGCTCTGGCAAGGTGTGTAACATTTGCTTCAGCAAAATGAGCTTTCCATTTTGGATTTGCCTAGCACCTATCTAGAAGCATTGGTTTAGCAAATATTTTTTAAAATTTTTTATGAAAAAAGAAAAAAGTTATTGAATTTTTGGACAGTTTTTTATATTTTCTATAAAAGTAATATTAAAATATTTTTAAAATAGTCAATTAAAAAATACCCTAAAGATACTTATTAACATGACCTATATGTTAAATATCTCTTCATACATTGGAAAAGTGAACAGATGCCTTAGGGCATTAGTTTAGTAAATGTTTTTAGAAACCTTTTGTAGGAAATGAAAAATGAATTTGAACAGTTTTTTATATTTCCTATAAAAACTATATTAAATTTTTTTTTTTAAAATGATCAAACAAATGTCTTAAGGGTACTCATTAACTGGATTATATATGAGATATTATACTGAATCATTGTTAATTTGCTAATGTGCAAAAGTGGTTATCCCTTTATAAGCAAGTGAGATGGTAGAACCCAACAAATGGATATGTGTAATTGTCTTTTTATGGAAAATAAAATAATTAAAACTATAAGGTTTTGATAGGGACTAATTTTTATGTTTTCAAATCACTTTCCGCATTTAAAAATAGGCCATATGTTAAATATCTCTTGATACATTGGAAAAGTGAACAGATGCCTATATTTTTAGTAACTTTTTATAGGAATTGAAAAATGTATCTGAACAGTTTTTTATATTTCCTTATTAAAATTGTATCATTTTTTTTTTAATGATCAAACAAATGTCCTAAAGGTACTCATTAATTGGATCATATATGAGATGTTATACTGAATCATTGTTAATTTGCTAATGTGCACAAGTGGTTATCCCACTATAAGCAAGTGAGATGGTAGAACCCAACAAGTGAAAACGTGTAATTGTCTTTTTATGGGAAATAAAATAATTTATAAATTAAAACTTTTGAGGTTTTGATAGGGACTAATTTTTATGTTTTCAAATCACTTTCGGCATTTAAAAATAGGCCATATGTTAAATATCTCTTGATACATTGGAAAAGTGAATAAATGCCTTAGGAAATTAATTTAGTAAATATTTTTAGAAACTTTTTGTAGAAAATGAAAAATGAATTTGAACAGTTTTTTTATTTTTAATATTTCCTTATAAAAATTGTATCAAATTTTTTCTAATGATCAAACAAACATTTTAAGGATACTTATTAATCGGATCATATATGAGATATAATACTGAATCATTGTTAATTTGCTAGTGTGCACAAGTGGTTATCCTACTATAAGCAAGTGAGATGGTAGAACCCAACAAGTGGAAATGTGTAATTGTCATGTTATGGAAAATAAAATATAAATTAAAACTATGAGGTTTTGATAGGGACTAATTTTTATGTTTTCAAATCACTTTCGGCAATTAAAAATAGTTTTGAACTCTTTTTTTTTTTTTTTTTCTTTCTATTTTTTTCATTTTATTTAAAAGATCATGCATGATGTATTTATCCACTATCCCTTTAAAAAGTTGAAGTTTTTAGATAAGATAGAAAATTCCTACAGCTCTATAGAGAAATCTTGATTGGTGGAATTCAACTTTCAAAGTGAATAATGACAGAAATCATGACTTCTGGTTCTGGAACTAAAATTTCAAATTTCAAATTGATGTTCTTCACATGAAAAACTTGATTTTGAATTCATTTTTTTTCACTTAGCCAAAAAAAAAAAAAAAAAAAAAAAAAAAAAATACAAAAACAAAAAGGGCAATGAAGGCATAAACTTCGTCATATTTAAGGTCACAAGACTACAAGCCAATAATAAATGATTTAATTCCTTCTTTGAGAGTTGGTGTTAATAAATAAACCCTTTTCTTGCTAGAGAGTCGGTCAATATTAATACATCATTCCTTTTTGCTAATTAATTTCTCCCTCACCCACTCCATGATTTTCATAACGAAAATTATCTTTTGAGTAGCACGAATTTTGGTGTTCTTCATTTTATTTTCTATTCACTATAATTATATTATAAAATATATACAAAATAATTATCTTTTTTTTTTGCCCCCCTTAAAATGGCATTTATCTATACTACTATTTAAGAGACTTCTCGTATTTGGGATTCTTAATTTAAATGCTTGAAAACAAAATATAAGCAAATAAGTTTTTTTTTTAATTTCAATTTCACAATAAATCTGAACCTAAGTTTTCTAATTTTAAAAAGTGAAGTGTCAGTAGACTAAATAGTAAATAGATACATATTATTTTGATTATTTTTTAGAGGTTAAAGGCTTATAGCTTACAATAAATCTGAATCCAAAATTTTCAATCTTAAAACTTTTTATAGACCAATTACTCACTGGTAAAGGAAAAAACCAACCCGAAGAGGCCGTGAAAGTTTGGTTGGACTCCTTACATGATGAATATCCATCCCTCTTTAATATGCACACAAACTTGACAAACCATTATTTATCCTCCCTGTTATGCTTTTCTTGGTTGTTATGAAGCCTTTGGCTTGTGTTCTGGCTTGTGAGTTGTTTCAAAATCCACATGAACAAATGCTCGTTCAACTTGGGGGAGTTGTTCAATCTTCTCTTGAAGGCTCTCCCCAATATTATGTGCTTGACCAAGGGGCATCTCCTCTGGTAAAACTATGTCAGCCTCAACAAAGTAGTTACATCCAAATGTGTATGCTCTAACTGTGTCAATGTGCTTAATCTCCTTGTCATGGTTCCAAATGAGATATGTTAGCTTTGCTAAATACTCTTGCGGGGCTGTCCTCCCAATTAGTGACCATACATTCTCCATCACAGTTCTTGACCAATTACTAATTGTGTACAAAGCTATCTGCATTGACGTCATTTACAATAATGGATCAGTGATTAATTGTGACACGATTTCCAGTTAGCTCAACCAGTAAAATCTCTTACAATTATGACAAATTTAATGATAGATATCATAGACTTACAATGATGGCACCAGTTGGATCGAGCCACCAGTAGAATTTGATAGCCAAAACTGCTGTTACTAGACCGATTGCATTGGTGATCACATCGAAGAAATGGTCTTGAGCATATGCCCTCACAATTTCATTTTCGAATCTGCGACAGTATACCATGAGCGCAAATTTTACTACTGTGACTGAGATCATAATTCCTATCATCCATCTTTCTTTCATGGGGTCCCTTTCAGGCTGAGTCTGCATGTATAAATTTAATGGTGACTTCAGGAAATAGTAATGGGATTAAATACAAACAGAAAACATAAGTGAGAGGTGAAATTAGAATCCTAAACATCAAACACTATAGAGGGTGTCAATACCACTTATTTATCACTATGTAGTAGAATCTCTAAAAACATAAGTGAGATTTTTTCAGGTTTTAAAATTTGAATCCAAAAGCATCACTAGAGTGAGACTGGTGTTGCCCAAAACTATTGAGTGAATTGCAAGTTGAATTTATTGAAACTCACTTTTGCAAGGAGTTGTCGACCTGATTCGAACAATATTTGTAATCCAAGTGTCGCCATTACTGATGCAAAAACAACAATGCCCTGCAAAATTGCCCATTGGAGCTAAATAAGAAAGTGGAATTCTTATTTCTATGTTATTGACCATAATAACAACACCATTTTATGATGACAAAAGAAAGAGGAAAATGATGAAGGTGTTCCAGATTTTGATAACATCATAATATTTAATACAGTACTTAGCTCAAAACCCACTAAATTCTCCTCTGTTTTTTTCTTTGGCACAAGACATGAGATCTCATTTTTAGGAAAAAGAGTAATATTAATACTACAATTTTTTATACATAAAACATATAAACTCATATGTCAAATTTTAAATACAAAACAACAAAAAGTTATTAAAATTCTATTTAATATATTATTTATTGACACCGATGTTATTCATTAATATGTCTGTTACAAAAGTTTTTGTAATAAAATTGATTTTTAGGCTAAATTATACTTTTGATCCTTAAAGTTTGGAATAATTTTCATTTTGGTTCTTTAAATTTGAGATGTTTCATTTTAGTCCACAAAGTTTGATTCTGCCTCTTCTCAAAAAAAAAAAAAAAAAAAGGTTTGATTCTATCTTCAAAATGGTCATTTTGTCTGTCAATAAAATTGTAACTAAGCTGAGATGGTACTTAGCACCCAAATCTGTCAAAAAATGGACAAAATAATCATTTTGAAAAGAAAAAAAATGAAAATTCGGTGACTAAAATGAAAAATCTCAAACTTAAGAGAGCAAAATAATAACAACCATAAATTTTAAGGGTTTAAAGTGTATTAAAAAGAAAATGAGATAACACATTATTGTAAATTAAGTCAACGGTATCATATGGCTTCATTAATTAACAGTGCAATTAAGAAATCATTTGTAATCTTCTAAGAACTTCAATTTAATGTTTTTCTAGTTAGGAAGGCTTACCACAGGTTGCATTCGGTTCTTCCCAACAGGATACCAATGGTGATTTGGTTTTTTCATAGCATAAGAAGTAAACCATAGGATAAAACCAGATAAAAGATCCAAAAGGGAGTCTAAGGTGGAAGCTATCACTGCCAGTGATTTACTCTCAACACAAGCAAACACTTTTGCAATGAAAATCACAACGTTAGCTATGTTAGATGCATATATTGCCAGACTCTCACCCCTAGCAAGTTGCTTTTCTTCATGCTGAAAACAACAAAAGGTTTAGGTGTGAGAGACAAAGAGAGTTAGGTAAAGATATACACATTTTGAGACCTCATGAGACAACCAATCTAACCCCAAATAGTTACTAGATTTGATTGTCACTTTTTCCCAAGTAAATGAATAAGATGAATCAATAACAATTATAAGTGTTGCTCTCAACCCCATCTCAAAAGGAACACATTTCATTAGCTTCATTTCTCAATAACCAAAACAAAATATGGTTACAAACCATTAAAATTGGTTGTTCCTCGTGAGTATGTGACTCGATTTAAGTATATTTGATAAATTAAATGACAAACCTCTGTCATACTTTCAGGCAAAAACCCTTGCTCGGTAAATTTGTCGATTTCATCAAATCCTTTGAGAATTTTTTCCTGCCTCTTGTAGTATGCCGCAATTTTTTTTTGCCTCACTAACAAAAGATAGAAAAACAAAACAAGTTACTTTAATTAAAGCTTAATTAAGCACAATAAGATTATATAAACAGGAGAAGAATAGCATGCATACTTAATGTCTGCCAAAAAGATCCACAACCAAAGTTAGAATTCATGTGTCTCTCTGCCAACCGAAACTGATCCATGTTGAGTTGCCATGTTGGCTCCCTTGGTGCAGCCGGAACCATGCCTGCTGCTTCCGGCGATAGAAGCTCAACCCGGTAGTCGGAAGAATCTGTGCGAAGATCATCAGTTGCCATTGTTGTTACAAGAGGAGAAGAAAGGAAGAAATCTCAGACACCTTATATAGAGAGCAAATTAACAAATAATTGAACAAGTTGGTATTTGATAATTAATTGCAGCTTCCAATTCCAAGTTAAAATTGGATTTAGATTAAACAAAAAAACGCATGAGGAATGTTGATATGATGATATTAGCGTAACTACTCTTTTGTCATGACATATTAAGAATTGACTTTGTTTTAGCTATCCTAATTTTGGCTATACAAAGTATGGAAGGATATCCCACTAGCTAGATAAACCTTCATGTTAGTTCACACCTCAACTAATACAACATATAATACTTGAAAGTGTGCTTGGGCTAGCTGTCTATCTATCTCTTTTTCATATATAATAATCTATGAAGTCTACAGGATGACACATGCTTTGTCTGGGCCTCTTAATATCTACTCGTTTGAACTTGAAGTCTCTCCCAAGTCCCATCTCTAACAACAATGGAGCAAAAAGAAATCATTGAGAAAACTTTGTGTTTTACTAAAACCTTGTTCACCTCTTTTTTATTTGTATTTTGTTACTAGAGAATAATGGAGATGAACAAATTAATGCTTTTTCTTGAAACAATTTCAACATTTTGGAATTTTAATTGACAAAACTAAAAAATTAGAACTAATTATGAAATATGGTATAAATTTTAGGTCTTTTATGTAATTTCCCAATTTCAAGGTGTAGAAGGAGAACTCATAAAAAGGAACCAAGTATAGCTTATTTCAGTTAGCTCAAGTGCGCAACTAATAAAGTCTCTTGTCGTCGAATAAGAAATTGACATTCAAACCCCGCTTACTACATAAACTAATTGATGACTTAGTTTGATAATAAAAAACAAATATTATGAAATGGCATCATAAGTTGAAATTCTTTTGTATTTATGTATTAAAAAAATAAATTGCTTATATAAGCAACCCATTCATGGAATGCACACTATTGCACAGGAACATGCACCCAAATGGCCACACATGCAAAGAGGAGTTGGTTAAAGATGTTAATAAAGATATTAGAAGCATAATTTTATGCTTTACCAAATCTTGTTACTTAGCAGAAAGAAGAATAACTTTAAAATGTTTCCAATCTTGTTATGGTTGAAAAATTGATAGAAAAGGCTTAAAAATACGTTTCATAAATTAAAAATCAACAAAGAAAGAATGAAAGAATGAATTAATCTAAGACTCTTGAGTCTTGACAAGTCAATTCAAGAATTAAATTACTCTGCTCACATGAACAAGTTTTTAGAAACTTCATGTACATTATGCTTGGGTACCCAAACTTACTAGAATTGGAAAGAAGTATTAATAATTGGTTTGTCCAATTTAGTTAACTCTCAACTTAACTTGAGGTTAGAAATATCACTTAACAAAATTCTCTATTTTACTTTAAGTGTTTCATTTTATACTCCACTAATTATAATATGTCATATATTTGATTTTTTTCCCTCTCTAAACTTTGGTCGTTTTAGAATAAACAATATATATGTGTGACAAGTTGTAGTTGATAGAACGAAATACATGACAAAAAATGTATTTTTATTAATACTATCCCATAGAAAACTACAATTTATTATTAAAATTGAATTCATATGAAAGAGGATAAAAGGTCATTTCAATATAATTTTAAAATTTAATTCTGATGGCATGTTTGACCGTGCCTATTTACGGTTAGCTTATTTGCTTAAATGTGAAATAAAAAAGGACTTTATTAAGAAAATAATTTTGTTTATTTTCTTAAAGTTAATTTATTTAAAAATCACTTTTTATCTCAATATTAAGCAAACAGGTTAGCCAAACACAGTCAATTTGCTTGGTGAGGAACGATAACACCACCACTCAAATGATAAGAAAACAACAGAAGAACTGAAAACTGTTGGAATATAGGGAGTTATTGGTTAAAATAGTTGATCTTAAAAGAAAAAAAAAATAGCATTAGAAGCTCTATCCATGTATTCACTTAACCCAACTTTTTTTTTTGTTGAAAATCACTTAACCCAACTTTAATTTAATTCTTGTAATTTTTTTCGCATCAAGAATTCATATAATGTTCTGGAATAATCCATTAAGAATACAATATTCTTAAAATTCCCCATGAAAAAGGGAAACATGAAGAGAGCTATGAAAAAAAAAAAAAAAGGGTTCCTTGTGACCCATTGTAGTTGTGTCATGTGTGAGAGCCATAGTGTACATGTAGAAGCCAATTACCTCTTGGTTTGATGCAAATCCACTCCTCTTGTGGATGCATATCTAAGATTTGATCCCAACTTCTTCACACACACATATATAAAAGTAGGAATAGAGTCAAAAATTTTTGTTTAGGAACCACGTTACGCTAATGATAAATTAATCAAGACAAATCTCTTAAATTAATTTTAGAGTAAGTCATAATTTATAAATATATATAAAATTATGAATGCTGATGTAATTATATATTTGCTAAATCATTTTTTTTTTGAAGAGAACTTATTACCTTTAAACTCCAATTGTTGTCTAGTTTGTTTTGGACATGTACAAACATATCAAGAAAGAAGCTGTTATCTTTTACCAAAATTATGCTAGATTTATGTAATAAGAATCATCTATTATCATGCATCTTCCTAATAAAATTCTTAAAGGTTTTATTTTCAATATAAATTACAATATTTTCTTTCAAACCGAATACAAAATTACAATGGAATTGATGAAGTCTTCAAAACCACAAATGATCCAAATCCAAAACATTAGAAGATATAAATTTTACACTAAAAAAATGAAATAAAGATTTTTAAAAGACTTACACAAACTAAATAAGTTGACTAAAAAGAAAATACCATCCATGTGAGTTCTCTGATAAGTTTAGGGCCCAATTGGGCCTTTCGTTTGGTTGAATAAGTTCGTTGTCCAGATAAAAAAAACAAAAGCTTGGTTCTTGCAAAACGAAAATAATGTATTGACAAGGATGTTTGTCCTGTTAGACGCTAAGAAGCCTATCACATCCCATTTAAGTTGGGCCAACCCTTTTTATTTTTGGGCTTTATATAGTTTGGGACATTTGTTGCAAACAATTAGGTCTGATTCAAGAGATCCACACTTAAATAGTATTTGCTACAGACCCATGTCAAGCAAAATCTAGGTTGACCGACTTTGAGAGAGGATTCTTAACAGAACTTGAATAATTGGGAAATTGAAAATTGATAGACAAAGTCACAAAAAAACCAGAGTCAAATTTGAATTGTTTTATCTTTTAATGCCATGGGAAAGGGGAGGTGAGGGCGGCTCCTCTTTGAAATTAGAAAAGTATCATGAAAGTAATCTTTGATTAGTACAAATTGATTTAAGTGGTCATGATATTAAGTTGGGTTCAAGTGATAGCCTAATGATTCAAACTCTACCTCTTAATCTTCCACTACTTGCCCATCTTAAAAAAAAAAGAAAAAGAATAGTATTTAGTTCTCAAAATATTATAACTTCAATTAAGTTCAACATTTACAATTATTTATTTACTCATGCATAATACACCTTCACATAAAAAAGGCATTATTTGGGCCATAAAGTGACCATACCCTATCCTAGCCAAAAATTTGTTTAGGCACCTAAGATGGGGCACCCATGATCCAGCCTCGTCTTGTCTCATTACCATTTCTAATTTGAACATTGAATATTTTTGTTGGAAACATTAGGAGGCATCCATTTTTTTTAGATGGTTAGAAATACTTATCAAATATGTTGCCCTCAAAGCTCGAACTCACCTGTCACTGTACTCTCCCAAACACTCCTGAAAAGGTACCAACTTGTCCAAATGATGTAATGATGTGCTATAAAACTTTTGGCTTATTCGTTACATTTGGTATCTAATGCATTACATTAGACTCACAAGGTACTTTGATTTGAATTATTTCTAAATGAAAAAATAAAATAAAAAATAGAAGGCAATCTGGATTAGTAAATGTAAATTTACTCATTTTTTGTACAAATCATTAGCCATCAAGATTCTTTTAACATCCCCAAGGGATAACGCTACATACAGCCCTCAAAATTGCATCTCAAGGCCCATTCACGTAATTCATGGGCCATTATGTTTGCATCTCTTTTCACCCTTTGATGTCTTCAATCTTCGTCAAAATCTTCCAACTTGGATAGCTTTTGAGAAACAAACACACAGAGAATATAAAGGTTCTAATGTTCACAACTTGGATAGCTTTTGAAACTAGATGGAGGTTCTAAACTTGACTTAGCAGTTAGCAACTTAGCATCCCCTCCAATAATTCATAATTACATCCTAAATGCCTTCTTCTTCAAAATACAAATAGAACTTTTAATTTTTTTTAATATTATTTTTAATACAAGGAAGTGGTGTCTTAAATTTTAGTCAGATTATTTCACTTTCTGTTCATGAAACACCTTGAAAACCTCGTAAAATAACAATGTGATACATAAAACTTGAAACTTTTGACACACCTTTCGAGTCCATTAAACCAACTAGCCAGTGTCCACAAAGAGACATATTGCCTCACCACCCCCAAGTATGCTTTGTTTGATTTAAAATAACTACATACAAGTAGTATACAAATATGGGCTTTTTATTGTGGTGGCCCTCGTGGGGTTACCAGGTTTATGCCCATCTGTAACCTTGATTCTTCTTGCCGAAAGTAAGGATAAGCTAAGGCCCATACCCTTTTTCTTCTTTTCATTACTAGAAAGGAAAAAAAAAAAAAAAAAAATACAGATTATTCTTGTTGCTTTATTGGTTTTCAATTCGAATTGAGATGTGATACATGCATACATATCTCTAGGGTTTTTCAACTTTATGCTTTAAGTGATCTATGCCTTCTTCATCCCATCCCTCCCCTTCTCCTTATATTCAATAATCCCATATTTACATGACTAAAATATGTTGCCTAAAATTAAATAACATTTGATAAGGTAAATTTGGATTGAAATACCATTTTGGACAGGTAAAACATGCGAATGGTATGAAACCACCCTTTTTTTTTTAAATTTCTACGGCATTCACTATATAATAATTATTTTTTATTATCAAATGATTTTTAGTGTAAGCAGATTAAAATTTCAATTCTCTTATCTAACAATAAAAAATCTTACAAGCTAAACTAGAGCCCACACCATGAATCCAAAATTAGAAAACATTTTTATATATGATGCGTTAAAATTTTTCCCGACAAAAATTTTAAAATCACATAAAAAATCACAACTAATTACATGACAAATAGTGAGAAGCGTAGAAAATGTGATAACCCATACAAAAATTATAAATAATTAGTTATAGTCTATCAATATTACATAGAAAAAGTCGTGACTTTTCACGTGTTACTATCGTCACGGGTTTGGTTCCGACAATGGCATGCATTGTGCATGACCCACCCACGGTCATCCTTAAATATATGGTCCCACCAGAACAATAACATGTGTCCCATTCTCACACATTTACCTTTTTCTCCTCAAAGATAAGCTCCCACAAAGCTTAAGTTTGAGATAATGTGAAGGGCAATATGGTAAATTAAAGAAAACACAAGTGCCAGAAACACCCATGCTGCTGTCGCTGTCCTACTCAGCAAAGAAGACGTCTCCACCACACCGGCGAACAAAGAGAGAATCGAAAATCTCTTCAGATTCTCTCTCTCTCTCTCTTTTTTTTTTTTTTTTTTTTTTTAGAGAGAGAAAGAGAGTGACAGAGAAAGAAACAAACCCTAATTTTCGCTCTCTAACTCCTCTCTCTCTCTCTCTCTCGTTCTCTCTCGCACGGTACTCACAGTCAGGTTTTCACTCATCAAACTTCAAAAATGGTAACTTTTTTTTTTTTTCCTTCTTCTTCTTTTAAATTGAATAATTTAGTTCACAATTTTGGAGAACTAGGGTTTTAATTTCGCAAATTTTTGCTCTTTATTTTACTCTGTTATGTATGTGTGAATTTTTTTTTATTCAAATCTAGACCTGTGTCAGAAATTTTCAGTGCTTTTTTTTTTGGGTTTTTTCTAATTTTGAATAATTGCTTGAAATTTGTGGAGAATTAGGGTTTTAGGATTGTGGTTTTTTTCAGGGGAGAAAACTGAGGTAAAGGAGTGAATTCCCATATTGCAAATCTTATAATTGAGGGGGTGACTTTTAGGTCAAATTATGCTGTGTTAGTTCTATGTAGCTGAAAAGAGTATAAATTGAGTTGGGTATAGATCATAGGAATTCGGGAAGATTATTTGAACACTTTCATGGTTGTTTGATGTTGAAGAAAAGAGAGTGTCTCCAGGGAATGTCAAAGTTGTTTTAGTTTTTATCATACCAATAGCATCCCTTGTCGGTTTTAAAGGGTTGCTATACTTCTGTGTATAATTTATATTTTTGTAATTCTTTTAGGCTTTTTTTTTTTTTGGGGGGGGGGGGGGGGTGTGGTGAGGGGGGTGGAAATGAAGGGAGCTTTTTTTTTTTTGATGATGCGGAACATCACCAAGGCAGGGCTCTTTGAAGTCCCCCTGCCAATACCGTGTATCAGGTAATCCAAGAGAACTCCTAGTGGGTATTGAACCCAGGATGTCTGGGTTTACAGCTCATCCCCGCCTCCAATCACTAGGCTGCACCCTGATGGGTAATGTAGGGAACCTTTACAAGAAGAGTCCTTTGGACTTGCTTCTAGCCAGTAAAACGTAGGTGCATTTAACCCTAGCCGCTAGAATTGATTGCCGAGTAACCCATGGGTGTTTGCTACTGATGGGCTAAGTAGTTTATGCTTATGCCCAGGAGCCTATAAGCCTCTTTTCTCAATAAAATACCATTACTTATGGAAAAAATCTCCATCATACTCATGTCAACAAGAACTATTACAGTTGAGTAAGTCTAAAAGTTACTTCTGATTTGGTGGTGGTTGTTATTATAATAAAATGTTATTGAACAAATGGAACTACCTCATGGGCATAGTTTTATACACAAAGTAGACCCAAGGAGATACAAAAGATGAAAAGTTACAATTTAAAAGAAAGAGAGGCAATGAAGTCTACAATACAATGTATTCCACTATGGCCCAAAACAATAAGTCCAAAATTTATTTAGAAATTCATTAGTATATGAAGAAGAATTGGGGGATATAGGAGAAGTAAGTGAGAAAAAGAGAATAGAAAGACTGAGAGACATGGTGGGTTTGGCTAGTTGCTGAGAAAAGTGGGTAAATGGTATGAATTTTTTACGACAGTGTTTAATGACTTATCAACACGCACAGAGTGGGGAAGGGGCTTTACTGACGTCATTAATTTATCAACCTACATAATTAACGTTTCAATTCAAGTGTTATGTTATTTTACATGTTATCAAATGGGAATTTTTTGGAGTAATTTTGTGTGACAAATTTACAGTTGGAAAATTTGTCAATAGGGAGAAGCAGTGTGCTTGTGTCTCTATGTTGATGTGTATATTTGTGTTTGCGTGCATGCATGTGAGTGTATGCACTGCCTCTATATTGTGTTTTTGGGATTTTTATGCATGTATTTATGTCGTAATATGTACGGATTCATGCTCTGGGAAGCACTTGTCCGCTACATGGAATATGGTTCCGGCCTGTTTAATGTGGTAATTTTGGTAGGAACAAAACACCCGTACCTTTGAAGATATTAAGAGGCCCTTAGATCTTTTATGATCTCTTCTTTTTGGTACTTTGTTTCAGTGGGGTCGTATTTGGGGTTCTATGCATTGTATATCTATTGCTGATTTCCTGCATTCTGTTAGCTTTAGTTCTTGATCTATGTGCATTTGTTTCATGTTCAGAGTGTTCATCATGGTGATCACGATGTTCATTTCTTTCAATAAAAGTCTTATTACCTATAAAAAAAAGTATTCATGATCTGGTTTTGTTCTTTTTTGACAGCACAAATTGGGCAGAGGTCACCGTGACAAGCTTCAGCAGTTTATGACAATCACCGGTGCAAGGTAACTGATAATCATATGCAATATTTCTGCTGTACTGAATCACATCTTTCTTTGCATAGATGAGAATTAGATGGAGGTGATGAAAATTGGGCATGATTTGAATGCACTAAATCATGTTATTATAATTTTGAAATTCAGGAAAAAAGAAGGAAAAATGGCAGTTAGTAATAATTTTAGTGCTTGCTAAATCGGAGATGTGCAGAATGGAGAGGGAAGAATGGGGGTGGGGTGGGGGATAAGGAATTGGGCGTAGCTGCTTGAAGCACTTTGTTGGAAGCTCTCTAGTTTTGTAGGTTTTGAAATAAAAACCTTTGTGTCTGTCAAACTGTTAAATCTGTCTGTTTCAGTATATTCTATTTCTTTTAAAATTTGAAATCTACAAATTGTTTCCCGTCAGAGTCCCTTATGATATATCTTGGCTAAGTAAGACTACCATAATTTACTCCTCTAAAGTGCTTGCATAGAGCACAATCCTCGGGTGGAAGCTGCACCTGAAAAGTAAACCTCTGAAAAAGATTATAATTGTTGTATTTGTGTGTGGTTTTAAAATTGAAATTTTACTGATAGTGTATCTTATAATCCAATCCAATTACAGTGAAAAATCTGCCCTTCAGACTTTAAAGGCCAGCGATTGGCATCTTGAAGGAGCCTTTGATGTATTCTACAGCCAGCCCCAGAGCAAATCATTTACTGACTCTAGACATTTGGAGGAGCTCTTCAATAGATATAAAGGCAAGCTTTACTTAAACACTTGCTTCTGCTGCCTTTCTAGCACTTCATTACTATGTCTTTTTGCGGAGTTGTTGAATTTTTTTTTTTTTTTTTTAGGGGGGGGGGGTTGGTAGCTATATTATATTTGGCGTTAGCTTCAAATTAAAGCTGGAAGTTTTTAGTTGCATCACTTTCAAGCCTATAATTAGTGAGTTTCTGTTAAATAAAAATAACTGAAATTCACGTCTACTTAGGACCTATCTGGGTGCTAAAAGTTCCTTCTTGTCAATCACAATTTGTATCACAAAATCACTCATTCTTATGTAAAAATCCTAACAAATAAACATGGTTTGCATATTTTTTAAGTACCCAGATAGATCTCAAGTGTATATTATGTGGGTCTTCATTACTTTTAGTCAATAGAGACTCACTAATATAGGGTGGATATTAATGTAATTGAATCATCAGGATTTAATTTAAATCAATGTTAAACTCAAGGTTTTATTATGAAATTATCCTGAAATGTGAAAAAGCAATTTTAGAAAACTTGACATCTACAACAATGCCTGTCAGTAGGAACCTCCAAAGAGCCTAAAACTCATTTGGTGTGGACAATTAATATGCTGTTAAATGGGAATGAGCCTATGTAATGTTGGTTTTAAATGTTGAACTTCTAAGCATTGGGCGCTGTAAATGACTTCTGCTGCTTAATGGCTGCAACTATGCAACTAAATTTTTTGAATCTGATATGTTTGCAGATCCGTATAGTGATATGATACTGGTTGATGGTATAACTCTCCTTTGCAATGATATTCAGGTAGTCTTTTTAAAATGCTGGTCAGTTATTATTTCTTGAAGACTATAAGGTTTTCATAACTTGGAATTTTGTAATTTCTTGTCGTCGGCTGTTTGTACCTTATGGGTCATCTTTTTGTTTTTGTTTTTTTTTTTTTCTTTTTCTTCTTATATAAGAGTTCTATTCGTTATTTGGTTAACTATAATAAATTTGATCTTCACAATTTTAATGATATATGGGTCTTTGTCTTTTGGCAGGTGGATCCGCAAGATATTGTTATGGTATGTATAATTCTTTGAAGCCATTGCTATCCAAGGCATGCATACTTAAATATCTTTTGATTATTATGAAGAAAGTATCCTTAATATGAGGTTTAAATCCAAATCTACAAAGTCTGACCCTGTGGTAGCAAGAAAATTATTATATAAAATGTAGCCATGTTGAAGTGTTCGGAATTTGGCAAGAACAGAAAGTTTAAATTTTGATTCTCAATCCCCTCCCCCTTGCCCTACCAAAGACCCAAAACAGAGAAACTATGGCTGTTCATAGAGTCAGACTATTTTCAATATTTGTAGTTCCCCTTTGTTTATGATTTGAATCAGTATGTATAGCTTATGAATTGTTTTGAATACATGGGTTGCTGCTGTTATTGCAGTTAGTTGTTTCATGGCACATGAAAGCTGCTACCATGTGTGAATTTTCCAAGCAGGAGTTTATAGGTGGACTACAAGGGCTAGGGTAAGTATATAAATAGTTATTTATGCTATACTTATGCTCGAGTTTAATGATATCGATTATGAATTTGGAACTGCCGTGATTAATGCTATATATTCTGATGGCAGGATAGACTCTTTGGAGAAGTTCTGTGAAAAGATTCCATTTATGCGTATGGAGCTGAAAGATGATCGTATGTGCAAGTGTTCATGAATTATGATTTTTTCTAAAATTTTAATATTGTAATTCATGTTGCTTTTAGGCGAAAACCCTCCCAAAATTGATATATTTATTGAAAAGTCAAAGTGATTGGTTTTATTAGCAATTTCTTTTTTTTATTTTTATTTTTTAAATTTTATTTATTTATTGGTATGTTAAACACTCACCCAATGGTCATGAATTCTTGAGTGCGCTCTCCACCTTGCTTTTACAAGGGAGGAGGTACCATTTAAACTAAAGCTCATTGGTTGGTTTGATTAGCATTTCTAAGCTAGAGATACAATTATTGTGCTTTTGTTGCTGAAAATGATTTTTGCTTGTATTTGTCCAGAAAAGTTCCGTGAGATATATAACTTTGCGTTTGGCTGGGCAAAAGAAAAGGTACTCTTTTCTCTGCGTGAAAGCTTGGATTCGTACATACTCTTGACCTATGGATATTTATTTCCACTGCTGAAAATGAAGACTTCTTAATAGTTTTCAGCTTTTCACTTTTCTCAGTTTTGTCATTTTTATTTTGGGCTCCTGGTTAATCCAGGATTGATTTTTCTGTGTTTTTTTTTTTTTTTTATATTTACAATTTATAATGTTGATTGTGCCCCCACTTTTCCGCTTGTTCTTATTCCTGCTCTATAGTCTTTTAGGTAGGTATAGTACTTGGTATTGCTACTTTTTTTTTCGCTGAATAATTCCTTTTATTAGAAAAATCAGCATCCTAAGGTGATATCACTTATTTAACATTAAATGGAGTGTATGCACAATAAGCTTGTCATTTTACTCTGTACTCAGAATGGGGTGTGCTCTGAGTGTGCTGGAGTTACCTTATGCCCTTCTGTTATTGTTAAAAATCAACTTGATTAATTCCTGCATGCAATCCTGCCATTAATTTTGAGTGGAAATGTCTAGACTTAGGTGCATTTTGATATGGATTTTAGATTCATGAACTCAGACGTTCTCAGGCTTCAAATTAGGTTTATTTTATTTTTAAATATCTATATCTAATTCAGTAATGTGTAAGTGAACTAGGAATTGATTTCTTCTTGAGGGCATACAGGATGTAGATGTAACATTAACATAGAATATCCAAAACAGTACATTTTGAATTATTCATGAAACTGAAAAACAGTAGAGAAAGAATGATTGAAGGTGTTTAAGTATGTTTGATACCTGTGTTCATTTCATGATGTGTGACACTGGCTGCTCATAGAATTGGAAATTTCTTGGGAAGATAGCTTAGATTGAGGTACTAAAACTCAAACTTGGGATGTACGGTTTTTTGCATTGGTTCTTAAATTATATGGTGACCTGTTCTTTGGGATTTTATAATTGTCCTGTTGTGCTAAGATATATAGTGTCCTTGTATGTGCATAATACCATCACAAAGTCACTACTGCATGTATATAGCAGGAATCGGAGCTTTTGACAACTACGCTAAATGACTGAATCTTTGATGGATTGGTGCCTCTTAAAGCTTGTATTACTTTTATCCCTAGAACAATGGTGGGGGATTTAGATGTTTAAGTTTCATTTATACAATGTTTCCTCTCCATTTTTTGTTGGAATAAACATGGATAGGTGAATTTTTGATAGGCATAGATGGCAAAGCTAAATGCATTTTTCCAGTTCCCTATGGATGATAATTTCCAGAAATTTTACAATATGGAGAGATGTGCTGACATTACCAAGCCAATTGAAACATAGCAAAGAGACAATGAGCCACTTGCTGAATTTTTTGCATAGTGTTATGGCTGTCTAGGTGGATATGATCCTTGATGGGTGTGAAATTTCATTTAGCTTGAAAGGCTGTACATTCAAAAGCATGGGGATGCAAGTGTGTATTGCATGCACACAGCATGTGCACACATGATTACAAACAGATTTTTCCTTCAGCTTCTATGACAGATCTGTGCTACATTTTATATACTTTACTAAAAATTATATTTAACACCTAAAAATTCAATTATGTATGTGTGTTTTTATTTTTATTTTTATACAATGTCATTGTCACCCAAATTCTGGTTACATATGCAGGTAGCTGATTTTTCTTAGTATTTCAGGGTCAGAAATCTTTGGCATTGGATACAGCTATTGGAATGTGGCAATTACTGTTTGCCGAAAAGCAGTGGCCATTGGTTGATCACTGGTGCCAGTTCTTACAGGTAGCTTACTATCCATATTTTTATCTAATGAGAATGAATAGTGAATTCTTGTGACCTATGGTGAAAAGAATTATATAGCTGGCAACATGTTGGGATTAAGGCACTGTTAAGTGAGCTGCAAAAGGGAGTGAGAATATATTGCTAATTATGTTTATTATTAATTCAACCTTGATGCCCTCTGGGGATCTATCTTCAGGTCTCTGTGATGTTATAAACGGCACATAGGCATCTATGCCACAGATTTGTTTGTCTGTGTTTGTTTTAGTTTTGTTTTCATCTTCTTCTTTCTTCCCTGACCCCCCAAAAGGATTCACTCATTTTGAGACAAAATGCCTGGGGCTTTTGGCAAGAATCTTACCAACCACCATGTCAACATTATTGGTAACTGCTGTTGTCAGTCGATTTGGTGAAGTTTTGTCAATGGCGGGATGTGATGGTTGGTGGGTGAACATCTCTACACCTAGTCTCATTGGCTAATTTGCCTTCATAAATGATTTAATCCAAAAAATAGCTTGGTGGTTGGTTTTGTGACTGGACTTTTTGCGATTCTTGGTTTAGTTAGGCACCGGTGGTTACTGCATATGACCAATCTAAGCACATGATGATAGATATACCTTTAGGCGTAGGCTTTGTTTTTCATATTGATTCCCTTGTGAAATTTTCTGTGGATAGATGAATTTTCTTTTCTAGGGTAACTTATCAAAAATTAAAATAAAATCTTTTCTAGGATATTGGACTTGTGTCCCCTTTTTTAAACGATATATGAAAATAAATAAATTCATGGATATGTGTTGAGTTATACATGTTTGATTGGGTTGATATTATGAACTCCATCAGCTTTCTTCTATATCTTTTATGAGAGGATTAATTAATATTTTTCCTTTGGCTTCTCTTTTCTGTTTTGATGTTTATGCTCAGGCTCGGCATAACAAAGCAATATCTAGGGACACGTGGTCTCAACTATTGGAGTTTGCAAGGGTAAGATATAAAATGGATTATTACATACTGCATCATTATTTCAATATTAAATGCCTACGTTTCATTTACACCTGCATATGCAATCAGTACCCTTTTCAACTGCATTTTTATCTCCTCAAACTTGTGAAGGATGATATGCATTGTGCTGCCTCCCCTTCCTCCACCTATTTAATTTTTTTTTTTAATTTTATTTTAAAAGTAGCCATCTTAGTATGTAGAGTGGGAGAAATATGTTTCCAGGACTGGTGAGAGAGACTATCTTAGCTTGACTTCATTCTTTTTCCTTGTTTCCTATTTTTTGCTGTTTTTTTTTTCTCCACAGACTGAACAATCTTATTCATACCTTCATTTCTATTTCGGTATTCTTACCTCTCACACAACAAAGATGCTGCACTAATGGCAATTCTGATTATTCCATCTCTTTCTTTGTGTAATTGAAAACAAGGTCATGATTTTTGGTTTCCTAATCAATTTTTATCTTGTTGAAGTTTATTAAACAATCACCAGCATTTCAATTTTTGATCTTCTGAATAAATTACTAGGTATCGTGATATTCATTGCCTTTAGAGAGTGATTGATTTATCTCTTATGAATAAAATTGTTTTACTTATTGAAAACAATATTCATAGCCGTTGAAGACTTTAATCTTCTTTAATAAGAAAGGAAACAAAAAGAAACATTGATATTATCCTTTCATGAGCATTATTTATATTGAGGTGTCTTACTGGTTTTGATGCTGGTCATGGCACTACTAATTTTTCATGCTTTGTACATCCAGACGGTGGACCCTGCATTAACAAATTATGATGCTGAAGGTGCATGGCCCTATCTTATTGATGAATTTGTTGAATACTTGAATGAAAATGGCATCATCCAAAATGTCCAGTTGAATGATTTGAGCCAAAAACGATGACGAGGTGCTGAAGTAGTGATTTTTCATCTTTCTTTAGTGTGGTTAAATTGCGATGTTGTGTGATAGTATTGGTCTATCACTAAAAGGTAAAATCCCCCAAAAAGGAATGAGAAGACATGAGTTCCAATTCAACCTTGTTTTCCACTGACGATTCATTTGCAACCTTTGTAGTTAATGGGACTGCTGATGTGGTATATGCATTTTCCTGTAAAATAAGTTATGAGAATTGAGAACCTACTGGTACTACTAAGCACTAGTGTTGGAATTTTTCTTTTGTTTGGATAAAGTATTTCCTCTATACGATATTATGGACTTTGGTATTTGAAATGTCTCTTCATGAATGAATCCAATATCATGGACCGGGCAATCATGGTTTATTTTTGTACACGAGTACTTGATAACTCTAGCTAATGGACTCGCAAACACGGTTTAGAGTTGACATTGTAAACCTTGCTATCAAGCCCTGGATTCAAAATGAGAGAAGGCGGGAACATATGGGTTAAGTCACCTAGCATATATCAATTCGATGGAGTGGTTCATTCATGCAGTTGTGGGCTTCACATGCTGTGAGATGAGTGGGACTGACTTGTGCTGGAGTGACCAGGGAAGCTAGACAACATTCTTTCTTTGTCATACCATTGACTACCCAGGAGAGAGCATAGCAGTAATATGGAAGTATAAACAACGATAAAATAGATGATAAAGAAGAAAGCAATAAAATAGATATATTCAAAATAGGTTAAAACGGAATATGAAATATGAAAACAAAAACTAATAAAATCTTACTTGAAAACAAACTTCTGTTTTTGTTATAAGATTACAAAATAAAATCTATTTGAAAGGTTATAAGATTATGTTTGTCTGAGGGGAAGGGTTAAAAGATTACAAAAGAGAGGGAGGATTACAAAAGTCTTTCTAAGAGAGAGAGAGAAGGCTATCTTCTTTCTGGACTAGAGAAATTTTTGGACCTAGAATTTGGACCCGTTTTTTGTCTTTGGAGTCTGTCTTTTTATAGATGAGATGAACTATGGTATGTCTTCAAAAGTAACTTGAGTGAGTAAAGTTAACTCAAATTAATTTGTTGGTGGAAACTTGTAGAATGTTGTAGAATCTGTCAAGTTACTATTTACGCGTGCTGGTGAACAATAGTTGTTTTTAGTATCTGTTTGGAACGTGGTATGTCTTCAAAAGTAACCTAGGTAGGTAAAGTTAACTCAAGTTAATTTGCCGGTGGAAACTTGTAGAATGCCGTAGAATCTGTCAGGGTATAATTTACGCGTGCTGGTGAACAATAGTTGATTTAGTATCTGTTTGGACCGTGGTATGTCTTCAAAAGTAATTTGGGTAAGTAAAGTTAACTTAAGTTAATCTGTCGGTGGAAACTTGTAGAATTTATTACAATAGTCCATCTGAATCCGCATATTGGTGAATAATGCTCTGTCATAATTATCTTTGGAGGGTTTGTCTAAGAGAGCTATCATTCTGTTGTTCTAGTCTATATTTGCATAGTTATCATAATCTAGCGGACTAGAGTCATCTTCATATTGCTCATGCTCATGGAGTACTCCATAATTGTCACATAAACCGTAGTATGAAATTGGGGGCACGATTCTTTGTCATTATTCTGGGATCTCTAGTAATTTTTCTTTTCCCAATGAGCCTTATTGCTGAAGGTCTTGGACCATATACAGCTATCCTGTTGGTGTAGCAATATAGGTGGAAGTCATGGTCTAATTCTTTCTGTACTTCATAAATCTTATTACTCATGAAATTACACCATTCTTGTGCTAGAGCATACGGGTCATCAAGTGATAGATATGTGTCTCCTGTGTATCGGTTATAGTTAAGGCTACAACTAAAATCACTTATGAGGACCAAAATGTGTACTGGCCGAGCTTCCATATAGTAACTAGTATCCTATGCTGGGAGGGTGCTCCAGATAGTAAACTTTATATAATTACGTCCTCCAATTTGTGCAGCTGCTTCTTGGATGACTTTAGGAAATAAACTAATCTGAATTCCAGAAGTTAGGATTAACTTGCTGATAAATCCTACTTCTAGCATTTCAGACATCCATAAAGGATCACAAATTACTGGATCCTCTGTCTCAGTGTTGATAAGCAATCCTAGATAGGGATAATGTCCGTCATAAACTCTTTTTGCTTCTCCAAAACTTTCATACCAAGTGGCCTTGTTAGATAGCCATATGGCATTTGTCATGTCTTCTGTTCTGATAAATACTATAGAGACTAAAATTTTAAAGTAAAACATCTATCTGTCATGGGAACCAGTCATGGCTTTATGAGTTAGTATATTCTGTTGAATTTCAGGAGGTAAGGTTCTAATGGCAAGTCTCTTTTTTTTTGCTTAATCTTAGGGTGGAGCTTTGAAAAACTTGTTCCCATGAGATAGTTTTTTAGAGACTGTGGTTCTGTCTTTATAGAGTTTGAATCTCCATCCTCCTTGCCAGGGAGTTGACTACCAAGTGCTTCAATAAATGCACTGGTGCTAATAAGATGTAATTCAAAGCCTTAAGGGTCTTTTGGAATAAAGGTTTCTATCTGAGGGTGAAGGCTGCTTGAAAATTATCAAGAAGTAATTTAATATGAAAAGGAAGGTCTGTAAATTCTCCATTCTGAAAAGTAAGATCAGTGCGGAGCACTTCCTGCAGGATTTTACTTTTTTCACCATATGAATACATTGCCTCTACCAGCACCGTATCCTGAAGGGATATTGTCTCAATTGAGATGCCTTCGTGCTTATTCAAAATCTTTGCTAAAGCTTTTTAGATTTGTTTGGGTTGCATCATTGGTACCTTGCCCTTTTCTTTTCTGGAAAGTCTTTTATCTATATTAGTTTGTAATTGGCTTTTGATAAAAGGATTAGTTGGTATATCATTAGGTTTGGAAACAATATTTTGAAAATAAACATATCTTTGCAAAGCCTCTTTAAAATTTATTTTAAAAATTTTTCTGTCAACATCTTTCTGTAAAATTCCTTTGAAATGTTTTATAAGAAAATTCTTTTTAAGCTTTAAAAATGTATAATATAATAGAACAAACTTCTTTCTCAATACTGTTGCTCTTTTGCTAGGTAGTGGTATAAGAGTAGTGGTAGTGGTATAAGAGTAGCCAGAATAAAGTCTGTCAATGTCAGGGTGACAGGAATTCAAAAAATTCACAAATTCTATCATGATTCTGACTGTTTTGTATATTTCACTATATCTCTCATTTTGCGAGAATATGCCAAATAATGCTTCTCTATATAATCTTTCATCAATCACCATATTAGTCTGGAGAGAATATATCAAGGACTTGTAATTAGCTTTGTTAGTTAAATTGAAGAAATTATCACAATTAATATTTTCTTTAATAATTAGTAAATGGGAGACTGTCAAAACTTCTTGTATTAAAACATCTTTTGTATGAATATTTGAAATTATTGTAAAAAGTATGAGTATGTTATTTATCACAATCTTGCTTGGTATATCTGTCAAACTTGAGCTTAATAATATCAAACATTTGAACTTGAGATCTAACATAAGTACATTATCAAGCACATATCAAATTTATTATCTAGCTTATCAAGTTTTGGACGAATGGGTCCCAACTCCTAATTAATTATGATAGACCAAAAACGTATTGACCCATTGTGATGAATTAACCAATTAATTAGCCAAGTGAATTAATTAGGTTCAATTACATGCAATAAGCGTGGTAGCACAAACAAATCACCAATTAAACTAAATATGTAGCGAAAATTAAATGACACGGTGATTTGTTTACGAATGGGGAAAACCAACACGGCAAAAACCCCACCGAGTGATTTTAAGGTCACCACTCTCGAGAATCCATTATTATCACAACAAACGGTTACAAGTAAAGGAATCCCAGTACCTTATACCAACCTACAGTTGAACCTTTACTCCAATACCCAATTGGACTTGTTTTGTAGTGACAATCTTTCCTTGTATTGCACGGCTCCCAGTACGTGACTAACCAATTTTGCGGATCCTAATACGCGACTTGATTCACCAACTAGAGAAGGATGTTGGCTGCAAAGTTCTTTAGTTCATCGCACGATGAAGATCAAGAAGATGCTTGGTCACAAAACCCTACGGTGTACAAACACAGCAACTTCTTCACAAGAAAGATGAACTAGGGCAAATTCTGTCTTCAGTCACAATTTTCTTGAACAAAATTTGCTCAACACTTGTGCAACTTATGTCCACTTTGACAGCCCTTAAAATAATCCTTTTATATGTTTAAAGTTGTGAGAAAAGAAAACCCAAACATATAATCACGGAATGCAGTCAAAACAGAACTGAAATTTTGTTTTTCATAAACCTCGACAGATGCCTATTTGTCGAGCTGCTGTCGAGCCACGGGGCTAGAACAGCTCTTCAAGCTTGATAGATGACTAGCTATTGAGCTAGTTGTCGAGCTTTAATGACAGACACTTTTTGACTTGAATCTTGGACAGACTTGCATGGCTTCAACATTTGATCTTGAAACAAAGTTTCTTGAAGTATTAAACGCATCCTAGATCTACCCAAATACAAGTAAAGTGCGTTTTGTCAAAGGATTAGCCAATTACATAAAATAGTGATATATGTTCCTAACAAGTGAATCACATATGTCCTAACAATCTCCCTCTTTGGCAATCCGTGACAAAACCACAACAAACAAATGAACATATGAGAGAAGTCATAAATTACTTCAACTCATACTCACTTGTTGAATACAATAAAATCTATCATAACACAAACTTTTGAAAAACTTTGCAAGAAGAGAGTCTATGGCAAGAAAGACTTTGACAACCTGTATTTCTGAAACACTTTAAACAAAACTCATTACGGCATCTTAGTGTGAAACAGAAATAAAAGATTGCATACAAGTAATAGGAAGCATGTGCATAAAGAGAGAAAAGAAACAACACATGTAAGGATAGGTGAAAGAAACATACATCAACATATAAAGAAAATAAGTACAATGTATATCAATAACGGTCACAAGACCCATGTACAAGAAGCAAATGTATTTAAAGTAGAGAAAAGAAAAAGATACAAGTAATTCTCACTACATCCCTCAAATATCAACACTCCCCCTAACAAAAAGGTCCTATACTAATTCTCCCCCTAAGTATGACTACTCTTATATACCAAAACTATTCCCCCTTTTTGTCACGAGTGACAAAGGGTAAGAGTGTTAAGTAGACATCTCATTTGAACCGGAAGAGCTAGCATCTCCATCTCCATCATCATCATTGTCGTCGGAGTCGTCGTCCTCAGATGCCTCTGGTGCCTCGGGAGGTGGAGAGGGAGAATCAACAAAGCCACCAAGGCGAGCCTGCCGTCTACCAATATGGCTAACACGAGTGTTCACTTGACACAACTCATCAGTGAGTGCATCAAGGCTAGCATCCATGTGCTGAAGCTGAGCCATGAACGTGTCAAGAGTCACATCTGTTGGGAAAAAACATGTTCGTATCACATATAAAACATACGCAGCGGAAAATTAAGGGATCTACTTCATTCGCAATTGATAACATGCACTATGAAAGTTTCAGAATTTAAGAACAAGAAAGCGTACCTTGGTGCGGTGAAATTCAAAACCAAAAATCAGAAGTTCTTGGGAAGACTTTTAATCTTCACTCCAATTCTACTTAATGCCCAAGATGTGTGGTCTCTCAATCAGTTTCCAAGGAGAGAACAAGGGAGTGTCCAACACTCACATACAAATCATTTCATTCCTTGTGTAATCTTAATGAAAAACACTTATGAAAGGACTTATTCAAAAGTCACTTAAATTCTGTATGTTTCTCTCCTTATATACAATTGATTTTCTAATTGGGTTAGCCTTTTGGGCCATTCCAATTGGGCTCTAGTGTGTGGCTTGGAGTATACAACTGATTATCTAATTGGGCTAGCCTTTTGGGTCATTCCAATTGGGCTCTAGTGTGTGGCTTGGAGTGGGACCAAAAGGGAACAAATAAGACTCTAGCTCCAATGGGCCTTGGGCTTTTCTGTCAACTCTTGACAAGTCCAAAGTTACCATTAATTATATTCAATACCACTATATGAATATAATTACACTCTAGGCCTTATTAATAAATTATATCCCAAGACTTTATTATACATACAACTCCTTCATTAAAATATTTGTAGTAATACAAAGTCATGAATGTAGACTGCCACTTTGAAGATTACTACATCTTAATCCTTGAGTACTCAGTTTAATCCTTAATGTTATTCATCATATATTTATGAAATCCAATTCCATAAATATATACTTTAGTAACTTCTTATTAAAGTGGTTGGGCCCAACTCTTTGAATAACCAAACCCATTAAACTTATCTCAAGGGAATATGTTATATCTCCGTTAAGAGATTATGAATTCCATCTTGAGAATATATGTTCCATCAACACTAAATGTGGCTGCCCAACATACTGAGGTTTTGACCGTAACTTATAGATCTCACTCCTGATATATCAAAGCAACTTATATCTCATGATCAGGTCTATTATTCTCTCAGGATTTAGAGTTGATGTAAATAGAAGTCGTGAGATTTATTATTTATTTGACAGTCATTAAGAGAATAATAAATCTTACAGCGGTCTAGTTCAATATGTCTTAAGTCTTAAAACAAATCAACATACCAACTAGAAATCTCCATTTCCATGATCAAGACAAATCATCTTAGTTGATATGTTATAATCTTCGCAGATGAAACGCCCAATTTCATCACCGATTACAAACTAAAATTCTGAGTTTACAAAGAATTTGCAATTTATATCTTCTGTGACTAAATCACATAAATCGCATACTATGCATCTCATGGACTAAGATAATGTCCCATTAGTTCATTTATAAATATTTTCATATAATTAAACAATTTAATTATTTATGACATGCCAATAAATTAGATTTTAGGGCATAAACCCCAACAACACCTCCCACTGAAGTAGAGGGAGCGGAGGTGGATGGAGCTGAAGGAGTGGGAGGAGTTGCCACACCGGATCGCCTCGATTGAAACTGCGCTTTGCTCCGTTTAACAGTAGCGGCATCAATGGCACACATGATAGTGAAGTGGTCGGATGAGGGAAAAGGAACAGAAAAATGGCTCAAAATCTGAGTGATAGCTGAAGGGAAGATGAGCTTATCACGGGTAGCCGTATCCCTATAAACATCTATAATAGAAAGAATAAAGTGTGAATGAAATTCTATAGTGAGGTGCTCTAGAAGGGACAACAAAAATCGAGCACGAGGCTCGGTGATAGAGTTATAGTGAGAGAAAGGGTGCAAAAAAAAAGTCATCACCATGTTCATGAATTTAGGACCTTTAGCAAAGGTCGAACATGGTGTAAATTGACGATCACCCCAATCAGAAGGGCGTTCGCAGAAAACAGAAATCATCTCTTCTTTGGACACAGTCTTCAGACGCTCACAACTAGGGTAGTCAGGATGCTCTACCATCGAGACACAGAGCACATCGGATACCAACTCTGGTGTGATCACTATCCGCGTACCTCGGACACGAGTATGAAAGAGAGGTACAGAATAATCGAATCTGTGCATGTTGGAGTAAAACTCTTGAATCAACACGGATGGACAGGTGATTGGGACGTCACATAGTGACTCCTAATCCCGACTATGAATGATAGTGGCTAGGTCAGTGTCGGAGAAGTCCGACAAAATGTCTCGGCTTTCCAAATGAACACCTCATCGAGAAAAGTTCTCCTAGAAGTCCTTTCGGGCATGCTCATCATGGAATTGAACAGTAGAAGGAGTAGGATCGGAGAAAGTGGATGCCCCGGAATGAAGAGAGTTCCGGGACGGAATAGACTTACGTTTTGGTGCTGTTGACGCACTAACTTTAACTAGAGAGTGAGAGGGAAGAAAGAAACACTCAGAAAAGTCCCAACACAGTTCAAATATACAAAAATATATTGAATGTAAAGGACATATGCATGGAAATGCATGAGCATGTGATATGCAATGGCAATTTCATCATGGGCTCAGCCCAATCCAATCCTACCAGCACACAAGCAATTTAACATATATAACACACATCTAAATTCATGAAAATATAGTTATAATGCACATGTGATGCAATGCATGAAGTTTTTAAGATCAAATCTTCAAAACCCATCCCAAAAATTTCACAAAAACCTCTTTGATTTTGAAAAACCCCAAATTTTACAAAAATCCCAAAAACTTAGGTTACAAAGCATGAAATGCATGAAAATGAGTGATTAGAAACTTACCAAGTGAAGAAAAACTTGAATAAGCTTGAAGAATCCTTGAGGAAGAGGTTGAAGGTGAGTGAGAGAGGTTTTGGGAGTGAGAGAGATACGGAGAAATCAAGAAGGATCGAGAAAATGAGAACCAGATTGTGCTGAAACCTATATATAGGTGTTCAGTAATTCTTGACAAATAGAGGTGTCGAGAGGGGTCGAGATAGGTGTCGAGATTTAAAAGCTTCAACAGATGTAGCTATCGAGAGGTGTCCACAACAAAATAAGCTCAATGGATAGAGGAGGTATCAAGGAGGTATCAAGGAGATAGGAGAGTTCTCAATCGATCCACCTAGCTGTCTAGAAGCTATCGAGGAGACAGTAGATTTCTCGATCGATCCACCTAGCTATCGAGAGGTGTTGAGATTGCGATAAAAATCAACTGAAGAGCTCGACAGATAAGCCAGGTATCGAGAGGTGTCGAGGATCTGTCGAGGTTGCTTTAAATCAGTTTTTCAAGAAGGGAAAAACACAGATATGAATGCAATCAAGCATGCAACTCAACCAATGATCCAAACAACATTTTGAACTCTCAAAATCATCTCTTAACCAAAAGTTTAAGCACATAGATCCCAAAACACACATACACACACACACACACACATTAAACAAGTTTAACCAATTTTATATTTAAAAAATAAGTCAAGATAGTTTAGTGAGCATACATTAACACATGTAAATCTTGTGATGGCCAAATCACATTGTACCTACACATGTATCAAGAGTAGCAAAGAATATTGCGTGTTGTGTGTGAAAAACAGTGCAAGATTGCATAAGTGTTTACATGTTATGACGATTTGGGACATGAGAATATCACTTTAACTCACACACAATCATCACTGTTTGATGGAGACTATCACCTTCGAGGTACATCCTATAACTCCCACATCTCTTAGAATACACACTTGCAATCATATATAAAGCATTTTGATCTTTTTGCTTTTTTTTTTCTTTGCTTATTTTTCTTTTTTACTAAGCATATAATGCATAGGCATATAAGAGAGAGAAAAGAAATACCCATTTATGTTAAGCTTTTGACATTGCATTTTTGCTATGCCGAAGCATTCAGATGTCATTTTATGAATGGCGGGCAACAGTGGTGAGATGGTTATTTATGCATTTTTCTTAGGATTTTCTAGTCCTACCCGTCAAAAAGAGTGACATGAGTGTTAAGTACAAGAGACTACTTAATCTTACTCATCACAAACACGAACCACAAAGCTCACTTGCTTAGTTGTGCATAGAGATGCTCATCTAAGTAACACAAGATACAAAGTTTAGAAAACTTTGTTTTAATGGCTATCCGAGGTACACAAGTACCAATGTACACAAACACACACTGTTTTTGTATTTTTCTGATTTTTCATTTTTTTATATGAAAAACAAAACAAAGCAAAACTGAAAAATAACCAAACAAAAACATGTTAAACAAAACAAAACAATGCATAAAACTGGATGCAAATGCATGAGGAGGAAGGAGAAGAGAGAGAGAGATCAATCCATGGAGATGACACTGATGTTTTGATGAAGGAATTCAAAATGTTTGCTGTCCAGAGGTTGGTGAACAAATCAGCCTTTTGATCATCGGTGTGAATAAACTTGAAAGTGAGAGTACCATTTTCGACAAGCTCCCTAATGAAGTGGTGTCGAATCTCTATGTGTTTAGTTCGAGAATGTTGAACCAGATTCTTAGAGAGGTTGATGGCACTGGTATTGTCACTGTAGATGGTAAGATGCTCTTGACAAATACCATAATCATGGAGGAGTTTTTGCATCCATAGGAGTTGGGTGCAACAGCTACCGACAACGATATACTCAGCTTCTACAGTGGATAATGAGCTGGAGTTTTGCTTTTTGCTCATCCAGCAGACAAGATTACTATCCATATAAAAACAACTCCCTGATGTACTCTTTCTATCATCAGCATTCCCAGCCTAATCAGCGTCAGAATATTCAGTTAAGACATCATTTGTGTCCTTGCTATACCACACACCAAAGTCGGCAGTGGTTTTGACATACTTTATGATTCTTTTCAAGGTAATCATATGAGACTCTTTGGGATTAGTTTGATATCTAGCACATACTCCCACACTGTAACTAATGTCAGGTCTACTAGAAGTAAGGTAAAGAAGGCAACCTATCATGCTTCTATAAAGAGATGAATCAACATTTTTATCTAACAAGTCAACAGTGAGTTTAACATTTAGGCTCATAGGGGTTCTAACAGAACTAGCAAATTCTAAACCAAACTTTTTTACAAGATTTTTAGCATATTTAGATTGTGAAAGGAATATACCTGAATCTTGTTGACGAATCTGCAATCCAAGGAAGTGAGTCAGCTCTCCAATCATGCTCACCTTGAACTCGGCCTGCATGAGTTTTGAGATGCCATGAGCAAGTTCTTCCTTAGTCGACCCAAAGATGATATCATCAACATAGACTTGGGCAACTATCAACTCGCCATCTTTCCTTTTAATGAAGAGGGTCTGATAAGCTTTTCATTTTATGAATCCATGTGACACCAAGTATTGTGTGAGCCGATCATACCAAGCTCTAGGGGATTGCTTTAATCCATAAAGTTCCTTTTTGAGGTACAACACATGATCTGGAAAGTATGGATCAATGAATCCTTTTGGTTGAGCCACATAGACATCTTCTTTAAATAGCTCATTCAAGAAGGCAGTTTTTATATCCATCTGATAAAACTTGAACTTTAAGTGACATGCTAGGGCAAGGAGAATTCTGATGGACTCCATACGGGTAATTGGGGAAAATGTTTCATCATAGTCTTCACCTTCCATTTGTGAGTATCCTTGAGCTACAAGACGAGCCTTGTTGCGGATCACATTAGCCTCCTCATCAATCTTATTGCGGAATATCCACTTTGTGCCTATGATGTGTTCACCCGCCAGTCTAGGTACTAGAGTCCAGACATCATTCCTCTGAAATTGAAGCAATTCATCATGCATTGCCTCAACCCAGCTTTTATCTAGAAGGGTTTCCTTAACTTTAGTGAGTTCAACCTGTGACAAATAACAAGAATAAGACACAAAGTTAGCAACACATTTATCAACTATTCGTTTTCTTAATGTGAGTTCATTCATGTTTTCCATGATAACTTCAGGAGGATGATTTAATTTAATCTTGGAAGAAGGTCCTTTCTCTTCATAGGATTCAGAATCTGGTGGTGTGGGTATATCTGTAGAATCTTCCTCAACACTAGGAGTACCAGGAGTACTTGGAGATGTGGGCTCTTGTTCAACAATTTCTGGAATTTCCTTTGGCTCAGGAGGAAGAATTTCTTTGGGGAATTCCTCACTAACCTTCTTAGAGCCAGAATCTGAAGACTCATCAATAACAACATTCACTGTTTCCATTACCTTAATGGTTCTTCTATTGTATACCCTATAAGCCTTGCATGTGGAAGAGTATCCTAGAAATATTCCTTCATCGCTTCGAGAATCAAATTTTCCCACATTCTCTCTGTCCTTGAGAATGAAGCAAGTACTTCCAAAGATTTTGAAATACTTCACATTTGGCTTTCTTCCTTTCCATAACTCATAAGGAGTCTTCTTGGTACTGGGTCTAAAGTACACCCTATTAACCGTATGACATGCAGTGTTAACAGCTTCTCCTCATAAGTTTCTAGCCACATCCTTATTATGCAGCATGACTCTAGCCATTTCCTGAATAACCCTGTTCTTTCTTTCTACTATGCTGTTCTGCTGAGGAGTAATAAGAGCAGAGAATTCTTGAGATATACCCGATTTTGTACAAAAGGACTCCATATATGAGTTCTCGAATTCTTTACCATGATCACTTTGAATTCAATCAATCTTCAGGCTCTTTTCATTTTGCAATCTCTTGCACAATGCTTCGATGTGCTCAGGAGCATCTGATTTGGATCGTAGGAGGATAACTCAAGTGTACCTAGTGAAGTCATCTACCACGACCATGATGTATCTCTTACCACCAAGAGACTCAGTTCTAGTTGGACCCATAAGATCTAGATGTAGAAGCTCCAATGGTCTAGATGTAGTAGATGTCTGAGTACCTGGATGCTTAGCTTTCGTCTGTTTTCCAAGCTGACATGGTCCACACATGACATTGCTCACTCTACTAAGCTTTGGTATCCCCAAGACTGATTCATGCTTAGATACAATGGAAAGATATTTGTAACTAGCATGTCCCATCCGTTGGTGCCATAGATCTTCATTTGGTAAATGAATGCTATTGCACACAATGTCAGTATCAGGAACCAATCCATAACAATTGTCTAGTGTGCGAACACCACTTATGAGTTTCTTTCCTGACTCATCCATGACAAGGCACTTTCTTTTAGAAAATATCACCATGAAGTCTTGATCACATATCTGACTTTTGCTCAACAGGTTCACTCTCAGACCTTCTACATATAGAATATTTGCAATGTTCGGCAGTCCAAGTAAAGAGATGATTCCCTTTCCTTTAATCTGTGATTTGCGCTCATCACCAAAAGTGACATTGCCACCTTTTTTAGACTCGAAAACCTTGAAGAGAGATCGGTCTCCAGTCATGTGTCTCGAGCAACCACTGTTAAGGTACCACAAACATGTGTCCATAACCTTAAATGCGGACTTCATCATAAAATGCACTTCGTGCTTAGATGACAGATTAGTGGGAATGGTGCTTTCTCTCATTTGCCTTTTACGAGCTAAACCTTTAATTTTCACTCTTCTCAGATGAACTCCTTTGTACATTTTCATTTTGAGACAGTCTAGTTTTTTCTTGGTTAATCTATGATCTTTTCCAATAGTCATCATAATAGAATTCAAATAATTTTTACACTTGTATTTTCTGATACACTCAAACAGGCAAAGATTAGAAAAACAAGATGTATTTGAAAATAAAGATCTCTTCAAACCAGTTGCAACCATGAAAACAGGGGTCAATGGATCAACACAACAAAGATTAATCCTAATTAGAGTGTGCCTGCTCTGATTCCACTTGATAGGCCAAAAACGTATTGACCCCTTGTGATGAATTAATCAATTAATTAGCCAAGTGAATTAATTAGGTTCAATTACATGCAATAAGAGTGGTAGCACAAACAAATCACTAATTAAACTAAATATGCAGCGAAAATTAAATGACACCGTGATTTGTTTACGAATGGGGAAAACCAACATGGCAAAAACCCGAACGGGTGATTTTAAGGTCACCACTCTTGAGAATCCACTATTATCACAACTAGCGGTTACAAGTGAAGGAATCCCAGTACCTTATACCAACTTACAGTTGAATCCTTACCCCAATACCCAATTGGACATCTTCTGTAGTGACAATCTCTCCTTGTATTGCATGGCTCCCAATACGTGACTAATCAATTGCGCGGATCCTAGTACGTGACTTGATTCACCAGCTAGAGAAGGATGTTGGTTGCAAAGTTTTTCAGTTCATCACACGATGAAGATCGAGAAGATGCTTGGTCACAAAACCCTACGGTGTACAGACACATAAACTTCTTCACAAGAAAGATGAATTAGGGCAAATTCTGTCTTTGGTCACAATTTGTTTGAACAAACTTTGCTCAACACTTGTGCAACTTGTGTCCACTTTGAAGGCCCTAAAAATAATCTTTTTATGTGTCTAGGGTTGTGAGAAAAGAAAGTCCAAACATATAATCACGGAATGGAGTCAAAACAGAACTGAAATTCTGTTTTTCATAAATCTTGATAGATGCATATCTGTCAAGCTCCTGTCGAGCCACGGGGCTGGAATAGCTCTTCAAGCTCGATAGATGGCTAGTTGTTGAGCTTTAATTACAGACACTTTTTAGACTTGAATCTTGGACAGACTTGCATGGCTTCAACACTTGATCTTGACACAAAGTTTCTTGAAGTATTAAACACATCCTAGATCTACCCAAATACAAGTAAAGTGAGTTTTGTCAAAGGATTAGCCAATTACATAAAATAGTGACGTATGTTCCTAACAAGTGAATCACATATGTCCTAACAAGTGAATCACATATGTCCTAACAAATTAAAGTTTTAGAAAGATATGAGTTTATTTGTTATGCTCATATCAAACTTATTACTAAGCCCATAAATGAGCCTAGGCTCAACTTATATTGTATTGAGCTCTAATGTTCATGAAATTTTTTTTTTTAATTATTATAATTTTTTGGCTTGGCTTGGTTTTTTTTATTAAACAAGTCTAAAACTAAAACTAAAACTTGGCTTTTTTATAAACAAACAAACATGAACGCTCTGTTTGTTTTGGCGATAACGTTTTCTAGAAAATGATCGAGTCATTTTCCAAAAAGTATTTTTTATAAAATGATTTCATTTTCCTATGTTTGGTAACAACGTAAAATAAGTTGAAAAACAATCTCATAACTTCTCTTATTTAGCTTGTTGTGAGATGGAGTTGTTTTCCAAAAATATTTAGAGAAAAATAATCTCTAAAAATAAGCCATACTTTTTTTGTTGACCAAAGTAGTTTTCCATTAATTCAGTTTTTTTGATTCTACCAAACGCTAGAAAACTTAGAAAACTATTTTTATACAAAGTTTTCTATCGAAACAAACAGAGCAAAAGTTTTTATTGAACTAAGACCGAGTGATTTTGAATGACTTGGATCATTTAGAGCCCTAGAATTACACTATAAACCAAGTAAAGTGGTATGGTTGTACCCCAGACAAAAAGTAAAGTGGTAAGAAACAAAATATATATGGATGAACAAAATTTGGTTACAAACTTGGTTAGAGGTTTAGGCTTCAACTCATAATAGGAAGATGATATGTGTGTTTATCATGTGCAATACATTATTGCATATGATAGGGACACATATCATCTTTTATTGTGTGTTGTAGCCCAAGGTTGCAACTAAGCTTGTAGCCAAATTGTATATTTTTTTAGAGATGTTCAATCTATGGCATCTACTCCTGATGATAGCCAAACTGTATATAAAAAAAAAAAGATTGGAGGGGCATGAAGATAAAAGAGGATTTGACATTTTTTTTTTCAATGAAAGGGTTTGACAAATTTATGATGGCTTGGTTGGATCAGTGCATGCATTCAACTAAAAAAATTTGTGGGACTCTTCCGTGTAATTTATACATGGACGTATAAGGAAACAAATGAACGTGTTTTTGATTACGATCCTTCTATGATGCTTTGAAGTTTTTGAAGGTATAAAGTCTATATTGGAGTTAATGTTCATTGTTACATGTGTTAACATTGTCAATAACATTTGTCAACATGTTATTGTATTTTGGGAAAAAAAAAAATGTTATTGTACAACCTAAATGTCAAAAATGTAAAAAAAAAAAAAAAAAAAAAAGTAAAAAATGTTAAATTAAAAAAGAAAACATGGAATATAATGTGACATGTCAAAACTTAACTGGTAAAAAATCATTAAATAAAAACCAAAAAAGGAAAGAATAGAAACTTAACTTTTTTTGGCAGTTGTGGATTTCTAGTCAGCTGGTAACCTAATTTAACTGGTAAGTGGTAACACATCATTAACTAAAAACAAAAACAAAAACAAAATAAAAAGTAGCTTATTTGTTTATTTTGCTCATTAAATAATATAAAAACTAGAGTTCCCTTGTGTTGGGAAAAACTTCTCAGACATACATTGGAAGTGCTGAGAAAAGCATTCCATGTCCAGAGAAAAGTTGCAAGAGCTGAGAAAAACTTTCAGAGATACATCATACATAAAATGTTATGTTAGTCTCAGGCCTTTTATAGTAAAACAACACGTTTTGATTTTGTAGTGAAACAATGCGTTTTATTTAACAATCCACAACATATGTCTCTTTATCTCTCTCCAAGGCCTTATCTGGTTAGTTATTACTATTAGTCCTTAATTATTACTTTTTTCACTTTTTTTAAAATATTAAAATGGTGGGTATGCTAAAAGACATGAAAAAGACAGAAATGTGTGATGTAAGTTTAGGCAATTAATGAGAGACTAATGAGATAACAGTAAAATAAGTTAATGTAAACTTTTGGGTAACAGTAAAAAAAACTTAATGAATGAGGTAAAAAAAATGCTATATGCAAAATTAGAGCGTCACTTGGCAAAACCTCATGCACTCCCGCATGAGATCTCTGCTTATATATATATTGATGATTATTCCTTTATAACTTCTAATCAATAATCAACATGAGTCTCAAAAAACTTTGTGATAGGACTTTATCATATGTACAAAATAAGTATAGATTTTTTTATCTTTATTTTTTTTTAAAAAGATATTGCTATTGTGTTCATCCTTATAAGAATTTAAGCATAGATTACATTTTCATTATTTTTGACAATTTTTCTTTGATTCCTTTATAATTTATATATTGTGTTGGTTTAAATGAATTTTTTCTCAAGCTTTCAGAGGATGGACTTTAGATAAGATGTTCAACTTTTATACGCCAAGCATTGACTATAAGTCTTGTACATGGAACAAATAGAGATAAGAAATTAAGAATATGGTCAATTTTGGTTGGCCTTAGCTTGAGTTGTCTAGACATCAATTTTCTCTCTTGTCAAAAGTTTGACTTATTTTAGGTGGAAGTTTCCTTGATTATTACTTGTATACAAAATTCCAGGATCATTAAATTGGAATAGGTCCCTTACTAACCTAACCAATTGGAATATGATGTAATTTCTTCCTATCCACACTAAACGTTGTGTACACTTCAAATTTTTTCCACATCTCATATTGATATGTTGTTGATAGGTGTCATCCAAGTTCAACATGATTGAGAGTTGTAATTGAGACTATGGCCCAGAAGCTTTACTATTCAATACTTTGTGAGAAAAATTAAACACTCATTTGATGTAACAGGAGACTATGGAATTTGACATTGTAAACACTGGGGTTTGTTCTTGATGTTGTGAAATTGCTGTAGGTACTAAAAACTCTAGTTTGATTAGTTGGCAAGTCATATTCTTAAATCGTGAAAAGTCTACAATGGAAAACTTTTGTGTTCCTACAATAAATGTTTTGGAGAGAAAATTGTTAGCCCCCTCATTCCATTGGGACCCCCCTATTTATACAAAGGAAAAAGGGTCTAATATTCCTAAGTGTGACTTAGTTACATGGAATTTTTGTGCAAATGTGCCTAGATTTATTTTAAAAATTTAATTATAATTTCAAACTCTAATTTGGTGATTTTTATATGATTTTTGTGGTTTGATTTTGATTTAGTAAAGACATATTAGCCAAAAGAAACGAAGGTAGAGCTATTAAAGAAATCTGTACTTTCAGATTTGCAATTACAGATGGCTAATGCTGCATTGTCATTTGTGGTTGTGGTATGAATAAGCGGTATGTTGTTTGGGCGACTGATTGAGGCAAAGCAATTAATCATATTAAAAGGGATTAGCAACTTTTTCTTTCTCCTTTACCATTTGTGGTATGTATATGCCTTTTTCACATATGCTCAACTGAAGTATAAATTAGGATTTCCCTTAATTATGATAAACAAATTATTTTTTTTTAAAGAAGTTTTATATTTATTAAATGAGATATATATATATATATATATATGTTGAGGGCCATGTAGCTAAATTGGAACCTTCCCATACACAAAGTGTCTCAGGTTTAAGGAAGAAAATGTTCAAATTGCGGGAGTTAGGGAGAAAAGGTTCAAGTTGTGGGGTTAGCAGCATATTGTAATTATTTCTAAAAAAAAAAAATATAGAGATATATATTGTTTTCCTTGAGCTAAAGTAGTTGCGATGGAAGTGTGGACTGGATGGTTTTTTTTTTTTTTTTTTTTTTTTTTTTTTTTTTTTTTTAAAGTCCTTGAGTATTTTGGATTGTTTCAAATGAGTAATGGCCCCTCTTAGGCTCATAAATTTTTTGGTTTATTGATTTTGCTATCTATAACTTTGATTCTTCTTTACCTAATAAAGTTTGGAATTTTCGGTAAGTAAATTTTTTCTTCAAGAAAATGAATAGAAATCTCCCTTCATGCTCATGCTCATGTTGATGTTCATATTTGTATCTTTTGCAATACTCAATAAGTTGTTTACTCATTTTGTGAATTATCAATTGTAGTTAAAAAAAAAGTATAAACACAATACTATTCAATTAAACTAATGTGAAAAATTAAATCAATTAGATTAAAAAAATGGACATGAAAATGAAAATTTCACAAAAAATTTCTTAAATAGAATTAAAATAATTTTTACTCAATATTGTATATCAAGCAATCATGTGCTAACTAACAACATTCCAATCGTTATGTGTATAACGGGGTGATGAAATGGTTGTTCAGTTTATTTAAGAAATGTGATCTAGCTAATAGAAATTAAAAAAATACAATAACTTTCATGCGTAGTCATGAATTATACCTTTACGTATATCTTATGCATTTTATGAGTTTTATTTTATATAAATGTATTTCATAAAATTAACAAAATTTATCATAAAACCCTTCATTGTATTTTTTTAAATCACTACATAAAAATAAAAGAAGTTTTTTTCCCAAAAAAATGTTCTCCAGTCATAATATTTACCAAAAAAGATCATACCAAAAAAAAAAAAAAAAAAAAAAATTGTGCAACGCACAGGCCAATAACCAGTCTATATATATAATTAAAGCCAAAACTGAGAAAAAATCCAATTAGATTCTAAATTAGATTCCAATTGTTGTCTAATTTTGTGTTATGTGTCCAATTTTAGGCTAAAAAAAAATTGATTCCAAATATAATACTGATGGACTCACCATTCCAAATACATTGCAATATACTAACTTTTTTTTTTTTTAATTAGATAGTTTTTTTGATGAGATAGTGGCTCCTAAAAAAGGGCCATATATGAGACTGTGATTTCATGAACAAAATGTAATTTTAAATAGACTGATGATAGGTTGCTACACACACACACACACACACATACACACACACACACACATAGCCAAAGTTGAGAGAAAATTTAATTATATTCTAAATTGGAGTCTAATTTTGCACCATGTGTCTCATTTAATTTTTAAACGGGTGTGTCAAGTGAATTATTTGGTGTAAAAATCAAAGTCTAAATTCAATTAGATTCTAAATTGAATTTTAATTGGAGTTTAATTTTACGCCATGTATCCCATCTAATATTTTAATTTTTGTAGCAAGTGAATTATTTCGTACAAAAACCGAAGAATCTAGATCCAATTAGATTCTAAATCATATATATATATATATATATATATATAATTGTGATAGTTTTCAAATGTATATGTGCATATGTACAGGGTTACACACTACTTTTATTAAATGAATGTATCAATTTTTAAACGCAAAATAGAAAAATAATTAGAAAATTGATTTCTTACCTTGTTGACATGACACTAATTATATTCATTACCACGTTAGTTTACAAGATTTTTATAATATAATTGGAAATAACTTTAACTTCTTAAAAAAATGATAAAGTAAAAAAATTGACATTTGGCTTTTGTTTTTTGTTTTTGTTTTTTTTTTCAATTTTCATTTTAAAATTAGGTAAATAGTATTTTTTTTAGATGATGTTCATGAGAACTTTAACTAAAAAGTCAAGACTTAGACCCCATTTGGTTGCCGAGAAAGCAAAGGAAAAGGAAAGAAAAGAAATTTTCAATTTCTGCTAATAAAATGACATCTCATTTACTTATGGAGATGCAATTAATATATTTTCAAATATTTTATTTTATTTTCTAATTAAGGACACGTGATAATTCAAAGGATAGCTTAGATGGCATAAAAATATTATTTTGATATTAATGTTAGATACATCAATTCTTTACATGTACCGCTTAATAATGAGGATTATTTTGACACAATACCAAAAGTTTAGAAACAAAATTGACACGTTTAAGATGTTAAAAACCATTTTGATACATAGTACAAGTGTTAAAGACTAAAACGGTAATTAAACATGTTTTTTACATATTTTTATTAAAGATTAAATTCTATAAAGATGTGGTTTAAAACCCAAGTTTTACACCCTCTAATTCCAACATGCTACATCATCTTATCACGTATTAAAGAATAAGAGCAACCACACTCAATCAATTATAATGCTCATTTGAAAATTCAACCAAATTGGGAGTTTATTAAGATGTTATTAATTGTGGTATGATGTACTAAGTTTTAAGTAAAAGTTGATGTAACATCTCTTTTTGGATTATGTAAAACATGAATTTTACACCCCATTCTTACCAAATTCAAACTCTTTTTATTAATATCGTCAAAAAACTTTTTTTTATTAGCTGAATTTGGAAACTAATATCCTGTTGGTTGTAAGGGAGATGAAAAGGAAAGAAGGGAGAAAAAAGTAAGGGAAGGGAAGAAGAGAGAGTTGTACATAGAAGGATTGCATTGATCAATTTCTTCAAAAGAAAGGACTTTTTTGAAAAAATAATGGGATCGTCTGAAGGATTGTGTTAAGAAAATTTCTAGAAACCAAACTTTTCTCAAAATTATGGGTTGTGAGAAAAGTATGAAACTTCATCAAAAAAGAAAAAAAGTATGAAATATTGGTGAATCGATCAAATTGTGTATTCTTGCTTTTTAATAGAAAACTGAAAAGTGAAAATGCTTGGGGCCATCATAGCACGTATTAATATAGAAAAACTTAATGAAAGAGGTATAAAAAGGCTAAATGCAAAGTTAGAGCATCACTTGGCAAGACCTCATACACTCCCGCATGAGATCTCTACTTTTAGATATATATTGAATGGCTTCCACCGATTTCAAAGTCTCTTTAGTAGTACACTGTGCATGAGTCACTTTCTACTTTATTTCTTCTCATCTTCAAAGAAATTGCTCATTTGGCGGACTTCTTTGAAGACTGAATGCTACTCTTCGGAACAATATTTCACCTTTGAAACATTTTTAAATGGAAAATATTTATGAATTCTCTAAAAATATTGACTTTGGAAATATTTTTAAAACTTTGATTAATTTCTCTTTAATGTTTAAGATTAAAGGAAATTATGGGTTAATGCTGATCTAAACTAAACTCCTGTCATACCAATTTAAAAGTAGTAACTCCTTTTTATTGAGTTTTTTTTTTTTTTTTTTTTTTTTTTTTTTTTTTTATTGAGGTAGTTTTAATTCAATCCAATCTTGACCCCAATCAATTTTAGGTGAAATACAAATTCAATCATGTGAGAAGGGAAAAAAAAAAAAAAACCAAATCTTACCAGATGTCTAAATTTTGGCCATCTTCAATTTTAGGGGCAATTTGGTAATTTTGGTTATTGGGTCTTTTTTTTTAGAATAATTATTGGGTAATTTGGTGGGTTTGGGTTTACCCATAATAATGGGGTTGAGTTAGGTTTAATTAAAAGTAATTAGTTAAACTAGCTTGTAACCTATGCATATGCATGGATATACTTAAAAGATATATGTTAAGATGCGTAATATAATTTTTAAATATATAAATTAAATATTATTGATAAACATTCTTATATATTTTTTAACTCTTTAAAATGTATTGTAAGAATATTATTAGGTAGAAAATGTAATTTTTCCATTTTTAAATCTTTTTTTTCTATTAACTAATTCTAGATTATTTGGTCTTTATACTCAATACCCACTTAGATGGATATTTATGATGTGATCTCATATTTGACTTCAAAATGCTAACATAGAAAATTAACCCCTTTTTTTCCTAGAAAATGAGAAATGTTTGATAGATGCTTCATTATTTCAGTCCCACTTTCGAATATGAAATTACCCTTTCGTTTGACCAGTCCATAGTGACAGGTGTAGTGCTTACAATGTTCATAGACTTATTTTAGGTTTCACACGGAAACTTGCATGATATTGAAATGAAAAAAGCATCAGTATGGTTCTTGGAAAGTTCAAAGAGGTTACTAGTCACACCCTAAGCAAGTTACCTTTAAACGCTCCTCTACCTTTTATTCATCCTCTTCCTAATTTGTCATTCACTTAATTTCCTGTCTTATATTTGCAACTCCTTCATAGTTTTCTTTCTCCTCCTTTCAGATCTTTACAACAATCTGCTCAAAAATCCCTCCAATGGCTTTTGTGACTAGCATAGGAGGCTTATCTTCATCTTCATCTTCATCTTCCTCTTTCACCCACCAACTCAAGAACTTTGATGTCTTCTTGAATTTCAGAGGTGAAGATACCCGTCTTGGTTTTACAGGCCATTTGTATAATGGTTTGTGTCAACAGGGTATCAACACCTTTATTGATGATAACTTTCAAAGGGGAGAAGAAATTTCTGCAGGACTACTCAAAATCATTGATAGTTCAAGGATTTCAATAATTGTATTCTCTGAAAACTATGCGTCCTCCACATGGTGCTTGGATGAACTTGCCAAGATTGTTGAGTGTAAGAAGAATGGCCAATTAGTGCGACCGGTTTTTTACAACGTAGATCCATCAGAAGTTCGTAACCAAAAAGGAAAGTTTGGAGAAGCATTATCTAAACATGAAGAAAAAATAAAGGATAACAAGAAGCTGCACAGTTGGAAGGAAGCTTTACATGAAGCTGCCAATATATCTGGTTGGCATTACAAGCATGAGTATGTTCCTATACTTAATGACTACTTTTATGCCTTACAAGTTTTAATGGTTTTTCTCATAAAAAAAAGGGTTCTAATGGTTTTTCTCGTAAAAAGAAAAGTTTTAATAGTTTTGTAATGACTAGTAGATGTTATTGTTAAACAATTACTACTATGTAATGGCTATCCTTTTAATTTTTTATTATTATTTATTTATGTTTTTCAAATTATGGATTTTTTTTGGGTCATATCTTCTACTAAGGCTGTTAGCTATGGCTCAATAGTAAAAATAAAATAACAAAATATTAGATTATCTTACCAAATAATTAGGATATTTTTCTAACATGTGGTTTTAAATTTTTTTTAGAAGAAATTCTTATCAATTTTGTTCAAGTATTAAGTGGGTTTTCAATAATTTTGTGCCCCTCCTCTAACTGGATTTTCCATGCAATTTCTTTGCAAAAACCTAAAACTAATTTCCTAGAAAATGATTTCCAAGAAAAAATCCTAACCAAATTATAGTTCTTAGACCTATAAATTACATTAGGTATACTTTAAAAAATAATAAACCTAATCAAACTAATTTTTTTCGTAATGCTCAAATTCTGAACATCTTGAATTTAGTTCAGGTTCATATTTCAATTTTATAGTCTAACTATTTACATGTCTTGTATTGAATGACAGCTATACTGAATTTGAATTTATCCAAGAAATTGTTGAAGAGATCTCAAATTATAAATTAAATCGGATGCCATTATTTGTTGCTAAATACCCAGTTGGAATAAATTCTCACGTGGAGGCCATAATATTGCAATTAGATATTGGGTCAAATGATGTTCATATGTTGGGTATGTATGGCCTCGGTGGAGTGGGTAAAACAACCATTGCAAAAGCTGTTTATAACAAAATTTTTTACAATTTCGAAAGAAGCTTCTTTTTGGAAAATGTTAGAGAAAAGTCAGGGACAATTGATGGCATTATTCAACTACAAGAGATACTTCTTTGTGAGGCCTTAGGGAATAGACAACTGAAGGTGTGCAGTGAATCGAAAAGAACCATTGCGATAGAAAACATACTTCGCAATAAAAGAATTCTTTTAATTCTTGATGACGTGGATAAATCAGACCAAATAGAAATATTGATTGGAGGATGTGATTGGTTTGCTTCTGGAAGTCGAATCATTATAACAACAAGAGATAAACATTTGTTACATACTTTTAGTATGTGTCATTCAACTTACATGGTTAACGAATTAGGTGATCATAAAGCTCTTGAACTATTTAGTATGCACGCCTTTCAAAAAAACAAACCCGAGGAAGATTATTTAGAACTTACTAATCAAGTTATATGTTATGCCAAGGGCATTCCATTAGCTCTATCAATAATTGGTGCCAATTTGCACGGAAGAAGTGAAATGGAATGGAAAAGCGCATTAGATAAGTATGAAAGGATTCCTGACAAAGATATACAAAAAGTACTTCAAGTAAGTTATCAAGGATTGGATGATACGGAACAAAATATTTTTCTCGATCTTGCATGTTTCTTCAAGGGTCATTTCAAGGATTATGTTGTGGATATATTAAATTCTTGCAATCTATACCCAGTTATTGGTATTCAAAAACTTATTGATAAGTGTCTTATATATGTTGATCGATTTAACAAATTATGGATGCATGACTTGCTACAGCAAATGGGTAGAGAGATTGTCCGACAGGAATCACTCGAAAAACCCGAACTACGTAGTAGATTATGGTATTATGAGGATGCTTTTGAAGTACTAATGGAAAATAAGGTATAACTTGGTTTCATTCACCTATACCCTTTTCTTTATAGGGAAAATTTAATGGCTTTTTATCTTTGGTTTTTTTCCTTCATATAATTTTTTTCTTTAGTTATGGAAGAAAATTCAAGTTTGTCAACAAAGTTAAAATTTAATAGTTATTATATTTTTAGTGAGTTCTTTTGTATGATGTAATTCACTAAATGTTTTGTCTAATTAGGGATCAGATAACATTCGAGGCATGATGATAGTCCCGCTTGAACCAACAAAGTTGCAACTAGAAGCTAATTGTTTTGAAAAGATGAAAAATCTCAAGTTCCTTATGGTTGGTAATGTGGATATTTGTAGAGGTCTTGAATATCTCCCTAATGGATTAAGGGTGCTTGATTGGCTAGGGTTTCCTTTATCCTCCATACCATCCAATTTTCGTCCTCAAAACCTCGTTGCACTCAACTTGCCACAAAGTCGGATTATATTGGACAAGCTTTTCATGGTATTGTCATTTTTATTTATTTATAAATTATTATAACTTCATTAATCTTTATTTTAGCATTTATTAAAGTTAAATTTTGATTTTTTTTCCCTACAGAGGATACAATGTAGAAGCTTGACACATATGAATTTTCGTAACTGTCAATACATTAGGAAATTACCGGATTTATTGAGTGCCACCCCAAATGTAAAGAACTTGGATCTCATTGATTGTAGAAAATTAGTCAAGATTCATGACTCTATTGGATATCTTGATAAGCTTGAAAGCTGGGACCTTCAGGATTGCTTTGAACTTCATATTCTTCCAAGCTGCATTTTGATGAAGTCTCTTAAAACTTTAAGTCTTTTGGGTTGCAAAAGGGTTAGGAGGTTCCCTGATATTCCACAAAGAATGGAAAATTTAAAGTATCTAAATCTGGTAGGCACTGCCATTACAGAGCTTCCTCCATCAATTGGAAATCTCGCTGGGCTTGAGATGTTAGCGATAGGTTCCCATAGGATTTATTTGTGCCAGCTTCCAATTAGCATTTATGAATTGCAACATATTTCCCGACTCGTGCTCTATGGTAATGTCCAATTTCCAAAGAGCGCGGGAATTGGTAGACAAGCCCCGTTGAATTTTCTAAAAAAGTTAACTTCATGTTTCACCCACTCAGAGAAAACTAAAGATTTGAACCTCCGAGAATGTACCATCAGATTCAATAGATTAAATTTGCTTATAATTTGGGATTGCAAGCTCCTTAAAAAAATTCCAAAGCTTCCAGAAGGTATAAGAAGTATAGAAGTAAAAAACTGCATTTCGTTGAATTCAGAATCATTAAGAAAATTAATCCTTCAGGTAACTCTCCCTCTCTTAAAGTAATAATTCTGGTTAACTTTGAAATACATTTAGCAGATTTGCTAAACTTCAATTTCTCAAAATTTCGAATTGCATGCAGTTTGGAAGAAAGTTAGGGCTTCCACAAGATATGAAATGTTCAGGTGTGCAGATTGATTTGCATTCACATCACAAATTATCGCATCAGATTGATTTCTCTTCTCGGGTCTCCATCTCTAAGTTCCTCGTACTTTTACGCGAGTCCTTTCCCAATATAGATGCGTATCTGGCGAGGTATTTAGAAGAAACATATAGTAATATAGTACCAGGAAAGAAGATTCCAAAGTGGTTTAACCATCAAAGCACAGAGAGTTCCATATTATTCTGGGTTGGTCCTGAATTTCCCATAGTTGCTCTTTGTGTTGCTTTTCATCTAGTTCCGTTGAAGGACAGTTATGCTGATAATGATAGCTATGGTTTTGTTCATGATGATATAATCAGTTGGGTTTGTGATTTCAGAATTTTCATCAATGGTCATAAGCGACCTCTTTTTGAGAGAGTGTTCATTCGTTTTTTGAAGTGTGATCATATATTCTTTTTGGGTATGCCTCACAGCCAATTACAGAGGAAATTTGGAGACTTGATGCAAGGTGATCGGAATCATGTTGAGATTTCATGTAAAATCTCTCATTGGACAAGTGAATTCGGAAAATTTGCTCCTACGGTTGCAAGGATGGGGGTACATGTGGAATGCATTTGTTCTCCTTTGAATTCTGTTATCATCCAAGACAACTCTCAAAATGTTGATGACTCTGAAGACACTATGCTCACACCTTTACTGTCTCCTTGCTCCACTTCTAATGGTTCACATACGAATATTGCGTGTCTCAACGGACTCAGACGCTGGAGACCCTGGTAACCCTAGGTGATATCTGATTCAAGGCTTCCAATGGGTATAGCCTATCCCTTTCTAAAAAGAAATATTCCTAGGTATTATTTTTACATTGAAACAATTATCCATTGCCTCATCTTTTTTTGATTTTTTAATGTTCTTGAATGCTAGAGTATGCCTCACTGTTTTGCATTGATTGATTTGCATCTTTGGGGAACTTTGACACTTTCCATTCTCTTTCTCTAAATCAATGGGCTTTTTCATACAGGGTAATAATTTAGAGAAAGAGAATGGGAAGTGACAAAGACCTCCAATGGGAAAGCAGGATCGATTGTCATATTTTTTTTTTGAATTTGGTACAATTTCAAAGTCTTTTGGTCAAACATTTTTACAAAGTGGTCTGGTATGCAGGATTTGGCAGAACTAAGAATTTTACTAGGACTGACTTAAAATCTCAGGAATATATTTTGCTCCCTTCAAAAAGGGGAAAATCATGGTTCTTATTTTATTTGAAAATTTATTATTTTAATTGTCTTCTACAAGGTCCAAGTTTTATCCTGCATAAGCTGTACAATACCGAGTGGCCAAATTGGAGTGCTTTTGGTTGACACAGGCCCTTAGTAGCATGTTTGTGTGGAGCTCAAACCCATTGCCAATGTTTAAAAGATGTGGGCTCCATGCATTCAGTGGGAGCATCTTCAGTGCATTCGAGCAATTCAGATAGTCTAATCAGGGATATGCCAGTTATTGCTGACCAACAGCACCAGTGTTCCAGAGATAAAAGATACACCAGAAAAACAGCACCAATGTCACACTCCAAAAACTATCCCAAACGCTATGGATGGTGGCGGGTCATCCTCAGTCCCTCACGACACTGAGCTCCAGCATTTATTGCCTCCTTTGCCAACTTCTTACAGTTTCAACAATGTTGAAGCTTTGGGGGCTTGCAATGGACTAGACAAAAAGGGGGCTTCACTCAAGTATGATGGGCTTTCACGATGAACACAGTGCGCAATGACTCATATTTGGTATGCATTGAGCACCTTTCTTTGGCTTCCGATTCAGGGCTTCCAATGGATGCGGCAAATGTGTCTGATTTTGGTTTGGGATTTGACTTAACCGTTGGTCATGGGTTTAATTTGGGTTCTTCTTCATTGGTCTATCCCTCTGTAAAATGATTTCGATTTCAGTCCATATCCATAGTCGAAGAAAATGAAAACGTCTTAGTTCAATCAAATTTCGAAGCAACATGGCAAGGTACTGTTATTACATTGAAACTGTTTTCTTTTGCATCATCTTTGTTTGATTTCTTTTGAGTTGTTGAATGCCAGTGTATGTCTCCCTCTTTAGTTGTATTGTTTGATTTGCATCTTTGTCACTTCTCACTCTCTTTCACTAAATTAACACACTCATTAATAAAGAGGTACTGGTACAACTTGAAGGATATAATAATGCAAAAAAAGAACAGAACTAATGAAAGAAATTAGTAATTAGAAGTTTCCAAAATTCTTCTAGAAAAAAGCTTTAAGTTGTGCAACTTAATGGACAAGTGAGTTTAAAATGAATATAATATTTTATACTGATGATGGTCAACATCTACTTGAAAGGGTCAGAGTGGTGTTTGTTTGGCAATTGAGGCCTGCCAGATTTGGATGAAGTAAGCATTTAACCTGCCTAGACTTAAAATTTTGGGAATAGATTTTTCTCCCTTCAAAAAAGGGGGAAAATAATGGTTCTTATTTTCTTTAACTATTTTATGATTTGAATTGTCTTAACAGCAGATGAATTGGATGATTGTGATTGTAATGGGTTTCAATTTTTCTTGCCTTAATGCTATGATCACCTGCCTAGACTTCTCAATGGTAGAGAGCCATTTTCCAATGCAGCAGTTCCTCAGCCTCCTCTAGTCCCTGTTCACAGTGGGTGTCTTTCCTTTACATCTGATTCAAGGCTTCTAATGGATATTCCAAATGGAACTATTATTACATTGTAACTATTTTCCTTTGCATCATCTTCATTTGATTTATTTTACGTTGTTGAATGCCAGAGTATGTCTCCCTTTTTTGCATTGTTTGATTTGCATATTTGGGGGTCTTTTTCACTTCCTTTTCTCTTTCTCTAAATTAATGGGCTCTTTCATGTGGGATTCTAATTCAATTTGAAAGGACATTTATGCAATGAAAAAGAAAAAATTGGTGGTCATTTTATTTGTTTTTGAATTTCATTTCTTGTAAATTTGTAATGGCAAAAGAGCCTTAAAAATTATTTGAGAAAAAAGCATTAAATTATCTAGTTAATTCTTTGAGGCTATTGCTATTCAAGGCATGCATACCTAAATATCTTTTGATTAATATGAAGAAAGCAGCCTTAATTTGAGATTAAAATTCAAATCTACAAAGTCTGACCCTGTGGTAGCAAGAAAATTATTATATAAAATGTAGCCGTGTTGAAGTGTTTGGAAATTTGGCAAGAACAGAAAGTTTATATTTTGATTCTCAATACCCTCCCCCTTGCCCTACCAAAGACCCAAAACAGAGAAACTATGGCTGTTCATAGAGTCAGAATATTTTCAGGCTTCATAGTTCCCCATTGTTCATGATTTGTATCAGTATGTATAGCTTATGAATTGTTTTGAATACATGGGTTGCTGCTGTTATTGCAGTTTGTTGTTTCATGGCACATGAAAGCTGCTACCATGTGTGAATTTTCCAAGCAGAAGTTTTTAGGTGGTCTACAAGGGCTAGGGTAAGAATATAAATAGTTATTTATGCTATACTTATTCTTGAGTTTAATGATATCGATTAAGAGTTTGGAACTGCCATGATAAAGGCTATACATTCTGATGGCAGGATAGACTCTTTGGAGAAGTTCTGTGAAAAGATACCATTTATGCGCTTGGAGCTGAAAGATGATCATATGTGCAAGTGTTCATGAATTATGTTTTTTTTCTAAAATTTAGTTTTAATATTGTAATTCATGTTGCTTTTACGCGAAAACACTCACCCAATGGTCATGAACTCTTGATCGCACTCTCCACCTTGCTTTTACAAGGCAGGAGGTACCATTTAAACTAAAGCTCATTGGTTGGTTTGATTAGCATTTCTAAGCTAGAGATACAATTGTTGTGCTTTTGTTGCTGAAAATGATATTTGCTTGTATTTGTCCAGAAAAGTTCTGTGAGATATATAACTTTGCGTTTGGCTGGGCAAAAGAAAAGGTACTCTTTTCTCTGCGTGAATGCTTGGCTTCGTACATACTCTTGACCTATGGATATTTATTTCCACTGTGGAAAATGAAGACTTTTTAATGGTTTTCAGCTTTTCACTTTTCTCAGTTAGTCTTTTAGGTAGGTATAGTACTTGTTATTGCTATTTTTTTTCCCTGAATAATTCCTTTTATTAGAAAATCTGCATCCTAAGGTGATATCACTAATTTAACATTTAGATGGAGTGTATGCACAATAAGCTTGTCTTTTTACGCTGAACTCAGAATGAGGTATGCTCTGAGTGTGCTGGAGTTACTTTATGCCCTTCTGTTATTGTTAAAAATCAACTTGATTAATTCCTGCATGCAATCCTGCCATTAATTTTGAGTGGAAATGTCTAGACTTAGGTCCATTTTGATGTGGATGTTATATTCATGAACTCAGATGTTCTCTAGGTTTCGAATTTGGTTTATTTTATTTTTTAATATCTATATCAAATTCAGTGATGTATAAGTGAACTAGGAATTGATTTCTTCTTGAGGGCATACAGGATGTAGATGTAACATTAACATAGAATATCCAAAACAGTAAATTTTGAATTATTCATGAAACTGAAAAACAGTTTGAGAAAGAATGATTGAAGGTGTCTAAGTACGTTGATACTTGTGTTCATTTCATGTTGTGTGACACTGGCTGCTCATATAATTTGAATTTTCTTGGGAAGATAGCTTAGATTGAGGTACTAAAACTCAAACCAGGGATGTACGGTATTTTGCATTAGTTCTTAAATTATTCAGTGACCTGTTCTTTTGGATTTTATTATTGTCCTGTTGTGCTAAGATATATAGTGTCCTTGTATGTGCATAATAGCATCAAAAAGTCACTACTGCATGTATATAGCAGGAATCGGAGCTTTTGACAACTACGCTAAATGACTGAATCTTTGATGGATAGGTGCCTCTTAAAGCTTGTATTACTGTTATCCCTAGAACAATGGCGGGGGATTTAGATGTTTAAGTTTCATTTATACAATGTTTCCTCCCCATTTTTTGTTGGAATAAACATGGATAGGCGAATTTTTGGTAGGCAGAGATGGCAAAGCTAAATGCATTTTTCCAGTTCCCTATGGATGATAATTTCCAGCAATTTTACAATATTGAGAGACGTGCTGACATTACTGAGCGAATTGAAAAATAGCAAAGAGACAATGAGCGACTTGCTGAATCTTTTGCGAAGTGTTATGGCTGTCTAGGTGGATATGATTCTTGATGGGTGTGAAATTTCATTTAGCTTAAAAGGCTGTACATTCAAAACCATGGGGATGCATGTGTGTATGCATGCACACATGATTACAAACAGATTTTTCCTTCAGCTTCTATGTCAGCTCTGTGCTACATTTTATATACTTTACTAAAAGTTATATTTAACACCTAAAAATTCAATTATGTATGTGTCTTTTGTATACAATGTCATTGTCACCCAAATTCTGGTTACATATGCAGGTAGCTGATTTTTCTTAGTATTGCAGGGTCAGAAATCTTTAGCATTGGATACAGCTATTGCTATGTGGCAATTACTGTTTGCCGAAAAGCAGTGGCCATTGGTTGAACACTGGAGCCAGTTCTGACGGGTAGCTTACTAACCATATTATGATCTAATGAGAATGAGTAGTGAATTCTTGTGACCTATGGTGAAAAGAATTATATAGCTGGCAACATGTTGGGATTAAGGCACTGTTAAGTGAGCTGCAATAAGAAGTGAGAATATATTGCTAATTATGTTTATTATTAATTCAACCTTGATGCCCTATGGGGATCTATTTTCAGGTCTCTGTGATGTTATAAACGGAATATAGGCATCTATGCCATTGTTAGATTTGTTTGTCAGTGTGTGAGACAAAATGCCTGGGGGTTTTGGCAAGAATCTTCCAACCACCATGTCAACATTATTGGTAACTGCCGTTGTCGGTCGATTTGGTGAAGTTTTGTCAATGGCGGGATGTGATGGTTGGTGGGTGAACAGCTCTACACCTTGTCTCATTGGCTAATTTGCCTTCATAAATTATTTAATCCAAAAAATAGCTTGGTGGTTGGTTTTGTGACTGGACTTTTTGCGATTCTTGGTTTAGTTAGGCACCAGTGGTTACTGCATATGACCAATCTAAGCACATGATAATAGATACACCTTTAGGTGTAGGCTTTGTTTTTCATATTGATTCCCTTGTGAAGTTTTATGTGGATAGATGAATTTTCTTTTCTAGGGTAATTTATCAAAAAATAAAATAAAATCTTTTCTAGGATATTGGATTTGTGTCTACTTTTTTAAACGATATTTAAAAATAAATAAATTCATGGATGTGTGTTGAGTTATACAGGTTTGATTGGGTTGATGTTATGAACTCCATCAGCTTTCTTCTATATCTTTTATGTGAGGATTAATTAATATTTTTTCCTTTGGCTTCTCTTTTCTGTTTTGATGTTGATGCTCAGGCTCGGCATAACAAAGCAATATCTAGGGACACGTGGTCTCAACTATTGGAGTTTGCAAGGGTAAGATATAAAATGGATTATTACATACTGCATCATTATTTCAAGATTAAATGCCTTCGTTTCATTTACACCTGCATATGCAATCAGTACCCTTTTCAACTGCATTTTTATCTCCCCAAACTCGTGAAGGATGATATGCATTGTGCTTGTTGGGAAAAATTTAATATAATTGTGAATAAATTTCAGTAAGCACAGCGGAAGTACAACCACACAAAAATACAAAAAATTACGTGAAAACCCTTTCTTCTTGAAGGGGAAAACCACGAGACAAACTCCAAATAATTTCACTATATTAAATAGAGATTACAATACTTAGAGATACAACTTGAATAAAGAAAAATTCTCTTTTTCTTTTCACTACTCTCTTCCTCACTATGTATCTCACAATTTTCTCTTCCTCTCTCTATTTTTCTCAAACTCATGCAGTACTTCAAGACTGCACTTAGTTTCTTTGGGACTTCACTCTTCACCCCTTCAAATGGCCGATGGCCTCTCCTTTTATTTCTTCATCTTTTCCGTCTTTTCTCCCTTTCACACTCTTCACATTGAGTCACAATAAATGCAAGCCAACTTATCTTGACTTTGCTTCAACCAATTTCTTTTCTTCAGCTCTCCCTTAGCCGAATGAACCTTGCCTTTTCTTCTTTCTTTTCTTTCTTCCTTCAGCGTGTTAGAAAAGCCTTGCATCAGCTTTGCATTAAACCGAAAGCTGATTTTGTGGGGCTTGAGAAGACAAGCTCATAAATGAACTTTGACAAGAGTGGCAAGCAAGTGGGCTGGACACACTAGGTGCCACGCACCCAACAGTGCTGCCTCCCCTTCCTCCACCTATTTAATATTTTTTTTTTAAATTTTATTTTAAAAGTAGCCATCTCAGTATGTAGAGTGGGAGAAATATATGTTTCCAGGACTGGTGAGAGAGACAATCTTAGCTTGACATCATTCTTTTTCCTTGTTTCCTATTTTTTGTTGTTGTTGTTGTTGCGTGTTTTTTTTTGTTTTTTGTTTGTTTTTTTGTTTGTTGTCTCTCCACATTGCACAATCTTATTCATACCTTCATTTCTATTTCGGTATTCTTACCTCCCACACAACAAAGATGCTGGACTAATGGCAATTCTGATTATTCCGTCTCTTTCTTTGTGTAATTGAAAACAAGGTCATGATTTTTGGTTTCCTAACCAATTTTTATCTTGTTGAAGTTTATTAAACAATCACTAGCATTTCAATTTTTAATCTTCTGAATAAATTACAAGGTATTGTGATATCCATTGCCTTTAGAGAGTGATTGATTTATCTCTAATGAATAAAACTTTTTTTACTTACTGAAAAAAATATTCATACCCGTTGAAGACTTGAATCTTCTTTAATAAGAAAGGAAACAAAAAGAAACATTGATATCGTCCTTTCATGAACATTATTTAAATTGAGGTGTCTTGCTGGTTTTGATGCTGGTCATGGCACTACTAATTTTTCATGCTTTGTACATCCAGACGGTGGACCCTGCATTAACAAATTATGATGCTGAAGGTGCATGGCCCTATCTTATTGATGAATTTGTTGAATACATGAATGAAAATGGCATCATCCAAAATGTCCAGTTGACTGATTTGAGCCAAAAACGATGACGAGGTGCTGAAGTAGTGATTTGTCATCTTTCTTTAGTGTGGTTAAATTGCGATGTTGTGTGATAGTATTGGTCTATCACTAAAAGAGGTAAAATTCCCCAAAAAGGAATGAGAGGACACGAGTTCCAATTCAACCTTGTTTTCCACTGACGATTCATTTGCAACCTTTGTAGTTAATGGGACTGCTGATGTGGTATATGCATTTTCCGGTAAAATAAGTTATGAGAATTGAGAACCTACTAGTACTACTAAGCACTAGTGTTGGAATTTTCTTTTGTTTGGATAAAATATTTCCTCTATACGATATTATGGACTATGGTATTTGAAATGTCTCTTCATGAATGAATCCAATATCATGGACCGGGCAATCACGGTTTATTTTTGTACATGATAACTTGAAACTCTAGCTAATGGACTGGCAAACACGGTTTAGAGTTGACATTATAAACCTTGCTATCAAGCCCTGGATTCAAAATGAGAGAAGGCTGGAACATATGGGTTAAGTCACCTAGCATGTATCAATTCCATGGAGTGGTTCATTCATGCAGTTGTGGGCTTCACATGCTGTGAGATGAGTGGGACTGACTCGTGCTGGAGTGACCAGGGAAGCTAGACAACATTCTTTCTTTATTATGTTTCTTAACATAGAAATTAAGATGAAATGTGACAACCTTTAAGAGGTACCAAGTAAAAACTACTACAGCCCAACATATTTTCCTTAAGCTTGACATTTCATTCTAGGGCTTAGCAGGATGATTGAGTTTTTATCCTAGCTAACTGACCATTTCATTCTTGGGCTTAGTAGGATTATTGAGTTTTAATCTGAGCTAATTCCACCCCTATCGAGATTCACTAATCACATGTTGAAGTATGATACATAAAAAAAATAAAAAATAAATAAAGAACAAAAAACAAAGTGCCATAGGCCCACCCAACCCTTTGTGTGAAGTGGGCCTTGAAACATTTGGTAATTTTTGGGCTTAAAAATAAGTTATAAGTTTCATTTTGTTTTTGGGCAAGCAAGTATTGTTCTCAAAGTTTGGTCCATTTTTCAATTCGGCTTCTACAAATTCGAAAGTAGTAATCAAATCTTCAGAGTGTGTAAAATGATTTAGAGTTTGGTCTATTTTTCTTCCTTTTATTATTTTTCATTTTATTTTTTATGTCGCTGTATTTTTCCAATATTTTCTAATCAAGAAAACTAGAATAGAAATTGTTTAGCAAATTCAAGTCTAGAAAGTGATTTTTTTTTTCCTTTTTCATGTCAATTGCATGTGGTAATAGCTTGCATGTAATTTTTATGCAACATTAGTTTTTTTTTTTTTATTAGGGAAAACACAAAACATATTCCTTAAAGTTTGTCTTAGTTACCTATTATGTGTCTAGAGTTTTGAAAGTAGTGATTGAATCCTTTATTTATTTACAAAGATCTAATTTAATCTTTACTCCACTTTGGACTAAAATCATCACATTGTCATCCCACTTGCCACTATAATTCCATGTAGCTTAGTAATTCTGCATAGTTATTTTTTCTATTGGTGTGCATTTAGTAGGAATCAAACTTATGACTTTGCCAATTATGAGTTGAGTGCTTTAACCATTCAGCCATGGATGCTTAGTGGAGACCTCCTTTACATTATATCCATTCTCACGTGTGCCAATTAGATTACTATTTTATAAACTTCAAGAATTTGTTCTATCGGGATCAAATTGAAGAATGGGGTAAAGTAAACTAAAGACAAATGTTGTGTTTTCCAATTTTTCTTTTTAAAAACCTTATGGGTTCATTGATAAAGAGGTTTCAAACAGTTTTATATAAAATTTAAAACTTCACCCCTTACAACTACACCTACAGTAAATTTTTTAAATATTTTTGGATCAAGGTCAAAGTCAAACAACTCTATTTTTTGAAAACTAAAAAATAAATTATTGAATTGTACAGTCTATACCAAATGGGTGCGAAGTTACGGGAAATCTATATATATATATATATATATTATAATAAGTGAAGCTGAGAGAAGCTCAAATTTGAATTCCAAATTAGAGTTTTAATTTTGTGCCATGTGTCCTAAATATATATTCCTAAAGAGTTTTATTTCTTAATTTTAAAATCAAATGTGAGACTACATCATAAATATCCATCCAAATGAGTTATTAAGTACAAAAATCAAAGAGTCTAGAATAATGAATTGTAAAAAAAAAAAAAATGCTTCACAATAATAAATAAATAAATAAAACATGGATAATTTAAATTTTATACCTAATCATATTTTTACAATTTTTTTAAAGAGTTAACAAAATATAAAAATGACTATTATTAGTATTTAAATTATATATATAAAAATTATATTATGCATCATCTTGTATATCTTTAAGTATATCCATGCATATGCATGGGATTACAAGCCAATAATTATTTTAATTCGCATAATTTACATGCCTCAATTTGATAAAACTTCACCCCTTAATGAAATTTGTGTTATAGCATTTGAAAAATAAAAAAAAAATTCAATTCAAACAAACAAAAGAAGAAGGGTAAAAAATAAAAAATAAAAAATAAAAAATAAAGCTAGCAGCTTAATTAACACAATAGAAGCCCTACTAGTATCGATTAATTAAGAAGAGTGCATAGACACATGAACCCATTACCCAATACACCTCTATTAAAACACAACATGGCCTTCTAAATATATCAATGCACGTGACATTCAGGGTTCAGAAGCAACTAGCAAGAACCTATAATACTAAGTTGGACCATTACAGTTATACTAGGAGTGTCAAATGGGTGGGTTTGGGGTAGGCATAATTAGGTTAGGTATATAAAACCCATTTACTCATTAAAACCCGTTTAACTAATTGCTTCTAGCCCAAATCCAACCCAACCCAACCCAACCAACCCAATTATTATGGGTAAACCCCAACTTACCCAATTACCCAATTATCAAAATTACCAAAATGCCATTAAAGTGAAAACTCAACACTTTCTTGGATTCCCTTTTCCACTCTCTCTAGTCTCCATTCTTGGAATTAAAAAATTCCACATAAGCACATCCACATCAGCAATTATATTGAAAATCCAAATAAAAATTATTTTCTTTTCTTTTCTATTTTCTCTCACTTTCTTGGCAACCAAATAGTGCAACAAATACAAACTTTCTTGGAATTTCGAAAGTAACTGTCCTTGAAACAAATAGAAATTCTTCAAGGACAATGAAGGAAAATGAAAAGAGAGAGAGAGAGAGAGAGAGAGAGAGAGAGAGAGAGAGAGAGCTATCTTGCTGATGGACAAGATCGTCGAAAAGATCCCCGATCACACAAGAGCTTCTTCAAGCCCTTGCAGTTCTTTGCTAAAGCTTCCATCCCTGCGTCGGTTAATTCGCGATAAGCGCGGAGCTTGAGACGCGTGAGGTTCTAGCACTTGAATGAGATTAGCACAAGCTAAGCACTCATCAGGCAGCTTAGAGATATAGTCAGGATTGCCACCATCGATAATCTTGTAGCAGTCGTTATCTTTGAGGAGTTGCATCGGGTAGATCAGGGCTGTTGATTTTGTCTTAGGTCAATGGCTGTGATTGATTTCACAGTAGCTGGAAATGGCAGCTGTTGAAGTTGACTGGCCCAGTCGACGACAAGTTCAATCCCTTTGGCTTTGCCAAAGCTAAGGTTTACAAGCTCTTCGGCAGAGAAAAGCCTGTCCACAAAGTCCTCGGCGGTGGAAAACGCAATCTCTCTCTCTCTGTTTGATCTGTTTGTTTGATGAGAAAATGTAGGAAATTATTGTGTTTTTGTTTTTTTGGTTAACCTTTTTTTCATGTTTGAAATTTAGCACAAGAAATCAGTATTAGTGTATATGAAATTTTCAATTGCTTGGTTCTATTTTTTTTTATTTGTTTCAAGCAAGAGAGAGAGAGAGAGAGAGAGAGAGAGAGAGAGAGAGAGAGAAGTGTTTGGAGGCCAAGAAAATGAAGAAAAATGAAAACATTGAAACGTCTGACTGTTTTTTTTAATGGGAAGGGTTGTGTTAAATTTGGGTATATTGTTTTTGGGTTAAATGGTTCTCAATGGGTTTTTAGTTAAAACCCAATAATCAATGGGTCTAATTGGGTAGATGCCCATTTAACTTAACTAATAATTGGGTGGGTTTGGGTTCAATTAGAGTGGGTGGGTTTGGGTTGGCAAATGAGTTTGGGCTTACTTTGCCACTCCTAAGTTACACTGATGCTTCACTCCATTACAAAGGCAAATGAAATCACCATGCCTATTGGTTGAACAGGTTCCATGGGTGCTTTCACATGATTCACATACACCATCAGGTGTCCTTGTTAACTCGAAATTGTTGCCACAGTCAATAGTAGTGCAATTGATTGTGGCGTTGATTGCTTGTATAGAAGTGGAAGTGATAAGGGTGAAGAGGAGGGAGATAAAGATGAGAAAACGAAGAGGCCGATCCATGGAGTCAAGATTCTGGAAGTGGGTTTTGAGTTTTGCACTTATCGATGAAAAGAAGAAGAAGGTATGTTAGTGATAAAAGCTTACTGTTCTAACAAATCGAGAATAGCTTATGTTCTGGTATTTGCTTTTGCAAGAGAAAGACCTATCCATACAAACTTTCATTGCGAGCTTTTAGAAATACTGAATCAATAGTATTGTATTTCTCAGTAAAAGAATATACATGAGTGCCTATATATAGGAGGCATATGAGTGCAGTACAAGTAAGAGTGTAGTACAAGAATGTGTGTTATACAAGTAATCTAGTTGGGTCTAAAGCCCACAACACTATACATGTTAACAAACCTCCTCAAACTCAAGGTGGATGTGAGACCAACTTGAGGTTGTCAATCAAAGTACAGAGGCATCCCTTAGGATGTGACTTGGTGAAGATATCTGCAAGTTGATTTTTAGAGGAGACTGAGATCAGCTTGAGAGCACCATGGATAAGATGATAATGGATTAAATGACAATCGATCTCGATGTGTTTAGTTCGTTCATAGAAGACATCATTGTGAGCAATATGAATGACACTCTGGTTGTCACAATAAAGAGGAGTAGCAGAGGATGCAGACACATCTAAGTGTTTGAGAAGCTATCGTAGCCAAAGGAGCTCAGTTGTGGTATTAGCAAGTTCATCTATAAAATGAGTGATTTCAAGACCTAAGAAGTAGTTGAGGTGTCTAAGATCTTTCATCTCAAACTGCTGACTGAGAAAATCCTTGAGTTCTTGAATGCCACTGAGGTCATCACCGGTTATGATCATATCATCCACATACAGGAGAAGTAAAATAGTGCTTTTGTCAGTGGGATGAAGAAATAAGGTAGAATTATAATGACTAGCCATGTAACCCAAGCAAGAGATGATAGAGTTAAATTTGACAAATTAAGTTCGTGGAGCTTCTTTAAGGCCATAAAGTGCACATCGAAGGTGACAAACCTTGTTTGATTCAACAGAGAGACTAGGAGGAGGTTGCATATAAACCTCTTCACTTAAATCCCCATTAAGGAATGCATTTTTGACATCCATTTGGAAAGGTCCCATTTACTGGCAGCAGCAACAGCTAAGAGGGCACGAACAAATGGGATACGAGCAATCGGAGCAAAGGTCTCTTCATAATCAATCTCATACTCTTGTGTAAAATCTTTTGTAACAAGACGAGCTTTGTAGCACTCAATGGACCTATCAGAGTGAGTCTTAATCTTGTAAATCCACTTACAACCAACCACAGATTTCCCAGGGGGGAGTGTCACTAAATCCCAAGTATGGTTTTTAGATAATGAATCAAGTTCCTCTTTCGTTGCAGTCTGCCATAAAGGGCCAGTGGAAGCCTCGCGATAGGTGTGAGGCTTGTGCAGTGTAACAAGGGCAGTGTAACAATGATAGTCAAGTAAATGTGCAGGAATGAATCTTACCTGAGTTGAGTGACTAGGTGGAATGTCTTGTGCAAGATCTTCAGGCGGAGCAGAAACAGGGGACCCAAGCTTACGGTTGGGGTTGGGTAGTTGGTCTTTGACCTGTTCATCTTCCACATGTTCATTAAAGGGTGAACTAGGAAAGGGAAAAATGATATCTGGCGGTGGGACAGAGAAGTCTACAGGTTGATCATGAGCAGCTACAGAAGGAATATGTGCCTCATCTAGAAAAAGATCTAAGACAGAGGAGGAAGATAGGGAGGCACGAAAGTGAGAGAGCTCGACAAAGAGGCGATGTTCCCAAAAGACAATATTGTGGGAGATACGAAGACGATGAGAAATAGGATCATAGCATTGATACCCCTTTTGAGTTTCGCCATAGCCAAGAAAAAAACAAAGCCTTGACCGAGGCTCAAGTTCATTATGCTCATGTGGCTAAATAAGAACGAAACAGGCAGAATCGAAGGAGCGAAGGTGATGATAATTTGGAGATGACCCAAAAAGGCGCTCATATGGAGTTTTATTTTGGATGACAGGATTGGGAATGCGATTAATAGCATGAAGGAATAGAAGAAACAGTAGCGGCTGCAGCAACAAAAATAGGAGCACCAAGTGGAAGACGAAGGTTGCCCATGGGAAACATACACCCAACTCTGGGACTGGTCCCAAGTTCTTGTCCCGCCTCAAATCCTGCACAATACAACCAGAATAATCAAAGATAATGTAATAACCCAACTTAGCTAATTGTCCCACAGAAAATAAATTGTAAGAAAGGTTAGGAACATTAAAGACCCCAGGAATTGAGAGGTTGGAGGTCGAAACGGAACCTATATTATGACCAGACATTGTGGAACCATTTGCTGTGCAAATATTAAAAGGGTGTGGTGCAGGTTCAAGTTCAGAAAATAAGGACGAGTGAGCTGTCATGTGATTGCAATAAGCAGAATTCATAAGCCAAGAGGAAGGAGACGTACCAGATGAAGCTGAAAGAGAAGAGGAATAAGATGCATTACCAACCATACGAATGACATTAGCGAAGATATTTTTAAGGTCATCTGTGGACATGGTGAAAGTGCGTCCAGAAGACTAAGACTGTGTAGAGACGGGAGCCATTGGTTGGACACTCTTAGTGTTAGTAACAGTAGCAGCAGAAATTGAAATAGCTGATTTTTTGCGATGATTGAAAGTCTCAATATTGTGGCCAAAATGTTTGCAAAAATTGCAAAAATATTTGCCGGATTGTCAGCGACGATTATTGCACCAAGAAGAAGATCTGTCCTTATTCTTCATTTAGAAGCAAAATATGCAAAAATGGACTGCAAAAATGAGATCCACTCATCGGCGCCACTTATCACCGATTGAATCTCCATCGCCGTCAGCACCACCCATTAATCTGTGTGTGTGTGTGTGTGTGTTTTCTTTTTCTTGTTATCCTCCATCATCGTCGGCCCCATTACTTCTTGGCCACCTCCACCTTCGTTGATTCGTTCTTTTAATCTCAGTTCTGGATTTTTTTTCCTTTATTGTTGCGTGGCTTTTTTTCCCAAAACCTAGACGCCAAGAAGAGCTCAAAGGACGAGGACGAGGGCGAGACCAACCAAAAAGGAAAAAAGAAAAAAAAAAACCCTAACCAAACTTCAAACGTCGTGAGGTGCATGCCGCTATGTGTGAGGCAGAGAAGGGTGCGTGCCGTGTGCATGCAGAAAATAGAGTGAGGTAGAGAGAGCTTGATTTGAGTTAAGAGTCTTTTTGAGACTTGAGAGCTTGAGGTGAGTGAGAGAGTGAGGCGGAGTGAGGCAAAGAGTTTGAGAAGAGGCGTGATCGTGAGAAGAGGCGTGATCATGAGATGAGAGAGTGAGGACTTTTGGATTAGTTTTTAGGACTTCAGGTTAATTTTGAGGACTAAAACGATGTAGTTTTCTCGGAAAAGTCAAAAAACCCCCAACCGGTCATTAACCGGTTCGATCACACCGGTTTTCGATTCTTAGGTTGAACCAACCGATTTTCACTATTTATCGATTTTTAAGCTATTTCCGGTTTTTTACCATAACTGAATCGGATTGAAGGCCAGTTCTCAGTTGAACTGGTCGGACCGGCTAGTTCGGTTCGGTTTTTAAAACTATTGCAGTGGTATAAGAATAGTGGGTAGTGGTATAAGAGTAGCTAGAATAAAGTTTGTCAATGTTAGGGTGACTAGAATTCAAAAAATTCACAAAATCTATCATGGTGCTGCCTGTTTTGTATATTTTACTATATCTCTCATTTTGAGAGAATATGCCAAATAAAGCTTCTCTATATAATCTTTCATCAATCTCCATATTAGTCTAGGGAGAATATATCAAGGACATGTGATTAACTTTGTCAATTAAATTTAAGAAATTAATTTTGTCTTTGTTCAAGAAATTATCACAATTAATATTTTCTTTAATAATTAGTAAAGGGGAGACTGTCAAAACTTCTTGTATTAAAACATCTTTTGTATGAATATTTGAAATTATTGTAAAAAGTACGAGTATGTTATTTATCACAATCTTGCTTAGTATATCTATCAAATTGTCAGTCCATTCATTTTGACTAAAAGAAATTGTAAGCATAGTTCCATCTTCTATATCTTTTCCACTAAATTATTTTTCACAAGGTGTTTGGACTATATGTCGGTTCCTATGCAAAAAAGCAGTGGGAGAATAAGAATAAATCTCTGTCTCTATATCCTGTTTAAACTTCTTTATAACATTATTTGTCAATTGGTTAACAAGTGATTTTTCTATCTTTAGAGATGACAAATGTCTTTCTGTTCTACATATTCTTTCTTTATTAATATCTTTTAGGATAGTGACTTTATTAAGGGAACGAATTTCTTTCGAGATTAGGGGTGAGGTGAATTTAAAAACTAGCACATTAATTTTAATTCCTTCATCTATCATCAAAAGGGGGTAAAGCAAAGCCATAAAGGGATTTTTTAAAATAACTTTAGAAGAAAGGTCTTTAAAAATAGTTTCAAAACATGTTCCGACATTAGGTATTTTATAATTAATTATTAACTTTTCTCCATTAGCCTGAGTTAATCTTTCAAATGATTTATCATAATATTTTAAAGGTATTAATCCTTCTTGTATGCAATTCATGTCAGCTCCAGAATCTATCAAAGCAACTTCTGTCAAAGAGAATTCTTTATTGATTACTAGAGTGACTTCTGTATGCCATTTTTGGAAAATACCTTTGTCAATTAAACTTAGAATGTTATGTTTATTATGATCAATTTCTTGATCATGTGAAATTTCTTTTTTTAAAGGGGGATCTGTCATTATTATGTTTTTTGTAGGAAAACTTGTCAAGTTTACTATTTCAGCAATATTTTGTTCATTTATGTCTGTGGAATTATCCTCTTTAATTTCTTTAATTTCTTGTTTTACCATTTTACCTCTGTCATTAAATCTTGTAGAGTTACTGGTTTTATAGTACTCCATCTTGTTTCTTTTTTGTCTTTCTTTTCTATTCTTTTTCTTTATTAGCTTTTTTTAGAGTACTATTGTTTTGATTCTGACAATGATATAGATGATTATAACTATAATAATAACACAAATAATTGGAGTATATTAACAAGCGATAAAATTAACCGACAGATTGACAAACATAATAATAGTTTGTTAGACATGATTAATAAAAAATTAGAATCTTTAGAAGTTGTTGAAAGATCCATTATATATACTAGAGCAGAAAGAAAAAGTGATAGTTTTTTGGACCTCTATGAACAAATGAAAGCTTAAAACTTTGAACCCCATCATGGAACGCTTTCAGAAAAAATCATGATAGATATAGAAAGTAGTAGTATAATAAAGACAGTAGATGAAAGACTAAAATCAACCAACAGAAAAGTTGATGAGAAAGATGACATAGAAAGACAAAAGAGTAATAATAAGAAAGATGATCTAATAATGGAAAGAACAACACGTGTAGAAGATAAAGTAAAAGGAAATAGTGCTATAGAAAAAAATACAAGAGAAAGATGACATAGAAAGACAAAAGAGCATAATAAGAAGAGGAATAGTAAAGGAAATGATAGAAAGAATGGAAAGATAAAACAATAGTACTCTAAAGAAAGCTAATAAAGAAACTAGTTTAATACAAACAATATGAAAAAAAAGATGACATGATAGATATAGAAGGAGAAAAAGGTATAATAATGAAAGAAATTGAAGAAAAAAGACAAAAAGACAGTCCAATAGACTTAGTCAATAAAGAATGGGGACATAATAGTCCAAGAGAAAATGACAGACAAAAGAAAGAAATTGATAAAGACTAAAATCAATTGAAAGATCTATGATAGAGACACAAGATTATAGTTTAGCAAAATTAATTAAAAAGATAGAAATTTTAAATTTACCATTGGGAAAAAGCAATATAAAAAGAGACATAGTTGTTCTAGATATTATTGAGTCATCAAATAATGAGAAAATTGACAGACATACTAGAAATATTATTTGTCATAAATACAAAAAATATGGACATACTAAAAAACAATGACTTAGACATAATAAAATTGTTAAACAAATTAGTAAATTAGATTTTGAAAAAGATATAATAAATAAATTAATAGAAATATTTAATGTTAATCAAAGAGAGATAGATCAAGTTAACAGAAAGAAAGAACTAAAATCAACCAAACCACTTAAAGTCAATAATAGAAAGAGAAAACAAAAAGACATAATAATGAAATTGATAGACAACCTACCTAATCATTTAGAAGACAAAAAAGACTATTTAGTAAAATTGAAAGATTCTATATAATGAGAGAAGGCTGGAACATATTGGTTAAGTCACCTAGCATATATCAATTCCATGGAGTGGTTCATTCATGCAGTTGTGGGCTTCACATGCTGCGAGGTGAGTGGGACTCGTGTTGGAGTGACCAGGGAAGCTAAACAACATTATTTCTTTATTATATTTCTTAACATAGAAATTACGATGAAATGTGACAACCTTTAAGAGGTACCAAGTAAAAACTACTACAGACCAACATATTTTTCCTTAAGCTTGACGTTTCATTCTAGGGCTTAGCAGGATGATTGAGTTTTTATCTGACTATTTCATTCTCAAGCTTTGCAAGATTATTGCGTTTTAATCTGGCCTAATTCCACCCCCCTATCGAGATTCACTAATCCCATGTTGGAGTATGATACATTTAAAAAAAAAAAAAGGAAAAAGAACCAAAAAGAAAAAGTGCCATAGGCCCACCCAACCCTTCGTGTGAAATGGGCCTTGAGACATTTGGTAGTTTTTGGGCTTAAAAATGGGTCACAACTTTCATTTTTTTTTTTTGTAAACAAGTATTATCCTCAAAGTTTGGTCCATTTTTCAATTCGGTTTCTAGAAATTCGAAAGTAGCAATCAAATCTTCAAAGAGTGTAAAATGATTTAGAGTTTGGTCCTTTTTCTTTATTTTTATTTTTTTTATGTCGCTATATTTTTCCAATATTTTCAAATCAGGAAAACTAGAATAGAAAATTGTTTAGCAAATTCAAGTCTAGAAGGTGATTTTCCCCCCCTTTTTCATGACAATTGCATGTGGTTGTAGCTTGCATGTAATTTTTATGCAACATCAACTTTTTTTTTTTTTTTTTTTTTATTAGGGCAAACGCAAAACATATTCCTTATTAAAGTTTGTCTCAGTTACCTATTTTGTGTCTAGAGTTTTGAAAGTAGTGATTGAAACCTTTATTTATTTACAAAGATCCAATTTGATCTTTACTCCACTTTAGACTAAAATCATCACGTTCTCATCCCACTTGCCACTATAATTTCATGTAGCTTAGTAATTCTGTATAGTTATTTTTCCTATTGGTGTGCATCCAGTACGAATTGAACTTATGACTTCGCCAATTATGAGTTGAGTGCTTTAACCATTTAGCCATGGATGCTTAGTGGAGACCTCCTCTACATTATATCCATTCTCATGTGTGCAAATTAGATTACTATTTTATACCTTTAAGAATTTGTTCTATCGGGATCAAATAATTGAAGAATGGGGTAAAGTAGACTAAAGACAAATGTTGTGTTTTCCTTTTTTTTTTTTTGAAAAACCTTATGGGTTCATTGATAAAAAGGTTTCAAACAATTATATATAAAATTTTAAACTTCGCCCCTTATAGCTACACCTACAGTAATTTTTGTTTTTTGGATAAAAGTCAAAGTCAAACAACTATATTTTTAGAAAACTAAAAAACTAAACTATTAAACTCTACCAAATGGGTGCGAAGTTACAGGAAAAAATATTTAATTCGTATAATTTACATGCCTTAATTTGATGAAACTTCACCCCTTAATGAAATTTGTGTTTTAGCATTTAAGAAAAAAAAAAAAAAAAAGAAGCTAGCAGCTTAACACAATAGAAGCCCTACCAGTCTCGTTTAATTAATCACCCATTGTGTACATACTTTAAGGAGAGTGCATAGACACATGAGCTTATTGCCCAATACACCTCTATTAAAACACAACAGCACCTTTTAAATATATCCATGCATGTGACATGCAGGGTACAGAAGCAACTAGCAAGTACCCTATAATACTAAGTTGGACCATTACAGTTATACCGATGCTTCGCTCCTTTACAAAGGCAAAAGAAATCACCATGGCTGTTAGTTGCACAGACTCCATGGGTGCTTTCACATGATTCACATGGTGTCCTTGTCAACTCGAAATTCTTGCCGCAACCAATAGTAGTGCAATTGGTTGTGGCGTTGCTTGCTTGTACAGAAGTGGAAATGGTAAGGGTGAAGATGAGGGAGATAAAGATGAGAAAACGAAGAAGCCGATCCATGGAGTCAAGATTCTGGAAGTGGGTTTTGAGTTCTGCACCTATCGATGGCAAAAAAAAAAAAAAGGTATGTTAGTGATAAAAATCTTACAGTTCTAACAAATCAAGAATAGCTTATGTTCTGGTATTTGCTCTTGCAAGAGAAAGACCTATCCATACAAAGTTTCATTGAGAGCAAATATTGCTCTTGCGAGTTGCGACCCTTATATTGAAAGCAAATATTATCAACTTCAATTTCAGAGAGAGAGAGAGAGAGAGAGAGATGCAGAGAGATACGACCCATATATATAAAATATATAATTCGTGTTCATTTCCAAGGAATCCCAATGAAATATTCTAAGCATCCAAACAAATCCAAGAGAAAGATAGAGATGAGTAACCTGGAAGCATCTTCTCTAACGAAAGTGCACACACTCGCATAATGTCTCTCTAGAACGTCACTTCTATTTATACTGTAGAAAGTAACTGTTTTTTAGACAAACATCATGCAAACAATATGCACTATAGGTGAGTGTGCTTATCCTTTGATACACCTCTCTCTCTCTCTCTCTCTCTTTAAAATTTTTTTAATTGCTTTTGAAATCAAATAAAATTTTGAACTCTTACAATTCTTTTTTTTTTAAATTTAATTTTTTTATAATTCAATAGTTATAATAGGATAAAAGTATTTTAATTAATACTAGATGTTTTCATTAAAAATTCCAAGAAGTATACCAAGGAATTAAGTTATAAGACTCATGGTTAACTTTTTTTAGCTACTTATAAGGTAGCTTTTCCTTCTCTATATGTTAACTTTAACACTTGGCATAGCCTTAATTAGTATTATTTTCTTTTTATTTGTTGCCAAATTAGGAGAGGGGTGGTTGTGTGTGCGATTTGAGAAAAGAGAAAGTTGATTCCGTAATCCTTATATAATATATATAAACATGCAAATGTTAGGTTTTGCCACTGTGGGATATTTTGGTATATATGACAAAGTAATTAAATAGTTTTCTTAAGCTTCAGCAATATTGGAGTTGGAATCTTAGAGAAGAAGTTATGAAATAAAATGAAGGTTTATCTTCTCCCCCCCCCCCCCCCCCCCTTTTTTTTAATTAAGAGGGATGCTATAGACATAATACTTTTAAAAATTTTTTTATAACAGTAGAGTTGATAAATTTTTACTAGATTTCTTTTAAGTCCACAATGAACATCAGTTTTTTCTTTTCACCTATCAATATCGATTTGTTCCATAGTTATGATTTATGATTTTTTTTGTGCCTCTAGATTTGTTGCTTTATAAAATTTGTAAAACATCATATACTATGCAATAAAATTGAAGTCATAGAAATCATGGTTACGTAAAGTGACTATGTTAAAAGTAGGGTTCTTGAAGCTATGGTTACACCAAGTAACTACCTTCTCTCTATTTGTGAGAGACCATGCTCCTAGCCCAAACCTTTTAGAGTAGGTTTTGGCATAACTCACGGGAATGAGTGGAGTTGTATTGGTGCCTCCCAAGAGTGAAGGTTCTACTGACATTTTCTACCCTCCTAGATTAAGGATTTTACAAAGAAGTTGTTGCTTAATTAATCTGAAAAATAAGAAAAAAAAAATTGAAAAGTGTATTTTCTTATTGATGAATTAAATTTGTACATCCCTTGATAATAACAACAAAACTACAAATCTTTGGCCCTAGATACAATAAAAAGCAAAAATACATAGCTTTGCTTCATCTGAATTTGGAGCTTACAAGATTGAGAAAGTGTTAGAGACTCAACTTGCCTGGTAAAACCAGTTTTTTAGATTTGAGTGACCAATGATCATATCACATCATACAATTAGTTTATTTCATCCAAGAACAAGTGATTGCAAAGATTAAAACAACATTCATGAGCATGGTGAAACCCTATTTTAGGCGTGCAAAGGTAGATTGGAAGAATTGAAAGACATAGTGAATATGTGTGTGATCTGATAAACCCTAATCTATGAGCATATGAACATGATTTTCTAATTAAAAAACCCTAAAATATGCAAAGGCTAAAAACAACTTAGATTTAGGGGTGGCAATTTAAATCTACACCCGTCGGTAACTGCCTCACCCACCCATAATGGATAGGCTTTACTTGCCTTGCATAACAAATGGGGCGAGGATGGGGGTTAATATTTTCCCCCACTCTTGCCCCGTTTATATTTAAACAATCAAAAAATATTTTATAGGTTTTTATAAGACATATATATGTGTTTTTAGCCTTCTAATTTTAAATTTATGATGTTTTTTATATTGTATTATTGAATTTATACTTTATGTTTTAATAATTACATTATTTATATTTTTTAATTATTGTATTGCTATTTTTGAATTATTTTTGTATTTCTTATTACTTGAATTGTTGTATTGTTATACTTTGATCAGGTTTTGTAATGTTAGATCTTGTTGTTGTTGTTTTTTATTTATTTATTTTTTAAATGTTCATGAGTTTTAATTTAATGCGTTCAAAATAAAATTTTAATAAATTATATATATAAAAAATTTGAGTGTGGCAGGAAAGGTACTAGTGAGCACCCACAGGTACCTACTAGAATGAGGCTAGGGGGTGGGGGGGGGGGGGGGGGAGAAACCTGCCTTGAAGTGGAGTGGAGGTGGGGAATGGGAAACCCGCCCCAAACCTGCCTGTTGCCATTCCTACCTAGATTTAACATGCTAGTAACCAAGAACATATGAAGAACAACAAAAGTAAAGCATGCTTGAATCTAAAAGTTAGAGCATAATTAAAAATAGGAGGTTAGAAACATAACCTGCATGCATTGGCACTCCTTAGCAGTCCAAGCAAAAATAATTCATGAAAAGACGTGGCAAAACGAGCGGGTCGGGTCAGGTTTGGGTCGGGTCAATTGGGTTTGCAGGTCAAACAGGTCACAGGTCAAAACGGGTCATTTTTTAAACGGGTTAATCGGGTTGCGGGTCAATCGGGTCGCGGGTCGAGTCGGTTTGCGAGTCGGGTCTAGTTGACCCGTATTTGTCAAACAAGTTTTTTTTTTTTTTTTTTTTTTTTTGAAATAGATGCAATCTGTCAATTGTTTATGAGTTCCTTAACTGTGATTATATTCTCACTAGTGATACTATTACCATTTATCAATTACCACTAAACACTTGATACCAAAATTTGGTGCAACTCTTGTTCCAACTTTCTAAAAGCTAATCTTGGTATAATCTTCAATCTATTTAAAGTAGGAAGAAAAAATGAAAGTGACAAGTAAAGAATGACAAACTATAATGGAGTACATAACATATTAAGTAAAAAAGAATAAGTAAATATTTTATAAGAATTACATCTCAATCTCAATCTCAATTTACTCAATGTTGGTATGCATGGCAAAAATGGCGGGTCGGGTTCGAGTTCGGGTCGGGTCAATCGGGTCACGGGTCAAAACATGTCATTTTTAAACGGGTCAATCGGGTTGCGGGTCAAACGGGTTGGGTCAGAAAATTCTGACCCGTTTTGCCATGTCCATTCATGAATAGGAAGTTGGTAGCTTATGACCAGAAGGACCTAGCTATCCTTTCTAGTGAATTGAGATTAGGAGGTCCAAGACACCAAATGAACCTTCCTATGAGAGAGAGAGAGAGAGAGAGAGAGAGAGAGAGAGAGAGAGAGAGAGAGAGAGAGAGAGAGAGAGAGAGAGAGAGAGAGAGCAGTTTTCATTTTTCTCTGAAATTCTGGGGTATGGATTTGAAATTTGGTGTGCTTCAGTTTGATATTGGATAGGGGTATTTATACTGAAGGCTAAGGGTTACTGACGAGTTTCTAGGAAATGTGGGATTTAGGAAAATTAGATTTTTTGAATGAAAAATGTAGGTCTCAAAGTCAAACTGAGAGGGGAGCAAGCCTGAGCAGAAAAGGAATGAAATCTAGGAGATCTGGTCTAAGTGCTGATCCGATCTTGGTCCAAATCTTTACCATATATTTTCTTTTTTGGTTTGTCATCTTTTGTACTAGTGGTGTTTTGATTTCCTCCAAATTTCTACAATTTTTTTCGGACTTTCTTGGTTCTCAAGTTAAGAATATTAATTCCAAATATATTCAATTAATTAATCAATTTTTACCAACTTAGCAAGGAATCAATTAATGCTTTGCCTTTGGATTAAATCAGGTGCATGCAGCCTTACCGTAGAATCTATACTCAACGAAGAGCATTATGACATATCATGTAATTTAAATTAAACTAAAAATATGCCCGTTAGGATTAAAAATTCATATCATGCAATGAAATTAGAAATCAAACGGTCAAAAATTAAAGTTTTTCCCTGTGATATGACATGCAATGTGGTGCATGATGCAATGCAAGTGAGGTTAAATGATAGTTGCAAAAATGGCTGTCTACACAACTACAAGTGACTCACTACATTCTCATTTATTTTTGAATTAGTTTATCTTATTTATTGTTGTTATAGTTTAATATAATGAAAACTCTGTTACCTAAGTTTTAAGAAGTAACATTAATTATTTACTCCAATTAAAATTATATTTATCTAATTAATTGTTAGGATAATTTAATTTAGCTAAGAATCTATTACTCATTTTTCAAAAAATTAAAATTCTATTCCAAAAAATTATAAGTTTTAAAATCTAACATTTAAAAAATTTAAGAAATTTACGCTTCTATTCCAGCCAACTCAAATTATATATATTACAAAATTTTTTCGAGAAGTTCTAAATAAAAATTTTTATTTTAATAATTTATTATAATTTTGTATTTTTATATGCTTTCACACTACATATCGTCTTGGCGTGACTCAATATATGTATTTATGATGATAGTTAATTTAGAGTATCAAGTAGCTCATTAATTATTATCATATTTTCAATAATATTTGTAAAATATTATTATATTTTTTAACAAAAATTTTAATTAATCAACTCATTACACAAGCATATTACTTGTATAAAATAAATTTAGAGTTACAACAAATGCTCATCACAATTTCACAATAACACTCAATTTGCTTAACATCTCACATATGAGCCATTGGTGGACTTTAACAACATAATGAATGAATCTTTGAATGGATTTTTCCTAATTGGTGTCACATCAGTTTGTAAGTTTTATGGAGTAAAATTTGTAGCATCCATAACATCACTATAAATATTAAGTTTTAGATAGCGGTGTCCACAGGTCTGTAGAGGTGTCCACAGGTCTGTACGGGTCAGGTTTGTATTCAACTAACACTTGACTAGATTTGATCAGGTGGATGGAAATCAACTCTTCGTTGACTTGGGAGGAGCAACATATCGAGTTGTTCGATCTCTTCATAGGTAGTGGGTGGTTCAATTAGGATTAGCAATGGTGGAGAAAGGGAAAGGACAAGCTTAATACATGGAAAATTTGGTGAGATCTCACTAGATCTAGCAGAAATCTTGTTAGATCTAGCAGATCTTCATCAGAGTTGACTGAGTTCTGAATTAGAGTTGGTCGATCTCGCCAAATTTTTTGTTTTCATGGTTAGATTAGGTCAAGTTGGTTCTTGGAGAGGGAGACCCGCCATAAGTCAATTATAAAGGGGCATAGCCGTTGTTGACCATTGGATTAGGTGCGGGTTGAGTCGGTACTAGTTGGGTGGCTTATGTTAGGTGGGTCAATAGACACCTATAGTCATAGTTATAGATTTTGGTAGGCCTTGGTGTGAGATAGCAGATGAATTAAGTGTCATGTAATTATTATGATGTTTAGTTGTAACCCTAGTCTTATTGAAAAATGTGTGTATGTGTGCAAAATGAGTTGTGTGAGGATTAGATATAGGGTGGTAAACTAGACGAGCCTTGTTATGTAGTGAATGTTCAAATTTGGCTTGACACCAAAAGTAACATGTTCAAGTTTGGCTTGAGTTTGAATCTAGCCCACAAATAATGTTCAAGTTTGAGCTCATCAAAAAATTTAAATGCTTAAGCTCAGCTTGGCTCAGGTTAAATCATTTTTCAAGCCAAACTCAAGCTTTATATCAAGCTCAAACTTGAGCTTAATAATATCAAACATTTGAACTTGAGATCTAACACAAGTACATTATTAGGCACATATCAAATTTATTATCTAGCTTATCTGGTTTGGAAGAGTGGGTCCCAATGTACTCCTAATTAATTAATTAATGTCTTAGAAAGATATGAGTTTATTTGTTAAGCTCATATCAAACTTATTACTAAGCCCATAAATGAGCCTAGGCTCAACTTATATTGTATTGAGCTCTAATATTCATGAAAGTTTTTTTTTTTAAATAATTTTTTTGCTTGGCTTGGTTTGTTTATTAAACAAGTCTAAAACTAAAACTAAAACTTGGCTTTTTTATAAACAAACAAACATGAACGCTCTGTTTGTTTTGGCGATAACATTTTCTAGAAAATGATCGAGTCATTTTCCAAAAAGTATTTTTTATAAAACGATGTCATTTTCCTATGTTTAGCTTGTTGTGAGATGGAGTTGTTTTCTAAAATATTTAGAGAAAAATAATCTCTAAAAATAAGCCATATTTTTTTTGTTAACTAAAGTAGTTTTCCATTAACTCAGTTTTTTTTATGCTATCAAACGCTAGAAAATATAGAAAACTATTTTTATACAAAGTTTTCTATCGAAACAAATAGAGCAGAAGTTTTTATTGAACTAAGGCTGAGTGATTTTGAATGGCTTGGATAATTTAGAGCCCTAGAATTACACTATAAACCAAATAAAGTGGTAAGGTTGTACCCCAAACAAAAAGTAAAGTGGTAAGAAACAAAATATATATAGATGAACAAAATTTGGTTACAAACTTGGTTAGAGTTTTAGGCTTCAACCTATAATAGGAAGATGATATGTGTGTTTATCATGTGCAATACAATATTGCATATGATAGGGATGCATATCATCTTTTATTGTGTGTTGTAGCCTAAGGTTGCAACTAAGCTTGCAGCCAAATTGTATATATTTTTAGAGAGATTCAATTTATGACATCCACTCTTGATGATATCCAAACTGTATACGGAAAAAAAAAAAAAAAAGATGGAGGGGCATGAAGATAAAAGAGGATTTGACATTTTTCTTTTCAATGAAAGGGTTTGACAAATTTATGATGGCTTGGTTGGATCAGTGCATGCATTCAACTAAAAAAATTTGTGGGACTCTTCCGTTTAATTTATATATGGACATATAAGGAAGCAAATGAACGTGTTTTTGATTACGATCCTTCTATGATGCTTTGAAGTTTTTGAAGGTATGATGTCTATTTTGGAGTTAGTGTTCATTGTTACATGTGTTAACATTGTCAATAACATTTGTCAACATGTTATTGTATTTTGGGGAAAAAAAAAATTATTGTACAACCTAAATGTCAAAAATTTAAAAAAAAAAAAGAAGAAGTCAAAAATGTTAAATTAAAAAAGAAAACATGGAATATAGTGTGACATGTCAAAACTTAACTGGTAAAAAATCATTAAATAAAAACCAAAAAAGAAAAGAAAAGAAACTTAACTTTTTTCGGCAGTTGTGGATTTCTAGTCAGCTGGTAAGCTAGTTTAACTGGTAAGTGGTAACACATCATTAACTAAAAACAAAACCAAAATAAAAAGTAGCTTATTTGTTTATTTTGCTCATTAAATAATATAAAAAGACCATTTTTTGATTTCGTTTTAAACAAATAAAACACCGAAAACTTAACTTAGACAAACCAAAAACGAGAATTTCCCTTGTGTTGGGAAAAACTTCTCAGACATACATTGGAAGTGCTGAGAAGAACATTCCATGTCCAAAGAAAAGTTGCAAGAGCTGAGCAAAACTTTCAGAGATACATCATACATAATGCATGCAAGTGTTTTTAGTACGGGTTTTGCTAAAGCCCATTCTACGTTATATACACCCCAAGACTATTTCGCCAGCAGAATATTCCCATTGTTAAGGAACATTTTGATAAATTAAACATGACATAAAAAATTGGCTTTCTGATCTTTTTCTTTTTCATATTTTCTTAGTCATATCTCCTTTATCTTTTCTCTTATTTTATACCCACCCTTTTTTATCTCCTTCTCTTTTGTTTTTCTTCTTTTAATTTGTCTCTCTGCTTTTATCTTTTTTCTTCTTTTTTGTCAGACTCCTCTTTCTTCTGTCTTTATTCCTTTAAAAAAAAATATTTATAATATTATCTTGCTCATTCTCTTTTTTCCTTTTTCTTTATCTCCCTCCCTCTCTCTCTTTCCTTTTTATCTTTTCTCTCCTTTTATGTTATTTTATAATTTTACAGCCGCCTGCCTTTTGTCTCCTTCTCTTTTTCTTTTCTTTTCTTTCTTTTTATTTCTTTTATCTCCTCTTTCTTATCATAATAACTAATTAGTCATCTTTTTTACTTTTTTTAATGGTTTTCTTTTTTCTTACTTTTTTTTTTCTCTCCCCTACTACTTTTCTTTTAAGTGGTATCTACTTTTTACTTCGTTCCTTTCTATTTTTTTTAATCAATCTCCCTTCTCTTTTATTTTTCCTTTTTCTTCAATCACTCCTTTCCTCATCTTTTCTCTCTTATGAAAACTACTTTTTATTCTTTTTAAATGGAAAAAAATTATAAGATACTTTTAGATTAAGATGACTCAGTGCTCTCTCCTTCATGGTAAATCTTACCATAAATTTAATTAATAAGACCTACCATGAATGTGAGAGGATAGAGCATTACGTCACTGCATTTCAAAAGTATCTAATATTTTTCTTTCTTTTCTTCTTATTTACTTCAATTACATTTTACAGTCTTCAAGTTTAAGTTATTTATCATTTGATCCCGAAAGATTAATGTTGTTCAATTTCATCCGTTTCAAATCATATTCAGTCTAACACTTCCTTTCATTTTTATTACTTGAATTGCCGTTAGCCCTGCAAAATGATACCACCCTTTCTAATTTCACAAAATAAATTTCCGCGAACAAACTCGTCCACAACAACCTACAAAATGATCACAAGTAGGGCCAACAAATTCTGTGTTTGAATAAAGCACTGCTTGGAGAAATTCTAGGAGCAAACTTCAAAGAGAAAACACTCAACGGTGAGGTTTTTTGAAGTTCAGATTCAAGAAACTTTGGTTCTTGCGAGGGTAGTGATACGGCTGCCTCTCACCTAATAAAAATGAGTGCAACAAGGGCGGCATTTATGTATGAGATAGATAGGTTAAAAATGTGGTTCAACAAAGTATATATACTGTTTTCAATAATCTTGCTTGAGCGAGGTCGAACAAACTTTCTATCTTGATTGTTCGAGGAAGTCTTCTGAAACTTGAATTCCTTAAGCAACTTCTTAACTCGACACATTATATAAACAAATTAACTATTGTGAATGCTATCTTATTAGGTTAAGGCAAAGTGACGGAGGTTTGAAGTGAACAACTAGATCCTCTATCTTGACGGAGTCAAGGTCCTTACTTTTTCTCAATAGTAGTGACCTAGGGTCGGAACCTTATAGGGAAACATTGCATAATGTTTTTGACAATTCTTTGCTCGAGGATTTTCTTGTCTAGGTTGAAAATAGAGTTCACTATCTCATTTATTTTCGTATAAAATTCATGGAAATGTTAGGAAAAATTAATTTGGGCTTCCTTGTTGTAGAATGAAAGACTATTTCTTGGTGTGGAAGAAAGTTTATTTCTTGTTAAAGAGGTAATGTATTCCTAGTCCAAGAGGGAGTAGGAAAAGAATCTTATAAATAGACAATGCTAAAAAGGATTTGATGGCTTTTGGCCCAAGGGTTCTCCATATGGGGAGAGGGAAAATAGTGTGAAACCAAGAGAGGAAAAAAAGGATTTTGCTTAGGAGGAACACAAGAGGAAAGAGAGAGCAAAGTGTTTCCCCCTTTGATGAGACAGCCAATGAGGAGAGAGTAAAGAGTTGCTGCCTTTGATGAGATTGCCAAGGAGGACAGTTGCTGCCTTTGAGACACAAAGAGAGTGTGTGTGAGAGCAAAGAAAAATAAGAGAGATTTTTCTTTACTTGTGATACATATACAAGAATTATTGTAATTGATTTGATAAATAGTGAAATTATTTGGAGTTTGTCCTATGGTTTTTCCCTTTAAAGAGAAAGGGTTTTCCACGTAAATTTTGTATTCTTGTATGTGATTGTTATTTTGGATTGCTAATATTGTTGATAATATTATTCGGGACCCAATAAGTGGTATCAGAGCTAAGGTTATAGTAGAAGCGATGACCTGTGAAGTAGGCAAGGCTTCAAGAATTGAAAAGTTTGATGGAACAAACTTTAGATATTGGATTAACTCTATCAAGATTAGTTGCATACAATGTTGTGAAAGAAAAGACCATAGTGGTATCAGAGCTTGGTTGATTTAGTAGATGACTCTTTGTTTGAATTAAGATGGAAGAGAATGGATTGCTTTGATTAATGTGGAGCTATTCCAAGAGGAAACAAGGACTACTTGATTAAGGTGGAGCTATCCCAAAAGGAAAGAAGATAGTTGAGGACAATTGATGGAATTTGAGTCAAGGTGAAAATTGTTAGGAAATTGCCTCAAATTCCATTCGTGACTAGGAAAGTCAATGAAAATTAAATAAAAAAAAAGGATCTATTGACTATTACAATTTCATCTTTATCGAGTTATTGAGTTTTAATATCAGAATAGTAGATATAGCCATGATTCAATAGGTTAGGTCCACTTACTTTTCTTGTTGTTTTCTAATTGATAGGCCAAAAACGTATTGACTCCTTGTGATGAATTAATCAATTAATTAACTAAGTGAATTAATTAGATTCAATTACATGCAATGAACGTGGTAGCACAGACAAATCACCAATTAAACTAAGTATGTAGCGGAAAATAAATTGACACGGTGATTTGTTTACGAATGGGAAAAACCTACATGGCAAAAATCCCACCGGGTGATTTTAAGGTCATCACTCTCGAAATTCTACTATTATCACAACAAGCGGTTACAAGTAAAGGAATCCTAGTACCTTATACCAACCTACAGTTGAAACCTTACCCCAATACCCAATTGGACTTGTTCTGTAGTGACAATTTCTCCTTTTGCTCCCAGTATGTGATTAATCAATTGCGCGGATCTCAGTACGCGACTTCAATCACCAACTAGAGAGAGTTGTTGGCTGTAAAGTTTTTCAGTTTATCACACGATGAAGATCCAGAAGGTGCTTGGTCACAAAACCCTATGGTATACAAACACAACAACTTATTCATAAGAAAGATGAACTAGGGCAAAACTTTGTCTCCAGTTAAAATTTGCTTGAACAAACTTTGCTCAACACTTGTGCAACTTGTGTCTACTTTGATGGCCTTTAAAATAATCTTTTATATGTCTAAGGTTATGAGAAAAGAAAGCCCAAAGACACATTCACGGATTCCAAGAAAATAGAATAGAAAATCTATTTTTCTTAAACCTCGACAGATAGCATTTGTCGAGAAGCTGTCGAGCAGCTATCAAGCCACAGGGCTGGAACAGCTTCTTAAGCTCGATAGATGCTAGCTGTCGAGTTTAATGACAGATATTTCTTCAACTTGTTTCTTGGATAGACTTGCATGGCTTTAACACTTGATCTTGAAACAAGATTTCTTGAAATATTAAACACATCCTATATTTATCCCATTACAAGTAAAGTGCGTTTTGTCAAAGGATTAGCTAATTACATAACATAATGACATATGTTCCTAACAAGTTAAACACATATGTCCTAACAATCTCCCACTTTGGCAATTCGTGACAAAACAACAACAAATAAATGAACACATGAGAGTAGTCATAAATCACTCAACTCATGCTCACTTGTTAAATACAATAAAATCTATCCTAACACAAAAACTCTTGAAAAACTTTGCAAGAAGAGAGTTTATGGCAAGTAGACTTTGACAACTTGTATTTCTGAAACACTTAAACAAAACTCATCAAGGCATCTTAGTGTGAAACAGAAATAATAGATTGTATACAAGTAATAAGAAGCATGTGCATAAGGAGAGAAAAAAAACAACATATGTAAGAGTAGGTGAAAGAAACATACATCAATCATATAAAGAAAATAAATACAATATATGTTAATAATGGTCATAAGACCTAAGGTACACGAGCAATGTATCTCTAAAAGAAAGAAAAGAAAAAAAATACAAGTAATCCTCACTACATCCCTCAATATGCACACTCCCCCTGACAAAAATCTCCTATACTAACTCTCCCCCTAAGTATGACTACTCTCATAGACCAAAATTACTCCCCCTTTTTGTCACGAGTGACAAAGGAAAGAGTGTCAAGTAGACATCTCATCGGTAGAGCTAGCATCTCCATCAGCATCAGAAGCATCCGAATCAGAAGCCATTGGAGGAGGTGGAGGAGAAGCCTCGGGAGTGAAGCCACCCATGATCGCCTGCCGCTATGCAATACGGCTGACATGAACGTTCACCTGATACAGCTCAGTAGAGAGTGTATCAAGGCGAGCATCCATGCGCTGAAGCTGCGTCATGATGTCTCTGAGAGTCACATTGCCTATAGAAGAGAAGGGAACGGATGTGGATGGAGTAGAGCGGGATGGAGCCGAACGGGAGGGAGGAGTTGTTGACCCAGTCTGTCACGACCAAAACTGTGCCTCGCTACGTTTGATGGTAGCGGCGTCTATGGCACACATGACAGTGAAGTGGTTGGACGAGGGAAAAGGAATGGAAAAATGGCTCAAAATCTGCGTGATAGCTGAAGGGAAAATGAGCTTATCACGGGTAGCCGTATCCCTATAGACATCTAAGGTAGAAAGAATGAAATGTGAAGGAAAATCTATAGTGAGGTGCTCTAAAAGGGACAACAAAAATCGAGCACGAGGCTCTGTGATAGAGTTGTAGTGAGAAAGTGGGTGCAAAAAAAAGGTCATCACCATGTTCAAGAATCTAGGACCTTTAACAAAAGGCCTATATGATGTGAACTGACGCTCACCCCAATCAGAAGGGCGCTCATAGAAAGCAAAAATCATTTCGTCTTTGGACACAGTCCTCAGACGCTCACAACTGGGGTAGTCAGGATGCTCTACCCTCGGTACACGGAGTACATCGGATACCAACTCCGGTGTAACTACTATGCGCGTACCTTGAATACGAGTATGAAAGAGAGGTACTGAAAAATCAAATCCATGCATGTTGGAGTAAAACTCCTAAATCAGCACGGATAGACATGTGATCGGGACGTCACACAGTGGCTCCCAACCCCGACTGTGAATGACATCGAGTAAGTCAGTGTCAGTGAAGTCTGCCAAAATAACTCGGCGTTCCAAATGAACACCTCGTTTAGAGAAGTTCTCTGAGAAGTCCATTCGGGCATCCTCATCACGAAACCGAACAGAGGAGGGTGTAGGATCAGATGACGATGAGGCCCTATAACGAAGAGGGTTCAGGGACGGAACAGACTTACGTTTGGGTGCCATAGACACGACTAACATAAACGAAAAGAGAGAGAGAGAGAGAGATAGAGACAATCAGAAAAGTCCCAAAAACAATTCAAATATCAAGATATATTGAAGAGTAATAATGAATGCATGGGAATGCATGAACATGTGACATGCAATATAAAAGCATTATGGGCTCATCTCAATCCAATCGTAACAGCACATAATCAAGTTGCACACATCTAAACGCATGATAATACTGTTATTATGCTTATGTGATGCAATGCATGAGATCTTAAACTCATTTAGGCAAAAACCCATCCTAAAGTTTCAACAAAAACTCATCAATTTTGAGAAACCCCAAAAGTTTTCAAGAACCCTAAAATCTAGGTTTTAAAACATGAAATGCATGTAAATGGAAGAGATTAGAGGCTTACCAAGTGCAGAAAATCCTTGAAAACACTTGAAAATCACTTAGAATTGAGGTTTGGAATGAAAGAGAGTGATTTGGGAGGTGAAAAGATAGAGGTATCGAGAGAGAGATCGAGAGAAATGAAGTCCAGATTGCACATAACCTATTTATAGAACCTTAGTAAATCTCGATAGATAGAGGTGTCGAGAGGTGTCGAGACATCTGTCGAGCCAGGTGTCGAAAAAACAAAATGTCGACAAATGAAGCTGTTGAGGATCTATCGAGGGACAAACAACAAAGGCTAAAGGAAGCTTAATCGATCCACCTGCTGTCGAGAAGTTAGGAACTTTCTCAATCGATCCACCAATTGTCGAGACAGGTGTCGAGATTACGATAAGAAACAGCTTAACAGTTCGACAGATAGCTAGGTGTCGAAGAGGTATTGAGGAACTGTCGAGATTGCTTAAAAACTGTTTTTTGAGAAGAGAAAAACACAAACATGAATGCAATCAAGTATGCAACTCTACTAAGGATCCAATCAACATATTAAGCTCTTAAAATCATCTCTCAACAATAATTTTAAGCACATGGATCTCAAAAACACACACACACACACACACACACACACACACTAAACAAGTCTAACCAATTTTATATTTAAAAAATAAGTCAAGACAGTTTAGTGAGCATACATTAACACATGTAAAACTTATGATGGCCAAATCACATTGTACCTGCACATGTATCAAGAGTAGCAAAGAATATTGCGTGTTGTGTGTGAAAAACATCGCAAGATTGCATAAGTGTATACATATTATGACGATTTTGAGATATGAGAAAATTACTTTAACTCATACACAATTATAACTGTTTGATAGGGACTATCACCTTTGAGGTACATCCTATAACTCTCACATTTCCCAGAATACACACTTGCAATCATATTTAAAAGCACTTTTTTGATCTTTTTGCTTTTTAATATATATATTTTTTTTCCTTAAGCAAACCATGCATAGGCATATACAAGAGAGAAAAGAAATACCCAATGATGTTAAGCTTTTGATATTACACTTTTGCTATGCCGAAGCATACAGATGTCATTTTATGATTGGCGGGCAACAGTGGTGAGATGGTTATTTATGTCTTTCTCTTAGGATTTTCTAGTTCTACCCGTCAAAAAGAGTGATACGAATGTTAAGTACAAGAGATAACTTAATCTTACTCATCACAAACACGAGTCACAAAGCTCACTTGCTTAGTTGTGCATAAAGATGCTCATCTAGGCTACAAAGGATACAAAGTTAGAGAACTTTATTTCAATGGTCATCCAAGGTACACAAGTACCAATGTGCACATACACACACTGTTTTTGTATTTTTCTGATTTTCAATTTTTTTTTAATTTTATGAAAAACAAAATAAAGCAAAACTGAAAATAAACAGAAAAAAATGTGAAATAAAATAAAAACAATGCATAAAACTAGACTGACTCAAAGCATGAAAGCAAAACACATAAGTAATGCAATCAAAAAAAAGAAGGGGAGAAAGTGAGAAAAAGTGATAGAATGACTTTATTTTTTTTTCCTTCCACACCTTGGAGGAACCTTTCCTTCAAGTGAAACCTTGAACTAGAGGTGAGGGGGAAGAATTAAAACCGTTCAAGTTAGAAAGGAACATGAGGGCTTTGAGAAGATCTCCAAGGAGAGCAAAAAGAAGGAGGAAATTGATTCTGAGTTCCCGATGCAATCATGCCGTTGCTTTGTTGAGTGGCTAACCACTTATAGCAATTTGGTTGAGTATGACCGGTTGCACCACAGTGATGACAGAAATGCTGCTTCTTCTGTTTTGCCTTTTGGGAGTTAGCCTTTTTAACCCTAGGGTTTTTAGTCTCATTCTTAGCAATTTTAGGGAGTGCTCCTAAGATAGACTTACCATTGTCTATATTCTCAGTAGCTAATTTATTTTCAACATTTATGTTCTCAATTTCAACATTATTAGCAGGTGGAACAAAAATAGTAGAACTAGTAGAAGCAATAGTAGGAGAAGAGAAATCATACCCTAAACCGGTTTGATCTGAAGCAGATTTCTGAATGTTGAGCATCTCGTCAAGCTTCGCACTTGAAGTCCTTTCCAGTTGAGCTCTGACTTGGAATAGTTTTGCCTCAAGCTTCTTAATCTTCTCAACCAAGAAGTTGTTCTCAAACCTCAATACTCCAATAATCTGATTTGATTCATCAAACTTTGTGGAGAGCTCTTCACACTTAAGCTCCACATCACTGAGCTTCTTGGTAGTCAACCTATACAATTTCTCATGCTTTTCTGAAACCTTGTACAACTTTGCATAGGTTGTGTGGATGTTATCTTGTTCATCTATCTTCTCAAACTTGAACTTCACAAATTCTTCTTCTTCATCCACATCTTCAACAATCCCCTCAGTAGGATTGACAGTAGCAGTGAAGGCATTTAAGATTCCTTCATCCTCATTGTTGGAATCATCTTTAGACTCGGTGTCACTCAAGGTAGCAGCAAGTGTCTTTCTCTTCCCAATGCTCTTGAGATATGTAGGACACTCCTGCTTCATGTGATCGAATCCTTGACACCCAAAGCACTTAGGTCCTACGGGAACAGTGTACTGACCGCCATCCCTAGCATCCTTCTTCCCTTTGTCTTGGCTCTTGAACTGAGAAGAACTTGATTGCATACGGTCTTTGTTGAAGCCCTTTCCATTGGCATTCTTTATGAACTTCTTGAATTTCCTTGTAATGTAGGACTTTATCTTAGAATCTTCATCATCTGAAGAATCATCAGTGTCACTGCTCTTGGCCTTCAAAGCCATGCTCTTGCCCTTACCCGACTTGCCAATTTTTTTTAACCCTAGCTCGTAGGTCTGCAAATTACCAACCAGCTCTGTCAAAGGAATCTTGTCAATATCCTTTGATTCCTCGATCGCCGTAATCTTGGCATGAAATCTCTCGGGAAGAGATCTGAGCACTTTCCTCACAATCTTGGACTCAGGAATGGTTTCCCCAAGATTGAATACTGAGTTCACTATGTCCTTGAGCTTGGCATAGAACTTATCGAACAACTCATCCTCCTCCATCTTGATTTCTTCAGAGCTTGTAGTGAGCCTCTGAATTTTTGAATCGTTGACAGCCTTGGTTCCCTCATAAGTTGTTTGAAGAATAGTCCATGCCTCCTTAGCAATTTCAGTAGAGGATATCTTCTTGAATTCCTCATTAGTGACCGCACTGAATAGAGCATTTAATGCCCTGCCGTTGAAGTTTGCCGCCTTGATCTTTGCATCATTCCAATCGGCCGGCGCTTCCTTTGGCTTGATCCAGCCAATCTTTACAGCTTGCCACACCTTCTCATTTAGTGACTGCAAGAAAGCTCTTATGCGTACTTTCCAGTATGCATAGTTAGTGCCATCAAATAAAGGAGGTATGATAAGAGACTGTCCTCTATCCATGACAAACATGGGTCATTAGATCAACATAACAAAGATTAAACCTAATTAGAGTATGTTTGCTCTGATACCACTTGATAGGCCCAAAACGTATTGACCCTTTGTGATGAATTAACCAATTAATTAACCAAGTGAATTAATTAGATTCAATTACATGCAATGAACGTGGTAGCACAAACAAATCACCAATTAAACTACGTATGCAACGAAAAATAAATTGATACAGTAATTTGTTTACGAATGGAGAAAATCTACACGGCAAAAGCTCCACCGGGTGATTTTAAGGTTACTACTCCCAAAATTCCATTATTATCACAATAAGTAGTTACAAGTAAAGAAATCCCAATACCTTATACCAACCTACAGTTGAACTCTTACCCCAATACCCAATTGGACTTGTTCTGTAGTGACAATTTCTCCTTTTGCTCCAAGTACGTGACTAACCAATTGCACGGATCCTAGTACGCGACTTCAATCACCAATTAGAGAAAGTTGTTAGCTACAAAGTTCTTCAGTTAATCACTTGATGAAGATCCAGAAGATGCTTGGTCATAAAACCCTACGGTGTACAAACACAGCAACTTCTTCACAAGAAAGATGAACTAGGGCAAAATTTTGTCTCCGGTCACAATTTGCTTGAACAAACTTTGTTCAACACTTGTGCAACTTATGTCCGCTTTGACAGTCCTTAAAATAATCTTTTTATATGTCTAGGGTTATGAGAAAAGAAAGCCCAAAGACACATTCATGGATCCCAAGAAAACAGAACAGAAAATCTGTTTTTCTTAAACCTCGACAGATAGCATCTGTCGATCTACGGGGCTGGAATAGCTTCTTGAGTTTGATGGATGCTAGCTGTTGAGCTTTAATGACAATCACTTCTTCAGCTTATCTCTTGGACAAACTTGCATGGCTTTAACACTTGATCTTGAAACAAGGTTTCTTGAAGTATTAAACACATCCTAGATCTACCCAATTACAAGCAAAGTGTGTTTTGTCAAAAGATTAGCCAATTACATAACATAATGACATATATTCCTAACAAGTGAAACACATATGTCTTAACACTAATCTTTAGAATGGATTTGGTTGGAACAATGGAAAGGGATATTTATCGATTCAAGGAGACAACTCTTCATTATTCAATAGAATATTACATTAAATATAATATAATATTATTTATTATAATTGTAATAATAGATAATAATTTCAAATAGCTAATATTAAATATAAAATAATAATAAGAAAATTATTCCAAATTCATAATAATATATATTTATTATTATTAGAATCTAAATTTAAATTAGAATACAAATATAAAAAGAATAGAATAAATTAATAAATAAACAAATGTTCCACTTTATAACTATAATTACAATACTATTATTCATTATAAGAAATTGTTGAAGAGATCTCAAATTCTAAATTAAATCGGATGCCATTATTTGTTGCTAAATACCCAGTTGGAATAAATTCTCGTAGAGGCCATAATATTGCAATTAGATATTGGGTTAAATGATGTTCGTATGCTAGGTATGTATGGCCCCGGTGGAGTGGGTAAAATAACCATCGCAAAAGCTGTTTATAACAAAATTTTTTACTGTTTCGAAAGAAGCTTCTTTTTGGAAAATGTTAGAGAAAAGTCAGGGACATTTGATGGCATTATCCAACTACAAGATATGCTTCTTTGTGAGACCATAGGGAATAGGCAACTGAAGGTGTGCAGTGAATTGAAAGGAATCGTTGCGGTAGATAACATACTTTGCAGTAAAAAAAATCTTTTAATTCTTGATGATGTTGATAAATTAGACCAAATAGAAAGATTGATTGGAGAATGTGATTGGTTCGCTTCTGGAAGTCGAATCATTATAACAACAAGAAATAAATATTTGTTACATACTTTAAGAATATGTCATTCAACTTACATGGTTACCGAATTAGGTGATTATGAAGCTTTTGAACTATTTAGTATGCACGCCTTTCAAAAAAACAAACCTTATGAACATTATTCAGAACTTACTTATCAAGCTATATGTTATGCCAAGGGTTTTCCATTAGCTCTATCAATAATTAGTGCCAATTTGCACAAAAGAAGTGAAATTGAATGGAAAAGCACATTAGGTAAGTATGAAAGGATTCTAGACAAAGATATACAAAAAGTACTCCAAGTAAGTTATCAAGGATTGGATGATACAGAACAAAATATTTTTCTCAATCTTGCATGTTTCTTCAAGGGTCATTTCAAGGATTATGTTGTGGATATACTAAATTCTTATGATCTATACCCAGTTATTGGTATTCAAAAACTTATTGATAAGTGTCTTATAAATGTTGATTGATTTAACAAGGTTAAAATTTAATAGGCATTATATTTTTAGTGAATTCTTTTGTATAATGTAATTCACTAAATGTTTTGTCTAATCAGGGATTAGACAACATTCGAGGCATGATGATAGTCTCGCCTGAACCAACAAAGTTGAAACTAGAAGCTAATTGTTTTGAAAAGATAAAAAACTGAAGTTCCTTATGGTTGGTAATGTAGATATTTGTAGAGGTCATGAATATCTCCCTAATGGATTAAGGGTGCTTGATTGGCTAGGGTTTTCTTTATCCTCCTTACCATCCAATTTTCGTCCCTAAAAACTCATTGCACTCAACATGCCACAAAGTCAGATTATATTGGACAAGCTTTTCAAGGTATAGTAATTTGTTATTTATTTATAAATTATTATAACTTCATTAATTTGTATTTTAACATTTATTGAAGTTAAATTTTGATTTTTTTTTTCTATAGAGGATAAAAAGTAGAAGCTTGACACGTGAATTTTCGTAATTGTCAACACATTAGGAAATTACCAGACTTATTGAGTGCCACCCCAAATGTAAAGAAATTGGATCTCCTTTATTGTAGAAAATTAATCAAGATTCATGACTCTATTAGATATCTTGATAAGCTTGAAAGCTGTGACCTCTGGGGTTGCCTTGAACTTCAAATTCTTCCAAGTTGCATCGTGATGAAATCTCTTAAACTTTTAAGTCTTTATGGTTGTGAAAGAGTTAAGAGGTTCCCCAATATTCCATGGGAAATGGAGAATTTAAAATATCTAATTCTAGCACACACTGCCATTACAGAGCTTCCTCCATCAATTGGGAATTTTATTGGGCTTGAGCGATTAGAGATAGGTTCCTTTTTCGATTCGTGTCAACTTCCAATTAGCATTTATGAATTGCAAAATCTTTGTCAAATCTTACTTTATGGTAATGTCCGATTTCCAAAGGGCGTGGGGATTGGCAGACATGCACCATGCAATTCTTCAAAATATTGTTTTCCGATGTTGAATTTTCTTAAAAAGTTGACTTCCTGTTTCACCCACTCAGAGAAAAGTAAAGATTTGAATCTACGAGAAAGCATTATCAGATTCAACAAATTACGTTGACTTCTAATTAGGGATTCCAAGTTCCTTAAAAAAATTCCAAAGCTTCTACAAGGTACAAGAAGAATAGAAGCAAAAAGTTGCATTTCGTTGAATTTAGAGTCATTCAGAAAATTAATCCTTCGGGTACCTCTCCCTGTCTTAAAGTAATATAATGGAAACAATTTTGGTTACCTTTGCAAATACATTTAGTAGATTTGCTAAACTTCAATTTCTCAAAATACTGAATTGCATGCAGTTTGGAAGAAAGTTAGGACTTCCACAAGATATGAAATGTTTAGCTGTCAAAGGGAACATATTAATGGATTTGCCTTCACATCACAAATTATCGCATTAGATTGATTTCTCTTCTTGGGTCTCCAAGTTTGACTAATTAAAGATGAGTTCATTCCCACTCTAGATGCGTATCTGATGATTGATTTTGGAGAGAGATATGATATTAGAGTAGTAGGAAAGAATATTCCAAAGTGGTTTAACCATGGGAGTTCCATATTATTTTGGGTTGGTCCTGAATTTCCCACATTTGCTCTTTGTGTTGTTTTTCATCTAGTTTCATTGAAAGATAGCTATGCTAATGATGATTGCTACAGTTTTATTTGTGATGATATAATCAATTTGATTTGTGATCTCATAATTTTCATCAATGGTTATAAGCGACCTTTCATGAAGCCGGCATTCTTTCAGTATCTGAACTGTGATCATCAGTGGTTTTACGGTGAGCCTCAAAGCCAGTTATAGAGGACATTTGGAGACTTGATGCAAGGTGATCGAAATCATGTTGAGATTTTAAGTAAAATCTCTCATTGGACAAGTAAATTTGGAAAATTTGCTCCTAAGATTGCGAGGATGGGGGTGCATGTGGAATGCATTTGTTCTCCTCAGAATTCTGTTATCATCCAAGACAACTCTCAAAATGTTCATGACTCCGAAGACACTATGCTCACACCTTTACTACCTCCTTTCTCCACTTCTAATGGTTCACATACGAATCTTGGGTGTCTCAGCAGACTCAGATAACACTAGGTGACATTTGGGTATTGACTCAGCAGATGGTAATGGGCTTGAGTTGGTTTCTTCTTCAATATCCCATCCCTTTCTAATAAGAAATATTCCCAGGTATTATTTTTACATGGAAACTACTTTCCATTGCGTCATCTTTATTTGATTTTTTAATGTTGTTGAATGCCTCTCACTGTATTGCACTGTTTGATTTGCATCTTTGCCGGACTTTGACACTTCCCATACTCTTTCTCTAAATTAATGGGGGTTTTTCATACAGGGTAATAATTCAGAGAAAAAGAATGGTAAGTGACAAAGACCCCCAATGAGAAAGCAGGATCGATGGTCATATTGCTGTTGAATTCTATATCTTGTAATGTTAAAAGAGATTTCAATCTTATCCAAGAGAAAAGCATTAAATTTATCTAGTTAATGGACAAGTAAAGTCCAATGGCCTATACTTTTTTAGACTCACAAAGATCAACATCTTATTGGCCATTGTCAAGAGATTACTTGTAATGATTAGAATTATTGGTTTTATTAGTTGAGTATATTAGTTATGGGGTTTTGGAGGGGCTCAGAGGCACTAGTTCTGAAAACGATAACTTGAGTGAAAGTTGCTGGGAAGTAAAAGTATAATTGATGGAATGTTCGTGGTTCCATTGATTATATGGTCCACCCATAAAGTCATTGCCATGTTACATTTGGTACAATTTCAAAGTCTTTTGAGGGTTAAAATATTTTTACAAAGTGGACTGGTATGCAGGATTTGGCAGAACTAAGAATTTCACTAGGAGTGACTTAAAATCTCAGGAATATATTTTTCTCCCTTTAAAAAGGGGAAAACCATGGTTCTTATTTTATTTGATATTTATGATTTTATTTGTCTCAAACACAGTTGAATAAGAACCGTATTTTCTACAAGGTCAAAGTTTTATCCTGCATAAACTGTACAATACCGAGTGGCCAAGTGGGAGTACTTTCTATCTACACAGGCCTTTAGTAGCAAATAGCTGCTCATGTTTGTGTGGAGCTCAAACCCGTTGCCAATGTTTAAAGGAGGTGGGCTCCATGCATTCAGTGGGAGTATCTTCAGTGCATTCGAGCAATTCAGATGGTACAATCAGGGATATGCCAGTTATTGCTGACTTGAACAACACCAGTGTTTCAGAAATACAAGATACACCAAAAAAACAGCACCAATGTCACCCTCCAAAAACGCAGTGCATAATGACATTGAGCACCTTTCTTTGCCATATTTAACAGAACTTCACCTCTTCTAGTCCCTAATGACATTGAGCACCTTTCTTTGCCATCCGATTTAGGGGTTCCAATGGATGTGACAAATGGGTCTGATTTTGGTTTGGAGTTGGACTTAACCGTTGGTCATGGGTTTAACTTGGGTTCTTCTTCATTGGTCTATCCCTCTGTAAACGATGATTTTGACTTCAGTCCATATCCACAGTTGAAGAAAATGAAAACGTCTTAGTTCGATCAAATTTCTGAGAAACATGGCAAGGTACTGTTATTACATTGAAACTGTTTTCTTTTGCATCATCTTGGTTTGAGTTCTGTTGAGTTGTTGAATGCCAGTGCATGTCTCCCACTTTAGTTGTATTGTTTGATTTGCATCTTTGTCACTTCTCACTCTCTTTCACTAAATTAACACACTCATTAATAGATAGGTACAACTTGAACGATATAATAATACAAAAAAAGAACAGAACTAATGAAAGAAATTAGTAATTTGATCTGTTGCTGAGTTCAGTTGCTTTTATTGGCCAAGAAGTTTCCAAAATGCTTCTTGAAAAAAGCATTAAGTTGTGCAACTTAATGGACAAGTGAGGTTAAAATGAATATAATATTTTATACTGATGATGGTCAACATCTACTTGAAGGGGCAGAGTGGTGTTTGTTTGGCAACTGAGGCCTGCGAGATTTGGATGAAGTAAGCATTTAACCTGCCTAGACTTAAAATTTTGGGAATAGATTTTTCTCCCTTCAAAAAAGGGGTAAAATAATGGTTCTTATTTTCTTTAACTATTTTATGATTTGAATTGTCTTAACATGCAGATGAATTGGATGATTGTGATTGTAAATGGTTTCAATTTTTCTTGCCTTAATGCTATGATCACCTGCCTAGATTTCTCAATGGTAGAGAGCCATTTTCCAATGCAGCAGTTCCTCAGCCTCCTCTAGTCCCTGATCACAGTTGGTGTCTTTCCTTGACATCTGATTCAAGGCTTCTAATGGATATACCAAATGGAACTATTATTACATTGAAACTATTTTCCTTTGCATCATCTTCATTTGATTTATTTTACGTTGTTGAATGCCAGAGTATGTCTCCCTTTTTTCTTTGTTTGATTTGCATATTTGGGGGTCTTTTTCACTTCCTATTCTCTTTCTCTAAATTAGTGGGCTCTTTCACGTGGGATACTAATTCAATTTGAAAAGACATTTATGCAAAGAAAAAGAAGAATTGATGGTCATTTTATTTGTTTTTGAATTTAATTTCTTGTAAATTTGTAATGGCAAAAGTGCCTGTAAAATTATTTGAGAAAAAAAGCATTAAATTGTCTGGTTAATGGATCAGTATAATCAGAAGGCCTCTGCCTTTTCAAACTCACAAAGATACACATCTAATTGGCCATTGTGAAGAGATTACTTGTAATAGTGTTTCTACATAGATTTTTCTCCTTTCAAAAAAGGGGGAACATAATGGTTCTTATTTTCTTTAACTATTTTTTGATTTGAATTGGCTTAACATGCAGATGAATTGGATGATTGTGATTGTAATGGGTTTCAATTTTTCTTGCCTTAATGCTATGATCACCTGCCTAGACTTCTCAATGGTAGAGAGCCAGTTTCCAATGCAGCAGTTCCTCAGCCTCCTCTAGCCCCTGTTCACAGTGGGTGTCTTTCCTTGACATCTGATTCAAGGCTTTTAATGGATACTCCAAATGGAACTATTATTACATTGTAACTATTTTCCTTTGCATCATCTTCATTTGATTTATTTTATGTTGTTGAATGCCAGAGTATGTCTCCCTTTTTTGCATTGTTTGATTTGCATATTTGGGGGTCTTTTTCACTTCCTATTCTCTTTCTCTAAATTAATGGGCTCTTTCATGTGGGATACTAATTCAATTTGAAAGGACATTTATAATTGGTGGTCATTTTATTTGTTTTTGAATTTCATTTCTTGTAAATTTGTAATGGCAAAAGAGCCTTAAAAATTATTTGGGAAAAAAGCATTAAATTATCTAGTTAATTCTTTGAGGATATTGCTATCCAAGGCATGCATACCTAAATATCTTTTGATTAATACGAAGAAAGTAGCCTTAATTTGAGGTTTAAATTCAAATCTACAAAGTCTGACCCTGTGGTAGCAAGAAAATTATTATATAAAATGTAGCCATGTTGAAGTGTTCGGAAATTTGGCAAGAACAGAAAGTTTATATTTTGATTCTCAATACCCTCCCCCTTGCCCTACCAAAGACCCAAAACAGAGAAACTATGGCTGTTCATAGAGTCAGAATATTTTCAGGCTTCATGGTTCCCCATTGTTCATGATTTGTATCAGTCTGTATAGCTTATGAATTGTTTTGAATACATGGGTTGCTGGTGTTATTGCAGTTAGTTGTTTCATGGCACATGAAAGCTGCTACCATGTGTGAATTTTCCAACCAGAAGTTTTTAGGTGGTCTACAAGGGCTAGGGTAAGTATATAAATAGTTATTTATGCTATACTTATTCTCGAGTTTAATGATATTGATTAAGAGTTTGGAACTGGCATGATTAAGGCTATATATTCTGATGGCAGGATAGACTCTTTGGAGAAGTTCTGTGAAAAGATACCATTTATGCGCATGGAACTGAAAGATGATCATATGTGCAAGTGTTCATGAATAATTTTTTTTTTTTTTAATTTAGTTTTAATATTGTAATTCATGTTGCTTTTACGCGAAAACACTCACCCAATGGTCATGAACTCTTGAGCGCACTCTCCACCTTGCTTTTACAAGGCAGGAGGTACCATTTAAACTAAAGCTCATTGGTTGGTTTGATTAGCATTTCTAAGCTAGAGATACAATTGTTGTGCTTTTGTTGCTGAAAATGATATTTGCTTGTATTTGTCCAGAAATTCCGTGACATATATAACTTTGCGTATGGCTGGGCAAAAGAAAAGGTACTCTTTTCTCTGCGTGAATGCTTGGATTCGTACATACTCTTGACCTATGGATATTTATTTCCACTGCCGAAAATGAAGACTTTTTAATAGTTTTCAGCTTTTCACTTTTCTCAGTTAGTCTTTTAGGTAGGTATAGTACTTGTTATTGCTATTTTTTTTCCCTGAATAATTCCTTTTATTAGAAAAATCAGCATCCTAAGGTGATATCACTTATTTAACATTTAGATGGAGTGTATGCACAATAAGCATGTCTTTTCACTCTGAACTCAGAATGAGGTATGCTCTGAGTGTGCTGGAGTTACTTTATGCCCTTCTGTTATTGTTAAAAATCAACTTGATTAATTCCTGCATGCAATCCTGCCATTAATTTTGAGTGGAAATGTCTAGACTTAGGTGCATTTTGATGTGGATGTTAGATTCATGAACTCAGATGTTCTCCAGGTTTTGAATTTGGTTTATTTTATTTTTTAATATCTATATCAAATTCAGTGATGTATAAGTGAACTAGGAATTGATTTCTTCTTGAGGGCATACAGGATGTAGATGTGACAGCTCTACGGTATTAGTTCTTAAATTATACGGTGAACAGCTCTACACCTAGTCTCATTGGCTAATTTGCCTTCATAAATTATTTAATCCAAAAAATAGCTTGGTGGTTGGTTTTGTGACTGGACTTTTTGCGATTCTTGGTTTAGTTAGGCACCAGTGGTTACTGCATATGACCTATCTAAGCACATGATAATAGATATACCTTTAGGTGTAGGCTTTGTTTTTCATTTTGATTCCCTTGTGAAATTTTCTGTGGATGGATGAATTTTCTTTTCTAGGGTAATTTATCAAAAAATAAAATAAAATCTTTTCAAGGATATTGGAATTGTGTTCCCTTTTTTAAACGATATTTAAAAATAAATAAATTCATGGATGTGTGTTGAGTTATACAGGTTTAATTGGGTTGATGTTATGAACTCCATCAGCTTTCTTCTATATCTTTTATGAGAGGATTAATTAATATTTTTTCCTTTGGCTTCTCTTTTCTGTTTAGTATGATATGCATTGTGCTGCCTTCCCCTTCCTCCACCTTTTATTTTTTTTAATTTTATTTTAAAAGTAGCTATCTTAATTAGTCTTTAGAGTGGGAGAAATTATATATGTTTCAAGGACAGGTGAGAGGGATAATCTTAGCTTGACTTCATTCTTTTTCCTTGTTTCCTATTTGTTGTTGTTGTTGGTGGGTTTTTTTTTTTTTTTTTTTTTTTTTTTTTTTTTTTTTTTTTTTTTTCACAGACTGAACAATCTTATTCATACCTTCATTTCTATTTTGGTATTCGTACCTCCCACACAACAAAGCTGCAGCACTAATGGCAATTTTGATTGTAGGGAATTTAACCTGAAATTCCCAATCTGTGAAAAAACAAAAAATAGAGAAAACACACGCTAAAGAAAAACAATCACACGCACAAGACAATATTTACGTGATTCGGCAATTTGCCTACGTCCACGGAGTTGCAGGGATTTCACTATTATCAGGGAAAAAAATACAGAGTGCGGCTACAGTGTTTTTGCTCTCTCAAAACTACAACAAGACAAAACCCTAATCACCAAAAAAACGGTTTTTATATCCTGCGCACAGGAGCTACAAAACGGGCCCAAAAAATTTTCCCCGAGGGCGTTGCCCCCGGACCCTCAAGAGGCTTGTCCATGAGCGCTCCGACTTGGGCCTATTGGCCCAAGCCTCCGCTCCATGGACTAAGCTTCAAAAAATCTCCCATTAAAAACCACGCAACATTATTCGAGTTGGGTTGTCAATCGGATCAAATATAAACTAGTCTCCACAAAGCCCAATAAATCTCCCACTTGGAGACTAGTTCAATCACCAACATCAGCCACTGTCTTCCAAAAGCCAATCCCTCATCCCTGCAACTCATCCTCCTGTCCTCAAGCTAAAAGGCCAACTAAAGCTGCACACAGCTTCAACTTCTCAATAGTGACACCCTTAGTCAACATGTCAGCAGGGTTCTTAGATCCACAAATCTTCTCAAGTATTACCAACTTATCTTCAACAAGGTAACGGATAAAGTGGTATTTCGTCTGTATATGCTTCGACTTTGAATGAAAAGCCGAATTTTTAACAAGAAAAATTGCACTCTGACTGTCACTGTATAGAATGCCCATCTCCTGCTTCTTACCCAAATCATCTAAGAAACCATGTAATCAAATCATCTCCTTTCCAGCTTTTGTTGCTGCAACATACTTAGCTTCTGTAGTAGACAAAGTAACAATCTTTTGTAGATTTGAAGCCCATGATATAGCTGTACCACCCAAAGTAAATACAAACCCAGTAGTACTTTTTCTACTATCAATATCACTAGCAAAATTAGCATCTACATAACCCTGCAGTTTCAAACTTGCACCTGTGTAGCAAAGACATGTATCTGATGAACCCCTCAGATATCTCAGAATCCACTTAACTGCCTCCCAATGCTGCTTTCTAGGCCTACTCATGAATCTGCTCACAACTCCTACTGCATGTGCAATGTCTGGCCTTGTACACACTATAGCATACATCAAGCTGCCAATAGCTGAGGCATAAGGTACCTTGCTCATATGGTCTCTTTCTTCTTCTGTCTTCGGTGACTGTTCCTTACTTAGTTTGAAATGACTACACAAGGGTGTGCTCACTGGTTTAGCTTCATTCATGTTGAACCCGTTGAGAACTTTCTTCACATACTCTGACTGGGAAAGCTTCAATGTACCATTAGCCTTGTCTCTAATGATTCTCATACCAAGGATTTACCTTGCAACTCCCAAATCCTTCATTGCAAACTGTTTTGACAATTGCTTCTTCAGATCATTAATCTCCTCAATGCTAGACCCTGCAATGAGCATATCATCCACATACAACAGTAAAATGATATAAGAATTGTCAAAGAACTTAACATAGCAACAATGATCAGCTTCACATCTCTTGAACCTAATTTTGTGCATAAAGCTGTCAAATTTCTTGTACCACTGTCTAGGAGCTTGTTTTAGTCCATACAAGCTCTTTCTCAGTTTGCAGACTAGATTCTCTTGTCCCTGAACAATGAACCCTTCAGGCTGAATCATGTAAATGTCTTCCTCCAAGTCACCATGAAGGAATGCCGTCTTCACATCTAACTGCTCAAGATGTAAATTTTTTGCAGCCACCATTCCCAGTACCAATCTGATTGTTGACATCTTCACAACTGGAGAAAATATCTCTGTGTAGTCAATGCCCTGCTTCTGTTGGAACCCCTTAACAACTAATCTGGCCTTGTAACGTTTGCTACCATCATGCTCATTCTTTATTCAGTATACCCACTTGTTGTGCAAAGCATTCTTTCCTACTGGCAATTTAGTCAATTCCCATGTCTGATTCCCTAACAAGGAATCCATCTCATCCTTCATGGCTAACTCCCACTTGCTTGAATTTTCATCCTGTAAGGCTTCTTCATAACACTCTAGCTCACCACCATCAGTTAACAGGAGATAATTTAGAGTGGGTGAATAACGCTGTGGAGGTCTAATAGTCCTGGAAGATCTACGGACTTCAGCTACAGGTGTACTCTGAGCTACCTGTGAATCTTCATTCTCTTTATCCTCTTTACCCCTTTTCTGGACAGTACTTTTAGTCAATTCATCTAAGTTGACAAACTCAGATTTCTTTTGATCTATCTCTGTAACATCTGACACTACAGTTGACCTGTCCTTGTACATAACATGTTCATTAAATATCACATTTCTACTTCTGATGATTTTCCTGTTTTGTTCATCCCAAAACCTATAGCCAAATTTCTCATCACCATAGCCAATGAAAAAACATATTTTAGACTTTGGATTAAGTTTACTACGAGCATTAGAATTAATATGAACATAAGAAATACAACCAAAAACTTTTAAATGTGAAAACTTTACCTTTTTACCACTTTAAACCTCCTCAGGAAGTCTGAACTCCATGGGAACTGATGGCCCTCGGTTTATCAGGTAAGCTGCAGTGCTAACAGCATCAGCCCAGAAAGTTTTTGGTAGTCCAGCATGCAACCTCATACTCCTAGCACGCTCATTAAGAGTTCTGTTCATGCGCTCAGCCACACTATTCTGCTGTGGTGTCCCAGGAATGGTCTTCTCCATCCTAATTCCTTGTGCAGCACAATACTCACTGAACCCTCCATCTATGTACTCTCCTCCATTATCTGACCTCAAACATTTTACTTTCAAACCTGTTTCTGTCTCAACCATGGCTTTACACTTCTTAAAAGTTTCAAATACATCAGATTTATTTTTCAGAAAATAAACCCATACCTTTCTGCTTGAGTCATCAATGAACGTGATGTAGTACCTTGAACCTCCAAGGGATGCAACCGGTGAAGGCCCCCACAAATCAGTGTGCGCTAACTCCAATTTTTCAACCTTCGGTGTCCTGCTAGTTTTCAAGAAGCTCACCCTTTTCTGCTTTCCCAAGATGCAGCTTTCACACATGTCAAAATCAACGGACTTCAATTCTGGTAGTTTCCCTTTTGACAATAGCATCTTCGTCCCTTTCTCACTCATGTGACCAAGTCTGCGGTGCCATAGGCTTGTATCAGTACTTGCTTCAGCAACTGCAATTGTGTCTCTTGGACTTGAGGTCATATATAGAGTACCAGTCTTCTTTCCATGAGCCAATACTCTGGCTCCCTTTGTAACCTTCCAAGTACCACCAACAAATAGTATTGCATGCCCTTCATCATCAAGTTGTCCAACAGAAATCAGATTCCTCCTCAGGTCAGGAATGTGTCGAACCTTCTCCAGTAACCAAACAGACCCATTAGGCAACAATATATGGATATTTCCCATACCCACAACATCCAAGGTTGCACCATCAGCCAAATACACCTTACCAAAATCACCAGCAACATAATTCTGTATGATTTCTCGATGTGGAGTGGTATGAAATGAAGCTCCTGAATCTAAAACCCAATCAGCAAGTGGACTGTCTACTGCAAGAAGTAATACATCCTGTACCTCTTCTGTTACAGCATTAGCAGAATCATCTTCATTCTTCTTCTTAAGACTTTTACATTGCCTCCTAAAGTGACCTGTTTTCCCACAGTTCCAGCATTGTACTTGTTGGCCTGATCTAGATTTACTTCTGTTCCAATTAGAATTTCTGAATTTTGATCTGCCCCGATTTGAATTTCTGTCATAACCTCTGCCTCTTGTCTCAAGGTTTAGGGCAGAACCAGATCTTGAGGTTTCACCTGCATCTCTTCTGTGAATCTCCTCAGCCAGAATTAAATCTCGTATGTCATTGTACTTCAGCTTTTCCTTCCCTGTAGAATTGCTTACTGCCATCCTCATGGCCTCCCAACTGTTTGGCAAAGAAGCCAAAACGATCAGTGTACAAATCTCATCATCAAAATCAATTTCTACAGACGACAATTGATTTGTGATAGTGTTAAATTCATTCAGATGTTGTGCTACTGATGCATTCTCTACCATCTTCAGATTGAACAGTTTCTTCATCAAATGCACCTTGTTGTTTGCTGACGGCTTTTCATACATACCAGACAGTGCCTTCATCAGATCTGCTGTAGTCTTCTCCTTTACGACATTGTGTGCAACAGACCGAGATAGAGTTAACCTAATAACTCCCAGTACCTGTCTGTCAAGAAGAGCCTATTCCTCAGCCTTCATAGTCTCAGGTTTTTCTCCTAGAAGCGGCAGATGCAACTTCTTCCCATAAAGATAATCCTCGATTTGCATCCTCCAAAATCCAAAGTCTGTGCCATCGAACTTTTCTATTCCAGACGCCTTTCCTGCTTCCTCTGCCATTGCTCCCACTCAAACCTAACCCTAGGCTCTGATACCAGTTGTAGGGAATTTAATCCGAAATTCCTAATCTGTGAGAAAACAAAAAATAGAGAAAACACACGCTAAAGAAAAACAATCACACGCACAAGACAATATTTACGTGGTTCGGCAATTTGCCTACGTCCACGGAGTTGCAGGGATTTCACTATTATCAGGGAAAAAGAATACAGAGTGCGGCTACAGTGTTTTTGCTCTCTCAAAACTACAACAAGACAAAACCCTAATCACCAAAAAAACGGTTTTTATATCCTGCGCACAGGACAAAACGGGCCCAAAAAATTTTCCCCGGTCGGCCCAAGCCTCCGCTCCACGAACTAAGCCTCAAAAAATCTCCCATTAAAAACCACACAACATTATTTGGGTCGGGTTGTCAATCGGATCAAATATAAACTAGTCTCCACAAAGCCCAATACTGATTATTCCATCTCTTTCTGTTTTTGGTTCCTTAATCAATTTTTATCGTGTTGAAGTTTATTAAAGAATCACCAGCAATTCAATTTTTGATCTTCTGAATAAATTACTAGGTATCGTGATATTCATTGCCTTTAGAGAGTGATTGATTTATCTCTCATGAATAAAATTGTTTTTACTTATGAAAAAAATATTCATAGCCGTTGAAGACGTGAACCTTCTTTAATAAGAAAGGAAACAAAAAGAAACATTGATATCGTCCTTTCATGAGCATTATGTATATTGACGCGCCTTGCTGGTTTTGATGCTGGTCATGGCACTACTAATTTTTCATGCGTTGTATGTCCAGACGGTGGACCCTGCATTAACAAATTATGATGCTGAAGGTGCATGGCCCTGTCTTTTTGATGAATTTGTTGAATACTTGAATGAAAATGGCATCATCCAAAATGTCCAGTTGGTGATTTGAGCCAAAAACGATGACGAGGTGCTGGAGTAGTGATTTGTCATCTTTCTTTAGTGTGGTTAAATTGCGATGTTGTGTGATAGTATTGGTCTATCACTAAAAGGTAAAATCCCCCAGAAAGGAATGAGAAGACATGAGTTCCAATTCAACCTTGTTTTCCACTGACGATTCATTTGCAACCTTTGTAGTTAATGGGACTGCTGATGTGGTATATGCATTTTCCTGTAAAATAAGTTATGAGAATTGAGAACCTACTAGTACTACTATGCACTAGTGTTGGAATTTTCTTTTGTTTGGATAAAATATTTCCTCTATACGATATTACGGACTATGGTATTTGAAATGCCTCTTCATGAATGGAATCCAATATCACGGACCGGGCAATCACGGTTTATTTTTGTACATGATAACTTGATAACTCTAGCTAATGGACTGGCAACACGGTTTAGAGTTGACATTATGAACCTTGCTATCAAGCCTTGGATTCAAAATGAGAGAAGGCTGGAACATATGGGTTAAGTCACCTTGCATGTGTCAATTCCATGGAGTGGTTCATTCATGCAGTTGTGGGCTTCACATGCTGTGAGATGAGTGGGACTGACTCGTGCTGGAGTGACCAGGGAAGCTAGACAACATTCTTTCTTTATTGATAGTGCCGATCATATCCTCATCCATATAGAAAGCAGTGGACAAGAATAACTCCAAGATTCGTCCGACTAGTAGTGACCACCAGGCAAGGACGCATCCACCCATCCTCAATCATTTACGAAAGCGTTGCAAAACAATGATGAGCCTTCGTACCATTAGAGAGATATCTCACTATTAACACCCTACAGAGGCGTTACTAATACGGAAATGAAACCACCATTAAGACAGCACCAATGGCTAGGAGGAAGAAGTAAGCACCTATATATACCTACCCATAAGACTTGACCAAGGGGATAGAAACTCTACTTCATACGCACTAATACCCTAATACTTCTTTTCTCATCCTAGCCATTCTAACTTTAGCATCGGAGGTTTTGTGGCAGGCACCACACCAGTGACCCACATTTCCCCCTTTTACTGTCTATTTTGTCAAGATCAGGTTGGCAGTGCACGGCTCCACTCTGGACGATCATCGTGACTGACGATCTGAGCATCATTAGTTTGGCGCCGTTTGTGGGAATCAAATTTCTCTTTCGCACCTAGGTCGAAAGCATTGTTCCATTCAACTTGCAAGTCTAGATGGAATCCAACGTCAATCAAGATCTTGCTGCATTGGCTCTACAAATTCAGTCACTTGCGGCTACTGTGGAAGAGCTCACCAGGCAGAACCAAGAAATGAGGCGATCATGACAAGATGGGGACAGCCATAAGAGACGACCCAGCACTCCAAAAGGGACAAACCCAGACCTTCTCAGGGAAATGAGAAAGGAGATGGATGAGCTGAGAAACACTATCAAAGGGAAAACAGACCAAAGTCTGGACAGAATGGTCAGAAAAGACAGACTCACCCTTCACCTTAGTGGTCTGGGAATGTCTAGTACCCTCAAAGTTCTGTCTGCCCCAGCTTGAGCCATTTGACGGATTGAAGGATCCACTGGATCACCTTAACACTTTTAAGACGACTCTAGATCTCCAACAACCCCCTGAAGAGATTTTGTGCCGCTCTTTCCCCACTACCCTTAAAAGGGCAGCTAGGGAATGGTTCACCAAATTACCAACATCTTCCATTTACAACTTCGAGCAGCTAGGCAGTTCCTTCCTTCTTCACTTTGTCGGTGGACAGCGTCCAAAAAGGCTAATTGACCATTTGCTCACCATCAAGCAAGGAGAGAAGGAAACCTTGAGATCCTATGTAACACGTTTCACCCGAGGAACTTTGGAGGTAGACGAAGCAGATGATAGAGTACAGCTAACAGCCTTCAAAGCCGGATTGAAGTCTAGGGAATTCATGGTCTCCTTGGTGAAGAATCCCCCCAAGACGATGGCAGGAATGCTCTTGAAGGTGCAGAAGTATATGAACGCCGAAGACGCCCTGATAGCCATAGAAGAGGTAGAGAAACCCAAGGAGAAAAAGAAAGAAAAAGAAGACGACCAAAAAGGACGAAAGAGGGACGGCGCAGATCATCAAAAGGTCGAAGGGAGTAGATGAAGAGATGACAAGAACCCCCGTCCAGTGAAATTCACACCTTTGGTGATGCCTGTCGACCAAATTTTAATGCAAATCAAGGACAAACACTATTTTAAATGGCCCAAACCATTGCACTCGTCGCCTAGTGTGCACGATAGGAGGAAATACTGCGTTTTCATAAAGATCATGGGCATTACACGAAGGACTGCTGAAACCTGAAGGAGTAGATAGAAGGAGCTTATACTAAAAGGAAACTGCAGAAATACGTGAAGAAGGGGGATTCCAACTGGTTCAAGGATGGTAACAAGGATTAACATGAAGGCCCTTAGAGGGACGAGGACCGCATGCCTCCTCGTCCACAAAATGCCATAGGAGAAATAAAAACCATCACAGGAGGACCCTCCATGGGAGGGTCATTCAAGTCTCTCAAGAAGTCACACCAAAGGCAGGTGTACAATGTTCACAGCCTGCCTCCTTTAAAGTAAAGAAAGACAGACCAAGATATGTGTTTCTCAGAAGAAGATGCTAGAGGGGTGAAACAGCCTCATGATGACCTGTTGGTCATCATGCTCATGATTGAAGGATTCAACACCAGAAGGGTTCTGGTAGACAACGGGAGCTCGGCAGACATCATTTACCTTTCTGCCTTCCAGCAGTTAAAAGTTGACCCAAAGAGGCTTCGTCCATTCGAATCCCCCCTCATTAGTTTTAGTGGAGACAAGGTGTACCCCCAGGGAATAGTAACTTTGATGCTTACAGCTGGCTCGTACCCTTTCCAGGTAACCAACAAACAAAACTTTTTGGTAGTAGACTCACCTTCATCCTACAATGTGATTATAGGAAGGCCTACCCTCAATCGTTGGAAAGCAGCTACTTCTACGTATTACATGAAGGTGAAGTTTCCAACAGAATAAGGGGTTAGAAAAATAAGACGAAACTAGGTGCTGGCGAGGGAATGTTACCAAGCAGTCTTTGCCTCAAAAGAAAACCACACATGGGTGATTGAGGAAAAGACGCCAAAAATTGCTGAGAAGCTGGAGACAATAGAGTTGGTCAAAGGAGATCCTACGAAGACAACCCAGGTTGGGACGAGTTTAAGCCCCTAGACGAAGAAAGAGATTGTTAGCTTCCTGAAGAATAACCTGGACGTGTTTGCATGGGGCCACGAAGATATGCCAGGTATACCAGCAAACATCATTCAACATCACCTAAACGTAGACCCTGAGAAGAAGCTTGTCCAACAAAGAAGAAGAGTTTTTGCTCCTGAACGGAACGAAGCAGTTATGGATGAAGTTAACAAGTTGCTCGTTGCTAATTTCATCAAGGAGGTCCACTATCCCGAGTGGTTGGCCAACATCGTCATGGTTAAAAAGGCAAATAGGAAGTAGAGAATGTGTGTTGACTTCACAGATCTAAATAACGCCTGCCCGAAGGACAGTTTCCCTCTATCCAGAATTGACTAGCTTGTGGACTTGACAGCCGGGCACAAGCTTCTTACCTTCATGGACGCCTTCTCTGGGTACAACCAGATACAAATGGCAGAGGAAGATCAGGAAAAGACGGCCTTCATCACCAGCCAAGGGCTTTACTGTTACAAGGTCATGCCTTTTGGATTGAAGAACGCGGGGGCTACATACCAGAGATTGCTAAACCAGGTGTTCAACAAACAGATTGGGAGGAACGTTGAAGTATACGTTGACGACATGCTCGTCAAGATCAAAGAAGAAGAGGATCACCTGGACGATCTTAAGGAGACGTTCAATACACTCAGGCAATATAGCATGAAGTTGAACCCGTCCAAATGTGCCTTTAGGGTCTCTTCAAGGAAATTCCTCGGGTTCATAGTATCATAAATAGGAATAGAAGCCAACCCTGAAAAGGTGAGAGCTATCCTCAAGATGTCCTCCCTAAAGATGATTAAAGAAGTGCAATCTCTCACGGGAAGAATGCAGCCCTCAACAGGTTCATCTCGAAAACAACAGACAAATGCCTTCCTTTCTTTAAGACCCTGAAGAAGGCTTTTGTCTAGACAGATGAGTGCGAGGCGGCATTCTAGGAACTAAAGCGCTATTTAAACAACCCCCCACTCCTGAGTCCGTCCAAGAAGGGGGAAGACTTGTTCCTCTACCTGGCAGTATCCACAACTGCAGTGAGCGCAGCCCTGATCAGGGAAGAGAACAAGATACAACTCCCAATGTATTACATCAGCCAGGCTCTAGGAGCTGAAGCCCGATACCCGCAGATAGAAAAAATTACCTTCGCCCTGATAGTGGCCTCAAGAAAACTTTGTCCATAATTTCAGGCCAACCCGGTCAAAGTAATGACAGACCAACCCATTAAGACAGCAATGAATAAACCTGAGGCTGCTGGACGGATGGTACAGTGGTCCATCGAGCTCAGTTAGTTTGACATAGAATATTGCCCCTGAACGGCCATAAAAGCCTAGGCACTAGCAGACTTCATAGCAGAATTCACCGCCCCTAAATATGAAGACAACCAGGAAGAACTTTGGACGATCCATACAGACAGATCGTCCACGTAAAAGAAAGGTGGAGCAGGCGTTGTCATCACTTCCTCAGAGGGGGATATCTTGAGGCATGGAGTCCAGCTTAAATTCCCCGTAACCAATAACGAGGCAGAGTACAAGGCTATATTGATGGGGCTAAGGATAGCTCAGGCACTTGGAGCTAAAAATATTCTGCTAAGGAGTGATTCAAAGCTAGTCATAGGGTAGGTCAACGGAGATTTTGACCAAAGGAGGCAAGAATGCAGAAGTACCTCAGGTTAACGAATCAATTAGTAAGCAACTTTGATCGTGTAGAGTTTGATTAGATCCCACGAGATCAAAATGCTAAAGTCGACGAAGTAGCCCGGAGTGCATCAGCAGATGATCAGGCAAATGTGACCGATTGGAGACTGGAAGAACAGAGCTCTCCCAGTATTGAAGAATTCCAAACCTTCCCTATGCATGCCCGCTTCGGATGGACGAGCCCCATTCTATCCTACATTAAAGAGGGACGATTACCACCAAATCCTGAGGAAGCCAAGAAGATCAAGAAATGAGCTGCTCGGTTCACGGTGCTGAATGATGGGCTTTACAAAAGAGGCTTCTCCTAGCCTTACTTGAGATGTGTTGAAGAGGACGAAGCCAAATATGTTCTGGAAGAGGTGCTTGGGGGGGTTTGCGGTGATCACATGGGGGCAAAGTCCCTCGTCAGAAAGATCATGAGGGCAAGCTATTTCTGGCCCTCAATGTAGCAAGATGCAACAGATTTCGTCAAGAGATGTGATAGTTGCCAAAGGTATGGAAATGTCCAATGAGTCCCAGGAGAGAAAATAACGACCATTTCTTCACCTTGGCCATTTGCATAGTGGGGGATCGACGTTATGGGCCTTCTACCACAAGGAAAAAGGCAAGTAAGGTTCTTACTCGTCGCAATCGACTACTTCACGAAGTGGGTAGAAGCAGAAGCACTGACAACAATCACATAAGCAAAGGTACAGAATTTTGTATGGAAAAAATATTGTATGCAGGTTTGGGATCCCAATTACGATCATCTCAGATAATGGTTGTCAGTTCGACAGTCACGGATTCAAGTCGTTTTGCTCAAGCCTAGGCATCAAAAACATTTATTCATCCCCAAGACATCCTCAAGCCAATGGACAGACAAAAGTAACGAACCGAACCTTGCTAAAAACCATCAAGGCCTAGTTAGTAGGTGCAAAGGGAGCATGGCCCGAGGAGCTACTAAGCATCTTGTGGGCATACAGGACCACAACACGAACCCCAACAAGAGAGACACCCTTCAACCTAACTTATGGCACAGAAGCGGTCATCTTAGTCGAAGTAGGACTTACTAGCCTCAAGAGGGAGTTCTTTGATGAACAAAGCAATGACTATCAACTAAAGCTGAACCTGGATTGTTTGGACGAAGTTAGAGACTAAGCCTCTCAAAGAATGACCAAGTATTAGCAGAAGATGGCCGAGTACTACAACCAAAGGGTAAAGCTCAAAAGATTCAGCATTGGAGACCTCGTCCTTCGAAAAGTAACCCCAATAACGAAGGATCCAACACAAGGCAAATTAGGACCAACCTAGGAAGGACCCTACAAGGTCGTCCACTACTTTCGCCAAGGAAGTTACCACCTGGAGGACTTAGACGGGAACAAGCTACCTCGTTCATGGAATGTTGAGCACCTAAAGAGGTATTACAAATAGGAACCGTAGTCCAATTGTAAGCAATCAGCATGACCTCATACTTTTTAATGAAAATTAAATAAACGTATTACTCAGCAATTCATATATTTTGGTTATCTCTCTCTCTCAAACTAAAATCGCCATCCGGAGGTGGAAAGCCCATCCAAAAAAAGAAAGACGATAAGATTCCTTGAATGGATGTATATCGTCCAAAAAAAAAAAAAAGAAAGATGATAAGATTCCTTAAATGGATGTACATCATCCAAAGAAGAAAGACGATAAGGTTCCATAATGGATGTACATCGTCCAAATGAAAGACGATAAGATTCCTTAATTAGATGTACATCGTCCAAAAAAGAAAGACGATCAGATTCCTTGAATGGATGTACATCGTCCAAAAAAAGAAAGACGATCAGATTCCTTAAATGTACATTGTCCAAAGAAGAAAGACGATAAGATTCCTTGATGGATGTACATTGTCCAAACAAAAGACGATAAGATTCCTTAAATGGATACATGTCGTTCAAATAAAATTCATTATACATTGTCCAAATGAAGTTCCCTAGGAGGGGGTAAAACATTTCGAATGAAAGGAAATAAAAAAACGGAAAGAGGCCGTCCCCTAAGAAGGAATGACCAAATTCACATTTGGGCAAAATCCTCTAAGTCCCTAAAATGGACAAAGAGGATATGCCAACGAAAATTTTCTAAGTCCCTAAAGGGACAAAAGGTACACCCAAAGCAAACTACAGCAAACAGAAAATGCAAACAAGGAGTATTAACAAACCAGATGAATAAAGGTAAATGCATAGATATATATAAGGTTGCAAATTGTTCAAAAGCCCTAAAACAAGCAGGGCATCCACATATGTAGAAGGCGTCTAGTAGCCCCAGAACAAACAGGGCATGTTAAAAAAAAAAAGGAAGATAGTAGAATTAGGATGGGGGAACATCATCTCCGTCCTTTTCAGCCTCAGGAGGATCCTCACTAGTGGTCACAGCTGCCTGGTTGCCTCCAAGTTTATCCCTAGGCCATGCTTTATCAAATACCTTCTTAATAATTCAAAACCTTTGAAGTACCACCCAAATAAGATGGAATTATACTCGTCGGTAGTTTGAAAGGCATGGACGGCCGTGGCCACTGCAGCCTTCATCCTCTGGCCAGCTGCTGCGAGCTGATCATCTTTCTGCTTTAACAGCAGCTTCTTAGAATTCAGTTGCTCAGTCAACACCTGGATTTGCTCTTTAGAAGTGTTATGGGCGTCCATGGCAGCAATTAAGTCTCTTCACAGACCAAAAGCCTCAGCCTCTAACGCCTCCACTTTGGACTTGGCCATGACAGCCTTTTCCTCATTGGCTAGGTATTGGGAAGTAATATGCATTGTCTCTCCCAACACCTGACAACAGAAAGTTTCGTCATGACCAAGATTAGTAGGGGAAATTGAACACTTACGGACGAAATAAAAGGAAAAACAAAGAAGGTTACTTGCATGAGTTTGTGAACATGACGGCTCACCATCTCGTGGGAAGGCACATCTAAGATCTCTTTCATCTCCTTAGAAGTAGGGAGCTCATTTGCCCGATCCATGGCCGCCCTAGCATCAGTCTAGACATTAGAGCCTATCTTTTCCTTCCCTTTATCCCCTGCCTTTTGTTTCTTCGAAGGTCGGACAACCTCCTCGATTGAAACGCTGGGAGAAGCAGCGCGACCTTCATCCAGGGTAGGGGTAGACGAACCCCTTTCCACTGTCTCTTTCTCTTTTTCCTTGTCAATAATCCTTAACCTCCTTTGGCCAATGTTGGAAAAGGGCTTGTTCTTCTTCCCTTTAATCTTCACATACATTTCCTTATTAAATTTGGTCGTCATCTCTGCACCAAAAAGAGCAAGAGGTTAAAGCAGGGAAAAATAAGAAAAGACGATCCAATATATTGAGACAACTCATGTTTCCTCTCTTCTCGATCAATTGCACGGAGGACGTAAGGAGAAGGCTGCGGCCCCAAACAATGACGAGCTAATGTATGTGGATCAGCCAGCTCGTCAAAATCCTCGATGGTGCTTGCGTACTTGATAGCCTCTTGAACCCGCTCCTCAAACTTACCCTTAAGCTCAAAACGCTTTTTTACTACAAGATAGAAAACTACGCAAGGTTAGAGGGACGACGAACATAAACAAAAGATTAAAAAGAAAAAAATCTCATAGGAGGCAAATGCACCAAGCTGAGGGGTCTCCCACCGGCATAACAACCTAGGGACGTCTCCCCAAAAGTCATCAGAAAGAGTCTCCCAACCATTGCCCGACACGAAGAAATACCTAGACTTCCAGTAACGGAAAGACGACAGGAGGTTGACGACAAGGCGAGACTTTCTATCCCAGGGTACAAATTCATAATACCCAAACTCCTTGGACTCTTTTAAGCGGTAGAGATGGACGAACTTATTAAACGTGAACATATCCCCATCAGCTATAGTCGTCCAAATCACCATGCAGCTTATGACAATTCTCCAAGAATTCAGCATAAGCTGCCCCGGAGCAATGTTCAGGTAGTGAAGAAGTTCCATAATGAATGGATGGATGGGGAATCTGAGGCTGCACAAGAACGTAGCCTAATAAAAACAAACCTCACCATGAGTAAAGGCACAAGCCTTCTCGCCCTTCTTAGGAAGACGAACCCTGGTCTCATTGGGGAATTGGAACCTATCCCTGAACTTACTGAAGACGTCTGCCTTCAAAGTACACTTTTCTTTAAAGGCATGGAAAGAACGAGATGTGGCAGAAGCAGAAGGATGAAAGGATGAAGGTACGGAGGAAGGCACGTAGGTAGCCGTGTCTGTCCCTGCCTTAGCCGTGCCTACACTAGAAGACGAACCCTTCTCCAGATCACTCGATCTCACCTTAGACCCCATACTTTCCCTCCTTAAATCCCCACGCACAAATTTAAACCAAGCTAGGGGTTGGTACAACAGTGGATATAAGTCACTTAACGCCAATCTAAGGCCACTGTCACCTACAACGAAATCCCTATTCTCTGGGTAAGGATTACTAGAGCAATATGAAAGTGTACCTAATGGGTCACTACAAGAATCTATCAGCACCCCTAAGCGAGCAAAAAGGAAGGCGATGGAGGGAGAAGTGTGCCTAATTTTAGAGTAATCCACCATTAATGAAAGTAACTCAAAAAGGAAATAGGAGCGCAAAGGAAAGGAATATAGTAAAACTCAGAAAGGAAAAAGACGTAAATAAAGGGCGTACCTAGAAATAGGGAAGGAAACTGAGAAGACAAAGAGCAAAGTGCGCAACTGTGAAGCCAGAAAAACCAAACGCAGAAAGAAAATGAAGAAATGAGAAGAGATAGGCAAGGGTTAAAAAGGTTTTCCTTGAAAAGTGCGGGAAATCTGAAAAGGTTTCATCGGAAACGAGACCGTTCAGCCAATCAGAGTAGGACATGTGGCCACGATGTGGGCCACGAAGCAATTAATACGGGGAACAGAACCCCAAGCACCTTAACCGCAAAAAAAAAAAAAAAAAAAAAAAAACTCCTCATATTCCTATGATCGTCCAAAATATGGACGACCTCGAAATAGGGGGGCAACTGATAGTCTCGATTATATCCTCGTCCATATAGAAAGTAGTGGACGAGAATAACTCCAAGATTTGTCCTACTAGTAGTGACCACCATGCGAGGATGCATTCACCCGTCCTCAATCATTGACGAAGCGTTACAAAACAATGATAAGCCTCTATACCGTTAGAGAGATATCTCACTACAAACACCCTACAGAGGCGTTACTAATACGGAAATGAAACCACCATTAAGGCAGCACCAACGGCTAAAAGGAAGAAGTAAGCACCTATATATACCTACCCATAAGACCTGACCAGGGGGACAGAAACTCTACTTCATACGCACTAATACCCTAATACTTCTTTTCTCATTCTAGCCATTCTAACTTTAGCATCGGAGGTTTTGTGGTACGCACCACACCGGTGACCCACATTTCCCCCTTTTACTGTTTACTTTGTGAGGATCAGGTTGGCAGTGCATGGCTCCACTCTGGACAATCATCGTGACTGACGATCTGAGCATCATCATTTATTATATTTCTTAACATAGAAAGTAAGATGAAATGTGACAACCTTTAAGAGGTACCAAATAAGAACTACTACAGACCAACATATTTTCCTTAAGCTTGACATTTCAGTCTAGGGCTTAGCAGGATGATTGAGTTTTTATCCTAGCTAACTGACTATTTCATTCTCAGTCTTAGTAGGATTATTGTGTTTTAATCTGAGCTAATTCCACCCCTATCAAGATTCACTAATCCCATGATGGAGTATGATACATTTTAAAAGAAAAAAGGAAAAAGAACCAAAAAGAAAAAGTGCTATAGGCCTACCCAACCCTTCGTGTGAAATGGGCCTTGAGACATTTGGTAATTTTTGGGCTTAAAAATAGGTCACAACTTTCATTTTGTTTTGCAAACAAGTATTATCCTCAAAGTTTGGTCCATTTTTCAATTTGGTTTCTAGAAATTCGAAAGTAGTAATGAAATCTTCAAAGAGTGTAAAATGATTTAGAGTTTGGTCCTTTTTCTTTATTTTTATTTTTATTATGTCGCTATATTTTTCTAATATTTTCTAATCAGGAAAACTAGGATAGAAAATTGTTTAGCAAATTCAAGTCTAGAAGGTGATTTTTTTTCCCTTTTTTTTATGACAATTGCATGTGGTAATAGCTTGCAGATAATTTTTATGCAACATTAACCTTTTTTTTATTAGGGCAAACACAAAACATATTCCTTAAAGTTTGTCTCAGTTACCTATTTTGTGTCTAGAGTTTTGAAAGTAGTGATTGAAACCTTTATTTATTTACAAAGATCTAATTTGATCTTTACTCCACTTTAGACTGAAATCGTCACGTTCTCATCCCACTTGCCACTATAATTTCATGTAGCTTAGTAATTCTGTATAGTTATTTTTACTATTGGTGTGCATCCAGTACGAATTGACCTTATGACTTTGCCAATTATGAGTTGAGTGCTTTAACTATTTAGCCATGGATACTTAGTGGAGACCTCTACATTATATCCATTCTCATGTGTGCCAATTACAGGAAAAAAAATATATTTTTATTCGTATAATTTACATGCCTCAATTTGATTAAACTTCACCCCTTAATGAAATTTGTGTTTTATCATTTGGAAAAAAAAAAAAAAAAAAAAAGCTTCAATTTAAACAAACAAAAGAAGAGGGATACAAAAAAAAAAAAAAAAAAAAAAAAAAAAAAAAAAAAAACAAAGCTAGTAGCTTAACACAATAGAAGCCCTACCAGTCTTGATTAATTAGTCACCCATTGAGTACATACTTTAAGGAGAGTGCATAGACACATGAACCCATTACCCAATACACCTCTATTAAAACACAACAGGACCTTCTAAATATATCCATGCATGTGACATGCAAGGTTCAGAAGCAACTAGCAAGAACCCAATAATACTAAGTTGGACCGTTACAGTTATACTGATGCTTTGCTCCATTTCAAAGGCAAACGAAATCACCATGGCTGTTAGTTGCACAGACTCCGATCCATGGGTGCTTTCACATGATTCACATGCATACACCATTAGGTGTCCTTGTCAACTTGAAATTCTTGCCACAGTCAATAGTAGTGCAATTGGTTGCGGTGTTGCTAGCTTGTACAAAAGTGGAAATGGTAAGGGTGAAGATGAGGGAGATAAAGATGAGAAAATGAAGAAGCCGTTTCATGAATAGCTTATTGATAAGGATAAATTATCTAAGGTAACGCTGACGGTCCCATATAAGCTGAAGGGATTGAATAAGCTGACGACCTTCCATGGGGATAAGGCGAGGTGGACGCCCCTTTAGCTAACAGACGGGTGCGCTATGCGATACGGGGTAGAGGCAAAACAAAAAACACCGACGGGAAGAGTAAGTGACTGGATAAAGCTGAAGGGACAAACGTAACTTACCCTACACGCTTCTACATGGAAAGATGTCTTGCCGCGTACGCTTGTACCAGAGCAGGTATCTTATCCAGCACGTTTGCTCATGAAGAGGTATCTTGCACTCCACGCAACAGAGAGTGGTTTCGGTAAGGAAGTATCTTCCCAAACACGCCACGGACATCGACTCCATACTACTATAAATACCCCAAAGCCCTCAAAAACGCAGGTATGCCTAACTTTCCCCAACTCTGGCACTCTAGAGTTGTGAGCAGTCACTAACTTAACCTACGGAGGGTTGTTGGTCGGTACCACACCGGTACTCCCCTTTTGAGGTTCTTATGACTTGTGCAGGTTGACTTGAGCCCGTGGAGACCCTGTAGCTTATTGAGGAGATATCGACATCATCACTTATGTTCTTGTATTTGCTCTTGCAAGAGAAAGACCTATCCATACAAAGTTAATTTCATAGAGAGCAAATATTGCTCTTGCGAGTTGCGACCCTTATATTGAAAGCAAATATTATCAACTTCAATTTCAGAGAGAGAGAGAGAGAGAGATGCAGAGTCAGCAGAGAGATACGACCCATACATATAAAATATATAGTTCGTGTTCATTTCCAAGGAATCCCAATGAAATATTCTAAGCATCCAAACAAATCCAAGAGAAAGATAGAGATGAGTAACCTGGAAGCATCTTCTCTAATAAAAGTGCACACACTCACATAATGTCTCTCTAGAACGTTACTACTATTTATACTATAGAAAGTCACTGTTTTTTAGACAACCATCATGCAAACAATATGCACTATAGGTGAGTGTGCTTATCCGTTGATACATTTCTCTCCCTTTTTATTTTTTATTTTTTAATTGCTTTTGAAATCAAATAGAATTTTGAACTCTTACCATTCCTCCTTTTTTTAAAAAAAAAATTATTTTTTATAATTCAATAGTTATAATGGGATTAGAGGATTTTAGCACTAAACGTTTTCGCTAAATATATTAAAAAGTATACCAACAAATTAAGTTATAAGACTCTTGGCTAACTTTGTTTTAGCTACTTATAAGTTAACTTTGACACTTGACATAGCCTTAATTAGTACTATTTTCTTTTTATTTGTTGCCAAATTAGGAGAGGGGTGGTTGTGTGTGCAATTTGAGAAATGAGAAAGTTGATTCCATAATCCTTATATAATATATATAAACAAATCCAAGAGAAAGATAGAGATGAGTAACCTGGAAGCATCTTCTCTAATAAAAGTGCACACACTCACATAATGTCTCTCTAGAACGTTACTACTATTTATACTATAGAAAGTCACTGTTTTTTAGACAACCATCATGCAAACAACATGCAATATAGGTGAGTGTGCTTATCCGTTGATACACTCTCCCTTTTTATTTTTTATTTTTTAATTGCTTTTGAAATCAAATAAAATTTTGAACTCTTACCATTCCTCCGTTTTTTTTTTTTTTTAAATTATTTTTTATAATTCAATAGTTATAATGGGATTAGAGGATTTTAACACTAAACGTTTTCGTTAAAAATATTAAAAAGTATACCAACAAATTTAGTTATAAGACTCTTGGCTAACTTTGTTTTAGCTAATTATAAGTTAGCTTTTCCTTCTTTGTAAGTTAACTTTGACACTTGACATAGCCTTAATTAGTACTATTTTCTTTTTATTTGTTGCCAAATTAGGAGAGGGGTGGTTGTGTGTGCAATTTGAGAAATGAGAAAGTTGATTCCATAATCCTTATATAATATATATAAACATGCAAATGTTAGGTTTTGCCACTGTAATTGCAGGATATTTTGGTAAATATGACAAAGTAATTAAATAGTTTTCTTAAGCATTATTGGCGGTGGAATCTTAGAGAAGAAGTAATGAAATAAAATGAAGGTTTTGTGATAAATAAATGACATCTTATGACTTCTAGAGCATTCCTTCCTTTATGAGTTTATGTGAGATTTTATTTTGTTTGGGATGGAATCCTTTTTCACTTTAGATAAGCACTTAGGTTTAGGCTTGTTTGCCTTTTGTTTTCAAAAAAGGTGCAGTGTATTGGTTCATTTTAGATAGGCAAGCTTGTTTATCTAAGAGTGATGCTATAGACATAATACTTTTAAAATATTTTTTATAACAGTAGAGTTGATAAATTTTTAACAGTTTTTTTTTAAAGTCCACAATTAACATAAGTTTTTTCTTTTCACCTATCAATATTGATTTGTTCCATAGTTATGATTTATGATTTTTTTTTGTGCTTCTAGACTTGTTGCATTATAAAATTTGTAAAAAATCATATACTATGCAAGAAAAATGAAGTTATAGAAATCATGGTTACGTAAAGTGACTATGTTAAAAGTAGGGTTCTAGAAGCTATGGTTACACCAAGTAACTACTTTCACTCTATTTGTGAGAGACCATGCTCTTGGCCCAAACCTTTTAGAGTAGGTTTTGGCATAACTCACATGAATGAGTGGAGTTGTATTGGTGCCTCTCAAGAGTGAAGGTTCTACTGACATTTTCTACCCTCCTAGGTTAAGGGTTTAACAATGAAGTTGCCGCTTAATTAATTTGAAAAATAAGAAAATAAAAAGTTGAAAAGTGTATTTTCTTATTGATGAATTTAAATTGTACATCCCTTGATAATAACAACAAAATTACAAATCTTTGGCCCTAGATACAATAAAAAACAAAAATACATAGCTTTGCTTCATCTAAATTTGGAGTTTCAAGATTGGGAAAGTGTTAGACACCCAACTTGCCTGGTAAAACCAATTTTTTAGATTTGAGTGAACAATGATCATATCACATCATACAATTAGTTTATTTCATCCAAGAACATGTGATTGCAAAGATTAAAACAACATTCATGAGCATGATGAAACCCTATTCTAGGCATGCAAAGGTAGATTGGAAGAATTGAAAGACATAGTGAATATGTGTGTGATCTAATAAACCCTAATCTATGAACATGATTTTTGAATTGAAAAATCCTAAAACATGCAAAGGCTAAAAAGAACTTAGATTTAGGGTGGCAATTTAAACTCGCACCCGTCGGTACCCGTCTCACTCACCCTTAATGGATAGGCTTTACTCGCCTCGCATAACAAATGGGGCAGGGATGGGGGTTAATATTTTCCCCCACTCTTGCCCTGTTTATATTTAAATAATTAAAAAAATATTTTTATAGGTTTTTATAAGACATATATATATGTGTGTGTGTGTGTGTGTGTGTGTGTGTGTGTTTTTTTTTTTTTTTTAGCCTTCTAATTTTAAATTTTTGATGTTTTTATATTGTATTATTGAATTTATACTTCTATGTTTTAATAATTACATTATTTATATTTTTTTAATTGTTGTATTGCTATGTTTGAATTATTTTTGTATTTTTATTACTTGAATTTTTGTATTGTTATACTTTGATAAGGTTTTGTAATGTTAGATCTTTTCTTTTTTTTTTTTTAATTTTCATGAGTTTTAATTTAATGCATTCAAAATAAAATTTTAATAAATTATATATATAAAAAAATTTGAGTGTGGCGGGAAAGGTACCAGTGAGCACTCGCGGGTACCTACTAGAATGAGGCACGGGGGGGGGGGGGGGGGGGGGGAGAAACCCGCCCTGAAGCGGAAGTGGAGTGGAGATGGGGAATGGGAAACTCGCCCCAAACCTGCCTGTTGCCATGCTTACCTAGAATTAACAAGCTAGTAACCAAGAACATATGAAGAACAACAAAAGTAAAGCATGCTTGAATCTAAAAGTTAGAGCAAAATTAAAAAGAGGAGGTTAGAAACATTACTTGCTTGCATTGGCACTCCTTAGCAGTCCAAGCAAAAAAAATTCATGAATAGGAAGTTGGTAGCTTAAGACCAAAAGGACCAAGCTATCATTTCTAGTGAATTGAGATTAGGAGGTCCAAGACACCAAATGAACCTTCCTACTCTAAACGAGAGAGAGAGAGAGAGAGAGAGAGAGAGAGAGAGAGAGAGAGAGAGAGAGAGAGAGAGAGAGAGAGAGAGAGCAATGTTCATTTTTCTCTGAAATTCAGTGGTATGGATTTGAAATTTGGTGTGCTTTGGTTTGATATTAGATAGGGGTATTTATATTGAAGGCTGAGGGTTACCAATGAGTTTCTAGGAAATGTGGGACTTAGGAAAATTAGATTTTTTTGAAAAAAAAATGTAGGTCTCAAAGTCAAACTGAGAGGGGAGCAAGCCTAAGCAGAAAAGGAAGGAAATCTAGGAGATCTGGCCCAAGTGTTTTGATTTCCTCCAAATTTCTACAATTTTTTTCAGACTTTCTTGGTTCTCAAGTTCAGAATGTTAATCCCAAATATATTCAGTTAATTAATCAATTTTTACCAACTTAGCAAGGAATCAATTAATGCTTTGTCTCTGGATTAAATCAGGTGCATGCAACTTTACTGTAGAATCTATACTCAACCAAGAGCATTATGACATATCATGTAATTTAATTTAAACTCAAAATAGGCCTGTTAGAATTAAAAATTCATATCATGCAATGAAATTAGAAATCAAATGGTCAAAAATTAAAGATTTTCCCTGTGATATGATATGCAATGTGGTGCATGATGCAATGCAAGTGAGGTTAAATGATAGTTGCAAAAATGGGTGTCTACACAACTCCAAGTGACTCACTACATTCTCATTTATTTGTAAATTAGTTTATCTTATTTATTGTTATTATAGTTTAATATAATGAAAACTCTGTTACCTAAGTTTTAAGAAATAACATTATTTACTCCAATTAAAATTATATTTATCTCCTTCTCAAAAAAAAATTATATTTATCTAATTAATTGCTAGGATAATTTAATTTAGCTAAGAATCTATTACTCAATTTTCAAAAAATTAAAATTCTATTCCAAAAAATTATAAGTTTTAAAATCTATTATTTAAAAATTTTTAAGAAATTTAAACTTCTATTCCAGCCAACTCAAATATATATATTACAAAATTTTTTCGAGAAGTTCTAAATAAAAATTTTTATTTTAATAATTTATCATAATTTTGTATTTTTATATGATTTCACACTACATATCGTCTTGGCATGACTCAATATATGTAATTATGATGATAGTTAATTTAGAGTATCAAGTAGCTCATTAATTATTATCATATTTTCAATAATATTTGTAAAATATTGTTATATTTTTTAACAAAAAATTTAATTAATCGGCTCGTTACACAAGCATATTACTTGTATAAAATAAAGATAGAGTTACAACAAATGGTCATCACAATTTCACAATAACATTTAATTTGCTTAATATCTCACATATGAGCCATTGGTGGACTTTAACAACATAATAAATGAATTTTTAAATAGATTTTTCCTAATTTGTGTCACATCAGTTTGTAAGTTTTATGGAATAAAATTTGTAGTATCCATAACAACACTTTAAATATAAAGTTTTAGATAGAGGTGTCCATAAGTTAGTAGAGGTGTTCACTGGTCAGTACAGGTTAGGTTTGTATTCAACCAACACTTGACTAGATTTTATCAAGTGCATGGAAATCAACTCTTCGTTGACTTGGGAGGATCGGCATATCGGGCAATTCGATCTCTTCATAGGTAGTGGGTGGTTCAATTAGGATCAGCAATGGTGGAGAAAGGGAATGGACAAACTTAATACATGGAAAATTTGGTGAGATCTCACTAGATCTAACAGAGATCTTGTTAGATCTAGCAGATCTCCATCGAAGTTGACTGAGTTCTAAATTAGAGTTGGTGGATCTCTCCAAATTTTTTGTTTTCATGGTTAGATCAGGTCAAGTTGGTTCTCGGAGAGTGAGACCTACCATAAGTCGGTTATAAAGGGGCATAGCCGTTGTTAACCATTGGATTAGGTGCGGGTTGAGTCGGTACTAGTTGGGTGGCTCAGGTTAGGTGGGTCAATTGACACCCATAGTTATAGTTATAGATTTTGGTAGGCCTTGGTGTGAGATGGTAGATAAATTAAGTGTCATGTAATTATTATAATGTTTAGTTGTAACCCTAGTCTTATTGAAAAATGTATGTATGTGTGCAAAATGAGTTGTGTGGGGATTAGATATAGGGTGGTAAACGAGATGAGCCTTGTTGTGTAGTGAATGTTCAAATTTGGCTTGACACCAAAAGTAACATGTTCAAGTTTGGCTTGAGCTTGAATCAAGCCCACAAATAATGTTCAAGTTTGAGTTAATCAAAAAGTTTAAATGCTTAAGCTTAGCTTGGCTTAGGTTAAATCATTTTTCAAGCCAAACTCAAGCCCTATATCAAGCTCAAACTTGAGCTTAATAATATCAAACATTTGAACTTGAAATCTAACACAAGTACATTATCAAGCACATATCAAATTTATTATCTAGCTTATCTGGTTTGGACGAATGGGTCCCAACCTCTAATTAATTAAAGTCTTAAAAAGATATGAGTTTATTTGTTAAGCTCATATCAAACTTATTACTAAGCCCATAAATGGGCCGAGGCTCAACTTATATTGTATTGAGCTCTAATGTTCATGAAAGTTTTTTTTTATTATTATAATTTTTTGGCATGGCTTGGTTTGTTTATCAAAAAAGTCTAAAACTAAAACTCAAACTTGGCTTTTTTATAAACAAACAAACATGAACACTCTATTTATTTTGGCGATAACGTTTTCTAGAAAATGATCGAGTCATTTTCCAAAAAGTATTTTTTATAAAACGATTTCATTTTCCTATGTTTGGTAACAATTTAAAATAAGTTGAAAAACAATCTCATGACTTTTCTTATTTAGCTTGTTGTGAGATGGAGTTGTTTTCCAAAATTATTTAGAGGAAAATAATCTCTAAAGATAAGCCATACTATTTTTGTTGACCAAAGTAGTTTTCCATTAATTTAGGTTTTTCTGATTCTACCAAATGCTAGAAAACTTAGAAAACTATTTTTATACGAAGTTTTCTATCGAAACAAACAGAGCAGAAGTTTTTATTGAACTAAGGCCGAGTGATTTTGAACGACTTGGATCATTTAGAGCTCTAGAATTACACTATAAACCAAGTAAAGTGGTAAGGTTGTACCCCAAACAAAAAGTAAAGTGGTAAGAAACAAAATATATATGGATGACCAAAATTTGGTTACAAACTTGGTTAGAGTTTTAGGCTTCAACTCATAATAGAAAGATGATATGTGTGTTTATCATGTGCGATACAATATTGCATTTGATAGGGACACATATCATCTTTTATTGTGTGTTGTAGCCCAAGGTTGTAACTAAGCTTGTTGCCAAATTGTATATCTTTTTAGAGATGTTCAATCTATGGCCTCTACTCCTGATGATAGCCAAACTGCATATATATATATATATATATATATATGTATGTATATAAATATGGAGGGGCATGAAGATAAAAGAGTATTTGCCATTTTTTTTTCAATGAAAGGGTTTGACAAATTCATGATGGCTTGGTTGGATCAGTGCATGCATTCAACTAAAAAAATTTGTGGGACTCTTCCGTGTAATTTATATATGGACATATAAGGAAACAAATGAACGTGTTTTCGATTACGATCCTTCTATGATGCTTTGAAGTTTTTGAAGGTATGATGTCTATTTTGGAGTTAATGTTCGTTGTTAGATGTGTTAACATTGTCAATAACATTTGTCAACATGTTATCGTATTTTGGGAAAAAAAAAATGTTATTGTACAACCTAAATGTCAAAAATGTAAAAAAAAAAAAAAGAAGTCAAAAATGTTAAATTAAAAAAGAAAACATGGAATATAATGTGACATGTCAAAACTTAACTGGTAAAAAATCATTAAATAAAAACCAAAAAAGAAATGAAAAGAAACTTAACTTTTTTTGGCAGTTGTGGATTTCTAGTCAGCTGGTAACCTAGTTTAACTGGTAAGTGGCAACACATCATTAACTAAAAACAAAAACAAAATAAAAAGTAGCTTATTTGTTTATTTTGCTCATTTAATAATATAAAAAGACCATTTTTTGTTTTCGTTTAAACAAATAAAACACCGAAAACTTAACTTAGACAAACCAAAAACTAGAATTTCCCTTGTGTTGGGAAAAACTTCTCAGACATACATTGGAAGTGCTGAGAAAAACATTCCATATCCAGAGAAAAGTTGCAAGAGCTGAGAAAAACTTTCAGAGATACATCATACATAAAATGTTATGTCAGTCTCAGGTCTTTTATAGTGAAACAATGCGTTTTGATCTTGTAGTGAAACAATGCGTTTTATTTAACAATTCACAACATTTTTATGTCTCTCTATCTCTCTCCAAGGCCTTATTTGGTTAGTTATTACTATTAGTCCTTAATTATTACTTTTTTGCTTTTTTAAAAATATTAAAATGGTGAGTATGCTAAAAGACATGAAAAAGAGAGAAATGTGTGATGTAAGCTTAGGCAATTAATGAGAGACTAATGAGATAACAGTAAAATAAGTTAGTGTAAACTTTTGGGTAACAGTAAAAAAAACTTAATGAATGAGGTAAAAAAAAATGCTATATGCAAAATTAGAGCGTCATTTGGTAAGACCTCACGCACTCCTGAATGAGATCTCTGCTTATATATATATTGATGATTATTCTTTTATAACTTCTAATCACTAATCAACATGAGTCTCAAAAATTTTTGTGATAGGACTTTATCATACGTACAAAATAAGTATAGATTTATTTATCTTTATTTTTTTAAAAGGATATTGCTATTGTGTTCATCCTTATAAGAATTTAAGCATAGATTAAATTTTCATTATTTTTGACAATTTTTCTTTGATTCCTTTATAATTTATATATTGTGTTGGTTTAAATGAATTTTTTCTCAAGCTTTCAGATGATGGACTTTAGATAAGATGTTCAACTTTTATACGCCAAGCATTGACTATAAGTCTTGTACATGGAACAAATAGAGATAAGAAATTAAGAATATGATCCATTTTGGTCGGCCTTAGCTTGATTTGTCTATACATCAATTTTCTTTCTTGCCAAAAGTCCGACTTATTTTAGGTGGAAGTTTCCTTGATTATTACTTGTATACAAAATTATAGGATCATTAAATTGGAATAGGTCCCTTACTAACCTAATTAATTGGAATATGATGAAATTTCTTCCCATCCACAATAAACGTTGTGTACACTCCAAATTTTTTCTGCATCTCATAATGATACGTTGTTGATAGGTGTCATCCAAGTCTAACATGATTGAGAGTTGTAATTGAGACTATGACCTAGAAGCTTTACTATTCAATACTTTGAGAGAAAAACTAACATAACCAAAAGGAATAGGATGAAATTTCTTCCCATTCACACTAAACATTGTGTACACTCCAAATTTTTTCTACATCTCATAATGATACGTTATTGATAGGTGTCATCCAAGTCCAACATGATTGAGAGTTGTAATTGAGACTATGGCCAAGAAGCTTTACTATTCAATACTTTGCGAGAAAAAATTAAACATCATTTGATGTAACAGGAGACTATGGAATTTGACATTGTATACACTGGGGTTTGTTTTTGATGTTGTGAAATTGCTGTAGGTACTAAAAACTCTAGTTTGATTAGTTGGCAAGTCATGTTCTTTAATCGTGAAAAGTTTACTATTGAAAACTTTTGTGTTCCTATAATAAATGTTTTGGAGAGAAAATTGTTAGCCTCCTCATCCCATTGAGACCCCCCTATTTATACAAAGGAAAAGGGTCCAATATTCCTAAGTGTGACTTAGTTACATGGAATTTTTGTGCAAATGTGCCTAGATTTATTTTAAAAATTTAATTATAATTTCAAAATCTAATTTGGTGATTTTTATATGATTTTTGTGGTTTGATTTTGATTCAGTAAAGACATATTAGCCAAAAGAAATGAAGGTAGAGCTATTAAAGAAATCTGTACTTTCAGATTAGCAATTACAGATGGCTAATGCTGCATTGTCATTTGTGGTTGCGGTATGAATAAGCGGTATGTTGTTTAGGTGACTGATTGAGGCAAAGCAATTAACTATATTAAAAGGGATTAGCAACTTTTTCTTTCTCCTTTACCATTTGTGGAATGTATATGCCTTTTTCACATATGCTCAACTGAAGTATCCATTAGGATTTCCCTTAATTATGATAAACATATTATTTTTTTTAAAACAAGTTTTATATTTATTAAATGAGATATATATATGTCGAGGGCCATGTAGCTAAATTGGAATCTCCCCATGCACAAAGTGTCTTGGGTTTAAGGGAGAAAATGTTCAAATTGTGGGAGTTAGGGAAAAAAGGTTCAAGTTTGCGGGGTTAGCAGCATATTGTAATTATTTCTAAAAAAAAAAAAGATATAGAGATATATATTGTTTTCCTTGAGCTAAAGTAGTTGCGATGGAAGTGTGGAGTGGATAGTTTTTTTTTTTTTTTTTAGACCTTGAGTATTTTGGATTGTTTCAAATGAGTAATGGCTCCTCTTAGGCTCCTAAATTTTTTGTTTATTGATTTTGCTATCTATAACTTTGATTCTTCTTTACCTAATAAAGTTTTTAATTTTCCGTAAGTAAATTTTTTCTTCAAGAAAATGAATAGAAATCTCCCTTCATGTTCTTGCTCATGTTGATGTTCATATTTGTATCTTTTGCAATACTCAATAAGTTGTTTACTCATTTTGTGAATTATCAATTGTAGTTAAAAAAAAAAGTATAAACACAATACTATTCAATTAAACTAATGTGAAAAATTAAATCTATTAGATTAAAAAAATGGACATGAAAATGAAAATTTCACAAAAAATTTCTTAAATAGAATTAAAATAATTTTTACTCAATATTTTTTATCAAGCAATCATGGGCTAACTAACAAAATTCCAATCATTATGTGTATAATGGGGTGATGAAATGATTGTTTAGTTTATTTAAGAAATGTGATCTAACTAATAGAAATTAAAAAAAAAATACAATAACTTTCTTGCGTAGTCATGAATTATACCTTTACGTATATCTTATGCATTTTATGAGTTTATTTTATATAAATGCATTTCATAAAATTAACAAACCTTATCATAAAACCCTTCATTGTATTTTTTAAAATCACTACATAAAAATAAAGAAGTTTTTTTCCCAAAAAAATGTTCTCTAGTCATAATATTTACCAAAAAAAATCATGCAACGCACAGGCCAAACAAATGGCTTCTTCCAATGCTTTTCAGCAGTTCCAAAACCTTACTTTTCACTCAAGATGGTTGTGGTAAGTGTTTGGACTATCAATCTCCTCTCAAGGTATGACAATGGGAGAGAGAAAGAGAAGAGGCTAGAATGGTTTCTCACTAGGATGAGTAGCTCTCTCTCTAAAAGATAGGTGTGTGTGTTGTAGAAAATCTATCTACGGTTTTTCTTTCTGAATGGTTTCCTTACAATTTGTGGGTAATGAGGGTATATATAGTATAAGTGAAGGGTAAGAAAGTCACACTTAAAAATCCTCTAAGCAGAGAGTCTTGTTGGTATCTCGCAGGAAGGCCTTACCCACGAAATACTCGTGAAATTGACAGCCTGGCACGACTCTTCAGCTTCCAGTCATGTGCTTCTCACATGCCCTTTTCGCGGGAACCCTTCTCGCGAACTTCTCGCAAGCCATTCGCGAAATGCATTGATCTTCATTTAAGCTTGAGTCTTCACCAACTTAATACTAAACCCAATATAATAAAATCCCACAAAACACAAGGAACAAAGTTAAAGCAATTACAACACTTTTTGTCATGGAATAAGCCAACACTAAAACATAGTTGTAAATTACAACTTTACAAATGTAATTTTCCATTTTTAATTTTTTTTTTCTATCAACGAATTCTAGACTATTTGTTTTTTATACTAAACCCAATACAATAAAATCCCACAAAACACAAGGAACAAAATTAAAGCAATTACAACACTTTTTGTCATGGAATAAGCCAACACTAAAACATAGTTGTAAATTACAACTTTACAAATGTAATTTTCCATTTTTAATTTTTTTTTTCTATTAACGAATTCTAGACTATTTGTTTTTTATACCCAATACTCACTTAGATGGATATTTATGATGTGGTCTCACATTTGACTTCAAAATGCTAACATAGAAAATTAACCCCTTTTTCCTATAAAATGGGAAATGTTTGATAGATACTTCGTTATTTCAGTCCCACTATTGAATACGAAATTACCCGTCCATTTGATCAGTCCATAGTGACCGGTGTTGTGCTTACAATGTTCATAGACTTATTTTAGGTTTCACACGAAAATTTGCATGATATTGAAATGAAAAAAGCATCAGTATGGTTCTTGCAAAGTTCAAAGAGTTACTAGTCACACCCTAAACAAGCTACCTTTAAACGCTCCTCTACCTTTTATTCATCCTCTTCCAAATTTGTCATTCACTTAATTTCCTGTCTTATATTTGCAACTCCTTCATAGTTTTCTTTCTCCTCCTTTTAGATCTTTATAACAATCTGCTCAAAAATCCCTCCAATGGCTCTTGTGACTAGCAAAGGAGGCTTATCTTCATCTCCATCTTCCTTTTTCACCCACCAACTCAAGAACTTTGATGTCTTCTTGAATTTCAGAGGTGAAGATACCCGTCTTGGTTTTACAGGCCATTTGTATAATGTTTTGTGTCAACAGGGTATCAGCACCTTTATTGATGATAACTTTCAAAGGGGAGAAGAAATTTCTGCTGGACTTCTCAAAATCATTGAAAGTTCAAGGATTTCAATAATTGTATTTTCTGAAAACTATACGTCCTCCACATGGTGCTTGGATGAACTTGCCAAGATTGTTGAGTGTAAGAAGAATGGCCAATTAGTGCGACCAGTTTTTTACAATGTAGATCCATCAGAAGTTAGAAACCAAAAAGGAAAGTTTGGAGAAGCATTATCTAAACATGAAGAAAAAATAAAGGATAACAAGAAGTTGCATAGTTGGAGGGAAGCTTTACATGAAGCTGCCAATATATCTGGTTGGCATTACAAGCAAGAGTATGTTCCTATACTTAATGACTACTTTTATGCCTTACAAGTTTTAATGGTTTTTCTCATAAAAAAAAGGTTCTAATGGTTTTTCTTGTAAAAAGAAAAGTTTTAATAGTTTTGTAATGGCCATTAGATGTTATTGTTAAACAATTACTACTATGTGATGGCTGTCCTTTTATATTTTATTATTATTTATTTATGTTTTTCAAATTATGGATATTTTTTTGGGTCATATCTTCTACTAAGGCTGTTAGCTATGGCTCAATAGTAAAAATGAAATAACAACATATTTGATTATCTTACCAAATAATTAGGGTTTTTTCTAACATGTGGTTTTAAATTTTTTTTAGAAATATTCTTATCAATTTTGTTCAGGTATTAAGTGGGTTTTCAATAATTTTGTGCCCCTCCTCTAACTGGATTTTCCATGAAATTTCTTCACAAAAACCTAAAACTAATTTCCTAGAAAATGATTTCCAAGAAAAAATCCTAACCAAATTATAGTTCTTAGACCTATAAATTACATTAGGTATACTTTAAAAAATAAAAAACTAATCAAACTAATTTTTTTTTTCGTAATGCTCAAACTCTGAACATCTTGAATTTAGTTCAGGTTCATATTTCAATTTCATAGTTTAACTATTTACATGTCTTGTATTGAATGACAGCTGCACTGAATTTGAATTCATCCAAGAAATTGTTGAAGAGATCTCAAATAGGTTAAATTTGCCATCAGATTCAATAGGTTAAATTTGCTTGTAATTCAGGATTACAAGTTCCTTAAAGAAATTCCAAAGCTTCCAGAAGGTATAAGAAGAATAGAAGCAAATAACTGCATTTCGTTGAATTCAGAATCATTAAGAAAATTAATCCTTCAGGTACCTCTCCCTCTCTTAAAGTAATAATTTTGGTTAACTTTGCAAATACATTTAGTAGATTTGCTAAACTTCAATTTCTCAAAATTCCGAATTGCATGCAGTTTGGAAGAGTGTTAGGGCTTCCACAAGATATGAAATGTTCAAGTGTGAAGATTGATTTGCATTCACATCACAAATTATCGCATCAGATTGATTTCTCTTCCCGGGTCTCCATCTCTAAGCTCCGCGTACTTTTAACTGAGTCCTTTCCCACTATAAGTGCGTATCTGGTGAGTAATTTAGCAGAAATATATGATATTAGAGTGCCAGGAAAGAAGATTCCAAAGTGGTTTAACCATCAAAGCACAGAGAGTACCATATTATTCTGGGTTGGTCCTGAATTTCCCATATTTGCTCTTTGTGTAGCTTTTCATCTAGTGCCGTTGAAGGACAGTTATGCTGATAATGATAGCTATGGTTTTGTTCATGATGATATAATCAGTTGGGCTTGTGATCTCAGAATTTTCATCAATGGTCATAACCGACCTTTTATTGAGAGTGGGTTCTTTCGTTTTTTGAAGTGTGATCATATGTGGTTTTTGGGTATGCCTCACAGCCAATTACAGAGGAGATTTGGAGACTTGATGCAAGGTGATCGGAATCATGTTGAGATTTCATGTAAAATCTCTCAGTGGACAAGTGAATTCGGAAACTTTGCTCCTATGGTTGCAGGGATAGGGGTACATGTGGAATGCATTTGTTCTCCTCAGGATTCCGTTATCATCCAAGACAACTCTCAAAATGTTGATGACTCTGAAGACACTATGCTCACACCTTTACTACCTCCTTGCTCCACTTCTAATGGTTCACATACGAATCTTGGGTGTCTCAACGGACTCAGACGCTTGAGACCCTGGTAACACTAGGTGACATCTAATTCAAGGCTTCCAATGGATATAGCAAGTTGGTTCGACTAAAATTTGGGTATTGACTCAGCAGATGGTAATGGGTTTGAGTTGGGGTCTTCTTCAATAGCCCATCCCTTTCTAAAAAGAAAAATTCCTAGGTATTATTTTTACATTGAAACTATTTTCCATTGCCTTATCTTTATTTGATTTTTTAATGTTGTTGAATGTTAGAGTATGTCTCACTGTTTTGCATTGTTTGATTTGCATCTTTGGGAGACTTTGACACTTCCCATTCTCTTTCTATAAATTAATGGGCTTTTTCATACAGGGTAATGATTTAAAGAAAGAGAAAGGGAAGTGACAAAGACCCCAATGGAAAAGCAGGATCGAAAGTCATATTTTTTTTTTTGAATTTGGTACAATTTCAAAGTCTTTTGGTCAAACATTTTTACAAAGTGGTCTGGTATACTGGATTTGGCAGAACTACGAATTTCACTAGGAGTGACAAATCTTAGGAATATATTTTGCTCCCTTAAAAAAGGGGAAAATCATGATTCTTATTTTACTTGAAAATTTATGATTTTAATTGTCTTCTACAAGGTCCAAATTTTATCCTGCATAAGCTACTGGCCAAATTGGAGTACTTTTGGTCGACACAGGCCCTTAGTAGCATGTTTGTGTGGAGCTCAAACCCGTTGCCAATGTTTAAAAGAGGTGGGCTCCATGCATTCAGTGGGAGCATCTTCAGTGTATTCGAGCAATTCAGATAGTCTAATCGGGGATATGCCAGTTATTGCTGACAAACATCACCAGTGTTTCAGAGATACAAGATACACCTGGAAAACCCATTAAAAAAAAAAATGATACACCAGAAAAACAGCACCAATGTCACACTCCAAAAACTATTCCAAATGCTATGGATGGTGGCGGGTCATCCTCAGTCCCTCACGACACTGAGCTCCAGCATTTATTGCCTCCTTTGCCAACTTCTTACAGTATCAACAATGTCAAAGCTTTGGGGGCTTTCATTGGATGCGGCAAATGAGTCTGATTTTGGTATCATCATCAAACAAAAAGGGGGCTTCCAGTGTATGTCTCCCTCTTTAGTTGTATTGTTTGATTTGCATCTTTGTCACTTCTCACTCTCTTTCCCTAAATTAACACACTCATTATAAAGGGTACAACTTGGAGGATATAATGATGCAAAAAAAGAACAGAACTAATGAAAGAAATTAGTAATTTGATCTGTTGCTGAGTTCTGTTGCTTTGGAAAACAAGCATTAAGCTGTGCAACTTAATGGACAAGTGAGGTTAAAATGAATATAATATTTTATATTGATGATGGTCAACATCTACTTGAAGGGGCAGAAGTGTTTGTTTGGCAACTGAGGCCTGCCAGATTTGGATGAAGTAAGCATTTAACCTGCCTAGACTTAAAATTTTGGGAATAGATTTTTCTCCCTTCAAAAAAGGGGGAAAATAATGGTTCTTATTTTCTTTAACTATTTTATGATTTGAATTGTCTTAACATGCAGATGAATTGGATGATTGTGATTGTAATGGGTTTCAATTTTTCTTGCCTTAATGCTATGATCACCTGCCTTGACTTCACAATGGTAGAGAGCCATTTTCCAATGCAGCAGTTCCTCAGCCTCCTCTAGTCCCTGATCACAGTCGGTGTCTTTCCTTGACATCTGATTCAAGGCTTCTAATAGATATACCAAATGGAACTATTATTACATTGAAACTATTTTCCTTTGCATCATCTTCATTTGATTTATTTTACGTTGTTGAATGCTAGAGTATGTCTCCCTTTTTTGCATTGTTTGATTTGCATATTTGCGGGTCTTTTTCACTTCCTATTCTCTTTCTCTAAATTAATGGGCTCTTTCATGCTGGATACTAATTCAATTTGAAAGGACATTTATGCAAAGAAAAAGCAGAATTGGTGGTCATTTTATTTGTTTTTGAATTTCATTTCTTGTAAATTTGTAATAGCAAAAGAGCCTTAAAAATTATTTGGGAAAAAAGCATTAAATTGTCTAGTTAATTCTTTGAGGTTATTGCTATCCAAGGCATGCATACCTAAATATCTTTTGATTAATATGAAGAAAGTATCCTTAATTTGAGGTTTAAATTCAAATCTACAAAGTCTGACCCAGTGGTAGCAAGAAAATTATTATATAAAATGTAGCCGTGTTGAAGTGTTCGGAAATTTGGCAAGAACAGAAAGTTTATATTTTGATTCTCAATACCCTCCCCCTTGCCCTACCAAAGACCCAAAACACAGAAACTATGGCTGTTCATAGAGTCAGAATATTTTCAGTCTTCATAGTTCCCCATTGTATATGATTGTATCAGTATGTATAGCTTATGAATTGTTTTGAATACACGGGTTGCTGCTGTTATTGCAGTTAGTTGTTTCATGGCACATGAAAGCTGCTACCATGTGTGAATTTTCCAAGCAGGAGTTTATAGGTGGTCTACAATGGCTAGTGTAAGTATATAAATAGTTATTTATACTGTACTTATTCTCGAGTTTAATGATATCAATTAAGAGTTTGGAACTGCCGCGATTAAGGCTATATATTCTGATGGCAGGATAGACACTTTGGAGAAGTTCTGTGAAAAGATACCATTTATGCGCATGGAGCTGAAAGATGATCGTATGTGCAAGTGTTCATGAATTATGATTTTTTCTAAAATTTAGTTTTAATATTGTAATTCATGTTGCTTTTACGCGAAAACACTCACCCAATGGTCATGAACTCTTGAGCGCACTCTCCACCTTGCTTTTACAAGGCAGGAGGTACCATTTAAAGTAAAGCTCATTGGTTGGTTTGATTAGCATTTCTAAGCTAGAGATACAATTGTTGTGCTTTTGTTGCTGAAAATGATTTTTGCTTGTATTTGTCCAGAAAAGTTCCGTGAGATATACAACTTTGCATTTGGCTGGGCAAAAGAAAAGGTAGTCTTTTCTCTGCATGAATGCTTGGATTTGTACATACTCTTGACCTATGGATATTTATTTCCACTGCAGAAAATGAAGACTTTTTAATAGTTTTCAGCTTTTCACTTTTCTCAGTTAGTCTTTTAGGTAGGTATAGTACTTGTTATTGCTATTTTTTTTTCCCTGAATAATTCCTTTTATTAGAAAATCTGCATCCTAAGGTGATATCACTAATTTCACATTTAGATGGAGTGTATGCACAATAAGCTTGTCTTTTTACTCTGAACTCAGAATGAGGTATGCTCTGAGTGTGCTGGAGTTACTTTATGCCCTTCTGTTATTTTTAAAAATCAACTTGATTAATTCCTGCATGCAACCGTGCCATTAATTTTGAGTGGAAATGTCTAGACTTAGGTGCATTTTGATATGGATGTTAGATTCATGAACTCAGATGTTCACCAGGCTTTGAATTTGGTTTATTTTATTTTTTAATATCCATATCAAATTCAGTGATGTATAAGTGAACTAGGAATTGATTTCTTCTTGAGGGCATACAGGATGTAGATGTAACATTAACATAGAATATCCAAAACAGCAAATTTTGAATTATTCATGAAACTGAAAAACAGTTTGAGAAAGAATGATTGAAGGTGTCTAAGTACGTTGCTACCTGTGTTCATTTCATGTTGTGTGACACTGGCTGCTCATAGAATTTGAATTTTCTTGGGAAGATAGCTTATATTGAGGTACTAAAACTCAAACCAGGGATGTACGGTGTTTTGCATTAGTTCTCAAATTATACAGTGACCTGTTCTTTTGGATTTTATAATTGTCCTGTTGTGCTAAGATATATAGTGTCCTTGTATGTGCATAATAGCATCAAAAAGTCACTACTGCATGTATATAGCAGGAATTGGAGCTTTTGACAACTATGCTAAATGACTGAATCTTTGATGGATAGGTGCCTCTTAAAGCATGTATTACTATTATCCCTAGAAAAATGGCGGGGGATTTAGATGTTTAAGTTTCACCTATACAATGTTTCCTCCCCATTTTTTGTTGGAATAAACATGGATAGGTGAATTTTGGATAGGCAGAGATGGCGAAGCTAAATGCATTTTTCCAGTTCCCTATGGATGATAATTTCCAGCAATTTTACAATATGGGGAGACGTGCTGACATTACTGAGCTAATTGAAACATAGCAAAGAGACAATGAGCCAGTTGCTGAATTTTTTGCGAAGTGTTATGGCTGTCTAGGTGGATATGAGCCTTGATGGGTGTGAAATTTCATTTAGCTTAAAAGGCTGTACATTCAAAAGCATGGGGATGCATGTGTGTATGCATGCACACATGATTACAAACAGATTTTTCCCTCAGCTTCTATGTCAGCTCTGTGCTACATTTTATATACTTTACTAAAAGTTATATTTAAAACCAAAAAATTCAATTATGTATGTGTCTTTTTTATACAATGTCGTTGTCACCCAAATTCTGGTTACATATGCAGGTAGCTGATTTTTCCTAGTATTTCAGGGTCAGAAATCTTTAGCATTGGATACAGCTATTGGGATGTGGCAATTACTGTTTGCCGAAAAGCAGTGGCCATTGGTTGAACACTGGAGCCAGTTCTTACAGGTAGCTTACTATCCATATTTTGATCTAATGAGAATGAGTAGTGAATTCTTGTGACCTATGGTGAAAAGAATTATATAGCTGGCAACATGTTCGGATTAGGGCACTGTTAAGTGAGGTGAAATAGGAAGTGAGAATATATTGCTAATTATGTTTATTATTAATTCAACCTTAATGCCCTATGGGGATCTATCTTCAGGTCTCTGTGATGTTATAAACGGAACGTAGGCATCTATGCTACTGTTAGATTTGTTTGTCTGTGTGTGTTTTTGTTTTGTTTTCATCTTCTTTCTTTCTTCCCTGACCCCCCAAAAGGATTCACTCATTGTAGACAAAATGCCTGGGGGTTTTGGCAAGAATCTTACGAGCCACCATGTCAACATTATTGGTAACTACTGTTGTCGGTCGATTTGGTGAAGTTTTGTCAATGGCGGGATGTGATAGTTGGTGGGTGAACAGCTCTACACCTAGTCTCATTGGCTAATTTGCCTTCATAAATGATTTAATCCAAAAAATAGCTTGGTGGTTGGTTTTGTGACTGGACTTTTTGCGATTCTTGGTTTAGTTAGGCACCAGTGTTTTTCATATTGATTCCCTTGTGAAGTTTTCTGTGGATAGATGAATTTTCTTTTCTAGGGTAATTTATCGAAAAATAAAATGAAATCTTTTCTAGGATATTGGATTTGTGTCCCCTTTTTTAAAAGATATTTAAAAATAAATAAATTCATGGATGTGTGTTGAGTTATACAGGTTTGATTGGGTTGATGTTATGAACTCCATCAGCTTTCTTCTATATCTTTTATGAGAGGATTAATTAATATTTTTTCCTTTGGCTTCTCTTTTCTGTTTAGATGTTGATGCTCAGGCTCGGCATAACATAGCAATGTCTAGGGACACGTGGTCTCAACTATTGGAGTTTGCAAGGGTAAGATATAAAATGGATTATTACATACTGCATCATTATTTCAAGATTAAATGCCTACGTTTCATTTACACCTGCATATGCAATCAGTACCCTTTTCAACTGCAATTTTATCTCCTCAAACTCGTGAAGTATGATATGCATTGTGCTGTCTTCCCCTTCCTCCACCTTTTAATTTTTTTTTTCTTTTAATTTTTTTTTTGAAGTAGCTATCTTAGTATTTAGAGTGGGAGAAATTATATATGTTTCCAGGACATGTGAGAGGGATAATCTTAGCTTGACTTCATTCTTTTTCCTTGTTTCCTCCTTTTTTTTTTTTTTTTTTTTTTTTTTTGTCTCTCTATAGACTGAACAATCTTATTCATACCTTCATTTCTATTTTGGTATTCTTACCTCCCACACAACAAAGATGCAGCACTAATGGCAATTCTGATTATTCCATCTCTTTCTGTTTTTGGTTTCCTAATCAATTTTTATCATGTTGAAGTTTATTAAAAAAATCACCAGCATTTCAATTTTTGATCTTCTGAATAAATTACTAGGCATCGTGATATTCATTGCCTTTAGAGAGTGATTGATCTATCTCTTATGAATAAAATTGTATTTACTTATGAAAAAAATATTCATAGCCGTTGAAGACTTGAATCTTCTTTAATAAGAAAGGAAACAAAAAGAAACATTGATATCATCCTTTCATGAGCATTATTTATATTGAGGTGTCTTGCTGGTTTTGATGCTGGTAATGGCACTACTAATTTTTCATGCTTGTATATCCAGTCGGTGGACCCTGCATTAACAAACTATGATGCTGACGGTGCATGGCCCTATCTTATTGATGAATTTGTTGAATTCTTGAATGAAAATGGCATCATCCAAAATGTCCATTTGAATGATTTGAGCCAAAAACGATGATGAGGTGCTGAAGCAGTGATAGTATTCGCCTATCACTAAAAGGTAAAATCCCCCCAAAAAGGAATGAGAAGACATGAGTTCCAATTCAACCTTGTTTTCCACTGACGATTCATTTGCAACCTTTGTAGTCAATGGGACTGCTGATGTGGTATATGCATTTTCCTGTAAAATAAGTTACGAGAATTGAGAACTTACTAGTACTACTAAGCACTAGTGTTGGAATTTTCTTTTGTTTGGATAAAATATTTCCTCTATACGATATTATGGACTATGGTATTTGAAATGCCTCTTCATGAATGAATCCAATATCATGGACCGGGCAATCATGGTTTATTATTGTACATGATAACTTGATAACTCTAGCTAATGGACTGGCAAACACGGTTTAAAGTTGACATTATAAACCTTGCTATCAAGCCCTGGATTCAAAATGAGAGAAGGCTGGAACATATGGGTTAAGTCACCTAGCATGTATCAATTCCATGGAGTGGTTCATTCGTGCAGTTGTGGGCTTCACATGCTGTGAGATTAGTGCGACTGACTCATGCTGGAGTGACCAGGGAAGCTAGACAACATTCTTTCTTTATTATGTTTCTTAACATAGAAATTAAGATGAAATGTGACAACCTTTAAGAGGTACCAAGTAAAAACTACTACAGACCAACATATTTTCCTTAAGCTTGACATTTCATTCTAGGGCTTAGCAGGATGATTGAGTTTTTATCCTAGCTAACTGACCATTTCATTCTTGGGCTTAGTAGGATTATTGAGTTTTAATCTGAGCTAATTTCACCCCTATCGAGATTCGCTAATCCCATATTGAAGTATGATACATTAAAAAATAAAAAATAAATAAAGAACAAAAAACAAAGTGTCATAGGCCCACCCAACCCTTTGTGTGAAGTGGGCCTTGAAACATTTGGTAATTTTTGGGCTTAAAAATAAGTTACAAGTTTCATTTTGTTTTTGGGCAAACAAGTATTGTTCTCAAAGTTTGGTCCATTTTTCAATTCGGCTTCTACAAATTCAAAAGTAGTAATCAAATCTTCAGAGTGTGTAAAATGATTTAGAGTTTGGTCCATTTTTCTTCTTTTTTTATTTTTTATTTTTTATGTCACTTCATTTTTCCAATATTTTCTTATTAGGAAAACTAGAATAGAAAATTATTTAGCAAATTCAAGTCTAGAAAGTGATTTTTTTTTTCTTTTTCATGTCAATTGCATGTGGTAATAGCTTGCATGTAATTTTTATGCAACATTAGCCTTTTTTTTTTTAATTAGGGAAAACACAAAACATATTCCTTAAAGTTTGTCTCAATTACCTATTATGTGTCTAGAGTTTTGAAAGTAGTGATTGAATCCTTTATTTATTTACAAAGATCTAATTTAATCTTTACTCCACTTTGGACTAAAATCGTCACATTGTCATCCCACTTGCCACTATAAGTCCATGTAGCTTAGAAATTCTGCATAGTTATTTTTTATATTGGTGTGCATTTAGTAGGAATCGAACTTATGACTTTGCCAATTATGAGTTGAGTGCTTTAACCATTCAGCCATGGATGCTTAGTGGAGACCTCCTCTACTTTATACATATCCCCACGTGTACCAATTAGATTACTATTTTATAAACTTCAAGAATTTGTTCTATCGGGATCAAATTGAAGAATGGGGTAAAGTAAACTAAAGACAGATGTTGTGTTTTCTAATTTTTCTTTTTAAAAACCTTATGGGTTCATTGATAAAGAGGTTTCAAACAGTTATATATAAAATTTTAAACTTCACCCCTTACAGCTACACCTACAGTAAATTTTTTTAAATATTTTTGGATCAAGGTCAAAGTCAAACAACTATATTTTTTGAAAACTAAAAAATAAAATATTAAATTGTATATTCTGTACCAAATGGGTGCGAAGTTATGGGAAATCTATATATATATATATATATATTATAATAGGTGAAGCTGAAAGAAGCTCAAATTAGAATTCCAAATTAGAATTTCAATTTTGTGCCATATGTCCTAAATATTTATTCTTAAAGAGGTTTATTTCTTAATTTTAGAATCAAATGTGGGACCACATTATATATATTCATTCAAATGAGTTATTAAGTACAAAAACCAAAGAGTCTAGAATAAATGAATCGTAAAAAAAAAGTGCTTCACAATAATAAATAAAACATGGACAATTTACATTTTATACTTAATAATATCTTTACAATTTTTTTTAAAGAATTAACAAAATATAAAAATGACTATCAATAGTATTTAAATTATATATATAGGAATTATATTATGCATCTTCTTGTATATCTTTAAGTGTATCCATGCATATGTAATAATTTTAATTCGTATAATTTACATGCCTCGATTTAATGAAACTTCACCCCTTAATGAAATTTTTGTTTTAGCATTTGAAAAAAAAAATTCAATTCAAACAAACAAAAGAAGAAGGGTAAAAAAAAAAAAAAAAAAAAAAAAAAAAAAAAAAAAGAGAGAACAGAGCTAGCAGCTTAATTAACACAATAAGAGCCCTACCAGTATCGATTAATTAAGGAGAGTGCATAGACACATGAACCCATTACCCAATACACCTCTATTAAAACACAGCAGGACCTTCTAAATATATCCATGCACGTGACATTCAGGGTTCAGAAGCAACTAGCAAGAACCTATAATACTAAGTTGGACCATTACAGTTATACTAGGTGTGTCAAATAGGTCGATTTGGGGTGGGCATAATTGGGTTGGGTATATAAAACCCATTTACTCATTAAAACCCGTTTAACTAATTGCTTCTAACCCAAATCTAACCCAACCCAATTATTATGGGTAAATCCCAACTCACCCAATTACCCAATTATCAAAATTACCAAAATGCCATTAAAGTGAAAACCCAACACTTTCTTGGATTCCCTTTTCCACTCTCTCTAGTCTCCATTCTTGGAATTAAAAAATTCCACATAAGCACATCCACATCAGCAATTATATTAAAAATTCAAATAAAAAATATTTTCTTTTCTTTTCTATTTTCTTTCACTTTCTTGACAGCCAAACAGTGCAACAAATACAAACTTTCTTGGAATTTCAAAAGTAACTGTCTTTGAAACAAATAGAAATTCTTCAAGGACAATGAAGGAAAATGAAAGGAGAGGGAGAGAGAGAGAGAGAGAGCGAGCTATCTTGCTGATGGACAAGATCGTTGAAAAGATCCCCGATCACACGAGAGCTTCTTCAAGCCCTAGCAGTTCTTCACAAAAGCTTCCATGCCCACGTCAGTCAATTCACGACACCCATGGAGCTTGAGGCTCGTGAGGTTCTGGCACTTGAACAAGATTAGCACAAGCCAAGCATTCATCAGGTAGCTCAGAGATATAGTCAGGATCGCCTCCATCGATAATCTCGTAGTCGTCATTATCTTCAAGGAGTTGCATAGATCAGGGCCGTTGATTTCGACTTAGGTCGATGGCTGTGATTGATTTCACGGCAGCTGGAAATGGCAGTCGTCGAAGTTGACTGGCCCAGCCGACGACAAGTTCAATCCCTTTGGCTATGCCAAAGCCAAGGTTTACAGGCTCTTCAATAGAGAAAAGCCCGTCCACAAAGTCCTCGACAGTGGAAAACATAATCTTTCTCTCTCTGTTTGATCTGTTTGTTTGATGAGAAAATGTAGGTGTTAACACCCCATTTTGCAACCCGCATTTAACCTCACATGGAGGGTAAAAGGGTAATTTTACCTTGGAAATACGCATCTTGATTTTGGTCACTAGATCCTTAATCTCATTTCACCAAAATGATCTTAATGTTGTAACGATTAAATCGACTGGTCATAAGCCCTAATCGGACCATCAGATTGAAAGTTATCATCAAATCAAGTTTTAATGGCCAAGATGCACTATCACAAATTGAGTCCAACTATACGTGATTATGAACAATTGATTCCAATTGGTTATAATTATAATCAATTTGAGATTAATGATGTGTCATAATTTGATTGGTTAGGATTACATTTCATGGTGAGGTTGCATATACCTAGTTAATTAGATAGATAAACATTAATTATTCAATGAGTAATTTGTGCAATTATCTTTTAATTAGGGTAAATTTGGAACTAATTAAGTCTGAAATGGGAGTGATTGGAGCCATTTAATGTTAATTGGGAGCTAATTTGGGACCTATTAATGTTAATTGTGCAGAAACCATTTTCTAACAAATGACCTTTGCTCACCATTTCATCAATATCTCTCAGAATATTTTGAATCTGTGAATGAGGTTAATTTTCCTAGAAACTAGACATCCGGGGCTTCAATTTGAGCACAAGAACGAGACAATTCTGATTAGAATTGAGTCAGATATGATTTTTCAAAATTGGCTCTACAAGCTATTACAGCAGCTATGGGAAAACCGAATTTTGGCTTGCTCCTCACTCCTACCAATCTTTCCATTTAATGCACCAGATTCCCCAAAGGCTAAAATGAGGTCTAGGTTCATGATTCTTTGTCAACCCTCATTAAATGGCCTTCCATTCATATTTCCTCAACCACTACTATATATACCCCCCCTCTCCTTCATTCCAAAACACACAAAAACCCCCCTCTCTTGAGTTCTAGTGAAGTTGAGTAGTCTTGTCATATCTTGGTCGTCCTGAGACTCAAGGTATTGAGTGAGACTCACTCTTCCTCTTCTAACTCTTCTTTTCCTCCACCCTTAGGACCTCTACCAAGAGTCTCCTCCTCTACCATATGAATCTTGCATGAAGGTATAATACATTTCCCTAACTTGTTTTTTGTGTTGCCATGATGAGAATTTAGGATTAAAGCATGATAGTAAGTAACTATTTAAATTCCTTTGAATATGTTTGAATGTTTTTATGTGTTCTTCACATGTTCTTGGTTATTTTTCACATGTTCATGCATAAATACTAGTTTTAATCTTAAATTCACATAAAAAATATGAAAAACATGTTTGTTTCATAATTCCTTCAAATCCTTGAATCTTGGATATCACCATACACACACATTCACTAGAATCTATTTTTCAATCCAAATGCAATACTTAATAAATTGAATTAGGGTTTATCACATGCACACACTTTAAATTCAACATGTAAATTGATTGGCATATTGGATGATATGATATGAATGTTGGCCACCATAGTCTAGAAGACCGGTTTCACCGGGCAAGGTAGGTGCCTAACACCTTCCCACCTTGTAACATAGCCTCCGAGCTTAGATCAAGGGTTAGTAGACTAATGCTTATCCATGTAATTTTCAATTTCTAGATTGTAACTAGGAAACAAAGCCATGTACTTTATCTTAGATTGTATCTAGGACCAAAGTCATGTAATTTTCCTATGATCAATGTAAACTCAATTTCAAATTAATGAAATGAGGAATTTTTCAATTATGGTTTTCTTATTTTTCCAATAGTTAAATAAGTGGCGACTCCATTGTAAAACCCTTAATCTAAGGGGGAAAATATAACTAGTCGAACCTCCATTTTGATAGGCAATAACATGACTCCACCCATTCACGTGGGTTTGGCCCAACACACCTATAAAAAAAAGGGGGCCGGGGGTGCGGTCTCTCACAGTGGCGACTCCACTGGGGATATTGAGGGCTAAGCTTCAATTAGTTTATGGTGGCCAATCATGTCATTGTTTGTTTATTGCTTTTTGTATATAATATGTCTAATATGTTATTATATTGCATGTCATGCATCATTTTCTTGAATGAAATTTATTTTATTTGTGTGCTAGCTCGGAAGCCCGGTAGTATTAGTCGTGGATTGTGGTCTTCCTGAGACTCACATACCCAGCGGTGAACCTACCACCCACCGCGACAAGGATCATCATGGTTATGCCATGGTGGTTCATAGGGACAAACTGTACCGTTCGGACCAACGTGGCACTCCTGGAGTCACAAGTTGGGAGGTATGACGTCCTAGCTCGTGGGGACCTTTAACCTACCTTCTACCCATGATGTAATGACCTATGGAACCTACCTTTAGGTTGGTCCATGTAAATTGTATTTCATTACGCATGTGTTTGGCCGTTGTTTGAACCATGATGAGTTCAAGTCCAACGCTTGAGCCCATCATGACTGTTTGAACCTTGTATGTTGTGAATGAACTCAAACCCAAAAGTCTAAGATTGAACTCTACAAGAAATGGAAGCCCAGTTGTTTCTTGAATGAGTCTAAGCCCAACACTTGAGCCAATCAAAGATGTATAGACATGATCAACATCAAAGACCAAAAACTCACAAGATGCATGCCTTTCAAGTGCAAGCCCAAGCCATTTCAAGCAAACACCAAAAGATCATAATCAAGGTTCAAGCATACCAAGCCTCAAGCATCCTAAATGGACTAAGAAGAAGCAAGTGGCTCAACATTGCCTCACTCCACATTTGGTTTGTAATATCATGGTTAAGTTTAAAGTTTGTTTGTTTATTCCATGTTTCTATGTTTCTTTGAATTCTAAAAATCCATGTAGCATTTGATGTATTTTGTTCATGTATATATTTTAAAAAATTCCAAAAAAATATCAATATTCCCAAATCTTTCAAAAAAAAAAAAAAAGAAAAGAAAAAATTTTCAAATGAGAAAGTGTTTGGACTAGGGGCATTGGGCCTTTGAGTCATTTTTAAAAAAAAAATCTTTGAACTAGGGCCATTGAACTTCTTAGTGACTTTTTCAAAAAGGCCCAATTTTTTTTTCTTTCAAGATTTAAAAAAAAAAAAAAGAAAAGAAAAAAAAAAGAAAAAAGAAGTCTCCTTTTCAAATGGTACATGAGGATACTTGGACAAAACATTTTCTAAATCTTGATGTTTAAAGGCTTGAGCAATCAACTTGTACTAAGGAATGATTAATTTCATTTAATCCATGTAAAGACTTTTGCTACTTGACTTAGAATATAAGAAGAAATGGTCTTAAAAGGCAATAAAAAAGAATCCATCCATCAGAAAATCCCAAGACTCCATGCACTCGATCCAATTTTCAAAGATCTTTTGTTTCACCACATTAGAGCATTCATACTTTTTCTTTTAAGATGAATTTATTAAAAGAGCTTAAGTCACTGTGCCTACAAGCAAGCATTACTAGGGATAGGAGGCCATCTTTGATTAAACAAGATTATTCCCTAATACCTAGAATGTTCATCATCCATTACTAGCCCATTTGAGCCATCAAACATTTAGCCTTTTTTGCATGAACCCACTAAAATCTAAACTTGGGGTGGAAAAAATCAAGTTATGCATACTTAAATCTCATGTTGAAGAGGACTCTATCTTATAGCTTTGAAACTAATTGATAAATCTCTCCTAGAAGACATGAAAGACAAGTGGAGAATTCATTAGGCTAAAGACAAGAGATCATCAAAGAAAAATGAGGTTTCACACAATCAAGGAAAGAGAAATGAAATTCCATCAATGTGAAAAAAAAAAAAAAGTGTCTGTCAAGTTGAAGAGCCTAAAATTCATCGTGCCAAGAGGAATACAAGATTCATCTAAAAGAAAGTTCATCAAAAAAGGAAAAGATTCATCAAGCATAGAAATGTGCAAGCACATCGATGCAAGGAAGATGTATAAGATCCCCAAAAAGTTCATTCAATCAAGAGATGAGAGACAAACAAACAAACAAAAAAAAAAAAAAAAAAAAAAAAAAAAAAAAAGCCCACTAGGCTGAAAACTCAAAAGGGCGGTCTAGGCAAAAGTTAGGGCAAAAAAAAAAAAAAAAAAGGAAAAGAAAAGAAGCCCACTAGGCTGAAAATCCAAAAGGGCGGTCTAGGCAAAAGTTAGGGCCAAAGAAAAGAAGAAGAAAAGAAAAGAAAGATTGGAAAATCATACCAAGTTGTGAACTTAAGGATGCAACCTAAAAAGAGAAGAATTTTACAAGATGAAAGTCTAGAGGTGATTTAAGATGAATGAGCATAAAAACAAATATTGATACAAGTGACCAATGAAGACTAGTGAGAAGATGACAACGAAGAAATGAGAAAACTTCTCCAATACTTGATTTTTGAGTAATGCATACTTGGGGGAAACATCATAGGGAATTTTGAGCCTTTTATATCTTTCATTTCATAACCCAAACCCGGCCTACATTACAACTCATGAGTAAAGACCTCCTTGAAGTCTTGCTAATTGTAGGCACATCTTAAACTCTAATAACATCTTCTCTTGAATTAAAAAGGAAAATGCTTAAAATTGTCAAACCCCATAGGATGATATGTCCGATGAAAAAATTTCTCAAATTCTCAAAACCTCAAAATGACTCAAAAGAACTTCCAAACCTGGAGCACTCTCCTTGTTTGCACCTAACAATGTAATTCATAAATATTATCACATTTCATTTATTGATTGCCTTTGGAGACTTAATTTGACAATGTTCAAAAGAAAGAAGCAAATTTTGATTACATGAGTTTAATGATCTTGATCCTTCATGATCAAAGAGATTTTTTTGGTTCTTAAACACTATGATTTTCCAAAATGGTTGTTCAAAGGATCACATCATGTTCAAAAAAAAAAAAAAATGGAAATTTGTTTTTTTCAAAAAAAAAAAAAGCAAAAATCTTTTTCAAAATCCAGTTCTCTTGAACTACGTCTTGACCTGATCCTCTATGAGAGAGGTACGTTGGCAACCTTTCAGAGGCCCAGTCCCAATCACCCAAACAACCTTGGAGAATAAAGTCAAAACAATGTGACAAAATTGTTTGGGTGCATGTTAGGTTAAGCCTATTTGTTTGCATTAAGCATGTTTAAACTTAGAGCATTGGCCTATTTATATTGTGTGCAAATATGTTCTTCTTGCATGGAAGTATGTTTTCATTTGAGGCATTAATCCATTTGTTTGCAAGCATGTCCACACTAAGGACATTGGCAAAAAAATGTTTTCACGATAATTGGTTTCTAACAAGCTAGAGAAAGAAAGCCTTTTTTTGCAGGAATCAAGGATAGTAAACCGTGATCTTCTTCATGTTCCCCAATGGTTACAACTTCAAATGAATTCAGCTTCAATCTAAGCATGGAATATGCCCCAAACTATGGGCATTGGGTAAGTACTTCCAATTCATTTCAATGAATAAATCCATTGCTAATTGAAATTATCTTTTTGTAGGAATTAAGCAAGAACTTATCCAGCAATCCACATCAACATGAGCCAAGGTCCAAAAAAAAAATCCTAGGTCCTCTGAAAACATGAGTCAGGATCCAAAACCTTTGGTCCTCTGAAAACATGAGCCAAAACCAAAAAAAAAAAAAAAAAATCCTTGGTCCTCTAAAAACATGAGCCAGGATCTAAAAAACCCTTAGTCCTCTGAAAACATGAGCCAAGATCCAAAAATCCTAGGTCCTCTGAAAACATGAGTCAGAATCCAGAACCTTTGGTCCTCTGAAAACATGAGCCAAAGCTTAAAAAACCCTTGGTCCTCTGAAAACATGAGCCAAGATCCAAAAATCCTAGGTCCTCTGAAAACATAAGCCAGGATCCAAAACCTTTGGTCCTCTAAAAACATGAGCTAAGATCCAAAAATCCTAGGTCCTCAGAAAACATGAGCCAGGATTCAAAACTTTTGGTCCTTTGAAAACATGAGCCAAAACCCAAAAAACCCTTAGTCCCTGGAAACATGAGCCAAGATCCAAAAATCTTAGGTCCTCTGAAAACATGAGCTAGGATCCAAAACCTTTGGTCCTCTGAAAACATGAGCCAAAGCCCAAAAAAAAAAAAAAATCCTAGGGCCTTTGAAAACATGAGCCAGGATCCAAAACCTTTGGTCCTCTGAAAACATGAGCCAAAGCCCAAAAAAAAAAAAAAAAATCCTAGGTCCTCTAAAAACATGAGTCAGGATCCAAAACCTTTGGTCCTCTGAAAAGATGAGCCAGGATCCAAAACCTTTGGTCTTCTGAAACACATGACCAGAATCTTCATATTTTCTTCACTTCAGGTAAGCATGTCTTGTACTCATTCAAAATAAAAAAAAATAAAAAAAAATAAAAAGAAAGAAGAATAAAAGGAAAAAATTGCATGCATGAACTACGTTTTGACCTGATCCTCCCACCAAGAGGTACGTAGGCAATCTCCCTCGAGATTCAGTCCACATTTTGATCCACAACATAACCATCTGCATTTTTATCTACATGCATCATACATTCACCGCAGTTAAATACTGATTGCAAAGTTAGGTGTCTCTTTCATACATTGACATTCGCTTTTCAAGCTCTGCCATTGAGGGACATTCTGTTGAAACCCAATTTTGCAACCCGCATTTAACTTCACATGGAGGGTAAAAGGGTAATTTTACCTTGGAAATATGTATCTTGATTCTGGTCACTAGATCCTTAATCTCATTTCACCAAAATGATCTTGATGTTGTAACGATTAAATCGACTGGTCATAAGCCCTAATCGGACCTTCAGATTGAAAGTTATCATCAAATCAAGTTTTAATGGCCAAGATGCACTATCACAAATTGAGTCCAACTATATGTGATTATGAAAAATTGATTCCAATTGGTTATAATTATAATCAATTTGAGATTAATGATGTGTCATAATTTGATTGGTTAGGACTACATTTCATGGTGAGGTTGCATATACCTAGTTAATTAGATAGATAAACATTAATTATTCAATGAGTAATTTGTGCAATTATCTTTTAATTAGGGTAAATTTGGAACTAATTAAGTCTGAAATGGGAGTGATTGGAGCCATTTAATGTTAATTGGGAGCTAATTTGGGACCTATTAATGTTAATTGTGCAGAAACCATTTTCTAACAAATGACCTCTGCTCACCATTTCATCAATATCTCTCAGAATATTTTGAATCTGTGAATGAGATTAATTTTCTCAGAAACTAGACATCTGGGGCTTCAATTTGAGCACAAGAACAAGACAATTCCAATCAGAATTGAGTCAGATATGATTTTTCGAAGTTGGCTCTACAAGCTATTACAGCAACTACGGGAAAACCGAATTTTGGCTTGCTCCTCACTCCTACCAATCTTTCCATTTAATGCACCAGTTTCTCCAAAGGCTAAAATGAGGTCTAGGTTCATGATTCTTTGTCAACCCTCATTAAATGACCTTCCATTCATATTTCCTCAACCACTACTATATAAACCCCCCCTCTCCTTCATTCCAAAACACACAAAAACCCCCCTCTCTTGAGTTCTAGTGAAGTTGAGTAGTCTTGTCATATCTTGGTCGTCCTGAGACTCAAGGTATTGAGTGAGACTCACTCTTCCTCTTCTAACTCTTCTTTTCCTCCACCCTTAGGACCGAAACTAAGAGTCTCCTCCTCCACCATATGAATCTTGCATGAAGATATAATCCCTTTCCCTAACTTGTTTTTTGTGTTGCCATGATGAGAATTTAGGATTAAAGCATGATAGTAAGTAACTATTTAAATTCCTTTGAATATGTTTGAATGTTCTTATGTGTTCTTCACATGTTCTTGGTTCTTCACATGTTCATGCATAAACACTAGTTTTAATCTTAAATTCACATAAAAAATATGAAAAACATGTTTGTTTCATAATTCCTTCAAATCCTTGAATCTTGGATATCACCATACACACACATTCACTAGAATCTATTTTTCAATCTAAATGCAATACTTAATAAATTGAATTAGGGTTTATCACATGCACACACTTTAAATTCAACATGTAAACTGATTGGCATATTGGATGATATGATATGAATGTTGGCCACCATAGTCTAGAAGACCGGTTTCACCGGGCAAGGTGGGTGCCTAACACCTTCCCACCTTTTAACATAGCCTCTGAGTTTAGATCAAGGGTTAGTAGACCAATGCTTATCCATGTAATTTTCAATTTCTAGATTGTAACTAGGAAACAAAGCCATGTACTTTATCTTAGATTATATCTAGGACCAAAGTCATGTAATTTTCCTATGATCAATGTAAACTTAATTTCAAATTAATAAAATGAGAAATTTTTCAATTATGGTTTTCTTATTTTTCCAATAGTTAAATAAGTGGCGACTCCATTGTAAAACCCTTAATCTAAGGGGGAAAATATAACTAGTCGAACCTCCATTTTGAGAGGCAATAACACGACTCCACCCATTCACGTGGGTTTGGCCCAACACACCTATAAAAAAAAGAGGGCCGAGGGCACGGTCTCTCACAGTAGGAAATTTTTACCCGCCGCTATAGGCTTTATGTAAATCATAAAATGTGAACCCGCTATAGGTTCTTTTTTTTTTCCTCTTCCAGTGGACTTTAAAATCACTGTTTGCATCAAATATTTTCAGACCTGCTTAAAACCTGTAATAATTTTAGCTTTACTAACACAATACCACAAATGTAATTAATTAACAACACTACTAATGTCTCCAAACTACCATAATATTAACATAGATATATTATGAAATACATAACGTTGTTTATAACCACCATCATAAGATTAACAAAAAAAGATGTGGTACTTTGATTATACAACCGCTCAAATTAAGCTAATACAATAATCAAAGTTCCGAAATGTTTAAAAATATCCTACAACACTTGCAAAAAAGGCGGTTGTTCTCTCGTATTTCCTTGTATACAAAAAAGTCCTCGAACACCAAGATAAAACTTATAAGCTGCTTGGTTGATAGGATGCGGCTGATGATTTTTGGAGAGCTGGAGATTGTAGAGCCAAAGGAACGTCCTACATACAAAGTATGATTACTCAATAAGAATTTATAAATGGAATAAAATGACAAGAAAATATTACCAAGGTAAAAAATTGGAATAAGCTAAATGAAGACATTTATACGCACTCACAACAACTAAACCAAATGCTTACAAAGAGAAAAACATTGACTAAGTCTTTGTTAATATACCTGATTGCATTGGGAAGAAATGTGTTGCATTTGTTGAAGCATGCGAGCCATTCTTTGTTCTATTTCTTCAAACTAACTAAGTTTTTCCTTCATCTCATCAAAACTTGCAAGTTTTTCCTTCATCTCATCAAAACCTGCAAGTTTATCCTCCATGGTAGCCAAGGTAGCCTTCAGTTGAGCAACTTCATTGTCCCTTGCTTGAGTTGAGTGTGTTTCAATATCCGTGAGGGCACTCTTGCTACTTCGACTACTTGGGCTTGGACCAAATTCTACCCTACTAATATGACCTTTGCGCTCCTTACCCATCACTTTGGCAAACACGTCATCTGGTGCCCATGTAATACTACCAGATGTGTTAGATGACTGCAAATGATTTGAAGGATTAGCCAACAATTCCTTTATTTTGTCCTGATATTTGGGTTTGAACAAAACAAAAAAAGTTAGAAATCATATAGTTAAAATGACCCCACAACATATATATACATATATATAGGATGGGACAAAAAACAATATAAGTTTTTCAAACATTCCATGCTGTAAGTTTGTAAGTTTGTAACGGCAAACCCTTCTAAAGCATGTTTACTTAGCCGCTTTTGTTTTTAACTCAATAATAAAAATAACATAAAAATAAAAAAAGATGCAATCCTAACTAATTGGAGTCTGCTACTGTGCTACATGGATCTTTTTAAGCTACCTTGCCTTTTCTAGGCTACGTACCCATTTACCTTTTCAATTAACACAAAATACTAGTTTGTTAGTTGCTGGAATTTGGCAAACGTGCAGCTGTTATAAATTTATAATATAGCAAGAGTAATCACACTACTGGAGGCAAATATGTGTGCTCATATTTAGAGGCTTTCCAAAAAGATAAATGATATAAATTTGGTGAGACTGGGAATCCAGAGACTTAATTGCTTATATTTAACATGCAATAATGGGGCACATGGCAAAATGCTTGGCTTCTAAATAGTTTGGAAATCTTTCAACATATGTGAATCATACATAACAAAACATATTTTGCAGAATTAATCAAATTACAGTCTTAAAGCCTACCCAGCAGCAAAGAAGTTTGATTTGACAAAGCAACACAACAGAAGGACCAAAATAAAATGGGGGAAAATCATTCATTCATTCAAAAATCATTTCATCAAATTACTCACAATTTTTGTGGCCACTACAGGATTAACTATAGATCCATCTTTACGAGTATGTAGTATTGGATATAATACTGAACGCTCTACAGGACATCCATCTGTTTTTGCCTACATTATGAACAGCAAATTCATGTAGTGATGAATATTGGTTCGACATAAACTTTAGGAAAAGTCAAAATCATTTAAAAAATAGCCATAATACTTATTACCTTTTTTGCAGCGTGCACCGCAAAGTTACAAGAACCAGCAATATGTACGTCATCCTATTTAGAACGACGCTCCTTATTTTTCTCTAACTCTATCTACATTCAACAAAATTACATGTTTATATACAATATGATTTAAGTATCTAAAGCCACTTTTAGATAAAGCCAAAATGCAAACAATATTTACAGTATTTTACTAATTTATCAGAGTTGCACACAAAAAACTGCAATGTATTGGACACAAGCTACACAAAAAGGTCACTATAAAATTACCATAAATAAAAACTTTTAGCACATCTATCTATACATTGTACATTAAAAGTGGCATGAAATATGAAATTTGCTTGATAAATAAGATTACTCAAAGCCTCTAATATGCTTGGCATAAAAAGGTCACTCATTTATAGAGCTATATGCTTAGGTTAATGATGTAGTCCCAAAACAAAGAAAGCCCTATGAAGAAAATAATTTGCCTTTCATGTGCATAAAATATGATCTTCATACACTTCATTCGCAAGCATCTTCATCACAATGCAAACATGAAAGACAAAATTAAATGCTTAATCATTTCTATAAATCCACTAAAATCAAACTGCAAATCTTCGAAAATATAACAATGGTGAAGCCACAAAAGGAGTTTAGCATAAAACAACAACAACCTATTTTGGTATTCTCTCAATTTCTCAATAATCATTCTCCTTTTAGTATGATCCATGATGGAAAAGAGCGAAAACAAACATACCACTGCATCATCAGTATACCAATGATCAACAAGTATATCCCAATCTTGTGATATGCATCCCTTGTGTCCGTTGCTCTTTACCCGTGCTTTGTTTCTTGAATCAGGTATATAATGTTGTTTCTTCAACCTAGACTTATGATCCCTCCAGGCTTTCCCAATTTTTTGTAAGGTAAATCTCTTCAGAGCCGCATATGCAATAGGATTAACAGGGACACAGTATTTTCGCTACAATCAAATAGTTGAGTTATCAAATTACAAATGTTTTCATGCTAAAATACTTATGTAAAACCTAGTACAAAATGTCATAATTACATGTATTATAACTTCTTTAATACCTCTACAAGACGCCAACACTCTTCTTTATTTTCTTCTGGCATGTCCTTCCAATTAAGATATCTAATTGAGTACATGTAGGGTTTTCGCGCAATCATACCCAAGAAACCAGTGAAAGTCCTCGCCCCATCATCAATCGGCTAATGCTCACTATTTAGCTCTAGCTCAATTTCTTCTTCATCGGGAAGATCCCAAATATCCAAGTACTTGCTTGGCCCGCGAGTGACACATACAGTTGGCTGCACATTTGAATTTTGAAGGAGATAATATCAATCAATGTCAAACAACAAGGCATACAAAGCTAAGGATGAGTCTAAATATCCTATTAAACAAGTGGTCATTATACGCTAAAGAAAATAAAATATTAAAAACATGCTGAATGGTACATGATTCCAATCAAGAGGTGAGGAGGCATTCAAATTTCATATAAGGGTTCACAACTTACATGCCCATATCTTGTGTATGAATGGTAAACTATTGAATAAAAAGCCCATACCTTGTGTAGAAGCTTCATGCGTTTCTTAGTCCACTTCATCCACATCTTGTGAAGAAGCTCTTTCCAATGTTACACTCTTGGAATGAGTGCGCAGCTTTGCCTTTCGCCTTCCCATTTCAAGTGTCAAAGTCTAAAATAAACAAGTATATATGCACAATGATAAGTAATGGTACACGTAATTGCAAATACAACAACTCTAACTACTTTCAATACTAAAACTTCTCATAAAGCAAATCTATATTAAAAATAGGCACTCCTCTAGATGTTTAGTAGATACCATATCAATTTCAAAGACAAAGCTTAAAACCATGATCTATTAAAAATCATAAAAGACAACGTGCTCAAATCTGTCTTGGCAGAATTTTATACAACTTAGAAATTATACCAATTATTTTTATATTGATTCAATTACTGTGAGGCCACTTTCATTACAACCATGTGTGTCTTAGAATTCATACGAACTACTCCTAGCATCCTAATTCACAAAATATGATTTAATACAATTTTCTCATGTTGTAAACACAGAATCTGCCACAGTGACAACTTTAACATATTTTCTCGTAAAATCATCAAATAATTACTATTGGCCTTCATTTCATGTGGGTGTTTTTATACCTATATAGTATACATGTTAGAACACATTAATAGGCATCCAATTAACTATAATATCTTCAACCTTTCAAATTGCTAACACAATACCACAAATTTCAGCTTCTAACAATCAGATTAGAGAACATAGAAGGGAAACTAAAGAAACAATTACACCATCAAAATATCCAAAATAAGATAAGGTTTCATAGATAAATTTTCATGCAATTTTACAAGCATGGCAGCCAAGACCTAAAATATAATGAGTGATACAAAAGTATTAACTGGAGTCCTCACCACTAGACATCATCACTATACTCATCATCATTGGACCCATCATCATTAGACTCATAAACATCATCACCAAGCTCTTCATCATTGATAAAGTCTTGTTCAAGCAATTCATCCTTACTAATCAATGGTGTATCATAAATGGTTCCTTCTTCATCAACTCGAGCCCAAGCATGGTTGTCATTTGCATCATCACATGCATCATCAGTAGTTACATTATAAGGAATAATCTCCATATATGTATCCACTTCATCATCATCTATAGCTTCAATACCAACATCAAACACCTCTCTAGGTTTTGTTTTGACCACCACCATCCAATCTTTATGTCTCACATCCTCCACGTAAAACATTTGCGAAGCTTGAGTTGCTAATACATAAGGTTCATCAATCAATCGATTACCTGTGTGTATCAATCTTGAAAAATTGACAAGAGGAAATCCAAAGCCATCTTTTTTGCATCCTCTCCCACTAATAACGTCAGCCCATTGACATTTGAATAATACATATCGATACTTGTCAGAGTAGTTTAACTCAATAATATCGATTAGTACATCATAATAAGTAGCACCACCTTTAGTAACAACACAAACTCCACCATTTTGAATTTTCCTAGTTGTCTCAAAATCTTTGATGCGAAACTTCAAACCATTTATGACATAGCGCTTGAACTGTTTTGCTTCATTATCTGGATATCGAGCAAACCATCTAACTTTATTAGAGAGTTCATTTCTCTCAAAGGCATCCATTGACATCACCTATAATAACGAAAGGCTTTTGTTATAAGTATACTATCTAAAGTGTTACAACCGAAAATAGTTTTGTCTCTCTCTCTCTCTCTCTCTCTCTCTCTCTCTCTCTCTCTCTATATATATATATATATATATGCTTTACTTACATATTCCCTAAACTAACTGCAAAATTCCTCTATGTGCTGCTTTTGAATAACATCATCGATCACATGGAAAGAGAAACCAGCCTTGATCTCCACTTTGGGTATACTGTGTAGACAAACATGTTAGTGTCAATCTAGAGTATTGTATTAGAATGTCGTTAAAGGATAGCAAAGACATATCACTTACTTGCGAAATGGGGTGATTTCTTCACAATTGAATAGCACATAACGATGTGCTTGGATCCATGAATTTGAATCTAGTGTAATGCTCACCACCGCACCCATGGATTCCTCGACATTCTTTACAGACCGATTAAATGCAGTTTCAACAGATTTAAAATAGCGTGAGCAGAATGTTAAGCATTCCTCTGCTATATACCCTTCTGCAATGGAGCTTTCTGGATAAGTTTTATTATGCACGTAAGACTTAAGTCTTGACAAGTACCTATTGGAAAACCCAAGATCAACAACGGGAAATTGGTAAGTTAAACAAAACCAAATAGACCAAGTTAATTTATGTGTTACTTCTCTATGGGATACATCCAACGATAATGAACTTAGCCAGCAACTTTGGCTTCATTAGCCAAATGCATGACTAGATGTACCATCACTGTAAAGAAAGAGGGAGGGAATATCCTTTCCAACTCACACAATGTCACTGCAACTCTCTTCTCAAGAGCCCCAAGTTCCTCTACATTTAGTACTTTGGAACATATCTCCCTAAAGAAACAAGATAAGTCAATTAAACTCCTACTCACTTCAGGGGGCAAAGATCTGCGTATTGCTATTGGAAAAAGTTGATGCATTAAGATGTGATTATCATGGCTCTTCATCCCACTAATCTTGTGTTCTATGAGTTTAACGCAACGTGAGATGTTTGAAGAATATCCATCTGGCACTTTTACATTTTTCAAAACTTACTGAAAACCATCTTTTTCACTAGCATTCATATGATAGCAAGCATGTGACATATGTGTCTGATCATTCCCAACCTTTTCCAAGTGAAGTCCACTTCTTATACCCATATCCTTTAAGTCTTGGTGTGCCTTCAAGTTATCCTTTGTCTTGCCATCCAAGTTCAACAATATGCCAATTATATTATCGACTACATTCTTTTCAATGTGCATCACATCAAAATTGTGACGCAACACATGGTCCTCCTAATAAGGCAAGGTGAAAAATATACTTCTCTTCTTCCACACAGTTAAGGCTTCCTCCCCTCTTTTTCTTTTATTGGTCAAATTAACTTTTTTCTTCCCAAACACATGATCGGCTATAGCATCCGTTTGTAACATGATTTCCCCTCTAGATATTGTAATAGGAGCTGATCTCATATCAACATGCCCATCAAATGATTTTTTTTGCTTACGGAATTTATGATCACTATCCAAGAATCGCCTATGTCCAATGTAACTAAATTTCCTTCCATATCTTAACAAACGAGATTAACTATCATAGTTACAAGAGGAACATGCAAGAGAACCTTTGGTACTCCAACCCGAGATATCTCCATATGCAGGAAAATTATTTATGGTCCACAATAATGCAGCATGCATTTAGAATGATTTTTTGGAAGACACATCAAACGTTTCTACTCCAACATCCCATAACTCCTTCAGTTCTTCTACTAAGGGTTGTAAGTACACATCTATATCGTTCCCGGGTGAGGTTGGACCGAGAATCAATAATGATAGCATGAAATAAGACCTTTTCATGCACATCAATGGAGGGAGATTGTATGGGATCAAAATGACAGGCCATGTACTATGAGTAGTACTCATATTTCCATATGGGTTGAATCCATTGGCTGCTAATCCAAGCCTTACATTACGAGGCTCAGATGAGAACTCTATGTACTTAGAGTTAAATGATTTCCAAGCTTCAGAATCAGCAAGATACCTCATTAACCCATCATTCACATGACCATTGGCATGCCACTTCATATGATTGGCTGTTTTAGGAGACATAAATAGTCGCTTCAATCTTGGCTTTAAGGGGAACCACTGTAGGATCTTTGCAGTTTCTTTTTTCTCCTCTTGGAGGAAGCATTAGTACTTTGTTGACCTTTAGACTCATTACTTTCCCATCTTGAAAGGTTACAGTTTGGACAAGCTTCAAGGTTGGCATTGTCCTTCCAATATAAAATACAATCTTTAGGACAAGCATGGATCTTCTCATAGTTTAAGCCCAGACTCTTAATAATCTTCTTAGCTTCATAACAATCTTTTGGCAACTTAGCATTTGAAGGAAGAAAATCAAGCAAAAATTGCAGCAACATGGTAAATGATTTGTTAGTCCAACCATTAACTCACTTCATGTGGTACAAATGCACAATGGCTAGCAATTTGCTAAAATGCTTACAACCTTCATAACAAGGTTGATTAGCATTTTCAAGCAATTTTATAAACAGAAGTGCATCTTCATTAGGACCTTCTGCAGGATCTTCTGTGGGTTGGTGCACACTAGAGACTTCTTCCGTTGGCCCAGATGCCATATCTTGTATGGGGAACATGTCATGCAACATGTCACGAAGATCAGCATACTCTATCGGGTTTTCTTAGACATGACTATTAGGAATTTCGGTAGAAGTCTTTGCAGACGATGATTCCCTATTAAAAATCCAAGGGTTATAACCCCTACAAATCCCTTTTGACACTAAGTGAGCCTCTACAACATCTATAGGGCACGAATTTGTATACACGCATTTTTTACACAGACATGAAATCGTGACATCAGGGTTTGCATGGTTAGATGCAAAATTCAGAAACTGTTGGACTCCATCTAAATATTCTCGCGACCTTCTATTGGTAATTTTCATCCAACTCTTATCCATTGCTATAAAGTGGTTTACAAGAAAAACCTATAATGTGATTTCATGAAAACATAAACTAAGAGTTAACACACATTTCATTTACACAATTTCACTTTAATTTAAGAAACAAATCATCTTTAATCATTCACTTTTAGCTATGTTCCTAATCAAACAATGAATTTAAATGCATAAAGAAGTTATCAATACATTTGGTAACTATAACATCATTAATAGCGATATTCTTTAGGAATGGACATCTCTTTAAATATGCAATTCCATTTTAGCGTTCCACATGTGAAAAAGATAGAGAGAAGCCCTTAAAATGAATTAATCAAATAAAATCAACTCAACAACAACCATCCAATATTACACAAAACAATCAACACTCCCAATATCAGCTGAAGCCACCTTATTACTCCATGCAAGCCACCTACTTGCCCCAATTCAACAACCTACCACAAACACAAAGAGAGAGAGAGAGAGAGAGAGAGAGAGAGAGAGAGAGAGAGAGAGAGAGAGAGAGAGAGAGAGAGTACCTTAAGTCTTTTACCAATTTCACTTGCTTTGATCACAAGAACTTATAGTGCCTCCTCTTTTTGCAATCTGCCAACAAAAAAAGAATATATATATAAACCTAAACATGTGCTATAAATAAAAATATAGGAAGTTAAAGTAAAGGGCCAACGTTTAATTTTTGAAGAGTTTAGATTTGAAAATGCAATTTGTAAAAGGTGGGCTGATGGATAATTTCAGATTAGCACACGATCTCTAGAATTGTGTGTGTGTTAAATTTCTCTTGCCATTTGTTTATTCATCAGATCTAAAATCACGGTCAATTTGTAGCTCTCATACTGGTGAGCAAATTGACTGTGCAGGCTACTTTATTCTATGATGGGCTGAATATGTCAATTTTGGTTTATTCATAAGTGATGTTCAAGTATTCAACAAGTATTTTAGGAAAAAGAGAGATTATTTTACATAAATAGAGCATATAATTGGCAAATGGAAAATAATCCAGCCTCTTTACCGACAATCCTTTTATTATTTTTTTGAAATTGATAAGCCATGGACAAATGAGATTTGACTGAACTTTTTGCTATTAGTTTTTAATTTTAAGTAGGTTTTAAATATGTGTTTATTGCACATTTTATCTCAGTACACATAGTTTCATAAAATTAAAAAAAAAAAAAAAAAACTGTATGCAGATTTTGCGTACACATTAGCTTTTATCCTTTAAAGTAAATAGTATATTTGTCAAAACATGATATTATATTTGTCAAAATTGTATCTTTAATCAATTTTTTTTTTTTAAGTAAGTAGTATATCTGTGAAAACATGAATAGTATCGTGAATCAATCTTCTTGAAAATACACAAATATTTAATAAAAAAAATAAATGTATAAAGGTATATTTAAAATAAATTTTAAATATATTCAATTAATGACTAATTTATTTATCAATAATATTTCATAAGCTAATTAAATAAATTAAAATAATCAAAACAATGTCCAAGTTTGGAAAATCTTTCAACCAATCAAAATATGACTGAACCAATTTGTACCTTTACGCCCATTAGATAGGTATAAATGATATCTAGTTGACTGAACCAGGAGAAATTTAACACACACAATCCAAGCATGAAGATAGAGTTTAGTGCTTAATCATTTTTGTAAACACATTATAACCAAATTAGACTAATAGCCAAAGCCCAACCTCCAGCCAACTCACTATAAAACAAGTCAACCTTTCTAACTTTAAGCCCAATTAGCCTTACCCCATAAGGCCCAATCCAAAACACCAGAGCCCCTCTGAAATTTTAAAACTTAAACCCACATCAGCCCCAATACGTGAGTTTGCACCAGACCATTTCAAACCCCCACTTAAGCTAAAGAACCAAGCCCACGTTAAAACCGTCGAATAAAATAAAACAAAACAAACAAACCTTTGAGCCCAAAACTGAAACCATTTCCAACCTTTTAATCCCAAACCTCTTATATTTCAGCCCAAAAAATTAACAAGCCCATGCCTCAATCAAGTCCAAATATAAATCAAACTAAATTCACCTAAGCCCAACTCATGGATCCATCAGCGCATAAGTTTGCAAAATTGAACATTGACCCTAAACTTTTCCAAAGTTATAATTTGACCACAAATTTATTTAAGTAACATTTTCAACCCCAAAATTAAAGGATTTCATAGTTTTAATTTAGCCCTAAATCAAAAGATTTCATAGTTTTAATTGTTAAACCAATTTTTTTATCAATTTTTATGCAGTTGACCAAATTTGATTGACCAAATTTTTATGTGATTAAATTAATTTTGATGCTAAATTTAAAACTATGAAATTCTGTGTAATTTAATTTTCTATGTTAGGCAGGCTAAATTTGTAGTATGATTTTCATGAAAATTAGTATCATTTTGGAATTTTTTAATCAAGCATGCCATTGAGGCTTGAGTATTAATTGTTTAGTGACATATTAATGAAAATTGAGAACAGCACCCACTTTAAAAATTATAGACAATTTAATTATCCAAACCCAACTCCAAGCTAAGACTGACTTTTTAGAACCCTAGGCCACTCTCTTAAATCAACCCGGCACCTTGAGGCCCATCAACTACTTAGGTCTCCATTTTAGCTAGCCCACCAACAAAATTTTCAAGCTAATCCGAAATTATCCATCAGCCCACCTTTTACAAATTGCATTTTCAAATCTAAACTCTTCAAAAATTAAACATTGGCCCTTTACTTTAAATTAAACATTGACCCTTTACAAAACCTATTTGTACAAAAAAATAGAATTGTTATTGTCTCAACCAACGCCCTTCACCACAGCAAACTATTAAGAGCAACTATATCCTAAAAACCAAAAAATTAATCAAAACTATTGAAATCTACTAATTTATAATTGCAGATCCCAAAAACCAGAAAAATAAGCACACTCTCCCCTACTTTTCCGCATTGGTAGCTGGATCAGACTCATCAGAGTCACCAGACTGTCCCTTACATCTTCCCAAAAACAAAAAGAATCATGTGTGCATGTAGTGTCCATCCCAAGTGATTGGAAAGCAAATTAAATACTAAAATCATGTACCATACATTTTACAATACTTAACTACCTCCATGCAAAAGATTTAGTTTTTTTTTTTTTTTTAATTGTAATCGATGAGCTTATTTTGGAGAACTGCAAAACATTCAATTAAAGAAATTTACTATATCTTATATCCTATAAAAATAAATAAATAAAACTTGGAAATGAAAGCACCAAAGTTAATCAAGTGAAACTCCCAATAGAGCAATATGTGACCTTATCCTTAAATATGGATGGTAGTTCTTCGGGTAATTCAGGTAAAGTAGGGGAGAGTGTGCTTAAAAATTCTAATGGACTGTAGATTAGAAGTTTCTCTTTACAATTTGGTATTCCTATAGGAAGGATAGGAAAAAGAAAAATGCACTACCAACAAAAAAAAAAAAAAAGTTGTGCAAACTAGGATTCAAATAATGTGGGGAAAAAACCCTTCTTCCTACTATCATGTTTTACTTTCTTATCTAGCAACCAACCCGTGGACCACCACCAGGAATCAGACTTGAATAGTCTAATTCCATAACATTCAAGCTAACAAACACCATCATGGAGCAATTAAAGCATCCATCGCAATACCCAGATACGGCTCATCATCATTAACTCCAAACTTTGGCCAAAAAAATAAAGTACTCAAATATTCCCAAACACTCCTACAATAAAAAGGCCTAACCTGAACACAAACATTAACACACTCACAGCTAGTCAGCTTCTCAAAAATTTTCAGGAGGGGTGTATTTCCTTAGTATAGTACTTTCAAAATTTTATAAAAACTTTTTATCCTAATCTAAATCCCCCCTCCCCCACAGCCCTCATTTTATTTCTTTCTAGCTCTAACATCTCTCTCTCTCCCATCATCCCCTCAACGCTAAATTTCGTTTAACTATTTTTAAAGGGTCGAGCAAATTTTAAAGTATGTGTTTATTAGCTTTTATTACTTCCTAATGTAATCCGACTTATTAAATTCCGCTTTAATGAGCAACAAAATATACTTAAATAATAAAGTAATAATTATTTTATCACAATAAAAAGTAATATAAGTTGTAACTTCAAATGAAAATTGAAAGCTAATAAAAAATTATCAATATAACTACAATTAAAATTTAAAAATACGAAAACTATTGTGTCAGTAATATTATTTCAGAGAAAAATTTAGTTAATCTGTGTGGGCATGAATACAGTTACTTTTAGATATATGTATACTTTTATCTTTTCTTTTCTTTTTTTAAAATACCCCAATACATGAAGCAAAGTTTTGGGTGTGATTCTTTTACCTACAATGTATAGTATGAAGCAAAGTTTACGAGTTTTTTTTATTACACTTTACTTTTCTTAATCCGTCTATGGGATAACACAACTTTTTGCTATTAATATTTAGATTGTGACATATTTAATTTAAAGGTGTGCGCCAGGGAGCTTGGTACGGTTTGGTTGGGGTTCAGCGGGTTCTTTTGGGCTGAACTGAACCTTAATGAGGTAATAATCAGATCCTAGGATTTCTTATTAAAAAAAATAAAATCAGATTGTAGGATCAAAAAATAAAAGCCTTTACAAACAGCCTCTATGATACATGATAAAAGGAAAAGTGTATACTTATCAAAAAGAAATTTACTAGTGAAACAATGGCGAGGGCAGTGAGGGAATTTAAAGAGAGAGGGGCTTCACATTTAAGGGCGAGTAAGAGAGCAAAAGAAAGAGATAATAGATACATAAAAGTAAAACAAGTCCTTAGCAAACAGCCCTTAAGACACAATTGTAATAAAAAGAACTTAATTTTAACCATATATAACACTTCAACACTCATTAGCTAGATCTACAAAATATGGGTTCGGCTAATGAATGACTTTAAAGTATATGTTAAAAGACCATTTTAAAGAAGTTTTGTTATCAATTTTCATGAAAAATGTTTTTAAAAAAATCAGTTCATTTTTTCGTTCTAATAATTAAAAAAAATTATTTCTTTAATCAGTTCCATTATATTATGGTTAACGTTTTCTATAAAATGTTTTATTAAAATTTTGATGACAAGAAATTTAGTTGTATTCCGTGACATCCTGAAACAAGATTGACAAATTCCCTACTCTTTTATCTTATTTTATTATTTTATTGGGTTTTTGTGGCAAATTGGTTAATTTGATAATTAAAATACTGTTGTATATTGACCAGATAGTCGAAATTGAATGCAACCAGCCTTGTCTGGAAGGACTGCCTTATAGTCCAAATCAATTGCCACTCGTGCATTAATATATAATATGGTGTGAAACACTGCCGACGGCCATCCCTCTCTAAATAAAATATTCCCAAGTGTTTCGACTTTTATCAACATGCCGCTTGATACTTTGAATAAGACTCTGAAATCGAAACTGGTACTGGTCAAGAGGACCACCAAGAAAACCCAAGTTTTGGTCAAGACTAGCTAATCTTCTGAAACAAGTTACTTGCTTCCTTTCATGCAAAAATCAAAATTGTGGGGCCAGTCTTTGACAAAAGGTACTGATTGATGCGATGATGACACGTTTTAAATCTAGTTTTTTTTTTTTTTTTTTTTTTTTAAATTTATATATAATAAATAGATGCATGATTTTCTTATGTATCTTAAATGCTTTCCCATGAATCAATTCTGTTGTAGACAACGATTTTTTACACCGAAGAAATCAATTTTCCCACAGGCTATCTCACTTTAGTCCTGTCAAACATAGATAGTACAAATCTTTATGGGACACACTATGCTGCAATTTGTGTATTTGTCAATTTTTGATAGATATTTAGATTTATATATAGGACTATCACACCCAAAACGCACAACACAAACAACAATTCACTGTGTTATAATAAAAAAAATTACAGATTAGCAATGACATGATACCCATTTTCCCCACACTATTTATCACTGCTATATTTCCAAATTAGTTCTACTAGCAAAGATATCATAGGCAAAAATGTTGAGCAGGGAAAACACCAAGTTCTTTCTATAAAAGGTTCATAAACAGTTAAGAGCAAACATAGGTATGCAGTAACATAAATCCAATTTAATATCAGTATCTAAATTTGAGGATAAAGCATTTGGTCTACGTTACCTGAGCTCTGATAATAGCACTTCTCTTGTCTTATTTAGCCTTCTCCACAATAAATTTAGCCCTCTCAGCTTCTTGCGCAGCTACCTATTTGGCTTCAATAGCAGCTGTAAATTCCTTCCTGAAAGTTAAACTTGTAATTGACACATCATCCAGGGCGATATTGAATTTGGCTGCTCAAGCTTATCAAGATTGTATTGAAATTCTGTTATTCACATTAATTCAAGAAAACAGAGTACAAGAGGGATATATATACACGGAGAAGAAGAAGCAAAAAAAAAAAAAAAAAACTAATTAACAAACACGTGCTACCTATAACTAATCTATACACGTGTGAATTAACAACTCAATTACACACTAATACAAGCTACATGTCATTTTTGCTTGTTCTGTATCTTCAAATCATGTCGTTTAGCTTCACAGTTGATCTGCAGGTACCCTTGCAGCTTCACCCTCTTCTGTCAAGCTTGCCTCATCTTGCTTAGGCTTATTCCTTTCATTCTGATACTCCCCCTCAAGGGTAGCTGCTGAATGTATATTAATCATTCCCATTTTGCAAACCAGAGTTGAAAATTGATTAAAGTTCAATGCCTTGGTCAACAAATCAGCAAGCTGACAATGAGTTCTAACATGATTCAATTTGATAACCTTCTCTAATACTTTGTCTCTAACCACATGACAATCTATCTCTATATGTTTGGTCCTCTCATGAAATACTGGATTTGATCCAATATGCAAGGTTGCTTTACTATCACAGAACAACAAGGCTTCCCTTTTGTGTTCAACACCAACGTCCTTAAGAAAGTGCAATATCCACACTATTTCACAAGTCCCCACTGCCATTGCTCTATACTCTGCCTCTGCAGATGATCTAGAAACTGTTGATTGTTTCTTGGACTTCCATGAGACCAAAGAATCACCAATGAAAACACTATAACCAGTAATAGACCTCCTAGTGTCTGGACAAGCAGCCCAGTCTGAATCTGTGAACCCTTTTACATGCAAATCTGTCCTAGCTGAAAACAGAAGACCCTTACCTAGTTCATTCTTCAAATACTGTAACACCCTATGCACTGCATCCAGATGTGGCTTCCTTGGCTTGGACATGTACTGGCTCAACCTATGGACAGCAAATGTAATGTCTGGCCTAGAGATTGTTAAGTACAATAACCTTCCAACAAGCCTTCTATAAGCACTAGGATCCTTAAGCTCCTCCCCTTCATACTTGCTTAACCTTACATTTTGTTCCATTGGTGTCTTGGCTGGTTTGTAGCCTAACAAACCAGCATCACTTAATACTTCTAAAGTGTATTTTCTTTGACACATTGATATACCCTTGTCTGACCTTGCAATCTCCAAGCCAAGAAAATACTTCAAGTCACCTAAATCTTTCAACTTAAATTTCTGGTCTAACAACACTTTAAACTGATCAACTTCTTCCTTGTCATTACAAGCTATCAAAACATCATCCACATAGATCAATAAAACCATGAAGCAATGACCCTTTTGTCTAGTAAACAAAGAATAATCTGCCTTAGACTACTTGAAGCCCAATTGAACCAAAGTAGAAAAGAATTTGGCAAACCATTGCCTAGAAGCCTGTTTTAGCCCATAAATGGACTTATTCAGCTTACAAACCATCTCCCCCTGGCTCTGAAACCCTGGTGGAAGAGACATATAAACTTCCTCGGATAAATCCCCATGCAAGAAAGCATTATTGACATCAAGTTGCCCAAGATACCAACCCTTCACAGCAGCCACAGCCAAGAGACACTTCACAGAAACCATCTTAGCAACAGGTGAGAAGGTTTCATTGTAATCAACTCCTTCCTTCTGTGTAAAACCTTTGGCAACTAACCTAGCCTTATATCTCTCAATGGAACCATCTGACTTGTACTTGATTTTATAAACCCACTTACAGCCAATGGGTTTCTTATTAGGAGGTAAATGTGTCAAGGTCCAAGTATGATTAGTTTCTAGAGCTGCAATCTCAGCAGCCATGGCTTCTTGCCATTTAGGATCAGAGACAGCTTGATAGTAGTACAAAGGTTCAACAACAGAAGATATAGAGCAGCAAAAATGTTTATAGGAAGGAGAAAGAGAATGATAAGACAAGTGGGAAGACAAAGGGTGAGAGGTACCTGTGTGGAGAACATTAGTAGTGGGAATTGAGAATACCTGATTGCAGTGATATGCCTAAAGATAAGAGGGCTATTTATGGATCCTAGCAGACTTTCTAATAGGTACAAGATCAGCTAAAGGCTCAGGTGGTTCAGCAGGAACATCATGTAAAAATTCATCATCAAGATCAGTGTGCACAGCTAGAATAGAATCATCATTAACAGATGATAAAGGAGCAGCAGGCAAAGAAGGGGAATGAATAATGGGGTCAAAAGAATTAGAAGTAACAGAAGAAATACAAGGCAAAGGAATGGTTTGTAAGCTGAATAAGTCCATTTATGGGCTGAAACAGGCTTCTAGGCAATGGTTTGCTAAATTCTCTTCTACTTTGGTTCAGTTGGGCTTCAAGCAGTCTAAGGCAGATTATTCTTTGTTTACTAGACAAAAGGGTCATTGCTTCATGGTTTTATTGATCTATGTGGATGATGTTTTGATAGCTTGTAATGACAAGGAAGAAGTTGATCAGTTTAAAGTGTTGTTAGACCAGAAATTTAAGTTGAAAGATTTAGGTGACTTGAAGTATTTTCTTGGCTTGGAGATTGCAAGGTCAGACAAGGGTATATCAATGTGTCAAAGAAAATACACTTTAGAAGTATTAAGTGATGCTGGTTTGTTAGGCTGCAAACCAGCCAAGACACCAATGGAACAAAATGTAAGGTTAAGCAAGTATGAAGGGGAGGAGCTTAAGGATCCTAGTGCTTATAGAAGGCTTGTTGGAAGGTTATTGTACTTAACAATCTCTAGGCCAGACATTACATTTGCTGTCCATAGGTTGAGCCAGTACATGTCCAAGCCAAGGAAGCCACATCTGGATGCAGTGCATAGGGTGTTACAGTATTTGAAGAATGAACCAAGTAAGGGTCTTCTGTTTTCAGCTAGGACAGATTTGCATGTAAAAGGGTTCACAGATTCAGACTGGGCTGCTTGTCCAGACACTAGGAGGTCTATTACTGGTTATAGTGTTTTCATTGGTGATTCTTTGGTCTCATGGAAGTCCAAGAAACAATCAACAGTTTCTAGATCATCTGATGGGTGACCTAGCCTTTCATGCCAAAGAAAAGAGAGATTGCTTGAAGACATAGCAGCAGTAAAAGGATGGAAAACTGTACTTAATTTGTGTTGAATAAGAAAATCTGAGAGTGCAGTAGCAGAATTTTGATGTGAAGAGCCACACTGCAGCAGGTACAGTCCATCTACTGCATGTCCCACTCCAATCGTTCTCCAAGTGATAAGGTCCTGTATAAAACAGTGAGTAGACAAAAGAACAAGGCAGTTGGGTTGAACTTTAGTGAAAGAACTAACAGAGAAAAGATTAAATGTAAAAGAAGGAACACATACGACATTATGAAGAGTAAGAGAAGGTGACAAAATCACAGTGCCAATATGTGTGACAAGAGCTGTTTCTCCATTAGGCAATTGAACCATAGACTGATTGATAGCAGTGATAGAAGTCAAAAGATGAACAGAGCATACTATATGGTCAGTGGCACCAGTGTCAATGACCCAAGTACTACAATTATATGCTCTTCTATTGACAACTTGGGCAGAAAAGACTGAATGTTTAAAAGTTATACCTGCCATGGAAGAAGCATTAGAAGTCACCACATTTGCCATGGTTTTGGTAAGAGAGTTGATTCCTTGAACAGAAGTGTCCAATGGAGAAGTTGGAGTCCCAATAAGAGCAAGAAGTTGTTGATATTGTTCTGGAGTGAACAATGGTGTCATGGACCCTGAAGCAGTTAGAAAAGAGGGATCTTGGGACTGTGGTTGAGGCTGTGAAAGAGTCACTTGATGTGCCATTGCAGTCTTGCCCTTGAACTTGTAACCAGGGGGAAATCCATGCAACTTATAACACTTATCAATAGTGTGACCAGTCTTACCACAGTGAGTGCAAACAGGCCTCTCTTTTTCCTTAATACCATTGTTGCCAACATAGTTAACCCCAGAATTAGCATGAAAATTCTGTGATTTAGCAACTAAGGCAGTTGACTCTACCCTTGGATTGGAATTGTGAATATTAGACCTTTGTGTTTCTTCTTGAATCATCAAGGAATACACTTTGTTTAGAGAGGGAAAAGGATCCATAAGCAGAATTTGTGTTCTCACTTGTGAAAAAGAATCATTAATTCCCATCAAAAACTTCATAACAGATTCTCTAGATTGCAAAACACTAAGCCTATTGTTCAGATTGCATGTGCATTTGCCACAAGTGCAAGAAGGAAAAGGACTATTATTTTGCAATTGATCCCAGAGAACCTTCAACTGAGTAAAGAAATCAGTAATTGAGGTCTCACCTTGATGAAGATCTGCAATTTCCTTTTGAAGATTGTAAATCTTGGGACCATTCTGTTGAGCCAAACGATTCCTCAAATCATTCCAAATTCCCAAAGCAGTGTCCTTATAGATGATACTAGCTTGAAGCTTAGGAGAAACTGAATTCGTCAACCAAGTTCCTACCATATTATCACACCTAATCCAAGCTTGAACAGCTGAAGGTGTAGACACCAATGGAGAAGACAAAGTGAGAGTGCCATCGATGAACCCTAGCTTGTTTTTGGTAAGCAAAGCCTTCCTCATTGCTCGTGCCCAAGCTGAATAATTCTCACTCCCTGTCAGAGGTTGAGTCACAAGTATAGTGCTTGGACTTTCTCCATGGTGCAAAAACAGGGGATCATCCATTGGAGAATCCTGAGAAGATGGAGGAGCACTCTCTGTTGTAGGAGTTGATGAAGTGGCAGTGGAAGCCAGCCATTGAAAACAAGAATCAAGCTTTTGGCAAAATGAAGGAAAAGAAAATTGAAGAAGCGAATATCGAAGAAAACTTCGAAGAAGACACCAAACCCTAGAACAGAGATTGGGAAAAATCAAGAAACGAAGAGAAAATTGAAAACTGAAGAAAATCTAGAACCGAAGAGAAAATTCTAGAAAAGATGCTCTGATACCATATCAAGATTGTATTGAAATTCTGTTATTCACATTAATTCAAGAAAACAGAGTACAAGAGGGATATATATACACGGAGAAGAAGAAGCAAAAAAAAAAAAAAAAAAAAAAAAAAAAAAAACTAATTAACAGACACATGCTACCTATAACTAATCTTTACACGTGTGAATTAACAACTCAATTACACACTAATACAAGCTACATGTCGTTTTTGCTTGTTCTGTATCTTCAAATCATGTCGTTTAGCTTCACACTTGATCTGCAGGTACCCTTGCAGCTTCAACCTCTTCTGTCAAGCTTGCCTCATCTTGCTTAGGCTTATTCCTTTCATTCTGATAGAGCTACTAAAACTTCCCGTATTTCCCTACTAACAGCCTAGAAAGAAAAGGTCAGAAGCATCAGGATTATAAACTAAGGTTCACATTTCAACAAACACGTGAAATTCAAAACTAAAATATTCAAAACTAAAATTTCAGCTACCTATTTGGCTTCAATAGCAGCTGTATATTCTAAGATATTAACCATTATATTCCAACTTTTTTATGATTAGAGCAACAAAAGAATTAATCTCATAAAATCCAACCTTTCATAACTATCTTAAATGTTGTAGTTAAGTGCCAGTTAAAATTTTGACGGTTACCTACCCCTCCACACACACAAATCTCTGATGGTTCCAAATTTGTTAGAATAAAAGCACATCTGTTCCCTTTTCTGAAATGCACTGCTTCTCTTATTCCCATATTCATTTGTAGATATACTCAAATTTCCAGTCTAATTCTTGGGAATAATATTGACATTAAACAAGCCCTAGAGCCCAAATTTCCTAAAGGAGTGTCTAAACATGACTCCCCTCAGCACTTGCCAAAAGTGCATATGAAAGCAACCCCAGTGCAGCATGTATTTGAAGTGAAACTATAGTAAAACTTGTATATCAAATGAAACGTTCCTTATGTACCAATGCTTTCAGTAGCCAATAGAGATGCACTAATCCTACATTTTAGAACTCTAGTGCTTCATAAGAAGGTAAAAAAAGAAAAAAAAAAGAAAAAGAGAAGAACACATGTTCAACTTCTAGACTAAGCCACCGAATTCAAGACCCAAATTGGGCTCTAATTTTACTGGCTCATAATTGCTAGATGGATTCTTTTTATCAGTGCAATATAACTACTTCTTCCTTTTAGAAGCCAACAACTCTAGCGTATGACTCTCAAAATCATGCAAGGTACTAGTACTCAAGAAAGTTGAATCAAAGGGTACAAAGATCACTTAGACTTACCTGCACACGTGGCAATGTCAAATACCTTCAATGTGCAGCATCTGTCAGCCTATCATGATCCTAGGGTAGCCAAGAAGACTTGAGGCCAAGTGTTTCTTAAGAAGGGGAGTTTGATGCAGGAACATCAAACAACCATTTCTCATTGCAACTTTGGTACAGGGGGAGCAGCAGCCAAACAACAGCCAGTATAAGCTATAGCAGCTGAGACAGCCATGTCAGCAGTGCAGTAGTCTATCCTAGTGTAGTCAAACATTTCCAGCAGCTAGGATTGAGATTAGATGGATAGCTAAGTTCCTAATGCATTTCCAAGTCAGGTAGAAGCAACTGGAGAGAATATGAGAGCTGTAGTTTTCTGCTGCGACATTTAGTTAGAGATTCCAGATTCGGTTAGACCTGTATTCAAACAGCAAGCTTAAGGCTGTTATTCCACCTGTACTAAGTTAGATAATGGATTTACTGATTGGTTAAGCATTAACCAATCAGATTTAGCCATATCTCTAAATGATCTTAGCTGTTAGTATCAATCAGTTGTATAAATAGCCTTTTACTTGTACTTGTAACAGTTGATTTTGGTAAATGAAATAAGCTTGATAGCTTCTCTTGGAACTGTGTTCTTGCAGAGGTGCTTATCCACCTGTATGTTACTCTAATCAACTCAAATCAGTTACGTGCTCACTAAAATAATCAATAACCCATCATTATTTCCCTACATCATGTTCCATTGTAGCCTGTGTGGACTACTTGGAAGGGATCTTAACTCTCTCTCTCTTGATAGTTGTATCATGTATGATTAAATGCATGCTTTTATAATTCTTTCTCTTCAAATTTTTTTTTTTAAATTTTATTTCATAGATTGTATGAATTTCTCATTATACTAATTTACAGGACCATCTTGTACACTCCCAAGAGTAATTGAATTTTCTTGTTTTTGGAGATAAAAAGTTCTATTACTTTATAAAAAAGACCCTAGCACCAAAAAGATACACAAACAAAACTGTGAAAAAGAAATATAAAAATAAAGCTGAGACTCAGAATTACAAAGATCTAAAAAATTGAAGTAGTTAAAGCAAAGAAACCCTAAAAACCCTCATCTCATATAATAGAGGATCTCAGAAATAATGACCTTACTCTCATCATTAAGAATCAAATTCTCCCAAAAGTTATAGCATTCCCCTCCCACAAAACACTCCTCATCATATCATATCTAATACGATATATAATAGCAGAAGCTGAGAGAAAGTAAGTTCCTACATTTAAGGAGGCGTTGACAAATAGGATAATTGCCTATCTAAAATTCAGACACGTTTCACTTAAAAAAGCGATACATTATATTGTTTAGCACCGCTATAGCACTGTTTAAAGCCTCTCGGTATAAAAGGAAAACTAACCGATTAAAATACAATTAAAACGCTTACAATACGACCAAAAAAACTTGCGAAACTGAGAACGGAGAAGGAGAGAAAGATCGAGAGATTAAAAACTGAAACCCAAAACATCAGACACCAATCAAGATGAAGAAGAGTCGTACAGTCTCTTCCAATATCCCTAAACCCTCTCTTTGTCTCTTCTCACGAACCCTAATCTTTTTCTTCAAGAATATTCAACCCCTTCAATCCAGGCTACAGGTTTGTTCTTTAATTCAATATTTTTCCAATTCAAGATTCACGTATTTGTTTCTTGCTCTCTATATTATTAAATTCCTCAAATTTTTAATTTTTTTTTGAAAAATCAGATTTGAATCGATCTTTGTGCGTGTATGGCGAACGGTGCAGATTCGGAGGAGTTCGTGTTGCTATCTCGGGTTTGGACGGTTCACAAGCGCGAGCTCGCCTTCGCAATGAAGGCACAATCACAGATGTGCGGGTCCTTGGGTCGGACCCTGTCCAGGAAGACCCGGAATGAGGCTGTGGCGACCAATAGAAGCAAGAATTTGAAGAAGTTGGCGCCGAGGACGCCGAGAACGACGTGGTGGACCTAACGAGCGACGACGAGCCGAAGGGGCACGTTGGAGAATCGGAATCGATCAGAGAAGGGGTTCCAAGAAGGAAACGTCGATGCTGGTTTTCGACGAGGAATTGAAGGGTGGAGTGGTTGAAATGGTTCAGAATCCTGTGAAGGAAGAGGAATTAGTGTGTGAAAGCAAGTCGAATGTGAATGAAGAGATGAAAGCGGAGCCGGGAGTCGAGAAAACGAATGAGGATTTGGTTAAGGATGAGAAGATTGAGGGGGTTAGCATAATATTTTTTTTCCTTAATCAAATTTTGTTTCTGCCAGTAGTTATGCAATTCCCAGTTCATTGTTTCCCACGGTTGCTTTCCCTATTAAAATACTATTACTTCAATTGCATAGTTAATTGATGGGGTAATGCTCTTTCTTTGGGTGCTCTTTCTTTGTATGTTTTTCCTTGGCGTATATAACCTTTGGCTTTCTATTTGCTTTCTAATGTATTCTTTGTTTTTTTTTTTTTTTAATTGAAATGTCTTTCATTAATGTTTCCTTTACCTTTTTGCTTTCTCTATTTCTTATTGTGTTGATTATAGGGTTTTGATTGAGGCATTTGGGTTAAATATGGTTTCGATCAAGGTATTTTGGTTATAATTTTTTTTTGCTTAGCTTTGGTTTTGGTTTGGATATTTGGATGATTTTTTTGGGGGGTAATTTTGCAATCATCATAGAGAGCAGACTGAATCAATATTGGATAGTGTCTTTTGCTTTTTTGTTAGATTTCTGATTCAGTATCTTGGTTTCTTTGTTTGTGTTTGGCTTTTGGTGGGCATCTGGATTGGAATATATATTGACTTTATATGTATGGCATTGAAAATTTCATTGTAATGTGGCAACTGTGGAGAAGGCTCTAGACCTTTAGATTTGTTCTATTAATGTTCTCCAGATTTTTTGCTTTCTTACTCTTTTTTCATGCTTGATCTGTTCTTTTTCCCCCCTATGTATGATGCTTTTATTAGATTTTTTTCCCCTGTTTGTCATTGACTTTCCATCTGTGTATAGAGCAGAAAGTAGAAAAGGTGATGAGAGAATCAAAAGCATGTCCATCAAAGGATGTAATTTCACCATGATTGGTTGGAGATTTGGGGTTGACGGAATACCTCTTCACTCTCTTTAAAGCAATCTTTCACTAACACAGGTTTCGTTTCTTCTTCGCCTTTCTTATATGAGACACTTTGTAATTTTTCCTATTTGTTTTTGGACTTCTATCACTTCTGTTAAATACCTTTTCACATTGATCTTATTTTAAAATAATTTCTAATGCCATTTTTTAGTGTATACTGCCATGATCAGCATGAAGATTAGTTTTCTGGTGTTTATTAATTATATGTTATTGAATCACACTTAGTACATAATACCTCTTTGGCCTTCAAATAGTGGCGTGCATTGATCTCACAACCGATATAGTTTATGTATAATGTTTATCTTAATTTTTTTTTGGGAGAAAGATTATTTATCTTAATTGATTGCGCCTTGAATTTTACATATGCTGTAATTGTTAGATTACCAAAATCTTCATTTTTTTCCCCTGATTTTAAATTTAGTTACTTCTTCATTCTGCAGCCTTTGAAATGATTTGGTTTTGCTTGGAATGTTTGGATTTATTTTTTGGGGTACTCCAGACTTATAATTCAAATGACAAGATACTTAAATTGTTTTAATACTTGGGCTGCTAATTAATATACAACAGATTTATCTTAACGGAGTTAACAATGTTTGCTTGACTATTGGCTGAGTTTTATAGCATGATACGTGTTTGACAAAATGTCTTATGGACTTGCATTTTACTTCTTTAGAATTATGTTGTTCATAAAATATATACCTGCAAAACAAGTCCTTGGACTTTTAATACCATTAAGATGATTGCACTATAGACTCAAAGGTATTAAAAGATGATTGCATTATTGACTCTTAAAATAGATGCCTACAAAAGAAAAACCAAGGATGGCCCATAGCAGTATGATGCCAGTTACTATCTCTTCGATCCATGGATCTTTTTCTCTCTTTTGTTTTTTGGGTAATATGTTTGAAATATTCCTAGAGGAATGCCTCCAAACCATAACCACCACCTTATACTTTGTAGGGCTGGAGTTTCCATTGTTCACAAAGGCCAGTGATTTGCTTATTTACTTTGATTTCAAGGAAACATTTAAAATATAAATGAAAACAAACCAATAGTAGTTTTACATAAATAAATTTTTAGAGTAAACATACTAGAATTGAGATACTTACTTCAATGCTTTTGACTGGCTTAGTATAAGGGAATTTCTTGGGTTCTGTACATCTAAATATTGTAGTGTTCTTTACACTTAAACTCACATGACTGAATTTAAATATATAACTAAAGGAACTTACTGGGCATTTTTCATTCTTGAAGAGAATTTTCATGTTGATGATCATGACATATATTGGTTTGAGGAAAAAAAATAGTTGCACTTTTAATGGTTTTCAGCTTACTATGAATATAATTTAGTATAAATGTGTCCGCATCTTTATTTGATCAATCTTCAGTTGCATAAGAAAGTTAAGCTTAAAGTATGTAATATGGATATGTTTTGAACATTTTGATGAATCGTTTTCCTTAAATGTCAAACATTGTAAGAAACAAAAAAAAATTGTTGTAGGAAAACCAAAGGCTGTCAACTCCATCAACAATCAAAAAATAGAAGTAGCAGAAAGTTTAACTAATAATTCTCCATTTGCTTCCCTCATAATTGTTGAAGCTCTAAAATGCCAATCCACATGCTTCACAAATAATTAAATAACTTATCTTTCCTATTTTTTTCTTGAAGGAAACATATGTTTTATTGCAATTGCATCAAGGATAAATTGTTGTTGGACAAAACTTCATCCATCCACACTATCAAATTCGTCACAAATTGGGCATGCCTAGCCACTGTATGATTTTCCATGTTAACTTCTCTTTTTACAACAAAAACTTCAAAGTGCTCAAAGTTGTTCAGTAATGTTCTTACCTCCTCAATGATGTTTCTAACCATGTTGATCAATATCCATATGGATATGTAGCTGAATCACCTTCTAAAATATAAGCATTTTTCTGTTCTTCATGAGCAAAATTCCAGCAACACAAAACAGCCACCAGCTCAACTTCTAGAGGATCTTCGAATTGTCTATTTTTTTTTTAATGCATAGCACTGTCATTGGAAGAAATACTGAATTTTAGATAATGGCACACATTATTGTTAAAGTTTTAAATTTTATATCCAAATTTGCTGCTAAAATATGATTAAGGCTTTGGTCATTAATTTCCTTTGAAGCACTATTTGTGCATGATTTTTTTGAGGAAGAACAGGGGGTTGGTTATTTGAGTGAGTGCGTTTGTTTATGTAAATCTGAATGCATATGTAAATTGCAAATATGACTGCATGTTTTTTGGAGAAATTTATTGTTGATGGGAAATATAGTGATTTTAAAGAGTTGGGAGTTTGGTCTTTGCCAAATCAAAGAACCAAAAAGATACAATTACATGGTACTATACTTAATCTCCATGCCTCTCTCTCTCTCTCTCTCTCTCTCTCTCTCTCTCTCTCTCTCTCTCTCTCTCTCTCTCTCTCTCTCAAATATCTCTCTATTATAATTTCATTCAATTTGTGCTTTTCAATATTAAAGTTTTGTTCATCTTCTTATGAAAAAATTAATAACAAAAGTCCTTCATTCCAAGTTAATATGAAAGGTTTGGATTGAATACTAGGAGCTAAATCATTCTATAATTATGATGCACCTAAAGCTAAGAAGCCAACAACCAGGACATCCAACTATTTGCAAAGGTGGTGCTGTTGTTATAGAAAGAGGAAAAGGAAGGTTTTATGAAGCCTAAATCTGAGATAAAGGGTATTTCTTTTTCCATTGTTAGAGCACTCACATCAGTCAACGTATAATAGAAAAATATGTAAAATTTGCATAGTTTTGCCTAAAATGACCTACTTCAATTCATTTATAATTGTGTAAATTTAAACCAATCCAACCACATTATTAACTGAGTAATGTGGTTGGATAGTTTTTGTTTTACACTGTATTCTTCTGATGGTAATAGTTAAAATTGGGATAAGAATATTGATTACTCTTTCTTTGGCCGTAAGCTCATTATGCAGAAACTGTGTATACATAATCCTTATACAACAATGTTTTTTTTCTTTTTTCTTTTTTAGGCCCTTTTATATGGTTTAGCACTGAACCTAAGTAGTTGGAGTTAAGGCATTGTTGTGTTAGGCAAACTGTATTTGTTAGGACAAGGTACTAAGATTGTATTTAACTAAATTTAGAGTAGAGAATATTTGTTTCATAACACATCAGTCCATAGCCCATTTTGATATAATATGATATGATGAATTGAAGGCCTTCTATTCTATGCATGTACAAGACTGAAATTTATAAAGCAATAGTTGAATATAGAGAAGAAAAAAAGGAGAAAGCTTTATACGTTTTTGGTCATGCTTTCTTCAGGTTTGTTTTTGCTGTGATTGTTTAATTTATTCCTACTTCATGCAGAACATGTTGGTTTATCTCTCTCCTATGGATTGTCCTTGAACTCTGTGCTGTTCTGGGCCATATATATGAGCTGCTTTGTGGAAAATCGAATGGTTTCTGTTGAGAGGATAAGATAGTTTACAATTATTACATCAGCAGCAGCTTGGGAAATTGAAGACTGCATTGCTCCTTCAAATTGTTCTGCCCATGGCAATATTGACCTTAGAGACTTACAGGTAACTGGCCTTCAAATAATTCTGTTTAATTTTTCTGACAAATTAAATCAAAGCTAGCCATAAGCTTTGTGACTTGGCGGCGCTGTCCTGTCTCCTCATTGGGTGAACCTGAGTTCATATCTCTCCCCTCCACCGAACTTCATGTCTTCAACTTCTTAAACTATTAAACCATGGCTAGAGTTTGGGATGTGATTTACTTTTTATCAATTATTATATTACTGTTTGAACCTAACAGAATTTGTATTGCTTTTTATATTTCTTTGGATTGGTTGGTCAAAATATTTTGGTACCGTTTGATTTTGTAATTATGATATTGAAATATGCTTTCATGATCTATATGTCTGATTGATTTCCCACTTAAAAAGTATCTACCAGTGGGTTATAGAATGAGCTGATGGAGTTTCATGATTTCATTCATTAGTATTTTAAGGAAGTACATTGATGCATCTACGTTAGTATTGAGATTTCCTTGAACTATTCATTCATGGGTGAAGAGAGATGTTTCATTGTAAAAGGGGAGAGCTTCTGTTTTGTTTTTGATTTAATTTGTAGAGTAGTTTTTTGGCCTTTTTAGAATCTGAAAGTTACTGAATACTTAAAATGAGGAGTCCGTTTTTCTGATCACATGATTATTACACTTCCTTTTTTTTCTTTTGCATCCTATTGGTCTTATGGCTCATTTTCTTTAATAAGTGACTCTGTTTTTTTTGCTTTTCAGAACTATATTATAATTTCTGACATGTAACTTTCTGAATTCTGAACTAAATTTAGTGGGGTGTGTATGGTTGTGGTGCAGTGTGTATTCTTTGCTTGGTGATCCCCAATACAACAAAGTACTTACCAATGCTTTGGTCATTCAGTTGATTCCTTACTGTCAGTCTGTACTTGCTGCCATGCTAGCAAAAACAGGGGTTTCAGCCCATTTTACTTATTATTGGATTTGAACCAATGCACTATTCAAGGGAGGCGGACCACTAAAAAAGAGAAACCATTATCACTATTAAAAACTGTTTTACATCCTACCTGATCTACTGTTTTTGAAGAGTGATTGAAATTGTAAAACTTTGAAACCTGAAAGTGTAATGTATTTTTGTTGTTGTAACTTTATGGTCCAAGGTCTCTGCAGCCAATAGCCGTCCACCAATTCCGCAGTGAGAGAACTATGTTTCAGCTGATTTAAGTCCTCTTTTAAAAAAAAAAAAAATTTGTTGATTTAAGTCTTGAAGTGAATAAGAGCATATTAGGTATTTTAACATTTTGTCACAAACAAATCTTTTAGACTCTAGTACAATTTTTCATTTTACGGTTAGTTGAGGATAGATAATATAAGCTGAAATGTTATTGAATAACCTAATTACAAAAAAGTCTTACATTAGAGACTGTCCTGAGATTTTACCAAGGTATACTGTTTGATGTATATTCTGCATTCTTGCCTCAAGTTCTGTTATTTTGCTGAGGGCCAAGTAGTTTCGGGCCCGCACTCCTTAGTTAGCCCAGTTTCTTATACTTTTTAATGAATCCAAGCTTTGCACTAAGCCCTGTTGTATCAGGTCCATGCAGTTACAGATACTTCTTTTAATTTGCTAAGAATTCTACTGCACCAATAAAATAAATGCGCCTATAGGCCACGAGCATGTGCTTTGGCAACAAGATCTGTAACTTCATTCAAATAACTGTTTTTTGTAGTAATAATTGTATCCTTCCAAGGTCCAATCCCAACCACATAGTTCATCATGAAATCAAGATAATTATCTGAAGTAATATCATAGTATGTCTGCACAAAACATTTATTCAATCAAGAACACAATTAGAAAAATTACTGTATGGAACAGATAATTTAAAAAGGTGACTGCATCAGAAATACAGTTTTGGAGCTAATAGATAATAGGAACAAAATTCACCTAAAATATGATTTAAATCTATATCAAAACTAGAACTTTTTAGACACAATTTTTTATTGTTCTGAAACTATATTGGAAAATATTTTCTACTATCAAATTAAGCTATCAATACCCTAAGAGGTCACATCCTTGAGTGCCTTGCCAAATACAAAAAAAATGCGAAGTTAAAACATACAAGAGAGATAGAGAGAGAGAGAGAGAGAGAGAGAGAGAGAAATCTTAAAATTTAAGAAATACTAAACCCACGATGATAAATTATTTTTAATTTCTGATTTTGGTTTTGACATTTTGAGTGCTATTTTAAAATTTTTAATTTAAAATTTTTAATTTCTAATATATTAGTTACATATTTAAGTAATACTTTTAATATAAAATATTCATTTCAAATATTTGCCCTAAATTATTTGAATTGAAATTATTGAACTTTGAAATCTGAAAGTGTAATGTTTTTTTATACAAAGTTGATTATCCCTGAGATTTTAGTTAATATTCCACTCTATCTACATAATTTTCAATGTCAGCAAATTATGGTTAAAGAACATTTTTAAAAATTGCCTGTCATTGATCATATAGAATTTTCAACATAGTGCTATTTTCACCATGTTTTTAACATGTGAAAGCAATCAGCTAGATAAAGGTTCAAAATATTAAAATAATAGTCTATTGAATGGATGGTCCAAATTGAGGTTCAAAATATTAAAACAATAGTCTGTTGAATGGATGGTCCAAATTGATAACTAACGTATCTTACACACTTTGCAACAATTTTTTTCTTTAAAAAATAATTTTATTAGCCAAATTTCTCTCCTAATTATGAGATTTCAAATGATCCTGCGCATTGCACAGGTTAAACGCTAGAAAACTAACCCAAAAAAAAATGCCTCTAAAATATAAGTTGCTTTGTTAGGAATATCCCGCGCATTGCGCGGGTTAAAAGACTAGTACTATATATAAAAGCAGAAGCTGAGAGAAAGTGAATTCCTACAACTAAGGAGGCGATGACAAATAGGATAAAATACCCCTTTAAAGGCTGTCACGTATTAAGTTCTAAACAAAAGAAAATCGTACGTTGCGACGTCTGGCTCCCACAACACTGCCACGTCCTCAATTTTTAAAAGAACATATAAATTAAAAAAAGAAAGAAAACGTTACGATAAAAAACCCCTGCCAATTTGTTTTCATCAGACTGCTTCACATTTTCTTTCTCCAGAAAAAAATTCCTGTCGATGCTGCGGCGCTACGATATAGAAAGAGGGAAGAAGGACACGAAATCTAGCAAACTCATCTTATAAGCCTCCGCTTAACAGCCTCCGCTTAACAATATCTTCCTTCAAATTAAAACTCAGCGACATTGCGATACAGAGTAAGGGTAGGAGAGGGGAAAAAAATTGCGATCCTGTGGAGATTCGTACGCCGATCGGACGTCTCAAAGGTATTGAGATGCAGAGATAGGGATCGGCCGTTAGGGCCGCTGCCCATATGTTCTGCTTTTAATTTTGGAAGTTAGGTTTTAAATTGGGAGATCCATTTGCCCTTCATTTTTGATTCGGGTATTTTGCCCATATGTTCTGTTTTGAATTTTAGAAGTAGTGTTTTTAATTGGGAGATCCATTTGCCCTTTATTTTTGATTTGGGTATTTTGGTTTGGTTCGTTATGATTTATTTTTTAGGGTCAGGAGTAGTTTTGTTGGAGGATTTTTGCTTAAGTTTATTTATACAACAAATAACAAATGGCTACCATGAACAAGGAAAACCTTTGGAGCATATTAAATACTGTTTTGCTGCATTAATCAATAAGATTTAAGGTTAGAATACTTTTTCCGCTAATTTCCCATGAATGAGTAATTTCTCAAAATCTAAGAAAAGTTGTTAATCAGCATTTCTTTTTAAAAATTTAAGTTCAATGTTAATTTTTTTAAATGGTTTTCCTAGAATTGTTTACTGCATGTTAAATACTGTTTTCCTATAATTATTTTTTTCAAAGTTTGTAGTTTTTCCCCTGTGTTGGGCTGTACTACTTAATGACAAAAACTCAGTTGCCAAAAATTAAAACAAAGAAAGAAACAAAGAGAACAACAAAGGTACAAATTAAGAACTAAGTGGAAAGGAAAAATTACGTGGTGTCTTCATTATTTGAAGGTTAGCTTAGAATCTATATAAACTTAGAATCTTTTTGTATGAAAACCTGTCTTCTTCTTGGTATTAAAAAAAATTGAAAAATATGTTTTACAGGTACACCTTTATAAAATATGTTGAACCATGTCTAGCTCAACCATCATTTCATTGTATCATTGTTTGGGTATCATGGCCCGAGAGAGCCTTGACAAATTCAAATTGTGTTTGTTGCTTTGCCTAGACATGAATCACTAAGCGACTTTGACACTGTCATAGTTAAACTATTATTGAAGATGCTTGATAAGATTAGCGCCTTGGTTAGGCATGTCTTATGACGAGGGATAGGTTCAAGGAGTTTGATATGCACAGCGAATGCTTAAGGTTAATTGGTTCGCGATCAAAGCTTAATTGGTTCGCGATCAACTAATAATAGGGAACAAAATATGGCAATTTGCTCTGAGTTTTTTCCTATAATTGTAGGTGATTTTAGTAATGAAAATATCTACAATTTCCAAAACCACCTATAGATTTAGATGCTCTTAAAAACACTTTTATGGTGACATGGTACATAATATTTAACGATGCTTTCGCTTGATTTCCTTTTAGAACATTCTCTGCAAAATACTGATGTTGTTGGTTTAGGAATTGTTCTATTTGTTTTATTAATTGGCTACTATTAATTTCGCTATATATATGTGTGTGTATGTGTGTGTGTGTTAAACTGTTAATGATGGCTGGTGTAAATTAGTTTTGCTATATATATTAGTTTTGCAGTGTATGTTGATGCATTTATATTGACTGTTATCAGAAATTTTGTATAGTAACTCAGTTGTAGCAGCTTATTTATATTGACTCTTATCAGAAATTTTGTATTTATAATGACTTTTTTTCCCCTACATGTTAATACAGATCAGTCATTTCTGATTTATTAAAAAATGGAAAACGCAAGACAAGCACGCCTAAAAAGACGGATGCTAATGTTTGAGAGACGATCCAAAAGAAAATGGCATGAAAGAAAAAATAATTTAAAAAATAAATTTACTCAGGCTAGGAAATCCAGGAAAATGGTCATTGCTGAAAAGAGGAATAAAAAAAGGAGGGATAGAACGGCATTAACTCATGACTGCTCTATGTTGCATTCACCTGGTACAAATCTGGACTTTTATGCATCGAGAGGTTCGTTTCTCTTTCTGTTACTTTGTATTTATAAATTCTTTAAACATTGCTTCATAAAAATTTGAGGATAAAACTTTTGATTAACATTTGATTATCAGATATTGATGTTGACATGAATCATTCCTATGAAGAAACTAGATTGTACATAAGTACAAATGATACTTTGGAAGAAGATGGATTCAATTATTCTGATGTACCTCAAGAAATCCATGAATCAGAAAATGAGAGTGTTTGTGAAGAATTTCCAAGTAAATTATTTAATTTAAATTTACAAGAAAAAAAAAGTAGATACTCATTTCTGTTTACATCATTATTGTTGTTCTCATATTTTAAAATTCATATAGGAAAATTTATTGAACCTTGGAATTTTGGCCCGCCTTCTTATGTATGTGTGCATTGCGGTTCAATTTTATGGTATGAAGAGAGAACAGTCAAATCTAAGAGGCCTAAGAACCCAAAATTTTCTCTCTGTTGTATGGAGGGTAAGGTTAGATTGCCTTTACTTAAGAAAGCACCTCCTCTTATTGATGAGCTTTTAGATCCTCTTGGTGGTCAACGATCTAAAACATTTAAAACTCTGATCAGAAGTTATAATGCAATGTCCGCAATGACATCTATGGGTGGAAAGGTGGATAATAGTATTAATGATGGAAGTGGCCCTTACATTTTCAAACTTAATGGCCAAAACCACCATAGAATTGGAACTCTTCTTCCTAATGATGGTCAAGATCCACAATTTGCACAATTATATTTCTATGATACTGAAAATGAAGTTCAACATAGAATGAACGTCTTTAGCAAAAGTCAAATTAATAGTGACCTTGATCCATCTATTGTTGATGCATTGGTCCAAATGTTTGATGAATCAAACAGTTTGGTGAAGATATTTCGGATGTCTAGAGACCGTTTCATTGATACTGATATTCACCGTTTAAGATTACGTCTTATTGGTTCCCGAGCTTCAGATGGAAGAGAATATAACCTGCCTACATGTTCAGAAATTGCAGCAATTATCGTTGGTGATATTGGTGCTGAGAATGCCCATCGTGATATTATTGTTGAGTTAAGAGAAGGAGGGTTACAACGGATTAATGTGTTGCATCCTTCATACATGGCATTACAATATCCCCTTTTGTTTCCATATGGCGAGGATGGTTTTAGGCTCGGCATTTTGTATAGTAATATAGATTGAACCAACTCTGATACAGTTGATTATGTTACAATGAGAGAGTACTATGCATACCGATTGCAAGAGCGTGAACATGAGGGTCATACTTTGGTATACGGTGGTAGATTGTCTCAACAATTTGATGTAGATGCCTACACATGTATTGAAGAAATCCGGCTTATGTGGGTAAAACAGCACCAAGAAAAATTAAGGATAGAATTGTATAAAGGAATGAAAGATGCAGTTACGAGGGGAGATATCACCCCTGCATCTTCTGGCAAAAGATTTGTTCTACCTTCAAGTTTCACTGGAAGCCCAAGATATATGATTGAAAATTATCAAGATGCAATGGCGATCTGTAGATGGGCAGGTTATCCGGACCTATTTATTACCTTCACATGCAATTCAAGATGGCCAGAAATTGATCTTTTCCTATCTAGGAAACCTGGACAGAAAGTAGAAGATCGGCCTGATGTGGTTGCAAGAGTGTTTAAGATAAAGCTTGATTAACTCCTAAACGATTTAAAGCATGGCCAACATTTTGGGAAAGTAATTGCAGGTATTTAAAACTTTATATTTTAAGCATTTTTCCCTCCTTTAACTTGGATTAATAATTAATCTAAATAAATATAACTAACCTACTGTTTTGGTGACAGTTGTCTACACTGTTGAATATCAAAAGAGAAAAATACCTCATGCGCACATTTTACTTTTTCTACATCATGATGACAAGCATCCTACAGCAGCAAAAATTGATAGAATAATCTCAGCAAAAATTCCAAATCTGAATGAAGAACCTTTAGCTTATGAAGCTGTCAAACAATATATGGTCCATGGTCCTTGCGGGTCTGTAAATTCAAGAGCAAGTTGTATGATTGAAAACAGATGTACAAAGCACTTCCCTAAAAAATTTTGTTCACAAACCACTATTGATGAAGATGGCTTCCCAATATATAGAAGAAGGAACGATGGCAGATTTATTGAAAGAAATGGAGTCAAACTTGATAATCGATTTATAGTTCCATACAATATTGAGTTATTGGTGAAATTTCAAGCACACATAAATGTCGAGTGGTGTAATCGTTCAAGATCTATCAAGTACTTATTTAAATATATAACAAAAGGACCTGATCGTGCAACTTTTATTCTTGAAGAAAATTTACATATCGATTCTTCTACTGGAGTGCAACATATGACAGATACTGATGAAGTTAAAGCATATTTAAATTGTAGATATGTGTCTCCTATAGAGGCATGTTGGAGGATATTCGAGTTTGCAATTCACCATCGAGAATCTGCTGTTCAAAGACTCAGTTTTCACAATGAAGATGAACAACCAGTTGTTTTTGAAGATACTGATTATTTAAATAATGTTGTGGACAAACCAGATATCGAAAAAAGCAAATTTACAGAGTGGATGAAAGCGAATGTATTGTATGAAGAAGCAAGGGAATTGACTTATTCTAAATTCCCTACTAAATGGGTTTGGCATAGAAGAGACAAAGAATGGAAATTGAGAAAATCTGGAAGATGCATAGGGCGTATATACTATGCTCATCCTGCAAGTGGAGAACGGTTTTATTTGCGGATGCGACTTAATGTTATTAAAGGAGCTAGATCATTTGAGGAAATACGAACTGTAAATAATGTTTTATATCCAACTTTCAGATCAGCATGTTATGCACTTGGTTTGCTTGATGATGATAAAGAGTGGCACGAAGCTTTGAATCATGCATCGTATTGGGCTTCAGGAAAACAATTACGAGAACTTTTTGTTACAATGTTGGTTTTTTGTGAGGTTGCAGACCCATATAAATTATGGATTTCAAATTGGCAGTTGTTATCTGAAGACATTCTGCATCGTCAAAGAACAGTTTTACGATGTGACAACCTCTATCTTGATGACTTCCAATTACAGAACTATGCATTATGTGAAATTGAGCAGATTTTGATAAAGAGTGGCAGGTCTTTGCGCGAATTTGAGACAATACCATATCCAAACACATTACTTCTCAGACAAAGTAACAATAGAGTGTTACAAGAAGAGTTGGATTATGATAGAAACTCTTTGGCAGCTGAACATATTAAACTTCTTAACGGTCTGAATATTGATCAAAGAAATATATATGACGAAATAATTGATTCTGTTTTAGAGAATAAAGGTGGGTTCTTCTTTGTATATAGGCATGGAGGAACTGGAAAGACTTATCTCTGGAAATCCATTATATACCGATTGCGCTCAGAAGGGAAAATTGTCATTGCAATTGCGTCATCTGGAATTGCTGCGTTATTGTTACCTGGAGGGAGAACAGCTCATTCAAGATTCCAAATACCAATAAATGTAACAGACAGTTCAACTTGTGGTATTAAACAAGGCTCCCAAATTGCAGAACTTTTGATAAAAGCAAGTCTTATAATCTGGGATGAAGCTCCTATGGCACACCAAAATTGTTTTGAAGCTGTTGATCGGTCATTAAGAGATATATTATGTTTTTCTAACTTAAATAGTGGGGAGACACCTTTTGGAGGAAAAACAATTGTTCTTGGTGGTGATTTTAGACAAATATTACCAGTAGTATCTAAAGGACGAAGGGAACAAATAGTGGAAGCGTCAATTAATAAGTCTTCATTATGGAATAGTTGCAAAGTTTTCATTCTGACAACAAATATGAGGTTGACACAAAACCCAGGTGATATTGCAGCAAGGGAATTTGCTGAATGGATATTGAAAATTGGTGATGGTGAACTTAGTAATAGTGAAGGTGAGGCATTGATTGAAATACCACATGATTTGCTAATTCAGCCTGGTGCTCATCCTTTTAATGATGTTGTAAATGCTACCTATCCTGACTTCGATACAAAATTCAACGATTCCAAGTATTTAGAAGAGAGAGCAATTTTAGCTCCAACAAATGAAGTAGTTGAAGACATAAATGGTTACATGATTGATCTTATTGATGTTGATGAAGAGACGTATCTTAGTGCAGATTCATTATGTAAAGCTTCAAGCAACATTCTAGATCAAGATATCATGTATCCAATAGAGTTTCTCAATTCATTGAAGTTCCCTGGTATTCCAAACCATAAACTCAGATTGAAAGTAGGTCTGCCAATAATGTTACTTCGGAATTTAAACCAAAGTAATGGCCTTTGTAATGGTACTAGACTTTTGGTCACTCAATTATCAAAATGGGTTTTGGAAGCTCAAATAATATCAGGATCTCATATTGGAAAGAAAGTGTTTATTCCAAGAATAGTCTTATCTCCTTCTGATTCTAAATGGCCCTTTGTACTAAAAAGAAGGCAATTTCCAGTATCTGTTTGCTTTGCTATGACAATTAATAAGAGCCAAGGTCAATCTTTACAACGTGTTGGACTTTATTTAGATAGGCCAGTTTTCAGTCATGGACAATTATATGTTACCTTATCTAGAGTTACAAGTAAAGATGGTCTTAGGATACTTATTGTAGAAAATGATTACGGTGATCGTTTTCATACAAAGAATATTGTCTACAAAGAAATATTCGCTAATTTGCCTAAAGGTAACACACACTGTTGATTAAAATTATTTCAAATTGTTTATAATGTAAACTAGATAGTCACTTATATTGTAATCAATAGGTTTTCCTCCATTGTTATATATTAGTTTTACTAATATTTAAAATGTTCTAATATTACAGCTTCATATCACAATGAAGTCCAAAACAATGAAGCAGATATCAGTGAATATGAGATGTAGTTAACATAGCAAACTACCATGATTTGATCAATATTGCTATGATTCCGTTGACTAATAGGTAAGTTTGCAGTTTTTTTAAAACAGAAAATAGTATTAAAAAAAAGGGATACAGATATCAAAAAAAATTTTACCATATCTGCTGGAACTTAATATTATAAGCATTAATAGTTGAATATTGAAAAGAAAAAAAAAAAAGACAAAGCTTTATACATTATATATATATATATATATATATATTTTAGAGTAATGTATGTTTGTAAAATTTTCATTTTCATGTAAGCAGGTGGATTACAGAGAGCAAATTAGCCATGTTAAAATTTGCCAGGCAGAAGTTAGAGAACTGTTACTTCTCGGTTACAGAATTTTTTTTTTTTTTCCCTTGAACTTTCTGATGCTTGAATATCATGGGCCAAAAATGGGGTGCTTATACAACTGGTTGAGAAGTATGTTTCCCCTTTTTCAAATTCCTTTTCTTGAATCTCTCATCTGTCAGTGGTTTCTGTTTGGACTCTTTAAGTAGTCTATATAATACTGATGATGCTACTGAAACTGAACCACAAATGGGATGTTGATGTCAGCACTTACTGTTGTTCTGAGAATGTTGAAATTATATTTTCAGCACTTCACACCATAATCTATAACTTTGCAAAAAAACATTACCATGGTAAGAACATAATGTGACACGTCACATAATTGATATTGTGAGATGAGATTTTTCTTTTTCTACATTTACATTGTAATACGTTTTAGGTATAACACTTTCGTAGGCTTTTTTGATCTCTCCTATGGTTGTGACTGATGCAATTACTTCTCTTTAATATAATCTGTAGATATTTATTCAAACAGAGATTATATGAGCAATACTTTTCATGTAGTGGTTGAATTTGCTGAGTCTATGTTGAAAGAAGCAGAGTTGTTGAGAGACAAATCCATGCCATCTATGGATGAATATATGACAAATGGGCACGTGTCATTTGCCTTAGGACCTATAGTCCTTCCAACTCTCTATTATGTTAGCATTAAGTTTTCTTAAGAGATTGTTAGAACTCCAGAATTACATCATCTATATGAAATCTTTGATTGATTTTTATACTTTAAAAGTATTTACCAGTGGATTATGTAGTGCGTTAATGGAGTTTCATGATTTCAATCATTAGTATTTTAAGCAAGTTATTAATAGAATATTGTATATATAAGTGCAGGTTCTCTTAGCTCTCCCTTACCATTCATCTAATAGTGAATAAACCATTCTTTTCTTGAGAAACGTTAATAGACCATTCTGATTTTATTGTTTGTAAGCCTTTGGAATTTTATGTGCATAAACTTATTTTATCAGTTAAATAAGTACATTGATGCCATATGCCAGCATTGCTGTACTTTTTGGTAGAATATTTGTGTGGACTGCATAACAATAGATTGTATGGATTAGGTTTAGCTAATCGTGATAGTGCAAGCCAATATATATGAGCAATGTGTGTAAAATTAGAAGCAGGGAATGACCATATTGAAGTGCAGGCTATAAGATTACAAACTGTAGTGTTTTGTGAATTTGGGGCTTTAAGAAGTTGAAGTAGAGTGTGTAGTAAAAAATTTGATAGATGAACTAATATCAGTTGGTCCGCTAATTTGTAGATTGCCCAGATCCTTAATGATAGTAGTGGGCTTGACTCTTCTATCAAGCCCACTAATTTGTAGATTGCCCAGATTCTTAATAAGGCACATGCCTCATTTCCAAGGGTTAGATTTGAGTAATTTAATAAAGCATTACTTCATGGTAAATTCTGTTGGAGTGCAGATATAATGATTTTTACTTTCATGTTGAATTAAAAAATGTTTTATTTCTGAAAATATGCTATTTTGGTGATTTTGTTTTCCCTGTATGTTAATTAAATAACATAGTTACAAATCTCTCTTTTTGAATTGAAAACCTAGCTATTGTTTCGAACTGTGTGACAGATAGTGGCCTTGCTAATATTTTGAAACTATTTGCTTTTCTGAATACGTTTCACCTATACTCTGTCATGTGGCTCCTATTATTTTGTGTTTAGTAGACTTCACTGCCACTCATTGCTCATTGTGCTTTATTCTTTTGAAGATTGCTGATAAATACAATTTCTTGATCTTTGAAGATCGTAAATTTGCAGACATTGGTAACACAGTGACGATGCAGTATGAAGGGTGAATGAACTTTCCTCTATATTTTCTTAAATTCTTTTCTGTTGTATGCTTGCCCTCCTGACATCTTGTGGTTTTGTGGTTTGCAGAGGTATCTTCCATATATTGGATTGGTCTGATATAGTTAATGCTCACATAATCTCTGGTCCTGGAATCGTAGATGGACTGAAGTTGAAGGTTTAAATAATTGTTTTATGTATACTTTAGTAACTTTTTTATTTTTATTTTTACTTTACTAGGTAGCTAGATCATAGAATCTCTAATTTTGAGCACTCTTTTGTACTGTACTCAGGGTTTGCCATGTGGAAGGGGCCTGTTGTTGCTTGCTGAAATGAACTCTGCTGGTAACCTTGCCACAGGAGATTATACTGCTGCAGCAGTAAAAATTGCAAAGGATCACTCTGATTTTGTTATTGGCTTCATCTCAGTTAACCCAGCATCATGGCCAGGGGCACCTGTAAATCCAGCACTCATTCAGTCAACCCCTGGAGTCCAAATGGTAGTTGGTGGTGATGCACTTGGCCAACAATACAACACTCCATATCCTGTAAGTCTTGATCAGTGTTCCCTTTATCTCTGCCTATTGGTTTACTTTTTTTTTATTGGTGTCTTGACCTAATTATAGAGCAATCATCAAAAAATGGACGACATAGGTTTCAAAACCCATTGTCTCTTTAAGACTTCGTTCGTTTGGAGTGAAAATAGGGAGGATAGAAAACAAAGAGAGGAAACTAGGGTGGAATATACTGTTTTCCACTGTTCGTTTGGGGAAGGAAAAATAGGAAGGTGAGAAAACTAAAATGAGGGGTTTGTTTTTGTGATCACATGATTATTACACTTCTATTTTTTCTTTTGCATCCTATTGATCTTATGCTACAGGAATCGTTATTAACCTTCAAAACACAAATAAAAAATTTATTAGTGAGTTTCCTATCATTTTCTTAAAGGTTATGGTGCATTCTAATTTGGGTTCAGTTTAGAAACCAAGGCCCCACTTGGTTGATACCGAAAAGAAAAAAGTGAATAAAACATATAAATTAATATATGTAAATATAAAAAAAGTTCAGTAGCCAAAAATGCTACTCTAAGATAATAGGGGATTCTGTTTTTATCGCTTTTCAGAACTATACTATAATCTCTAACATGTAACTTTCTGAATTCTGAACTAATAATAGAGAATTGGCTAGAGGAGTCCCTTCCATGTATTATGAGTCTAATAGGCAATGATGTACCTATTACTTAATGATAATATTATAAATAAAGTATACACTTTAGTTTTATTCACACACACACACACACACACACACACACACAAAAAGGTGTCTCTATTAAGCAAATTCAAAATATTGTTATTTTTCCAACAATCTAGAAACATTTTTTAGGCATGTATGATTAGAGATTCCAAACATGTAGATACCTTCATGCAAATGTATTTTAAGTGTAGTTACTCCTTTGTTGATATTCCGTGTGTGCTTAGATACATTTTAGTAAAGATTGTTGTTTATAAAAAAAAAAAAGAAAAAAAATAAAGACATTTTAAAACCATAGTACCTTCAAGTAAAATAAATATTTGAACAACTAACCATCCACTCCCTTCCATATTTTACCATCACATTAAGTATAATATATTAAGTTGATTGTTTTCTAAATTTTGTAGGATGTGTATGGTTGTGGTGCAGTGAGTATTCTTTGCTTAAAGATCCCCAATACAACAGAGGACTTACAAATACTCAATGAAGCAGCAGCTAGCACACTAAGATCTTGGCTTCTACTGTTTTCGATAAGTGATTAAAATTGTAAAATTTTGAAATCGAAAAGTGTAATGTACATTGTATGTGCAGCAGTCAATGTGGCAAGACCACAAAACTGAAGCTGCAAAGAAGTATAAAAACTTTGATTGATTTACAGATATTTCCTTCTATTGAGAAAGTGATTTATATATAGATACTTTATTAGTCATTATGAAAATGAAATCAGACTTACAAATTTGCTTTATGATATTTTGTATGTTTGTGTATGTGTGTGTGTGTGTATGGCTTGCGGAAAATAGCCATATTCTGATGGCAAAAGATGTATGTTCCTATCTCATGTGGTTTTGAAGATATATTAACGGCCTTGGTAAGTTTCACGTAACCTTTCATCCTATTTGGCTTCCATTGGGGCTCTTTTTTGGCCCACCTGAAAGTGCCAGAGCCGAGTGAACTCACCCCTACTAATCTATGTGAACTCACCCCTACCAGCACTTCAACTTTGTAACTTTGTACCTTCCCGCACAGGTTCTAAATATTAAAATGGTAATGTGTTGAATAAATGGTCCAAAATCCATATTCTGGGCAAAAAAACAGGTTGAAAAAATAACATAAATGTGGTATTAATTAGTGGTGCATTATCAGTAATAGTAATTCTTAAAGTTTGCAAAATGAATCAGTTTCATTGCCATGCCAATCTAGACACTAATGTGTCATGAATTTGGCATATTAGCAACAAAAAATTGGAATTTATGATTAATTCTCTTTCCAACCAAACATTGCAACCTTTTCCTTTTTTTATATTTATATTCTTAAATTATTGCAGGAATATCTTTTAAAGACCTTTTCCAACTAACAGATTGAGCATATCTTCCGTAAAAACAATTGCTTAGTGGACATTCAATAAGGCCATTGCATATTCCCAAATCAGACAATTGCTAAATACACAAAAATCTACCAAAAATTGTATCTACTCAATTAACTGATTAAACAAACTCTTTCTCAAAAAAAAAAAAAAAAAAAAGCTTAAACAAACCGTTTCAGTGAAATTTCTACTGTGTTTGTGTTCAATTGCCTATATAAATCAGTGAAATTTTCTAAGTCTCCAAGCCCCAGCAATCTCTAATTCTATGGATCTGCCTCTTTATTTATTGTCAACTGGATTTATAGCAATTCCCAATTTCCCATATGGGTAGGCCAATACCTTAAGCCAAAAAAACCCAATCCATTTCATCTAGAAACTATGAGCCCAATGGAATTATGTGCGAAAATCATATAAAATAAGAACCAATCCCAAGCCCAGCCTCACTCATGGGAAAAAAATGTCATTGATTGTTTGATTCAGATTCTCTTACTCAAGTAAAATAGGCCTTGGATAAGAACCATAATTGGGCCCGTAAGGATAAATTAATCAAGCCCAAAGTTAATAAATCTTCCATTGTCATACGATACTTATAATCTTCAACCAATACACTTATTCGGCCAAACACACAAAAACAAATAGAGAAACTCTCCCTCAATACTTTCAACCGCCATTCCTTCACTACAACAGCAAATTATTCAGAAGCATTCTCTGCAACAACGGACTATTTAAAAGGTGCGCATGCTTCTTTCCTTTTCAAATACTGTTCCTAATTGTCAATAACTGCCCACAGGTCATTTTCCCTCTATTCAATTTAATTTTCTGGAGTTCTTCTTTCATCTTTATTGAAGCTCTAATTTTCTCCTTTTTTTTCTTTTTTTTTTAAACCGCTTAGCATATTTTTAATGGGCTTTCACTTTTTTTAAAGAAAATTTCCTGATTGTCTTAATGTTTTGTCGAGTGCTGAAGAATGTAGATTTATTGATGGTTTTCCATGAACTAAAATTATGGTTTCCCTAGAATTATTTACTGCATATTAAATACTATTTTGCTGCATTACTCAAGAAGATTTAAGGCTTAGCAACTTTTTCCTCTAATTTTCTATTTATTTTTTCAATTTCTTGAGTGCTTATTGTTCGATTGTTGTAATGATTAAATATTGTTTTTGTTTTACAGTTTTTTATTACAGATTCTTACAGATTTCTGTTCAATTAGAACTTTATTTATGAATTAAATTAACATGTATAATTATTATGTCCCAATTAATTTATTAGCCCTTACATTGAATAATACGCAGACATAACACATACTGTTTATTAAATTGAAGATGTCAATAATATAAGTTATATTGTTACTAACGTTAAAAATCATTACGACGAGAGTGGCGATTAAGTTTTTCAATTTATTTTCAATTTCTTGAGTTCTGATATAATGATATATAAATTTTACTGATGTTTAAATTGTGTAGATAATACAAGCTCATGCGAATATGGAGTACACAACATTGAAGCAGATATCGAGTGACAAAGAAAACTCAAAAGTGAAAGTCAGAGTTTTACGAATGTGGGATGCAATTAATATAGCAAACAACCATGATCTGATCAGCCTCGATATGATATTGGTTGACAAAGAGGTAAATTCATAATTCATTTCCTTATAGAATAAATTTTACAAATATTATTTAATTAAAATTTGCAGCCAGTTAATGTAAATTAATTGTTATGTAATGCTCCTATTGATTAAGGGATAATTCATTTAAAATGTTTGTAGGGAACATTGATACATGCTAGCATCAGAAAAAATCCTGCTCAAAGTTATCATCCACAACTAAGTGAAGGAAGCATATATACAATTACAAATTTCTTGGTTGAAGAAAATAAAAGGAACTATCGTCCTGTACATAACAAATTCAAAATACTTTTCAATTCAACAACTTCAGTCTCAAAATTCAACGAATCTGATCAGTCAATACCTCAATCCCAATTTGAATTTGCTGATTATGGAACAATAGTTTCCCGTTGCTATGACACTGCTTACTTGACTGGTAATTTTAATTGTTTTACAAGCCAAGCACTTACTTTTATAGAGCTAAAAAAAAAAATGCAATTCATATCTTAGTACCGACTCTTATATTTTTTTTAAAATGTGTTCTTACCAGATGTGATTGGCATATTGGACTACATTGGAACCACTGAAGAGATCAAAGCAAGAGGGCATCCAACAAAAAAAAGAAACATTCAACTATTATTAGAAGAGTAAGATATATATATATATATATATATATATATTTTTTAAACTCATATGTTATAATTTTTAAATAACTCAAACTTACATATGAAAAACTTCAGGAAGAAAACTGTCCAAACAACTTTGTGGGGAAATACTGCACAACAAATAGATGATGATTTCTATAAAACAAATAAAGGGCCATTTATTGTAATAGTCACTTCAACTATTGTGAAAACTTTCAAAGGTAACAATTGATTGACTCACTTATCAAATACATAATATTTATATATCTATAATACTTATAAGTTGTTACAACTTTTTTGTAGGTGACTATCATCTATCATCCACTTTTGCAACAAAACTATATGTCAATTTAGACATTCCAAAAGTTGCAGAAATTAGAAACAAGTAACTACTGTTACACTTTCTCTTTTTGACGGTGTACTTACTTTGCAATACTTCTTAAATGATAGATAGCATAAAATTGTTCTGTTATTGTTTTAATGAGTTGTATTTAATGTTAATATTGATGCATAGATTGAACACAACGATGGACATGAACGTAAAAGAAATGCTGTCAAAGGGACTACCTAAAGTAGAAGATAGAGAACTTGGCTTACATAATAAAAAAACAGTTGTTGAAATTAAAAAATTGGAATGGAACTTAGAGACAAAGGTATTAACTATATTCTTACATTATGAATATATCTTAATCAGTAGCTGTTTGTGTGTTTTAAAATAAGATCTAATTTAATTAACTGATTAAACTTTCTATTATAGGACTTGCTGGTGACATGTAATGCCAAAATCATTGATATCAACAACAAATATGGATGGTATTATGTTGCATGTCTTATATGCAAGACGAAAGTGAAACAAATCAAAGGAGTTCTATGGTGTGAACGTTGTAAAAACGAGCCAAAGTTTGCAGTCCCAAGGTAATGAAAAAAAAATTGTAAATTCTCAAACACAAACAAATAATATATAATATTATACTAACAACTTTGTATCTAAAATAGCTATAGAATACAAGTCCAAGTACAAGATGAAACCAGTTTAACCACATTTACATTGTTTGACAAAGGAGCTGAGAAAATTTTATCTAAAACTGCAAAAGAACTTGCAGAGCAGCAAGAAGAGGTAATTTCATATATAAATGTCAGCCATATATCTTTATTATTAGGAAATTGAAGTTTTAATACTTTCTTACCAATGTTATATACACACACACACACACCATTTTCTGTTTCTAAAAAAATTAAAGGAAAAAAACTAATTGAACAGGGCATGATGTTAGTATATATACATATTTTACTAATTGTATGGTACTTTGTTCATACAGATATTGAAATTAGATGAGAATATTTTACCAAAAGAGATTCAAAAAATAATTGGCAAAGAATTTCTGTTCCAACTGCATCTTGATGAATATAATTTGAAGTATGGAAAAGAAAATTACACAGTTTCGAAAATTTTGGAGATGGATATTTCACATAAACAAAATGACTCATGTGAAGTCGAAGAACATCAGGTAATTAAAGCATACTTACTTCACCTTGCTTATTATATGATTCAAACATTAGTCTACACATAATTTACTATACATATCTAATTGATACATAAAAATGTAAATTATTGCAGGACAATTGAGGAAATTGTAAGAAAATCAAGAAAGGACAAGTACATAGCCAGCCAAAATATAGAAATGGGATATACATCAGTTGAGAGACCTGAATTAACTATTCCTACAACTACTAAAGATGGAAGAACTGGTCATAAAAAAATGTCACTCCAAATGCCTCAAAAACGTCAAAAGGGAGCTAAGCAAATTGCATCAAAGAAGAAAAAAAACTGAAGTTTAATGTATATACTAGCTTACTCTATGAGTTTTTATGTTTTTCAATATATAATTAATTTTTTTTATTAATTTCTTTAATAGAGTAAACTGAATGTACTGTCAAATTACTCCAATATACATATCTTTCTGTTTTGATCTATTTAAAATCTGAATTAGTATAAGATACTTAAAGTAATTTATGTTCACATAATTTTTCATATGTGCGTGCATCTACCCTTAGGTATTAGTGTACAATTATTTGTTGTGGCATTTCCCCCTCTCATAATTGTGGGTATGGGATGAACACCATGTTATCATTGTTTTGATCAATGAAAGACCTCGCACAATCAGAATGAGGAAGGGATGCAATGCTATAATGTTCTTTATGTTTTGCTATCTGTAGAATTTACATTTCTATAAACTGGATGTTTGGTCATACTGTGCCCTCTACTTAAAAGTTGAGGTACAATGTCACTTAATTTGAAAAATATGTAATGTATTTTTAGTAAAAAATGGTAGGTGTATTGTAGGACTATCAAGCCAAATTTGAATGTTACCCAAAGGATAAAAAAAAAAAAAAAAAAAAAAAAGTTTGCTAAATGCTAAATTAGCCATGATAATTGATAATAAAAATAGATTTGGGATTGGTTTATAATTTGAGTTGGGCTGAATAGAAAGTATTGGCTTTTAGAAAAGTATTATTAGGAATGTCCCGCGCATTGCGCGGGTTAAACACTAGTAAGACATAATAGCAAGCCATTTCATCAATTTTAGTTCACATATCAAAAATAATCAAATCAGCAACAATTCATGAGCAATAAAATCCCTGGAGACCCCAATTTCCAGTAGAAGTTTATCACCAAAAGGTAGAAACAAAAATGTTAGGATTTAATACACTACAATAATGCATTACCTCCTGAAAACATAATTATGAAAGTACCATCCAAACACTGCTCTAAATCTCATAATATTAAACTGTCAAACCACATAAAATAGATCTTATTCAGAAACATATACATTTCGAATTAACAGAGGATGTGCACCACCCCCATGTGAAACCCACTTGAACTCATGAAGTATAACCATTACTTACTGGGATAAGAATACTGTGAAATAGTTAAACTCTACTAAATACTTAAAACACTGTATGAAATACAGCAATGCAATTGCTAACATAATAGAAAGACACCATGCATTTTATACGCAACACCATTTTGAGCCATGACCAAATAGCATAATCAAGTTTGACAAGTATATAGCATATGTTCTTCTATTAAAAACATTTTTCAAGAAATGCGATCAATGGAAAACTTGAATCATACATACCTTCTTTGGGTTGAGCAAGTAGTCATACAACGTATTCTCTTCCCAATTCACGGCCATGTTGTAGATAGAGACAAAATCCAAAATATAGAATCAGGTGTACAGAATATGCCGTAAGGGTATAAATATTTGGATTATGCTAATAACAGAAAACATAATGTGCACTACCACAACTACGCGCGGGCAACTCTTAAAAGATTCTTCTGAAATTATCAACCGCTTTATTCATCTTTCAACAAAACCCCAAGAAGGTTCGATAAGTTTCTTAACAAAATTTTAATTTCCAAAATTAAAATTTTTAAAAATTAAAAATCGAAAATGACCTCAACAAAGATCCTGAAGCTTTGACGAAGCGAAACTCGAAAATCAACATCAGCCAATAAAATTCCAAATAAAGCAAAAAAAAAAAAATTAAAAAAATAGAGAAATCCAAAATTATAGGAATCACTTAGACCAAAAAAGCGAGGCCTACCTAACTAACTAAAAAAAAAAAAAAAAAAGCGAATAGCTTAATTTCATAAAACCAAATCAAATGAGAAAAACATGGTTGGTCTTATCCTGTTGTAGATAGAGACAAAATCCACCACACACATTGAGTTAGTTATTCGCCTCTATAAAATCTGGAATACTACTACAAAATTTAGCACTTGAAAACCCAAGTCTGAACAAGCGTGTGCTAGTGCATAATCTTGTTAGTGACTAACTTAATTAGTTGACTGTGTGACTACTAGAACATCCATATTTACATGAGAGTGTATGCATGCTAGTAAATTATAATAATTCCAGTTTTTACTTCTTACACACATGTATTTGGCTAATACATCTTTAATTAAAGAACATTTTCCATTATTTAACAGCAAAAAACTGATTCTCTAACAAAAACCAATGACAGTGGAGACCAGTCAGACTTTTTGTCAAATAACTTGTGAACAACATAAGAGAATACGCTTGAGTATCGTTTTCACATTACCTTCAGTGACCTCTCCAAAGGAAGAAAAAGTGTCAGTCAGGGACTTCTCGTCCACTGACCATGATAAACCCAAAAGGCACCATCATTATATATATATATATATATATATAAGCATAACAAAAAGCACTAGGACATTGAGTTATAGTTACAAATGTAGTATGTGTTTGTAGAGAGAGAGAGAGAGAGAGAGAGAGAGAGACCTCCAACAAATAGCTTATTGTTAGGGGGAGGAGAGGAGGGTGGGGAAGAATAGTATCGCACTTATAAACAAAAATGCATCAGGGAAGAAGAGAGGGAGAGTGAGATCGAGTGTTACTGTGTACACCCCTTCTAAATCGATTGGACAGTGAAGAAGAGGCCTCGATGAAGCTTGGATCAGCGTTGGATCGATGATGGAGCTTAGATGGAGGACTATGCGAGATGGGTCGGCGGCGTGGGGAGGTGGGTCGGCGGTGTGGAGGACTAGGCGAGATGGGTCGGTGGCGTGGAGGACTAGGCGATGAGAAGAAAAGGAAGAAAGAGTTTGATGAGAGAGTTTGACGAGGAAAGGAAGAAAGAAGAGAAAATTGTTTCTGTTTGGAAGTGATTTTCGAAGTGTCTGAGACAGAGAGAGAGAAGAGTGTGTGTGTGTGAGATAGTGTCTGCATAGGAGACTAAATGAAAAGGCGCAAAAAATGAAAAGAAAAAAAAAAGTGGAAAAATTTAGGGTTTGGTGCAGGCAATTTGAGGATCTATTGCGGCAGGTCAGTGTGGCCCGCCGCAATATCTAAGCATCACGCCGTTAAAATAGGTCTATTGCGGCGGGTCATTGGCCTGCCGCTGTAGTACGCCGCAAAATACTAGACCTATTGCGGCGGGCCATTGTCCTGCCGCAATAGATCTCATGTACAGCGGTGGGCCAAAAACGTGCCGCAATAGGTGACATGTAGCAGCAACTTTCGCACCCGCCGCAATAGGTCATTTTTTTGTAGTGGTGGGTTTGAGTTGTCAAATGAGTTTGGGCTTACTTTGCCACCCCTAAGTTATACTGATGCTTCGCTCCATTACAAAGGCAAACAAAACCACCATGCCTATTGGTTGAACAGTGATGATGTCAAGAATCAAACCAGTGAGCTGCAGGGCTAGCGCGCGCTCCGGACGGTCCTGTACAGGTAAGAAGAACCCCAAAGGGAAGTACCGGTGTGGTACCGGCCGACGACCCTCCGATGGTTAAGTTAGTATATTACACAACTCCAGAGTGCCAGAGTCGGGCCTTGGTATGCGTACCTCGATTTTTGGAGGGCGTGGCGGTATTTATAGTAGTAGTAGTGGCCTTTGGATGAGGCGTACTGGAGAAGATATCGATGTACCGAAATTGCCCCTGAGTAGCGTAGGGCGCAAGATTCTCCCTGGGTGGCCAAGTGTGTTGGACACGATTCGCTTCTTGGGGGTAGGGAATCGTGCTATGCAAGATATCTGACCAAGTGGTAGCGTATGCGGCAACATTCACTTTCCCAAGGAAGTGTACGTGGCAAGGCGGGCTTCAGTGCTTGGTAACTACATTGGGTGACCCTCTCTCCGTCGACTACTGAAGGTCAGGTTGTCGACACCCTGCGTCCGTCATGTACGTCCGTCGTCATTGGCCGAACCGTCGGGTGGGAGATTTACCCCTATCAGTTGCCCCCTCAGCCCATCAGTCCGAGAACACTCAAACGACGGACTAATGGGGTGACGGTTCCAAACCATACCAAGGGTCGGACAGACAGACTGTCATCGGTAATTAATGCCTGGTAATAAATGCAGGACACGTGTCGTCAACCCGTGGACCGTGTGCTCCGACCGAGGCGTCCCTTCGTCTCCCGCTATCTCTCTCATATAAAAGCCTTCCTTCTTTTCTTTCATTTTTCACTCTTTACTGAAAACAAACCATCAGAGCGCATCCGTTCACCCAGCAGAAAAGCACTCGATCCGTCAGCCCTCGTGTGTCCGTCACATTCCAGCAACCGTCGACTTCATCTTTCATCAGCACAAGTAACCGGTAAGTAACTATTGCTTGCTCATCCCTTTTTTTTTTTTTTTTTTTTTTTTACCGTCAGTGTCTTTAGGGCAGTTGAACTTAGGGTTTTCCGTCACATGTAGGTGACATGTCTAGCGCGTCCAGTAACCAGTCGTTTGTCCGCGACGGAGCGGGCTACGATGAAGTCAACCCGTTGGGTCCAAAGGATCCTGCAGCCACAACATCCTCGAGTAAAGAGAGCTCGTCTACCACCTCTTCTTCGTCGAATAGTGATAGGGCAGAGAGCAACCTTAGTGACGGTGTGGAGGGGGACGAGCCTCAGGTCCAATCCGTCGTGGGTAGTGACGGGATGAGGAAGTTCGTTACTCTTTCCTTGTGGACGGTGAATGACTTTTTCTCCACAATCAAAGAGTCACACTTCAAAACACTTAGAAGCAAATACCAAATCCCCGCCAATATACCTCTCCGTCTACCCCACCCAGGAGAGAAGTGTTATTACCGTGGTGTCAAGGGTGTCGGGGTCTACGAGCAAATGCTCAAGGCAGGGTTGAGGTTTCCCTTAACCCAACTACACCGTCACCTACTTCATTACCTGGGGCTGTCCGTCAACCAAGTTTCCCCAAACGCCTGGAGGGTTTTTATTGAGGTAGAGGTCCTGTACGGATCGTATTCAAAGGGGAAGAAGAGGTTAACGGTGGAGGAATTTTTTCACTGCTACCGTCCGGTAGAGATATTAAAATCAAGGGGGATGTACAGCTTCGTGGCAAGGAGCCCGTTGCTGAGGTTGGTGGGTGATACTCCAGATTCCAATAGGGACTAGAAGTCTAGGTATTTCTTCATAGACAGGGACGAGTGGATGAGGAGTCCTGGTGAGACCGAGTTTATGCCCGTCGACACCACTTGGGGTGTTTTACCCCCGTCTGGTATGCCTTCACTCACATTCTTTTCTCTGTTGCAAACTTCATTGGTTTCTGACCGTCCTCTCTTGCAGCCCAGGACCGTCCACAAGTTTCCATCGAGGATTGGAGCTTTTTAGAGAAGATTTTCCAGAAAAGTGAGCTGACGGAGAGGTCTTGGGCCAGACTAGTGACGTTAAAGACCATTTGTTGGCATTGTGGCGGGCCTGAACCGACCAAGGAAGCCTTGAAGTACGAAACACAAGTTCGAGCACGTAAGTCCGTTCATTTAAATTTCAAGCTTTCTCCTTCTTGCCATTAACTAATGTACCGTCTGCTTTTTCAGAAATGGACGAGGCAAAGAGGAGAGCCTTCATCCGGCAGCAGGCGGCCGCGAGGAAGAAAGAAGCCCAAGGGGCTGGGACGGATGCGCCTAAGGTGCCCGTCACTAAAAGGAAGCCCGAGCAGGAGGGGGACCGTCTCCCCAAAAAACCCAAAACCACCGCCGAGACCGTCATAGGGCTGGAGGCGGACGAGAGTAAGGTCCCCGTCAAACACGGCAAGGGGAAGGGCCTCATGACGGGTGGCCCTGCGCCCGTCGTCGAAAAGCCACCTGTCCTCCTCCGTGAGGATTCGAAGTACGCAATTGAGAAGCTGTCCTCCATACTGACGGTGGAGGATTATGAGGACATCGGGAATCATTCCACGGAGGCCATGGGGGAGACGAGCCTTTTCAACTTGGCCCAGGTAAGTAATTTTCCGTCACCGTCAGTCTTTTTGAATATATATATATTTATCCTCGCCGTCATGTTGACTTGGTGTCTTTGATTTCCAGGCTGTCGTCATGATGAAGGGCCTGATGGACCGTTGTGTCCGTGAGGAGATGGCCATGAGCCGTCTACAGGCGAAGACAACGGAGGTGGAGGACGAGCTGTTGCAATACAAGGCTTGGAAGGTGAAGATGGAGAAGAAGTTCTCTATCCTCAAGGAGGAGAGGCTAGAGTATAAGAAGCAGACGGAGACGCTGCAGACGGTCCTGGCCGACAAAGAGAAGGAGATCCTGTCTATGAAGGATCAGCTCCGTCAGGCTAGGGATGACGCCATTAGGGAGTACAGAGACTCTGATGCCTACCTGACGGAGCTGGGTGGCACATTTGCGGACGGGTTTGATGAAGCCGTCCGTCAAGTAAGAGCCACTTATCCGGAGCTGGATCTCTCACGGGTGTCAATTGACGAGGCCCAGGCGCAGACGTCCGTCCTTCAGGCTGCTTCAGAGCATACGGGTCGCCCCCTTGACGAAGGCCAGACTGACAAAGGCGACGGGACCCTCGATGACGAGGCTGAGACGGCCGTTCAGGCCCAAGCCCAAGCTGAAGAGGAAATAAACATAGTTGATTCCCCCGTTCATTAGACTTGTAATTTTTGTGGAAAATTCTTGTAATAATTTTTTTGTAGAACGGTCAGTTTCTGGACCGTCTAGAACAATGTTGACTTGAAAAGCATTTGTTTTAATCTATATCCTATTTCAAATTTTGCTTGTGTATGTTGCTTGCTTGCATGGTTCATTTCAAATGCTGTTTATGCTTCGTGAAACTGTTGACATAATAAGCCGTCAATATGATGAGCCGTCAACATAACAGGCCGTCACAATTAATATCTTCACGCAAAGTGCTTCGTGGAACCGTCAACTTTATTGTTGTTAAGCTATTAAACTGTCACCCTTGGCAGGATTTTAGCTTCCATCCTCTTATAATAATGTGGTTAGCTTTGAGCCGTCGCCATTTATGTCGTCATCCTTAGACTTAGGCTTTGGCTTTTAACCTTTTAGGATGTAGTTGGCTTCGAGCCGTCGCCATTTATGCCGTCGTCATCAGACTTAGGCTTTTGGGGTTCCTATTTAGGAAAATCTGGTGGCTTTTAAGCCGTCAACAGGGGTGCGTGACGCTTTTATGCCGTCGTCGAATTTGGGCCGTCGTCTTGTAGACTTAGGCATTGGGGTTTCCATTTAGGAAAAATTGGTGGCTTTTAAGCCGTCAGCATGGGCGCATGACGCTTTTATGCCGTCGTCGAGTTTGGGCCGTCAGCCTTTGACACCGTCAGCTTTTTATGCTTGAACGGATTTAACGCTAAGGCTTTGTACTTTGCAAGTTTCTGATGTTCAACACTTAATGGTAAGTAGAAGAGACTTTGAATAAACCTCTGTATGACTTGCATAATTTTGTGAGGAAGAAAACATGTCCCAGGGATATACATTAGAGTATATCAATTACATACTAGATACAAGTAGGGGGCTGCTGTTCTTTCTTACTGGTAGTACTTACGTAGGTGCTCGGCGTTCCACGGGGGTGCAGCTTCTGCCCGTCCAGTGTTTCCAGGTGGTAGGTGCCCTTTCTTTGCCACGCTGTGACTCAGTAGGGCCCTTCCCAATTGGGGCCGAGCTTTCCTTGGGTTGGGTCTCTGGCAGCGCCCATGATCTTTCTTAGGACGAGGTCACCGACCTGGAATTCTCTGTGTCTGACTCGGGAGTTGTAGTGTTTGGCCATGCGATCCTGATACCGGGCTAACCTTTGCTCTGCTGCTGCTCTGTCTTCGTCGATCAAGTCAAGCTGTAGGCGCAAGGCCTCGTTGTTCCAGCCTTTATCATGGGTGTTCACCCTGTAAGTTGTGAGCCCCACTTCGGCTGGTATGACTGCCTCGCTTCCATAGGTTAGCCTAAACGGTGTTTCTCCTGTGGGGGTCCTTGCTATCGTTCTGTATGCCCACAATACGCTTGGCAGCTCCTCAGGCCATATCCCCTTTGCCCCCTCGAGCCGAATCTTGATAATTTTGAGCAAGGATTGGTTCGTTACTTCGACTTGGCCGTTGGCTTGGGGGTGGGCGGGGGAAGAGTAATGATTCTTTATTCCCAGCTGCGCACAGAATTCCCGGAAGGGACCATTGTCAAACTGTTTGCCGTTGTCGGAGACTAATACCCTGGGTATCCCGAATCTACATATGATAGACTTCCAGACGAAGCTTCATATGTTCTTCTCTGTGATGGTGGCCAATGCCTCAGCTTCCACCCACTTTGTGAAGTAGTCTATGCCTACCACAAGGAACTTGAGCTGTCGCACCGCTGTTGGGAATGGGCCCATGATATCTAGTCCCCATTGAGCGAATGGCCATGGGGCCGTCATGGGGGTCAGCTCTTCGGGGGGTTGCCTGACGATGTTGCTGAACCTCTGGCACTTGTCGCAAGCTTTGACATAAGCCTGCGTGTCTTTTCTCATGGTCGGCCAGTAGTATCCTGCGCAGATCAGCTTATGCGCCAATGACCGCGACCTTGAATGGTTTCCGCATATCCCTTCGTGTACTTCCCTAATGACATAGTCAGCTTCTTCGGAACCCAGGCACCTTAGGTATGGGCGAGAGAAGCCCCTTTTGTATAGGACTCCTTCTATCAGGACGAACCTTGATGCTTGGACCTTCAATCTTCTGGCGGCTTCTCTTCCATCGGGCAAGACGCCATCTTTCAGGTATGAGACCAACGGCATGGTCCAGTTGCTTTCCGAGCATACTTCCTGCATTTCAATAGAGTCTACCAGTGGAGAAACCTGCACAAAATGGAGCACACCGTCAGTGCTGCTCTCCTGCTCCGACGAAGCAGCTTTGGCGAGGCGGTCGGCTTGCTCATTTTCCTCCCTGGGGACTTGGACTATCTTTGCCCTGAGCTTATCTACCCTTCTTTTTGCCTGATGGAGGTACTTCTTCATTCTGTCGCCTCTGCACTCGTAGTTCCTGTTGACTTGGTTGACGACTACCTGGGAGTCGCAGGAGACGACCACTCGGGCCGCGCCTGCTGCTTTGGCGAGATCCAATCCGGCTATCAAGGCTTCGTACTCTGCCTCATTATTGGTGATGGGAAAGTCCAGTCGGATCATACAATCAATTTGGTCTCCTTCGGGGGAGCGGAGCACGACCCCAATGCCCCCAGCTCGCTTAGTTGACGACCCATCTGTGTGTACATTCCATGCTGGGCATGCATCGGCCCCCTCGTCTTCCATGTTGGTGAACTCGGCTATGAAATCAGCTACTGCCTGTCCTTTGATGGCGGTACGTGGGCTGTAGCGGATGTCAAACTCAGTCAACTTTATTGCCCATAGGGCCAGACGACCTGCGGCTTCTGGGTTGTGCATTGCTCGCCGCAAAGGCTTGTCGGTTAGGACGACGATTGTGTGAGCTTGGAAGTAGGGCTTGAGCTTTCGGGCTGCGGTGACTAGGGCGAAGGCGAGTTTCTCCATGGGCGGGTACCTTCCTTCCGCCCTTTGGAACGCCCGGCTGGCGTAGTATACGGGTTTCTGCACCCCGTCTTCTTCTCTGATCAAGGCCGCGCTGACGGCGGCTGGGGATACGGCCAAGTAGAGGAAGAGTTCTTCCCCGGGCTGTGAAGGACTCAGCAATGGAGGGGAAGAGAGATAAGCTTTTAACTCTTCGAATGCCTTTTGGCACTCGTCCGTCTACTCGAACGTTTTCTTTAATGTGCGAAAGAAGGGAAGGCATTTATCCGTGGCCCTCGATACGAATCTGTTCAGTGCGGCAACCTTCCCGTTTAGACTCTGAACCTCTTTTACATTCTTCGGTGGGGCCATCTCCATTATTGCCCTGATCTTATCCGGGTTGGCCTCGATGCCTCTTTGAGAGACCATGAAGCCGAGGAATTTTCCTGCGGTCACCCCGAAGGCGCATTTCGAGGGGTTGAGCTTCATATTGTAGGAACGGAGGGTTCCAAACGTTTCCTCGAGATCGCTCAGATGATCCTCCTCTTTCTGGCTTTTTACCAGCATATCGTCGATGTACACTTGAACATTCCTCCCTATCTGGTTGGCGAACATTTTGTTCATCAGCCTCTGATATGTGGCACCTGCATTCTTCAATCCGAATGGCATCACCTTGTAGCAGAACAGTCCTTGGCTGGTGACGAATGAGGTTTTCTCCTGATCTGCCTCATCCATCCGGATCTGGTTATACCCCGAGAAGGCATCCATGAAGCTCAGCAGCTGGTGCCGAGCCGTAGAGTCTACCAGAACGTCGACTCGAGGGAGGGGGTAGCTGTCCTTCGGGCATGCCTTATTCAGGTCCGTGAAGTCCACACACATCCGCCACTTCCTGCTGGCCTTCTTGACCATTACAACATTAGCCAACCAGTCGGGGTAGTAAACTTCCTAGATGAGCCCTGCCTCTCGTAACTTACCGACCTCCTCTGCCACTGCGCGATCTCTCTCTGGAGCAAACACTCGCTTCTTTTGTCTGACGGGCCGGAAGGAGGCTGCTACGTTCAGCCTATGTACCATGACTGATGGATCGATCCCCGGCATGTCCTCATGGCTCCAGGCGAATACATCCTGGTTTTCCTTGAGGAAGGTCGTGAGTGCCTGGTGGGTCGCCGGACTGTTGAGGGCACCGATCCTGGTGGTTCTCTCAGGCTTGGATTCGTCGAGAATTACCTCTTCGAGTTCCTCCACAGGTTCTGCCCCCATTCTCTGCTCTATGTTCATCGTCTGTAGCTGGCCATTCATCTCTACCATTGCGACATAGCACTCTCGTGTGGCCACCTGGTCTCCCCATAGCTCTCCTACCCCGTACTCTGTAGGGAACTTGACCTTTAAGGCATAGGTTGAGGTTGCGGCCTTCCAGGCGTTGAGGGTTGGTCGCCCTATGATTGCGTTGTACGCTGAGGAGCAATCGACGACTAGGAAGGTGACGTCCCTAGTGAGCTGTCGAGGGTATTCCCCGACGGTGACGGGCAATGTGATCGAGCCGAGGGGATACACTCTTATCCCCCCGAAACCTGTGAGAGGTGCCTTGGTAGGGACCAGGCGTTCTTTGTCGATCCGCATCTGCTGGAACGCGGGATAGTAGAGAATATCCGCGGAGCTCCCGTTATCAATTAGGACCCGATAGGTGTTGTAGTCCCCTATCCGGATGTTGACGACAAGGGCGTCGTCGTGCAGATGATGGAGGCGTTGGGCATCCTCTTCTGTGAATTCCATAGTGGGGCTGCTGGTTCTCGGCTTCTTCTGGACGGAGCTCGCGGCCTGGACATTTTGGACCGCCCTGAGGTGGGATTTCAGAGCCTTCTTTGTAAAACCGGCGGCCGGTGTACCACCCAAGATCACCCTTATGTCCCCTATAGGCGGTCTGGGACGCTCATTGTCCCGGTGGGGGGTTTGTTCCTGCCGAGACGTTTCGGTCTTTTCTCTGTTGACGAACCTCTGCAGCTTCCCTTGCCTAATCAGGGCTTCGATCTGTTGCTTTAAATCGTAGCAGTCGGCGGTATCGTGCCCATGGTCTCGGTGGAAGCGGCAATACTTGTCTTTCGGCCGTTTGTTTGGGTTTGATTTCATCTTTCCTGGAAACGTCAAGGATCCATCATCCTTGATCTACATCAGGACCTGATCAACCGGAGCCGTCAATGGGGTGTAGCTTGTGAACTTCCCGGCATTGGGCTTTGGGCGTCTACTGTCTCGGCTTTCCCCTGTCCGAGGCGCCTTCCGCCCCTTATCTTGTCGGGTGTCTTCCTGCCTTTCCCTCTTCCTGGGGGGCTTCTCTTCCCTTGCCAGTAACGCATCTTCCGCGTTCATGTACTTCGTTGCCCTGTAAAACACATCTGACATTGTCTTCGGGTCATTTTTGTACAAAGAGAACAGGAATTTACCCTTCCGCAGCCCGTTTGTGAACGCAGCCACTTGTATCCGGTCGTCCGCTTCGTCAATTGTCAGCGCTTCTCTGTTAAAGCGGGCTATATAGGATCTCAGCGTCTCATCCTCCCGCTGCTTAATGTTCATCAGGCATGCGGTGGATCTCTTGTGCCGGTGTCCTCTGATGAATTGGGAGGCGAATAGAGCGCTCAGCTCCCTGAAGGTGCCGATAGAACCGGGCACCAGTCTGCCGAACCAGGTCCTTGCAGAGCCTTTCAGCGTTGCGGGGAAGGCCTTGCACATGATTTCGTCTGGCGCGCCGTGCAGGTGCATCAACGTCTTGAAAGTTTCCAAGTGGTCCAGCGGATCCTTGGACCCGTCGTAGCTTTCCACCTGGGGCATGCGGAACTTCGGTGGCGTAGGGAACATGATGACAGGTGTTGTAAATGGGGAGTCCGTGCGGCGGACGAGGTTGTCGAGGTCGCTGGACACTTGCCCTTTGAGGGCGTTCATCATGAAGTCCATGCGTTCCTTCATCATTCGCATTTCCACGGCCATACTAGACTGGGCATGGCCGTCTGCCGATGGACAGTTTGGTTGCTGTCCTTCAGGCCGGCTCAATGCATGGCTTCCCTCAGGGCCCTCGCGGTCCCTCTCTTCGGCACTGCTCTCCTCCTGATTTTCTCCCTGGTTGTCACCCGTCGCATTCCTTCGCAGCAGCTGTTCTTCCAAGTCATTGTTGCGCTTCGTGAGACGTTCCAACGCGGCCGCCAGAGTCTGGACTTGTCTCTCGAGGGCCGTGGTGCGTTGTTCGTTGCCTTGGTCGTTCATGGTGGTCGTCCTTGAACGCGTGAGTACCATGCAACCCTTAGTCCGGGAAACACGTAACAGAAACTTGTGCGTTTCCCACAGACGGTGCCAACTGATGATATCAAGAATCAAACCAGTGAGCTGCAGGGCTAGCGCGTGTTCCGGACGGTCCTGCACATGTAAGAAGAACCCTAAAGGGAAGTACCGGTGTGGTACCGGCCGACGACCCTCCGATGGTTAAGTTAGTATATTACACAACTCCAGAGTGCCAGAGTCGGGCCTTAGTATGCGTACCTCGATTTTTGGAGGGCGTGGCGGTATTTATATTAGTAGTAGTGGCCTTTGGATGAGACGTACTGGAGAAGATATCGCTGTACCGAAATTGCCCCTGAGTAGCGTAGGGCGCAAGATTCTCCCTGGGTGGCCAAGTGTGTTGGACACGATTCCCTTCTTGGGAGTAGGGAATCGTGCTATGCAAGATATCTGGCCAAGTGGTAGTGTATGCGGCAAGATTCACTTTCCCAAGGAAGTGTACGTGGCAAGGCGGGCTTCAGTGCTTGGTAACTACATTGGGTGACCCTCTCTCCGTCGACTACTGAAGGTCAGGTTGTCGACACCCTGCGTCCGTCATGTACGTCCGTCGTCATTGGCCGAACCGTCGGGTGGGAGATTTACCCCTATCAAACAGGTTCCATGGGTGCTTTCACATGATTCATATACACCATCAGGTGTCCTTGTTAACTCGAAATTGTTGCCACAGTCAATAGAAGTTCAATTGATTGTGGCGTTAATTGCTTGTACAGAAGTGGGAGTGATAAGGGTGAAGAGGAGGGAGATAAAGATGAGAAAACAAAGAGGCCGATCCATGGAGTCTAGATTTTGGAAGTGGATTTTGAGTTCTGCACCTATCGATGTAAAAAAGAAGAAGGTATGTTAGTGATAAAAAGCATACTGTTCGAACAAATCAAGAATAGCTTATGTTTTGGTATTTTCTTTTGCAAGAGAAAGACCTATCCATACAAAGTTTCATTGAGAGCTGTTAGAAATACTGGATGAATAGTATTGTATTTCTCAGTAAAAGAATATACATGAGTGCCTATATATAGGAGGCATATGAGTGCAGTACAAGTAATAGTGTAATACAAGAATGTGTGTTATACAAGTAATTTAGTTGGGCCTAAAGCCCACAACACTATACACATTAACAACCCCCCTCAAACGCAAGGTAGATGTGAGACCAACTTGAAGTTGTCAATCAAAGTACGAAGGCGTCCCTTAGGATGTGACTTGGTGAAGATATCTACAAGTTGATCTTTAGAGGAGACTGAGATCAGCTTGAGAGCACCATGGACAAGATGATAATGGATAAAATGACAATCGATCTTGATGTGTTTAGTCCGTTCATGGAAGACATCATTGTGAGCAATATGAATGGTACTCTATTTGTCACAATAAAGAGGAGTAACAGAGGATGTAGACACATCTAAGTCTTCGAGAAGCCATCGTAGCCAAAGGAGCTTAGTTGTGGTATTAACAAGGGCACGATATTTTGCTTCAGTACTGGAGCGGGCCACATAATTTTGTTTCTTGCTTCACCAAGAAATCTGAGAAGAACCAAGAAGAAAGAAATAACTAGTGGTGGAACTGCGATTAGTGGGATCTCTTGCCCAATCAACATTAGAAAATGCACGGAGAATAAGAAGAGACTGAGTAGAGTAGAAAAGGTCATGGAAGAGAGTACCCTTTAGGTATCGAAGAATGCGCAGAACAGCGGTATAGTGAGTCGATTGTGGAGTAGACAGATATTGGCTCACCTGGTGAACAACATAGGAAATGTCTGGACGAGTGGTAGTGAGATAAACTAGGCTGCCAACCAAGCGTCTGTAAAGAGAGGAATTAGACAATAATTTCCCTTCTAAGAGAGTCAGATGCACATTAAGCTCAACTGAAGTGTCAACAGTCTTGCTATCAGTGAGTCCAGCTTGAGACAAGAGTTCAAAGGCATACTTGGCTTGAGTAATATAAAGTCCATTTGTAAAATAAGTGATTTCAAGACTCAAGAAGTAGCTGAGATGTCCAAGATCTTTTATCTTAAACTGCTGACTGAGAAAATCCTTGAGTTCTTGAATGCCACTGAGGTCATCACCAGTTATGATCATATTATCCACATACAAGAGAAGTAAAATAGTGCCTTTGTCAGTGCGATGAAGAAATAAGGCAAAATTATAATGACTGGCCATGTAACTTAAGCGAGAGATGGTAGAGCTGAATTTGGCAAACCAAGCTTGTGGAGCTTGTTTAAGGCCATAAAGTGCACGCCAAAGGTGACAAACCTTGTTTGATTCAACAAAGAGACTAAAAGGAGGTTGCATATAAACCTCTTCACTTAAATCCCCATTAAGGAATGCATTTTTGACATCCATCTGGAAAAGGCCCCATTTACTGGCAGCAGTAATAGCTAAGAGGGCACAAACAGATGAGATACGAGCAATCCGAGCAAAGGTCTCTTCATAATCAATTTCATACTTCTGTGTAAAACCTTTTGCAACAAGATGAGCTTTGTAGCGCTCAATGGACCCATCAAAGCGAGTCTTAATCTTGTAGATCCACTTACAACCAACCGCAGATTTCCTAGGGGGGAGTGTCACCAAATCCCAAGTATGGTTTTTAGATAATGCATCAAGTTTCTCTTTCATTGTAATCTACCATAAAGGGTCAGTGGAAGCCTCACGATATGTGTGAGGCTCGTGCAGTGTAGCAAGGGCCGTGTAATAATGATAGTCAAGTAAATGTGCAGGAATGGATCTTACCCGAGTTGAGTGACTAGGTGAAATGTCTTGTGCAAGATCTTCAGGCGGAGAAGGAACAGAGGACCCAAGCTTAGGGTTGGGGTTGGGTATCTCGTCTTCGACCTATTCATCTTTCACCTGTTCATTAAAGGGTGAACTAGGAAAGGGACCAATATTGTCTGGTGGTTGGACAGAGAAGTCTACAGGAGAATTAGGAGAAACTACAGGTTGATCAGGAGTAGCTATAGAAGGAATATGTGCCTCATTTGGAAAAACATCTAAGACAGAGGAGGATGATAGGGAGGCACGGAAGTGAGAGAGCTCGACAAAGAGGCAATTTTCCCAAAAGACAACATTGTGGGAGATACGAATATGATGAGAAATAGGATCATAACATCGATACCCCTTTTGAGTTTCCCCAAAGCCAAGAAAACAACAAAGCCTTAACCGAGGCTTAAGTTTTTTATGCTCATGTGGCTGAATAAGAACGAAACAAGCAAAGTTAAAGGAGTGAAGGTGATGATAATTTGGAAATGACCCAAAAAGGCGCTCATATGGAGTTTGATTTTGGATGACAAGATTGGGAATGTGATTAATAGCATGAACAACATGAAGGAATAAAAGAAACAGTAGCGGTTGCAGCAACAGAAATAGGAGCACCAAGTGGAAGACAAAGGTTATCCACGGGAAACATACGCCTAACTCTGGGACTGGTCCCAAGCTTCTGTCCCGTCCTCGAATCTTGTACAATGCATCCAGAATAATAAAAGATAATGCAATAACCCAACTCAACTAATTGTCCCACAGAAAATAAATTGTAAGAAAGGTTAGGAACATTAAAGACCTCAAGAATCGAGAGGTTGGAGGTTGAAACGGAACCTATATTATGACTAGAAATTGTAGATCCATTTGCTGTGTGAATATTAAGAGGGTGTGGTGCAGGTTTATGTTCAGAAAATAAGGACGAGTGAGCTGTCATGTGATTGCAATAAGCAGAATTCATAAGCCAAGAGGAAGGAGACATACCAGATGAAGCTGAGAGAGAAGAGGAATAAGACGCATCACCAACCATACGATTGACATTAGCGATGATATTTTTAAGGTCATCAGTGGACATGGTGAAAGTGCGTCCAGAAGACTTAGACTGTGCAGAGACGGGAGCCATTAGTTGGACACTCTCAGTGTTAGCAACAATAGCAGTAGAAATTGAAATAGCTGATTTGTTGTGATGATAACAAGTCTCAATATTGTGGCCAAAATGTTTGCAAAAATTGCAAAAACGTTTGCTGGATCATCGGCGACAATTATTGCACCAAGAAAAAGATATGTCCTTATTCTTCATTTAGAAGAAAAATATGCAAAAATGAATTGCAAAAATGAGATCTACGCGAAAAACTGGGTAAGGAGCACCTGGATTGCAAAAAGTCAACTCTGACAAAAGTCAACGGTCAAAGGCAGCAGTCAAAGGTCAATCGGGGTAGTCAGAAGTCAACGGTGATGACGTCAATTCTGACTGAGTGCTGACGTAAGCAAGCTAATTGGGTGAAATTGCTAACGTAATCACTAACTGAGTGCTAACGTAAGCAAGTTGTGATGATGTCATTAGGGTTGATATGGCGTAACCGATGACATCAGCAAACGGAGTTCTAGCGCGTGAAGCAGATTGGAGGCGGGTGGAGGCGCGTGATTTACCTCTGAGACTTGTGGCGGCACGTGAGAGGTCTGATGAAGACGATTTTTCACAGAATAGCAAATCGAAGAGAGTACTTTCTAATGGTGCAATCTGTGGTTTGATCGAAGAACCGGAAGCGGTGGTGGTGGCAAGGTAGTGGTCTTTGATATACTAGAGTCGCGATGGAGGCAGTGGTGCTGCTCACAACGACGGCTGCAGTGGATGACACCCAAGAAGACAAGATTGTTTAAGAGCAGCACACAATAGGATTAGAGCAGTGGCTCTGATACCATATTAGAAATACTAAATGAATAGTACTGTATTTCTTGGTAAAAGAATATACATGAGTGCCTATATATAGGAGACATATGAGTGCAGTACAAGTAAGAGTATAGTACAAGAATGTGTGCTATACAAATAATCTAGTTGGGCCTAAAGTTCATAACATTATACACGTCAACAAGAGCAAATATTGCTCTTGTGATTTGCGACCCTTATATTGAAAACAAATATTATCAACTTCAATTTGAGAGAGAGAGAGAGGGAGATGCAGAGAGATACAACCCATATATATATATATATATATATATAATATATATAATTCGTGTTCATTTCCAAGGAATCCCAATGAAATATTCTAAGCATCCAAACAAATCCTCAAGAGAAAGATAGAGATGAGTATCCTGGAAGCATCGTCTCTAATAAAAGTGCACACACTCACATAATGTCTCTCTAGAACGTCACTACTATTTATACTATAGAAAGTCACTGTTTTTTAGACAACCATCATGCAAACAATATGCACTATAGGTGAGTGTGCTTATCCGTTGATACACTTCTCTCTTTTTCTTTTTCTTTTTTTTTAAGAGAAATGCTAACGTATGCCCTTAGAACATTGGTTAATAATCCATTTAAAGTAAGTTTTTATGGGAAAAGAAAAAAAAAAAAAACAGTTAATGTTTTGACAACTTTTTTTATTTTCCATAAAAGTAGTGTTAAAACTTTCATAATATGGATTATTAACTAATGCCCTCAGAGCACTCGTTAGCAAAATTTTAAACTCTTACAATTCCTCTTTTTTTTTAATTTATTTTTTATAATTCAATAGTTATAATGGGATAAGAAGATTTTAACACTAGATATTTTCATTAAAAATACTACGAGGTATATACAAAGGAATTGAGTTATAAGATTCCAGGCTAAATTTTCTTAGCTACTTATAAGTTAGCTTTTCCTTCTCTATAAGCTAGCTTTGGCACTTGGCGTAGCCTTAATTAGTATTGTTTTCTTTTATTTGTTGCCAAATTAGGACTCAGGGGTGGTTGTGTGTGCGATTTGAGAAATGAGAAAGTTGATTCCATAATCCTTATATAATATATATAAACATGCAAATGTTAGGTTTTGCCACTGTAATTGCAGGATATTTTGGTAAATATGACAAAGTAATCAAATAGTTTTCTTCAGCTTAAGCATTATTGGCGGTGGAATCCTAGAGAAGAAGTATTGAAATAAAATGAAGGTTTTGTTATAAATAAATTAAGTGACATTTTTTTATTTTTATTTTTGGAAATAGGCAAATAAATGACATTATTTGTTAGGTTAAGTACCTCAGGGTAATCGAGAGTGATGGTATAATTAATCACGGTTGATTGAGCAGGCGCAAAAGACAAGTTACCATCTTATGGCTTCAGAGCATTCCCTCCTTTATGAGTTTATGTGAGATTTTATGTTGTTTGGGATGAAATCCTTTTTCACTTTAGATAAGCACTTAGGTTTAGGCTTGTTTGCCTTGCGTTTTCAAAAAAGGTGCAGTGTATTGGTTCATTTTAGATGGGCAAGCTTGTTTATCTTGTCCTTTTTAAAATAAAAAATAAAAAACATAATACTTTTACAATATTTTTTTATAATAATAGAGTTGAGAAATTTTTACTAGTTTTCTTTTAAGTCCGCCATTAACATCAGTTTTTTTTTTTTTTTTCACCTATCAATATTGATTTGTTCCATAGTTGTGATTTATGAATTTTTTTTGTGTGCCACTAGACTTGTCGCTTTATAAAATTTGTAAAACATCATATGCTATGTAATAGAAATGAAGTTATAGAAATCATGGGTATGTAAAGTGACTATTTTAAAAGTAGGGTTCTAGTAGCTGTGGTTACACTAAGTAACTACCTTCTCTCCAATTGTGAGAGACCACGCGTTTGGCCCAAACCTTTTAGAGTAGGTTTTGGTATAATCCACACGAATAAGTGGATTTGTTTTGGTGCCTTGTGTTTTCAAAAAAGGTGTAGTGTATCAGTTCATTTTAGATAGGTAGCTTGTTTGTCTTGTGCTTTAAAAAAAAAAAAAAAATTAAAGAGTAATGCTACAGAAATAATACTTTTACAATATTCTTCTTAACAGTTGAGTTGACAAATTTTTACTATTTTTCTTTTAACTCCATCATTAACATTAATTTTTTTTTTTTTCACCTATCAATATCGATTTGTTCCATAGTTATGATTTATGAATTTTTGTGTGCCTCTAGACTTGTTGCTTTATAAATTTGTAAAAATCATATAATATGTAATAAAAAATCAAGTTATAGGAATCATGGTTACATAAAGTGACTATCTTAAAAGTAGGGTTCTAGAAGTTATGGTTGCACCAAGTAACTATCTTCTCTCTAATTTTGAGAGAACGCGCCCTCGGCTTAAACCTTTCAGAGTAGGTTTTAACATAACCCACGTGAATAAGTGGAGTTGTATTGGTGCCTCTCAAGAGTGATGGTTCTATTGACATTTTCTACCCTCTTAGGTCAAGGGTACCATGGAGTCGCCATTTATATAATTGAAAAAAAAAAATCAAAAATTGAAAAGTGTATCTTCTTATTGCTGAATTTAAATTTACATCTCTCGATAATAATTAGAAAATTACAAAATTTTGGTCCCAAACACAATAAGAAAACAAAAATACAAAGCTTTGCTTCATAGTTACAATCTAAGAATTGAAAAGTATAAGGAAAAACATAATTTACTATCCCTTGATCTAAAAAATTCCAGGGTTACAAGATTGGGAAGGTGTTAGGCATCTAACTTGCTTTGTAAAACCAGTCTTTTAGACTTTGGTGACCAATGATCATGTTACATCATACAATTAGTTTATTTCATCCAAAAACATGTAATTGCAAAGCTTAAAACAAACATTCAAGAGCATGATGAAACCCTATCCTAGGCATGCAAAGATAGATTGGAAGAATTGAAAGACATGGTGAATATGTGTGTGATGTGATAAACCCTAATCTATGAGCATATGAACATGATATTTGAATTGAAAAACCTTGAAACATGCAAAGACTAAAAACAACCTAGATCTAACATGCTAACAACCAAGAACATATGAAGAACAAAAAAGTAAAGCATCCTTGTATCTAAAAGTTAGAGCATAATTAAAAAAGAGGAGGTTAGAAACCTTACCTGCATGCATCGACAGTCCTAAGCACTTCAACCAAGAAAGATTCATGAATAGGAAGGTGGTAGCTTAAGACCAAGGTATCCTTTCTACTGGAGATGGGTATTAAAATAGAAGGATGGGGATTAGGGATGAGTCTCTTAAAAATGTGGGACTTAGGAAAATTAGATTTTCTGGGCAAAAAAGGAAGGGAGGAAATTTGGGGGATTTGGTCCAAGTGTAGATTCAAATTTGGTCCAAATCGTCCTCATATTTGTTCTTTTTTGATTTGTTAGCTTTGTTTTAGTGGTGATCTGATTTCCTCCAAATTTTAACCATTTTTTAAAGATTTTGTTGGTCATCAAGTTTAGCAAATTAATTCCAAATATATTCAATTAATTAATCAAATTTTACCATTTTTGCAAGGAATCAGTTAATGCATTGTCTTCGGCTTAAATCAGGTGCATACAATTAGAATTAAGAGTTCATAACCACGTATGGTCAGGATGCAATTCATGCAAGTGCATTTTATTATTAAAACTTGTTTCTTTGATATATTTCAGTTTAATTATCAGATTAAGACTCTTGGAATTTTGTTTTGATTGTTACAACTTCAAGATTTATATCATGCAATGAAATTAGAAATCAAATAGTCAAAAATTAAAGTTTTTCCCTGTTATATGATATGCAATGGGATGCATGATGCAATGCAAGTGAGGTTAAATGAGAGTTGCAAAATGGGGTGTCGACACTAATGTACAAGTGACTCAATACATTCTCATTTATTTTTAAATTAGTTTATCTTATTAATTTTTATGATATTTTAATATAATGAAAAATCTATTACCTAATTTTTAAGAAATAAAATTATTTACTTCAATTAAAATTATATTTATCTTATTAATTGTTAGGATAATTTAATTTAGTTAAGACTCTATTACCTAATTTTCAAAAAATTAAAAATTCTATTACAAGAAAATTATAAGTTTCAAAATCTATTGTTTAACTTTCAAGAAATTTAAACTTCTATTCCAACTAAAATTCCATTTCAATTTTTTTTTTCTAGAAGTTGTAAATAAAAAATTTAATTTTAGTAATTTATCATAATTTTTATTTTTATTTTTATTTTTATATGCTTTCAAACTACATATTGTCTCTGTATGACTTAATATATGTATTCATTATGAAAGTTAATTTAGAGTTTCAAGTAGCTCATTAATTATTATTATATTTTATATATTTTTAACACAAATTTTTAATTAATTAGTTCATTGCACGAGCATATACTAGTGTACAATAAAGCTAGAGTCACAACAAATGGTCATCATAATTTCAAAATAACACTTAATTTGCTTAACACCTCACACATGAGCCATTGGTGGACGTTAACAATATAATGAATGAATCTTTGAATAGCTTTTTCTAATTTGTGTCATATCAATTTATAAGGTTTTTGGAGTAAAATTTATTGGATTCCTTACAACACTTGAAAAGAAATGAAGTTATAGATAGGGGTGTCCACAGTTTAGTACAGGTCGAGTTTGTGCTAACCAAAACCCAACTCGATCTGATCGAGTGGATAGAAATCAACTCTTCGTTGTATAGAGAAGAGCAACATATCGGGCAGTTCGGTCTCTCCGTGGAGAGCTGGTGGTTAGATTAGGACTAGCAATGGTGAAGAGAAGGAAAGGACAAGCTTAAAGTGGTGAAAATTTGCTAAGATCTCCATTAGAGTTGACTGACTTTTGCAGTGGAATTGGTGGATCTCACCAAATTTGTGGGTTTCACAGTTAGATCAGGTCGAGTCGGTGTTTGGAGCTGGAGACCCACCATAAGTTGGTTATAAAGGAACACACCCATTGTTGACCATTGGATCAGGTGGGTTGAGTCAATTTTAGTTGGGTGGCTTGGGTTGTGCTGGTCAATAGACTCCCTATGTATATATATATATTAGTTGTATGTATGTGTGCAAAATGAGTGGCATGGGGATTAGATATAGAATATAAATAAGATGAGCTTTATCGTGTAGTGAATGATGTTCAAGCTTAAATCAATTCCACAAATGATGTTCAAGTTTGATTTCATTAAAAAGTTTAAATGCTTAAGCTCGGTTTGACTTGGCTTAAATCATTAGTCAAGCCAAACTTGAGCTCAGTATCTAGCTCAAACTCGAGCTTAATATCAAGCTTAAGCTTGTCAAAAGTCTAAAGGCTTGAGCTCAGTTTGGCTTAGCTTAAATCATTTGTCAAACCAAGCTTGAGCTATATATCAAGCTCATACTCGAGCTTAATATCAAACATTTGAACTTGAGATCTAACATAAGTACATTATCAAGCTCATATCAAACTTATAATTAATCTAGCTTATTTGGTTTTTGAATGAGTAGGTCCTAACTCCTAACTAATTAAAGTCTTAGAAAGATATGAGCTTATTTGTTAAGCTCATATCAAACTTATTATCAAGCCCATAAATGAGCCTTCATGAGCTTGTTTATGAATTTTTTTTTTGGCCTGACCTATTTATTAAACAAGTCTAAAACTAAAGCTCAAATTAGGCTTGTTTATAAACAAACAAACAAACATGAATGAAGTTTTTGATGAACCAAGTTTGAGTTGATTTTGAATGCCTTGGATCATTTAGAGTCCTAGGAATTACACTAGAAATCAAGTAAAGTGGTAAGGTTGTACCACAAACAAAAAGTAAAGTGGTAAGAAACAAAATATGGATGAACAAAGTTTGTTTACAAATTTGGTTGGAGTTTTAGGTTTCAACCCATAATAGGAAGATGATATGTGTGCCTATCATGTGCAATATAGATGCTCATCTAAGTTACAAAAGATACAAAGTTTAAAAAAATTTGTTTCAGTGGCCATACAAGATACACAAGTACCAATGTACACAAATACACACTATTTTTGTATTTGTCTGATTTTTCAATTTTTTTTATAAAAAAAAAAAAAACTAAATAAATCAAAACTAAAAATAAACATAAAAAAATGTTAAACAATGCAAAGCATAAAATTAGACTGACTCAAAACAAGAAAGCAAAAACACATAAGTAATGCAATCAAAAATAAGAAAGGGAGAGAGAAAAAGTGACTTAATCACTTAAAGCCTGTTTCCTTCCACACCTTGGAGGAACCTTTCCTTTGTGCAAACCCTTAAACCAACGGTGAGGGGGAAGAGTTGAAATCGTTCAGGTTCGAAAGGAACATGAGAGCTTTGAGTAGATCTCTAAGAGGAGCAAAGAGGATGGAAACTGATTCTGGTTTCCAGATGAGATCATACTGTTGCTCTATTGAGTAGCTAACCACTTATAGCAATTAGGTTGAGTATGTCCAGCTGCTCCATAGTGATGATAAAGATACTACTTCTTCTGTTTAGGCTTTTGAGCATTTCCCTTCTTAGCCCTAGGGCTTTTCGTCTCTTTCTTAGTAAGCTTAGAGGGTGATCCTAAGATAAATTTACCCTTATCTATGTTCTCACTAGCTATAATAGTTTTGACATCAGTGTTCTCAGATTCAACATTATTAGTAGAAGAAACAAAAACAGTAGTACTAGAGGAAGCAATATTAGGAGAAAAGAAATCATACCCTAAACCGGTTCTATCAAAACCAGATTTCTGAAAATTGAGCATCTCATCAAGCTTTGCACTTGAAGTCCTCGCTAGCTGAGCTCTAACTTAAAACAGCTCTGCTTCAAGCTTCTTGGTCCTCTCAACCAAGAAATTATTCTCAAATCTCAGTGCTCCAATTGTCTGATTGGCTTCATCAAACTTTGTGGAGATTTATTCTTATTCAAGCTCCACATCTCTGAGCTTCTTCGTGGCCAACTTATACAAATTCTCATGCTTTTCGAGACCTTGTATAACTTTATATAGGCTGTGTGAATGTCATCTTGCTCATCCATCTTTTCAAATTTAGACTCTATGAAGTCCTCTTCTTCATCCACATCTTCAACAATCCCCTTAATAGGATTTACAGTGGCAGTGAAGGCATTTTGGATTCCATCATCCTTATTGTCAAAATCAACCTCAGGCTCAGTGTCGCTCAATGTAGCAGTAAGTGCCTTGTTTTCCCCAATGGTTTTGAGATATGTAGGGCATTCTTGTTTCATGTGACCGAAACCTTGATACCCAAAGCATTTTGGTCTTGAGGGAACAGTGTACTAACCACCATCTCTAGCATACTTCTTCCCTTTGTCTTGGCTCTTAAACTGAGAAGAATTAGATTGCCTACAGTCCTTGTCGAAACCCTTTCCATTAGCATTCGTCATGAACTTCTTGAATTGCCTCATGATGTAGGACTTCATTTTAGAATCTTCATCGTCTAAAGACTCATCAGTGTCACTGCTCTTGGCCTACAGTGCTATGCTCTTACTCTTGCTCGATTTCTTAATCCTTGTCAAACCTAACTCATAGGTCTGTAGGTTGCCAACCAACTCTGTCAAAGGAATTTTGTCAATATCCTTTGATTCCTCAATTGCGGCGATCTTGGCATGAAATCTCTCGAGTAGAGATCTAAGCACTTTTCTAACAATCTTAGGTTCCGGAATGGTTTCCCTAAGATTAAAGGCTGAGTTCACTATGTCCTTGAGCTTGGCATAGAGTTCATCGTACGACTTATCCTCCTCCATCTTGATCTCTTCAAAGCTGGTAGTGAGCCTTTGAAGCTTTGAGTTCTTGACAGCCTTGGTTCCCTCATATGTTGTCTAGAGAATAGTTCATGCTTCCTATGCAGTTTCAGTGGAAGATATCTTCTTGAGTATTTCATTTGTGACTGCACTGAATAAAGTATTTAATGCCTTGCTGTTGAAGTTTGCTGTCTTGATCTTAGCATTATCCCAATCGGCCGGTACTTCCTTCTGCTTGGTCCAGCCTATCTCCACAGCTTGTCACACTTTCTCATCTAAAGGATGCAAGAAAACCCTCATGCGTACTTTCCAATATGCATAGTTAGTGCCATCAAATAAAGGAGGTATAATAAGAGATTATCCTCTATTCATGACAAACAGAGGTCAATGGATCATACAGAAAAGATTAAAACCTAATCAGAGTATGCCTGCTCTGATACCACTTGATAGACAAAGAATGTATTGACCCCTTGTGATGAATTAACCAATTAATTAGCCAAGTTGATTAATTAATCTGATTAACATATAATTTGCGTAGCAGCACAAACAAATCACCAAATAACTAAATAAGTAGTGAAAAATGAATGAACACGGTGATTTTTTTATAAATGGGGAAAACCTACACGGTAAAAACCCCACCGGGTGATTTTAAGGTTACCACTCCTGAAAATCCGCTATTATCAAAACAAGCAGTTACAAGTAAAGGAATCTCAGTACCTTATACCAACATATAGTTGAACTCTTACCCCAATATCCAGTTGGACTTGTTCTGTAGTGACAATCTCTCCTTTTAATGCACGGTTCCCAGTACGTGACTAACCAATAGATGCGTGGATCCTAGTACGTGACTTAATCACCAACTTGAGAAAAAATGTTGGCTGCAAAGTTCTTCAGTTCATCACATGATGAAGATCATGAAGCTCTTTGGTTACAAAACCTACAGTGTACAAACACAGCAGCTTCTTTAAGAGAAAGATGAACTAAGGCATATGTCTCCAGTTCTTAATATGCTTGTGAAAATTTTTTTCATTAAGTTGCAACAGCTACGACGGCCCTTAAAACAATCCTTATATATGTTTAGGGTTGTGAGAAAAGAAAGCCCAAACATCTATTCACGGATTGGAGTAAAATCAGATCTAAAAATCTAATTTTAATAAACCTTGATAGATACCCTATCTATCGAGAAGCTGTCGAGCCTCAGGCTGAAATAGTTTTTTAAGCCTCAGTAGATACTAGCTGTCGAGCTTTAAAATCCAACACTTCTTCACTTGATTCTTGGACAGATTTGCATGGCTTTAACACTTGAACTTGAAACCTTGTTCCTTAAAGCATTAAACACTTCCTAGATCTACCCAATTACAAGTAAAGTGCATTTTGTCAAAGGATTAGCCAATTCTATAATGACATATGATCCTAACATGAATCACATATGTCCTAACAAGCATTAAAAAAATAATAATAATAAAAACAATAGTTTGATTAGGATTTTTATTTTTTATAGTAAACCTAATGTAATTTATAGGTCTAAGAACTATAATTTGATTAGGATTTTTTTTTCTAATTATCATTTTCTAGGAAATTAGTTATAGGTTTTTAGGAAGAAATTGCATGGAAAATCCAATTAAGTGAGGGGCACAAACTTATTGAAAACCCACTTAATACTTGGACAAAATTATTAAGAATTTCTTCTAAAAAAAATTTAAAACCACAAGTTAGAAGAACTCCTGATTATTTGGTAAGATAATATAATATTTTGTTATTTTATTTTTACTATTGAGCCATAGCTAACTGCCTTAATAGAAGATACGACCCAAAAAATCTATAATTCCAAAAACATAAGTAAATAAAAATAATTTTTTTTTTAAAAAGGACAGCCATCACACAGTAGTAGTTGTTTAACAATAAAATCTACTGGTCACAACAAAACTCTTAGAACTTTTCTTTTTATGAGAAAAACCATTAGAACCCTTTTTTTTTTTTTTATGAGAAAAAGCATAGACGTAGTCATTAAATATAGAAACTTACTCATGCTTGTAAAGCCAACTAGATTGATTGGCATCTTCATGTAAAGCTTCCCTTCAGGTCTGCACCTTCATGTTATCCTTTAATTTTTCTTGATGTTTAGACAATGCTTCTCCAAACTTCCCTTTTTGGTTACGAACTTCTGATGGATCTACGTTGTAAAAAGCTAGTCTAATTGGTCATCTTTTTTACACTCAACAATCTTGACAAGTTCATCCAAACACCATGTGGAGGATGCATAGTTTTCAGAGAATACAATTATTGAAATCCTTGAACTTTCAATAATTTTGAGATGTCTTGCAGAAATTTCTTATCCCCTTTGAAGCTTATCATCAAAAAAGGTTTTAATACCTCTTTGGCACAAAGCATCATACAAATGACTTATAAAACCAAGACGGGTATCTTCACCTCTAAAACTCAGGAAGACATCAAAGTTCTTGAGTTGGTGGGTGAAAGAGGAAGATGAAGATAAGCCTCCTTTGCTTGTAACAAGAGCCATTGGGGGGATTTTGGGGCAGGTTGTTGTAAAGATCTGAAAGGACTAGAAAGAAAACTATGAAGGGGTTGTCAATCTAAAACAGGAAATTAAGTGAATGACAAATTAGGAAGAGGATGAATGAAAGCTAGAAGAGCCTTTAAAGGTAGCTTGCTTTGGGTGTGACTAGTAACTCTTTGAAATTTCCAAGAACCATACTGATGTTCTTTTCATTGCAATATCATGCAAGTTTCCATGTGAAACCTAAAATAAATCTTTTAACATTCTAAGCACTACACTGGTCATTGTGGTCAAACGGAAGGGTAATTTCTTATTGGAAAGTGGGATGGAAATAATGAAGTATCTATCAAACATTTCGCACTTTCCATAATAGTCGTTCATTTTCTGGGAAAAAAGGGGGTTAATTTTCTATGTTAGCATTTTGAAAATGGGGCCGCTCAGCACTTGGATAACTCTTTTTTTTTTTTTTTTTTAATAAAAAATTCGATGATTGAGAGGAACCTGGTTTTCCTAATTCCATGAACTTTATGAGCATGTATATCTTATTAATTAATATGTATTTGAAAGATTTTTTTTATAAGCTTATTTTACTTTAAATTTTAAAAATAAATTAGACATAAAGTACAACAATACAAATGAACAGCAAGGTTTTTTTTTTTTTTTTTTAATTATCAATAAGTTAAAGAAAACTAGAGAGAAAAAAAAAAAAAAAAAAAAAAAAAAAAAAAAAAAAACCCTCACGCAAACTGAAAATTGTGATAAAGTTGTTATTTTTAATCATAAACCGTAGACCCAACATAGCCCCAGAAACAATACATAAATAAAAGTAGATATCTCACTTCCATGCAATCCAACAAAGTTCAAAGAGAGGTCCACATGTTTTTGTCTTTTGGAAAAGTAGCTATCTTTAGTCTAGCACCATGTCAAGTAAGATTTTTAGGTGATTGAGCAAAAGAGAAGCAAAAGAGAAGACCTGTCAAAGGAGTGATTATTAGATACTCTTAGAGTTCAGTGAAGTAATGCTCTATCCTCTCACATTTATGGTAGGTTTCATTAATTAAATTTATAGTGAGATTTAGCATAAATGAGAGAGCACTGTGTCATCTTACTCTAGAAGTGCCTAATAATTTTTTCCATTTAAATAGAATAAAAAGTAGTTTTTGTAAGAGAGAAAAGATGAGAAAATGAGAGATTAGAGAAAAGGGAAAAATAAAAGTGAATGGAGATTGATTAAAAAATAGAAAGGAGCGAAGTAAAAAGTAGATTCCACTTAAAATAAAAGTAGTGGGGAAGAAAGAAAAAAAAAAGTAAGAAAAAAGAGAACCATTAAAAAAAAGAAGATGAATAATTGTGAAATGAAAGAAGAGGAAAAGAATTTTTTTTTAAAAAAAAGAGGAGTCAAAAGAGAGGCAGCGGTAATTTAGAAAAAGAAAAAACAATGATAAATAGGAAAGAAAGAGAGATAGAGAAACCGAAAAAGAGAATATATGAGAAAGAAAATATTATAAATAATTTTTTTTTTATAGGAATAAAGACAGAAGAAAGAGGAGGCTGACAAAAAAGAAGAAAAAAGATAAAGCAGAGAGACAAAAGAAGAAAAACAAAAGAGAAGGAGATAAAAAAGGGTGGGTATAAAATAAGAGAAAAGATAAAGGAAATATGAGTAAAAAAGAATGAAAAAGAAAAAGAGAACAAGCACCGAGCGGCCATGCCAATTTTTTATGTCATATTTAATTTATCAAAATGTTCCCTAAACAATGGGAATATTCTAATGGCAAAATAGTCTTGGGGTGTATATAATGTAGGGGTGTATATAATGTAGAATGAGCTTTAGCAAAGCACTAAAAACACTTCCATGCATTATGTATGATGTATCTCTTGAAAGGTTTTCTCAGCTGTTGCAACTTTTCTCTGGACATGGAAAGTTTTTCTCAGCACTTCCAATGTTTAGCACAAGCGAAATTCTAGTTTTTGGTTTATCTAAGTTAAGTTTTTGGTGTTCTATTTGTTTAAAGCAAGATTTAAATTTTTTTTATTTATTTAATGAGCAAAATAAACAAATAAGCTAATGTTTTCTGTTTTTTTATAGTGAATGATTGGTTACCAGTTACCAGCTGACTAGAATCCAAAACTACCAACAAATTTTTTTTTTTTAATTAATGATTAGTTACCAGTTGCGGGTTTTTTTTTTTTTTAATACCAAACCAAAGATTAAGTTAATAATAACTTTTTCACATTCATTAGCAAGGCATGTACATTGAACAATAATATATTCTATAATTTTATAGTGCTTTTACTTTATTTGTTTAAGTTATATTTTAATAATGTCAAACTTCAACTCAAAAAAAAAAAAAAATGTCAAACTTAACAGTAATAACATCAAATCCAAGTTTTGGCATGTCACATTATAATCCATGTTTTCTTTTTTAATTAAATTTTTTTTTTCCAAAATAAAATAACATGTTGACAAATTTTAATGACAATGTTCACAGTCACTAATAACACATGTAACAATGAACATTAAGTCCAAGATAGACATCATACCTTCAAAAACTTCAAAGTTCAAAGCATTATAGGACCGTAAACAAAAACACGTTCATTTGTTTCTATTATCTGTCCATAAATTACACGGAAGAGTCCCACAAATTTTCTTAGTTGGATACATGCACTGTTTTTTTTTTTTTTTTTTTTTTTTTTTTTTTTTTTTTTTTGATAGGGATGCATGCACTGTTGGAACCAAGCCATCGTAAGTGTTTCTACGTGTCTCTCTAAACGAAAATTTGCTCCGTCCTAGAACCCTTTTCGTTCTGGGGCATCTTCCTTTAATCATACTTCTTCTCACGTATGGTTCCGTGATGATAAAGCCCAAAAGGACTTTTTGGAGAACTTTTCTCGATGAGGCATTCATTCGGAATGCCAAGTCATCTTATTGGATTTTTCCGATACTGACCTTCCCACTATCATTTACAGTCGGGGTTGGGAGTCACTGTGTGGCATCCTGGTCACGTGCCCTTCCATGGTCATACAGGAGTTTTACTCCAACATGCACGAATTTGATACTTTTGTACCTCATTTTGTCACTCGCGTTTGAGTTACGCACATTGTAGTCACTTCGGATCTTATATCTGAGGTGCTACACATTCTTAGGGTAGTGCATCTTCACTACCTTGGTTGCAAACTTTTTAGGACTATGTTCAAAGACGAACTCATGTCTCTATTTTGTGAGACACCATCTTTATGGGGTGATCGTCAAAACACCCGATGCTTAACCTTTGCTAAAGGTCCGAGATTTCTTAACATAGTGATGACATTAATTTTCCATCCATTGTCTCACTATAACACTATCACAGAGCCTCGTGCTCAAATTTTGTTATCCTTCTTAGAGGACATTTCTATCGACTTCTCTTCTCACTTCATCCTATCCCTTATAGATGTCTATAGAGATACAACGACCCGTGATAAGCTCATTTTTCCTTCGGCTATCACGCGGATCATTCACCATTTTTCTGTCTCCTATACCAAGTTTGATCATTTTTTTGTCGTGGGTGCCATTGATGCAGCTACCGTTATACGGAGTGATGCTCAGCTTCGCCCAAGGCGGACTTAGATCGAGGCGGCAGCTCCTTCGGCTTCTTCTGCTCCACCCACCTCCGCTTCTTCTTCTTTTGTGGGTAGGGTGACTCTTGAGGCCATCATGGCACAGCTTGTGTGCATGGATGCTCGCCTTGACAATCTTAGTGATGAGTTATGTCAGGTGAACACCCGTGTTGATCGTATTTCATGACAACAGGCTGCCATGGGTGGTTTCGCTGCTTACTCTTCTCCATCTGCACCAACTTTAGAGGATGAGAGTGATGATGGCTCTGGCAGTGATGATGCTGATGAGGACGATGGTGTTAGCTTTCCCAGTGATGATGAGATGTCTACTTGATTTGCTTAACTTTTGTCACTCGTGACAAAAATGGGGAGTCGTTTTGGATGTGAGAGTAGTTATACGCATAGGGGGAGAGTCAGCATAGGAGATTTTTGTTAGGGGGAGTGTTATACCTTGAGGGATGTAGTGAGGACTTAAGCATTTTCTTTCTTTTCTTCTTTTAGAGATGCATTGTTTTTGCTTTGTGATAGCAAACCTTGTATTCATTATTGATGTTATATATATGATGACAATGTTATTACAATTCTTTCACCTATCTCTTCATCTGTTGTTTCTTTTCTCTTTCTTATATTTTGTACGTAATCTTTTATTTCTGTTTCACAATAAGATGCCTTAATGAGTTTTGTTTAAAGTTTTTCAAAAATACAGATTGTCAAAGTCTTCTTGCCATGAACACTGTTCTTGCAAAGGTTTTCAAGAGTTTGTATTATGATAGATTTTATTGTATTCAACAAGTGAGTATGAGTTGAGTGATTTATGACTTCTCTTATATGTTCATTTGTTTATTGTAGTTTTGTCACGGATTGCCAAAGGGGGAGATTGTTAAGACATATGTGACTCATGTTAGGAACATATGTCATTATAGAATTGGCTAATCCTTTGACAAAACACACTTTACTTGTAATTGGGTAGATTTAGAATGTGTTTAATGCTTCAAGGAACAAGGTTTCAAGTTCAAGTGTTAAAGCTATGCAAGTCTGTCCAAGAATCAAGTGAAGAAGCATTGGATTTTAACGCTCAATAGCTAGCTCTACAGCTAGTATCTATGGAGGCTTAAAAAGCTATTTCAGCCTGAGGCTCGACAACTGCTCGATAGATAGGGTATCTGTCGAGATTTATGAAAATCAGTCTTTTAGATCTAATTTCACTCTAATCCGTGTATAGATGTTTGGGCTTTCTTTTCTCACAACCCTAAACATATATAAGGATTGTTTTAAGGGTAGTCGTAGCTGATGCAACTTAATGAAAAAGTTTTTCACATGCATATTGTGAACCGGAGACATATGCCCTAGTTCATCTTTCTCTTGAAAAAGCTGCTGTGTTTGTACACCGTAGGGTTTTGTAACCAAGGAGTTTCGTGATCTTCATCGTGTGATGAATTGAAGAACTTTGTAGCCAACATTCTTTCTCAAGTTGGTGATTAAGTCGCGTATTGGGATCCGTGCTTTTATTGGTTAGTCACGTACTGGGAGCCGTGCATTAAAAGGAGAGATTGTCACTACATAACAAGTCCAATTAGGTATTGGGGTAAGAGTTCAACTGTAGGTTGGTATATGGTATCGGGCTTTCTTTTCTCACAACCCTAAACATATATAAGGATTGTTTTAAGGGCAGTCGTAGCTGATGCAACTTAATGAAAAAGTTTTTCACATGCATATTGTGAACCAGAGACATATGCCCTAGTTCATCTTTCTCTTGAAGAAGCTACTGTGTTTGTACACTGTAGGGTTTTGTAACCAAGGAGCTTCGTAATCTTCATCGTGTGATGAATTGAAGAACTTTACAGCCAACATTCTTTCTCAAGTTGGTGATTAGGTCGTGTATTGGGATCCGTGCTTTTATTGGTTAGTCACGAACTGGAAGCCGTGCATTAAAAGGAGAGATTGTCACTACAGAACAAGTCCAATTGGGTATTGGGGTAAGGATTCAACTGTAGGTTGATATATGGTATTGGGGTTCCTTTACTTGTAACTGCTTGTTTTGATAATAGTGCATTCTTAGGAATTGTGACCTTAAAATCACCCGGTGGGATTTTTGCTGTATAGGTTTTCTCTATTTGTAAACAAATCACCGTGTTCATTCATTTTTCGCTGCTTATTTAGTTATTTGGTGATTTGTTTGTGCTGCCACGTAAATTATATGTTAATCAGATTATTTAATCAACTTGGCTAATTAATTGGTTAATTCATCATAAGGGGTCAATACATTCTTGGCCTATCAATGCTCAAATTGAACATCTTGATTTAGTTCAAGTATATTTCAATTTTATAGTCCAACTATTTACATGCATTGTACTAAGTGACATTGGTACAAAATTTGAATTTATCCAAGAAATTGTTGAAGAGATCTCAGATTCTAAATTAAATCGGATGCCATTATTTGTTGCTAATTACCAAGTTGGAATAAATTCTCTCATAGAGGCCATAATATTGCAATTAGATATTGGGTCAAATGATGTTCATATGTTAGGTATGTATGGCCTCGGTGGAATAGGTAAAACAACCATCGTAAAAGTTGTTTATAACAAAATTTTTTATTATTTCAAAAGAAGCTTCTTTTTGGTAAATGTTAGAGAAAAGTCAAGGACATTTGATGGCATTATTCAGCTACAAGAGATACTTCTTCGTGAGACCCTAGGGAATAGACAACTGAAGGTGTGCAGTGAATAGAAGGAATCATTGCGATAGAGGACATATTGCGCAATAAAAGAATTCTTTTGATTCTTGATGATGTGGATAAATTAGACTAAATAGAAAGATTGATTTGAGGATGTGATTGGTTTGCTTCTGGAAGTCGAATCATTATAACAACAAGAAATAAACATTTGTTACATACTTTAAGAATACGTCATTCAACTTACAAGGTTATGGAATTAGGTGATCATGAAGCTCTTGAACTATTTAGTATGCATGCCTTTCAAAAAAAAAAAAAAAACTTGAGGAAGATTATTCAGAACTTACTAATCAAGTAATATGCTATGCCAAGGGCATTCCATTAGCTCTATCAATAATTGGTGCCAATTTGAGCGGAAGAAGTGACATGGAATGGAAAAGCACATTAAATAAGTATGAAAGGATTCCTGAAATAGATATTCAAAAAGTACTCCATGTAAGTTATCAAGGATTGGATGAAATGGAACAAAATATTTTTCTTGATCTTGCATGTTTCTTCAAGGGTCCTTTCAAGGATTATGTTGTGGATATACTAAATTCTTGCCATCTACACCCAGTTATTGCTATTCAAACACTTATTGATAGGTGTCTTATAAATGTTGATCAATTTAACAAATTATGGATGCATGACTTGCTACAACAAATGGGTAGAGAGATTGTCTGACAAGAATCACCTCATAAACCCAAATTATAGAGTAGACTATGGTATTATGAGGAAGCTTTGGAAGTACTAAAGGAAAATAAGGTATATCTTGGTCTCATTCTCCTTTTTCCCTTTTATTCATAGGGAAATTTTAATAATTTTTTTATTTTTGGTTTTTTCCTTTATATAATTTTTTTATATTTAGTTATGGAAGAAAATTCAAGTCTGTTAACAAGGTTAAAATTTAATAGTTATTATATTTTTAGTGAAGTCTTTTGTATGATTTAATTCACTAAATTTTTTGTCCAAATAGGATCAGACAACATTTGTGGCATGGTGATAGTCTCACCTTAACCAACAAAGTTGCAACTAGAAGCTAATTGTTTTGATAAGATGAAAAACCTCAAGTTCCATATTGTTGGTAATGTAGATATTTGTAGAGGTTTTGAATATATTCCTAATGGATTAAGGGTGCTTGATTGGCTAGGGTTTCCTTTATCCTCCTTGCCATCCAATTTTCATCCTCAAAAACTCATTGTACTCAACATGCCACAAAGTCAGATTATATTGGACCTGCTTTTCAAGGTATAGTCATTTTTATTTATTTATAAATTATTATAGCTTCATCAATATGTATTTTAACATTTATTGAAGTTAAATTTTGTTTTTTTGTTTATCTATAGAGGATAAAATGTAGAAGCTTGACACATGTGAATTTTCCTAACTATCAATACATTAGGAAATTACTAGACTTATTGAGTGCCAACCCAAATGTAAAGAAATTGGATCTTTGTTATTGTAGAAAATTAGTCAAGATTCATGACTTTATTGGATATCTTGATAAGCTTGAAAGCTAGGACCTCTGGAGTTGCCTTGAACTTTAAATTCTTCCAAGGTGCATTGTGATGAATTCTCTTAAAATTTTATATCTTTATGGTTGTGAAAGGGTTTAGAGGTTCCCTGATATTCCACTAAAAATGGAAAATTTAAGGTATCTAATTCTGGCGCACATTCCCATTACAGAGCTTCCTCCATCAATTGGGAATCTCACTGGGCTTGAGCTTCCTCCATCTATTCGTGTCAACTTCCAATTAGCATTTATGAATTGCAACATCTTTGCCAAATCTTACTTTATGGTAATATCCAATTTCCAAAGGGTGTGGGGATTGGCAGACATGCACAACGCAATTCTTCAAAATATTGTTTTTTGATGGGTAATTTTTTTAAAAAGTTGACTTCTTATTTCACCCACTCAGATAAAAATAAAGATTTGAACCTACGAGAAAACATTAGCAGATTCAATAGATTGTGTTGGCTTCTAATTAGGGATTCCAAGTTCCTTAAAAAAATTCCAAAGCTTCCAAAAGGAATAAGAAGAATAGATGTGAAAAGCTGCATTTCGTTGAATTCAGAATCATTGAGAAAATAAATCCTTCGGGTTCCTCTCCCTCTCATAAAGTAATATAATAGAAACAATTTTGGTTACCTTTGCAAATACTTTTAGTAGATTTGCTAAACTTCAATTTCTCAAAATTTTGAATTGCTGCAATTTGGAAGAAAGTTAGAACTTCCACAAGATATTAATGGATTTGCATTCACATCAAAAATTATTGCTTCAGATTGATTTCTCTTCCAGGGTCTCCTTTCTCCAAGTTTGACGAAATTAAAGATGAGTTCGTTCTCACTCTTGATGCGTATCTAATGATTGATTTTGGAGAGAGATATGATATTAGAGTACCAGGAAAGAAGATTCCAAAGTGGTTTAACCATCAAAGCATAGGGAGTTCCATACTATTTTGGGTTGATCCTGAATTTCCCACATTTGCTCTTTGTGTTGTTTTTCTTTTAGTTCTGTTGAAAGACAGTTATGCTATTCATGATAGCTACGGTTCTATTTGTGATGATATAATGGATTTGATTTGTGATCTCAGAATTTTCATCAATGGTTATAAGCGACCTTTCATTAAGTCGATGTTCTTTCAGTACCCGAAGTAAAATCTCACAGCTTATGGATCAATGGTTCATTTGTGGTTTTACGGTGAGCCTCATAGCTAGTTACAGAGGACATTTGGAGACTTGATGCAAGGTGATCAGAATCATGTTGAGATTTTAAGTAAAATCTCTCATTGGACAAGTAAATTTGGAAATATTGGTTTTATCAGTTGGGTATATTAGTTATTGGGTTTTGGAATGGTCGTGGTTCCATTGATTATATGGTCCACCCATAAAGTCATTGCCATGTTAAATATGGTACAATTTCAAAGTCTTTTGAGGGTTAAAACATTTTTACAAAGTGGACTGGTATGCAGGACTTGGCGGAACTAAGAATTTCACTAGGAGTGACTTAAAATCTCAGGAATATTTTTTTTTTTTCCCTTATAAAAAGGGAAAAACCACGGTTCTTATTTTATTTGATATTTATGATTTTAATTGTCTTAAATGCAGTTGAATAAGAACTGTATTTTCTACAAGGTCAAAGTTTTATCCTGCATAAACTGAACAATACCGACGGGCCAAGTAGGAGTACTTTCTATCGACACAGGCCCTTAGTAGCAAATAGCTGCTCATGTTTGTGTGGAGCTCAAACCCGTTGCCAATGTTTAAAGGAGGTGGGCTCCATGCATTCAGTGGGAGCATCTTCAGTGCATTCGAGCAATTCAGATGGTATAATCAAGGATATGCCAGTTATTGCTGAATATAAGATACACCAAAAAAACAGCACCAATGTCACCCTCCAAAAACTAGCCCAAATGCTATGGATGGTGGGGGGTCGTCCTCAGTCCCTTATGACACGAAGCTCCAACATTTATTGCCTCCTTTGCCAACTTCTTACAGTTTCAAAAATGTAGAAGCTTTGAAGCTTTCAAGTTTAATGGGCTTTCACAATGATGGTTGTGATTTGTTATTATCATCAATTGCCCATCCCTTTGAACGCATGCAGTGCATAATGACTCATAGTAACAGAACGTCAACCTCCTCTAGCCCCTAATGACATTCAGCACCTTTGTTTGCCATCCGATTCAGGGGTTCCAATGGATGTGACAAATGGGTCTAATTTTGGTTTGGAGTTGGACTTAACCGTTGGTCATGGGTTTAACTTGGGTTCTTCTTCATTGGTCTATCCCTCTGTAAACGATGATTTCGACTTCAATCTATATCCACAGTTGAAGAAAATCAAAACGTCTTAGTTCAATCAAATTTCTAAGAAACATGGCAAGGTATTGTTATTACATTGAAACTGTTTTCTTTTGCATCATCTTTGTTTGATTTCTTTTGAGTTGTTGAATGCCAGTGTATGTCTCCCTCTTTAGTTGTATTGTTTGATTTGCATCTTTGTCACATCTCACTCCCTTTCACTAAATTAACACACTCATTAATAAACAGGTACAACTTGAAGGATATAATAATGCAAAAAAAGAACAGAACTAATGAAAGAAATTAGTAATTTGATTTGTTGCTGAGTTCTATTGCTTTTAATGGCCAAGAAGTTTCCAAAATGCTTCTAGAAAATAGCATCAAGTTGTGCAACCTAATGGACAAGTGAGGTTAAATTGAATATAATATTTTATATTGATGATGGTCAACATCTACTTGGTCACACACAGGAGATTAATTGTATTGAGTTAGGTTTATTGGCTTGATTAGTTAAGCATATTTTCTATGTGATTTTGAAGAGGCAGAGTGGTGTTTATTTGGCAATTGAGGCCTGCCAGATTTGACAGAAGTAAGCATTTAACTAGGGTTAACTTAAAATTTTAGGAATAGATTTTTCTCCCTTCAAAAAAGGGGGAAAATAATGGTTCTTATTCTCTTTAACTAAATTGTGATTTGAGTTGTCTTAACATGCAAATGAATTGGATGATTGTGATTGTAATAAGTTTCATTTTTTCTTGCCTTAATGCTATGATCACCTGCCTAGACTTCTCAATAGTGGAGAGCCATTTTCTAAGGCAGCATTTCCTCAGCCTCCTCTAGTCCCTGATCACAGTGGGTGTCTTTCCATGACATCTGTTTCAAGGCTTCTAATGGATATACCAAATGGAACTATTATTACATTGAAACTATTTTCCTTTGCATCATCTTCATTTGATTTATTCTACATTGTTGAATGCCAGAGTATGTCTCCCTTTTTTGCATTGTTTGATTTGCATATTTGGGGGTCTTTTTCACTTCCTATTCTCTTTCTCTAAATTAATGGGCTCTTCCATGTGGGATACTAATTCAATTTGGAAGGACATTTAAGCAAATAAAAAGTAGAATTGATGGTCATTTTATAGTTTTTGAATTTAATTTCTTGTAAATTTGTAATGGCAAAAGAGCCTTCAAAATTATTTGAGAAAAAAGCATTAAATTGTCTAGTTAATGGACCTGTAAAGTCAGAAGTCCTATGCTTTTCAGACTCATAAAGATACACATCTAATTGGCCATTGTGAAGAGATTACTTGTAATGATTAGAATTGTTGGTTTAATTAGTTTAGCATATTGTTATGGTGTTTTGAAAGGGCTGAGCGGTATTAGTTCTGAAATAAAAAGCTTAAGTGAATGTTGCTGGAAACTTGAGTTTTGATGGGTGGAATTGTCATGGTGACTGTTGGGAGACCACAATTTGACTCCCTATAACAACTCTAAAAACAGGATTGCGTGGTGTGATGTCGAATGTCATAAAAGATTTGAGTATGTCTTCCTCATTACCAATTGGTTTTGAGGTGGAATGGCACTGCTGACGGTTTGACAGATGGTATCAGAGACAAGGTCATGGGTTTGAGTCACGGGAGTATCATTGTGAAGGAGAGATTGTTGGGGGGACCACAATTTGACTCCCTACAACCACTGGCATAGCTCATGGTCCAACAGTGCCATAAATTTTCAGCTAGGAGACTCAAATCAACCACAACGCACTGTATATTGCGGAAAATAAATAAATATACAGATTCAACCAACCAAAAAGAAATATTTAGAAGTTGGAGCAAAAGTGAATCCTTAAGCATAATTTTTTGGTCTAATGATAAAGTCATTGCTTGTTAAATTTGGTGCAATTTTAAATTCGTTTGAGAGTGAAACAGTTTTACAAAGTGATCGGGTTTGGTGGATTTGGCAAAACTAAGTATTTAACTAGGAGTGACTTTGTCACGTCCCGAACCCAAGTACGAGCTAGGCACGTGACAATAGCCACACACTCATAAAGTTTACACCCTACAAGTATGTAAGGCCCTCTTAACAATTAAAGAATTATCCTCAAAGAAAATTTCATCAATAAATTTTTAAAAAAATATCCTCAGTAATGTAATTCTCAAAAGATCTCCAAATAATAATATTCCAACATCAAAAGTAAAAATAAACTAAATCCTTTAAATTTAAAGGTCTACACAAAAGGTAATCTTAAACATAAAAGTTCAAATCTTATTCCAGTGATTTCCTAAACTTCACTCATGCGCACATCCCAGCGGAAGCCCAAACATATGCTACTCTTCTTGATCAAAATCTGAAAGGAGAAAGAGGGGGTTGAGTTGACAACTCAATAAGTAACCAAAGTCCCAAAGAGTTCTATTAAGCAAATTGATATATAAAATAATAATTTATATATAGATCAAATATTTTAAATCTTACAATATATTGTAGATGGATTAGAGAATAATCAGTTTTCATATATATCAAAGTTATACTTTACAATAGGTTCCAAAAATACATAAGCAGTTTTAGTGACTCAAAATAGTTCAAATACTCAAACATCTCCAAATCACATATGTAGCTTTAAGGACTCAAAATAGTTCAAATATTCAAATGTAATTTCATATTCTTAACAATCTTATGACTATGGTCATGCTATATCCCCGTGACTGGGCATCAGAGTACCAATGAATAACCTCCATTGGCTGGGTATCAGTGTACCAATAAATAACCCCTATTGGTTGGGTATCAGGATACCAATGAATAACTCCTATTGGCTGGGTATCAAAGTACTAATAAATAACCCCCATTGGTTTGGGTATCAGAGTACCAATGAATAACCCCCATTGGCTGGGTATCATAATAAATTCATAGTCAAATTGTTCATAATCATATATATATAATCATAGTTTCTAACAAAAATATATCTTATTCATACACATTTATATAATCATATATTCAATATTCAAATATATTTGTGATAATTCTATATTATTTACTTTAAATCATTATTGCTATAAAACAATTAAATAAAATAAACCTTATATTCAATGCTCACATGTATTTGTGAAAATTCTTTATCCTTTACCTTGAATCAGTATAGCTAGAAACAATTACATAAAATACATCATATATTCAGTAATTAGATATATTTGTAATAATTCTTTACTTGAAATTAGTAATACAATAGAAATAAGATTATAACAACTGTAAACAATTTTCAGTAGTTAAAATACGCAAAATAAAACCAATTAGGGTAAGGTTACTTACTTCCAAAAGCTATTTCAAAAGAAACTTTTCCCTAACACTTCCTCTAAAATCCTTAGATATCACCTAGAACAATTTTCAAATATGTTTACTCAATAATCAAATAATTTAAAGAAAAAAAACTTATAACGGTACTCGGTCAAAAGACTATTAAAATATCTCATAATTATCTGCTAATCTCATACCAAAATTCTACCTAATCGTAATATTTTTCTTTATATATATATATATATATATATATATTTGCCACCCTTATACCTTAAAAGATAAGGCTATAGCCTAGAAATAGTAGACTATGTCACATTAGACAGGACGTGTGCTTCTCCTTCATTTATATATATATATATATATATATATATGTATAACTTGTCAGATGTCACCTACCCATGCTTACTTGACCTTTTTTTTTTTTTTTTTTTTTGTCAGAGCCTTCAATTCCACCATGAGTTTTCCTATTCACCAAATCCACAATTCGGCACTTCTTAAGGCAGACACTCGTGCAGAACCGCCTCACCTTGTGCAAACTTCCATCTACACTTACATGCATGACACAACAATGGGCATAGGAAGAATCACAGTACCGAGGTAGAAAAATCTGTAGGTACAATGTCTAGTGTACAAAAAATAAATCTAAACCTTTATACGTTTGCATCATTTTAACTCTTGAATAAATTTAATAGTTTCACTGCTGATCAAAATACCCACATAAAAAGTACTCTAATTCTAAATAAAGTTTAGATTTGACTTGAAGAGATTTTTAGGCTCTTACCTCAATTGTGCAGTCAAACCTTCTCTACTTCAGTATCTTGGGTAGTCTCCTCTCTCAAAACATCTGTCAATATACGCTGGCTTAAAATTAGACTATGTAAACTAGGGTTTCAACCTTATTTTCTAAACAAACCCTTAGTAATATTAATTATAAAAGTTAACCCGAAAACAAATTTACTTAAATACCCCACCTTTAATTTTTATTTTTTTCCGGGTATTACATTCTCCATCCCTTATAAGAAGTTTAGTCCTCTAAACTTGACATACCTGAGTCCTCAAAAAGATATGGGTATTTCTCCTTCATTTCATCTTCTAATTCCCACGTAGCCTCTGTCACAGACTGGTTCCTCCATTGAACCTTGACATAATGTATGGTATGACGCTTCAACTCTTGCTCCTTCTTGTCCACAATTTTAACTGGTTCCTTTTCATAAGTTAAATCATCTCTTAATTTTAGAGGCTCATAATCCACTACAGGACTGGGGTCTAGAACATATTTCCTCAACATTGAGACATGGAAAACATTATGTACCCCTGATAAAGAAGGTGGTAAGGCAAGCCTATATGCAAATTTACCCATCCTCTCCAAGACTTCAAAAGGTCCTACAAAACGAGGGCTCAACTTACCTCGAAAACCAAATCTCATAACTCCTTTAGTAGGTGAAATCCTCAAGAACACATGATCACCCACTTGGAACTCTAATTTCCTTTTTCAAATGTCTGCATAACTCTTCTGCCTACTCTGAGCTGTTTGGAGCCGCTCTTTAATCACTTGAATTTTATCTACTATTTGCTGTACAATCTCAGGACCTAACAGTCTTCTTTCTCCAACATCATCCCAACATATAGGAGACCTACACTTCCTACCATACAAAGCCTCATATGGTGTTGCTTTAATACTTGCTTGGTAGCTATTATTATATGCAAACTCCACCAAAGGTAGATGTTCATCCCATGAACCTTTGAAATCAATTACACAAGCTCTCAACATATCTTCCAATGTTTGTATAGTTCTTTTTGAAAGTCCATCTGTTTGAGGGTGAAAGGCTGTGCTAAACTTCAAATTAGTACCCATTGCCCTATGCACGCTCTCCCAAAATTGAGACACAAATCTTCGGTCTCTATCAGACACAATGGATATAGGTGCACCATCCAATCTCACTATTTCATTGATATACAATCTAGCTAACCTTTCGAGTGAGAAATCCACCCTAATGGCCAAAAAGTGTGCCGATCTTGTCAATCGATCCACAATCACCCAAATTGCATCTTTACTAGTGGGGGTTCTAAGCAGCCCCGTCACAAAGTCCATAGTAATGTCCTCCCACTTCCGTTCTGGAATGGGAAGAGGTTGCAAAATCCAGCTTGTCTTTGATGCTCCATCTTGACTTGTTGACACACTAGACACTGAGCAACATATTGAGCAATCTCCCTCTTCATGTTGTTCCACCAAAAAGTCTCCCTTAAATCCTGATACATCTTAGTGCCTCTTGGGTTTATCGTGTAACTCGTGTTATGAGCCTTCTTTAGAATTTCTGCCTTTAGGTCTGGATCATTTGGTACACAAAGTCGATTACCAAACCTCAAGGATCCATCCTCATGAATGCAAAACTCAGATTGAGAGCCTAGATTTATCAAATCTCTTATCTTCTGCGACTGTGGATCATTACTTTATGCAATCTTTATCCTTTCAATCAAGGTAGGTTGAACTCTAAGGTTTGCCAAATGTGTCTTTGCTTCATGAAACTGTACTTCTATCCTCATCTTCCTTAAATCTTCTAGAATGTGTTTTTGTGTAGTCAACAATGCTGACAAATTTCCTGCAGACTTCCTACTTAAGGCATCAACTACCACATTGGCTTCTCTAGGATGGTAACTAATAGTTAGGTCATAGTCCTTTAATAGTTCCAACCATCTTCTTTGTCTCATATTCAACTCTTTTTTAGTAAAGAGGTACTTGAGGCTCTTGTAGTCAGTGAATATCTCACACTGTTCTCCATACAAATAGTGCCTCCAAATTTTTAGAGTAAAAACCACCGCAACTAACTCCATGTCATGTGTGGGATAATTTTGCTCATAAGGCTTCAACTGTCTAGAGGCATAAGCCACTACCTTCCCATGCTGCATAAGAACACACCCCAAGCCTTTCCTAGAGGCATCACCATAAATGGTGAAACCTCCATTACCTGAAGGTACGGTGAGAATGGGTGCTGACACCAACCTTCTCTTCAATTCCTGGAAGCTTTCTTCACACTTTTTGGTCCACTCAAACTTAGCTCCCTTTTGGGTCAAGCGAGTCAAAGGCATGGCTAAGTGAGAAAATCCTTCAACAAACCTTCTGTAATAACCAGCCAGTCCCAAAAAGCTACGAACCTCTGTCACACTGTTCGATCTATTCCATTCTACTACTGCTTCCACTTTCTTAGGGTCAACAGCAATCCCATCTTTAGATACAACATGCCCAAGGAATGCAACACTTTCTAGCCAAAATTCACATTTTTTAAGCTTTGCATACAACTCTTGGAATATATCATGCTCATCCACACTCTTGGAATATATCAAGATATCATCAATAAAAACCACAACAAATTTATCTAAAAAGGGTTTAAACACCCTATTCATCAAGTCCATAAAGGCTGCTGGAGCATTGGTTAAGCCAAAAGGCATGACCAAAAATTCATAATGGCCATATCTTGTACGGAAGGCCATCTTGGGCATATCTGTAGTCTTAATCTTCAATTGATGGTAACCAGAATGAGGATCAATCTTAGAGAAAACATGTGCTCCTTGGAGTTGATCAAACAAATCCTCTATCCTTGGTAAAGGGTATTTATTTCGCATTGTCACCATATTCATCTCCCTATAATCAATACAAAGTCGCATGCTCCCATCCTTTTTCTTTACAAACAACACAGGTGCACCCCAAGGGGAAACACTAGGCCTGATGAAGCCTTTGTTAAGCAGCTCTTGCAGTTGTGCTTTTAATTCCCTTAACTCAACAGGTGCCATTCGATATGGGGCTTTAGAAATTGGGCTAGAACCTGGTAATAAGTCAATAGAAAACTCTATCTCCCTATCTAGTGGTAACCCCAACAAGTCTTCTGGAAACTCTCGCATTATAGGAATGTCCTCCAGCTTCAATTCACCTTGTTGTGTGTCTCTCACAGTGGCCAGATATCCTTTACACCCTTTCTTCATCATACGTCTAGCTTGTAAAGTTGAAATCACCCGTGGAGAAGTATATGCCCCACTTTCCACAATACAGAACTCAATCTTACCAGGTACTTGGAAAATTACCTTCTTCTTGTGATAATCAACTATGGCAAAATGGGCAGCCAACCAATCCATCCCAAGGATTATGTCAAAATCCCACATCTCCAACAATGTTAGATCTGCTAGTAACTCTCTATCTACTATTTTGACAACACAAGACTTACAAACACTATCAGTAACTACTACACCACCAACTGGGGTATCCACACATAATTCAGACTCCATAGGCTCAAATTTAAAATTATGTTTCTTTGCGAAATTAGAAGATATAAAGGAGTGAGTGGCACTAGGATCAAACAATGCATAAGCATAAGTTGTGGAAACCGGAATAATACCTGTTACCACAGCATTAGAAGTATTAGCATCCTGTTGAATGAGTGCATAAACCTTTCCTTGGATCTTGGGCTTTTGGCTTGCTCCCTGATTTTGTCCTGTTGTTGGTCTTGGAAAGGTTTGAACCTCCTTCCGTTGGGGACACTTAGCAATCCTGTAACCCCTTTGTCCACATGAGAAACATGCTCTAGTATTCCAATGGCAATCCTTATCTGCATGAGGCCTACCACATCGAGAGCACTTTGGCAATACCTTGGTATCAGCATGTTGTGTTCCTGGTTTCTTGGCTTGAAAGCTAGAACTTTGCTCTCCTTGTATAGGCCTCTTCTTCTGGTTATTATCTCTATCTGCTTAAGCCTCATTAAGCCTTATCTCCACTAGTAAAGCCTTACTCACCACTGCCTTAAAGGTAGTTAACTCAAAGGGCACAACTCCTTGCTTGATTCGGAACCTTAATCCATCTTCAAACCTTCGAGCCTTAGTTTCTTCATCCACCACCATTGTCGGAGCAAATTTGGCTAACCTAGAAAATTCTGCTTCATACTGAGCAATGGTCAAGTTACCTTGTGTTAGCTTGATAAACTCTTTTTCCTTTTGAAAATGGATGCTCGTAGGAAAATATTTCTCATAGAATACAGATTTAAATAGCTCCCAAGTCCAAGGCTCAATCTCTTGGCCACGTTTTTCTTCTTCCAACTGCCACCAGTCATAAGCATCTCCACGTAACATATAAGTTGCATAAGCCACTTTCTTACCCTCAGAGCATTCAAGAACTCTGAATACTTTCTCCATCTCAATGATCCATTTTTCTACTTCCATAGGCTCAGTAGTCCCCTAAAAAACTGGAGGAGACAACCTCTTGAATTCCATCATCCCACCATGATGACCTCGGTGTTGCTCCATCATCCTAGCTAGGTTATCTCCAGCAGTGACCTGTTGTTGGACCACTCCAACCAAGGTTTGCATCATCTGGATCATCTCTGGTGGTTGGCTTTGATCGTGCCTAAATTCTTGATTCCCATCTTGCTGATTCCTACCATTGCCAGAGTTGTTGGGAGTGTTCCCAGTGTTTCTGCTGTGAGGTGGCATCCTAACCTCTATTCATTATGCACATGACAAACTAACATCTTATCAAACTTCTAATTTAAATAAATAAAGAATAAAATCAAAAATTGACCTAGTATATATATCATACAACGTATCCCCAAAAGCCTAATTTCTACCCCTCTCACCATTTAGTTTCAAAAATCAATGCCTAAAGATCCAACCTAGAGCTCTGATACCATAAATATTGTCACGCCCCAAACCCAAGTACGAGCTAGGCACGTGACAATAGCCACACACTTATAAAGTTTACACCCTATAAGTGTATAAGGCCCTCTTAAAAATTAAAAAATTATCCTCAAAGAAAATTTCATCAATAAATTTTTAAAAAAATATCCTCAGTAATGCAATTCTCAAAAGATCTCCAAATAATAATCTTCTAACATCAAAAGTAAAAATAAACTAAATCTTTTAAATTTAAAGGTCTACACAAAAGGTAATCTTAAACATAAAAGTTCAAATTTTATTCCAGTAATTTCCTAAACTTCACTCATGCGCACATCCCAGCGGAAGCCCAAACATATGCTACTCTTCCTGATCAAAATCTGAAAGGAGAAACAGGGGTGAGTTGACAACTCAATAAGTAACCAACGTCCCAAAGAGTTCTGTTAAGCAAATTGATCTATAAAATAATAATTTGTATATAGATCAAATATTTTAAATCTTACAATATATTGTAGATGGATTAGAGAATAATCAGTTTTCATATATATCAAAGTTATACTTTACAATAGGTTCCAAAAACACATAAGCAGTTTTAGTGACTCAAAATAGTTCAAATACTTAAACATCTCCAAATCACATATGTAGTTTAAAGGACTCAAAATAGTTCAAATATTCAAACGTAATTTCATATTCTTAACAATCTTATGACTATGGTCACGCTATATCCTCATGACTGAGCATTAGAGTACCAATGAATAACCCCCATTGGCTGGGTATCAGTGTACCAATGAATAACCCCCATTGGCTGGGTATCAGAGTACCAATGAATTACCCCCATTGGTTTGGGTATCAGAATACCAATGAATAATTCCCATTTGGCTGGGTATCAGAATAAATTCGTAGTCAAATTGTTCATAATCATATATATAAAATCATAGTTTCTAACAAAGATATATCTTATTCATACACATTTATATAATCATATATTCAATATTCAAATCTATTTGTGATAATTTTATATTATTTACTTTAAATCATTATAGCTATAAAAAAATTAAATAAAATAAACCTTATATTCAATGCCCACTGTATTTGTGAAAATTCTTTATCCTTTACCTTGAATCAATATAGCTAGAAACAAATACATAAAATACATCATATATTTAGTAATCAGATATATTTGTAATAATTCTTTACTTGAAATTAGTAATACAATAGAAATAAGATTGTAACAAATGTAAACAACTTTCAGTGGTTAAAATACGCAAAATAAAACCAATTAGGATAAGGTTACTTACTTCTAAAAGCTATTTCAAAAGAAACTTTTCCCTAACACTTCCTCTAAAATCCTTAGATATCACCTAGAACAATTTTCAAATATTTTTACTCAATAATCAAATAATTTTAAAAAAAACTTATAACGGTACCCGGTCAAAAGACTATTAAAATATCTCATAATTATCTGCTTATCTCACACCAAAATTCTACCTAATCGTAATATTTTTCTTTATATATATATATATATATATTCCGCCACCCTTATACCTTAAAAGATAAGGCTATAGCCTAGAAATCGTAGGCTATGTCACATTAGACAGGATGTGTGCTTCTCCTTCATTTTATATATATATATATATATATATATAACTTGTCAGACGTCACCTGCCCATGCTTACTTGACCTTTTTTTTTTTTTTTTTTTTTGTCAGAGACTTCAATTCCACCATGACTTTTCCTATTCACCAAATCCACAATTCGGTACTTCTTAAGGCAGAAACTCGTGCAGAACCGCCTCACCTTGTGCAAACTTCCATCTACACTTACACGCATGACACAATAGTGGGCATAGGAAAAATCACAATATTGAGGTAGAGAAATCTATAGGTACAACGTCTAGTGTACAAAAAATAAATCTAAACCTTTATACGTTTGCATCATTTTAACTCTTGAATAAATCTAATAGTTTCACTGCTGATCAAAATACCCACATAAAAAGTACTCTAATTCTAAATAAAGTTTAGATTTGACATGAAGAGATTTTTAGGCTCTTACCTCAATTGTGCAGTCAAACCTTCTCTACTTCAGTATCTTGGGTAGTCTCCTCTCTCAAAACATCTGTCAATATACGTTGGCTTAAAATCAGACTATGTAAACTAGGGTTTCAACCTTATTTTCTAAAAAAACCCTTAGTAATATTAATTATAAAAGTTGACCCCAAAACAAATTTACTTAAATACCCCACCTTTTATTTTTATTTTTTCCCGGGTATTACAGACTTAAACTCAGGAATAAATTTTGCACCCTTCCAAAAATGGGGGAAAATAATGGTTCTTATTTTATTTGAATAGTTTATGATCTTAATGGGCCTAAAATACAGTTGAATTGGATGACTGTGATAAAAAATGGATTTGAATTTGTTTTGGTATCTGTGGCCTTAATGCTATGATCACCTACCTAGACTTCGGCACAGTAGAAAGCAATTTCCCAATGCTGATTCCCCTCCAGGCGTTTGTGTGAAGTTGATTAGTAATTATTTTTATCTAGGTTGTACTTTTTGAAGTACAACTTGCTAGGACATAATAATTCTATATCATCATCTTTGGTTGTGGAAAATCCTATATCATTATCTGTTAGATGAATTATGTTCTTGCATTTACATGATAAATATTTAAATAACTGTGTAATAGTGTTCTACATAGTGAGACATCTTATGCATGGATTGGTCTTTTGGTATTTGGACATGGACATGTTTTTACTACATTTCTGCTTAAGATGTTTGCCTTAGAACTCTGGCTGCACCCTTTGATTTTATTCAAACTTTGCAGTCTCAAAACTAGCTATTTTTTCTAGCTCTTGTTTAAGACTTGATTTGATGAATGAGTGTAGTATGATAGTGGCATACTGGTGTTTGTGGAGGAGTTTTAAGGAGTGGGTAAGGCTGTATTTGGGGTTGCCATTCACTTCTAGGTGGGTTAATTGTAATTCATTTTGGACCCTGATTTGTTAAGGACAGATTAGAGTCTATCGTCTTACATGAATTCTAACAAATTTTTGTTTAAGATTGTTAGTTTTTTTTTTTTTTTTTTTTGTTGGAGGTTAAATTTTGGAATTTCTAGTCTCCAAGATTTGTTAGACCCACATTTTGCCATCCGAGTTGCATGTCCTTTTTATTTTGTGGGGAGTGGTAATCTGGTTGAGAAGAGTTCTCATCGATATTGTGTAGCTTAGATCTCAATTGGAATATAATTTTGGTCGGAGATGTGTGATTTTGTAATTTTTAATACTTATTCTTGTTTATGGAGCTCTAAAAGTGTTTGAATAGATTTTAGTATTTATAGTTTTACAATCCATGGAAAGATTATATATGTTGAAGAAAGAAAATTATTCTAGAGAATCACTGGCGGCTCCAAGTTAGAGTCCGGGTGGTCATAGGACCACCTTGGCCTGGAAAAAAAAGTCATTATTATATGTAAAATTTAAATATTTTATGATTTTTTTACCTTAAAAAAAATGTGTGACCACCCTAAATTTTTTTAGGTGCAATATAATTAAACTTTGGACAAAATTTAGCAACAAACTTGGTTGTAGATTGGTCATGTGTGTTTAGTGTCTACTGTTTATAATCCCAATCTACAACTACAAAGTTTAAGCCCTTTTGTAGTTGTACTCTGGTTATATAATATATTATAAGCCTAGTTTAAAATACTAGTATTAGTATTTTCGTGTGTATTCTAATAAGTATTATTGTTTACTCAAAAAAAAAAAAAAAATTGGTTGTAGATTAAGACTACAACTCTACTCAATATTTTTTTTTATTAGATATGAATTTTAACAATTCCACAATTAGATTACATTTTTTTTTCCTTATATCCTCTATACTTGCAAAACTTCAAGAAGATCAAAGATAAATAGCTTATGTCATCAATCAAATATATAATTTTCGAGTTTCTTTAGTCTAAAATTATACACAAAAAATAAGTTTATGGATTAAATAGTAAATAACATCCGATTGACATGAAACTTGACATGTGTTTTAAAAACATATAAAACATACAATTTAACGATTAGATTTTCAAAATACGTAGTGATGTTAATTTGATTAGTGAAAGTTGCAGTCTTAGGCTACAACTAAGTTTGTAGTCAAACTCTATCGTTTTGTTTTCAAAAAAAAAAAAAAAGTTTTTAATCAAACTTTGGTCCTTTTAATAATATATTGAGCCTTTCCAAACGAAAAGAAAAATCCAAGAAAAATTTTATTTAACTAAAATTTTGAAAAACTATCTTGCAACATTGATAATGAGATATAACTATCTTTTTTTGTTAAATATTGTATAATTTAAGTTTTTTAATGACCATCCTGAAAAAAAAAAATCCTTGAGCTGCTATCTCTCCAGCTTTAGATCATTAACAGGTTGTTAGCCCAAACACTTATCACACCCATTCTAAGTGTTAAGTGTGATTTTGGTGCTATTAGGAAGCATTGGAAGGAGCCATTCATTGGCAGATGCCATCGGGTTGAATTGTGGGTTCCAAAAAGCTAGAGAAGACGAGACTCCAAGAAGTACTTTGGTAGCAGGAGCTTGGAGGGCTCAAATACATGGGATAGATTAGGCTTGGAGGGTCTTTCTTTATTCGTGTACTCCGACTTTATTCTCTAGTGGATCAATTTCGACTTAGAGTGTCGATGAGAGTTTTTTCGCTGAGTTTTTCGGTTTCCTATTCGATAATACGTCTTGGTATTATCTTGTGTTTGCATCTCTCTTCCCTACTCTTTAAGCTTCCGTTTTATTGTTGATGATGGATGAATATGGTTTAGGGTAGTGTTATCGGTTCATTATGCATATTTACTCTTGTTCCGCACTTAGTATAAGTTTGAGTAAAAGCAATCTAGCCATAATTTTTAATTGGGGGTTGTTCGGGGGCCTTTTTCAATTGCCCAGCCATGTGTGGTCCTTTGGAGGGGTGACCTTGCTAGACCCGGGTTCTTTTTGGGGAGTTGCATCCGGAACTCAACATTGGGCCACATGGTTCAACGTCTACCAGCGTACTTTTAAGCCTACAAAGCCATTAAAGCCAAAGTCTAAGAATCACGGTAATGGTCGAATAAATATGTAATACACGTTTGGTATGATAGTTTTGATTAGTAGTTGTAATAATAGTTGAAATAAAGTAGTATTTATTTAGAGGTAAAGTAATCATGTACTTAATAACGTAAATTTATAGATATGGGAGCAAAGACACTTATCTTTGTATGGTTTATAACTCCAGCTATGTAGCATCAGTGAGCTGATAGGGTTTTAGCAGAATGCCAGCGGTAGAGGCTAGTTAAGCTTGCTCCTTTTATCATGCATTTAAATGAGTTTAAGCCTTGGTTAATAGTTGTAATAGTAGTTGGAATTAAGTAATATGTATTTAAATGTGAAGTAATCATGTATTCAATGAAGTAAATTTAAAGATATAGAAGCAGAGTCACTTATCTCTGATGGGTTGCAGTCTCAACGGTACAGCTTCTGTGAGTTGATAATATCCCAGCAGAGTGACCCCAGTAGGAGAAGGGCAGTTTGCCATGATAACTTCAAGATTGAAGGGGAAAAATGGGTGCAACTGAAGGGAGAGAGAGTATGCCTAGCTGTGTGCAGGGGCTAGTTAAGCTTGCCCCTCTTATCATGCACTTAAATGAGTTTTCCCCTTAACAATGCTCTTTTAGTTGTTGCGAAGTCATGAAAAGTGTTGCCTTCCATGAGAAGGGCTTTTGTATAGGGTATTTGTGCCTTCTAAGAGATGGAATTTATATGAGATAGATTTGTGCCTTTTACAAGAAGGGCTTTTGTAAGAAGTAGGTGTGCCTTCTAAGAGAAGGGCTTTGATATGAGATCTTGGTGCCTTCTAGAAGAAGAGCTTTAGTAATAGAAGTTCATGCCTTCCATGAGAAGGGCTTTTAGTATGAGTGTTTGATATCTCTTGAGAAGTATGGAGATGGTAAAAGATATAGATGTTTTGTGAGATGTAGCATTTGTAATATGTATGATATGTGAAAGTATAAGAGATATGGAGGTTAACGATAGTAAAAATATGAGATTATAACTGCTGGAGAAGTTATATAAATTGCTTTCCGAGAGGATAGATTTTGTAAGAGAAGTGTATGGAGATGTGTTTAGGTATTTAGAGATAGGAGCAGTAAGATATGTATATTTTCTGAATATGGTGAGTGAAGGAATGAGTATAAGAGAGGCAACAGTGTTGCTGGGATTTACTGCTGGGGTTTTCTGCTGGAGAATGTGTGAAGGCTTATGAAGAGCATTTGTGACCTAAGGGCTGAAGAGTTTAGTTCTTGATTTTGGAAACTAAAAATTCAGAAGCTTAGAGCTTCATTAGAGGGAGAGGGAATAGGTAAGTTCATGAGAGAGTTCTTCTTCTCTATTGGTTTGTTCCCTTGTGTGTTGATGAAGGGTTCCTTTTAAAGCTAAGTTTAAGGGGGTATTTTAGCAAAGAATCTCAGCCAAAATCTGTCCCAAATAGCAATAAATCTTCAGAGAATCCATCTTAAGATTTGGCCCAAAAATGGTATGTTTAGCTTTAAGGTATTCTTGCTATTTTGGGTAAGAGTTGCTGGGGAAAGAGTAGCTGGAAAGGAAAGTATTTTAGCAAGAGAAAGGTAGTTTCATTAGTTGGTATTGGTTTTAGCCAAATAAGGAAGAAAAGGTAATGCTCAGGCTGCTGAGTCAACTGTCACAGCTATTCTGAAAGGCTGTCTCAACTGTTAGGAAAAGCTGTGACAGCTATCATAAGAAAGCTGTTTGCTTTGGGCCGAAGCAAATGAGGTCAGGTGGGTGATTTCTAGCTGCTGGAAAGGGAATTCAGCATTTATTTCTTGGATTTGGCTAAAAAATGGTAAGATCTCTTTGAAGGGTATCTTGCTATTTTGGGTATAACAGCTGGCTGTTGGGATTTCAGGATTAAATGGCTGATGATATCACTTCCAGCCAAGTGTCAAGTGCTAAATACACTGCTGAGATTTAGCTGGAAATATTTCCTTTCTTGGGTGTTTGTGTTTTTGGTGTAAGGTTCCATTACAACACATTTCTAGTAAGTAATAGAAGGATTGGTTGATAGTCAATGAAGCTTTAGAGATTTAGTTAAGGTCTCATTGTGTTGTGACATAGTCTTGATGAGCAAAAAGAGTATTCGATGCTCTGCTCTGGCAGCTGGCAGAGAAATATATGTTCAGATTGTGGCAGACAGCAACTGGGTATCAAGGATATCATGAATATTTTGTATATAGAGAGACATAAAAGATAGCCAATCAAATTAGGCCATGTGTTTGAATTGGATTTTAACTGAAAGTAGTAATGAGATTTATGCAATAAATAGTTATTTTCCCAGTAATTAGATGGCTGGGTATATTAAACATTTGTCATATGATGAGTATTAAGTTTTAAGAAAAGAGCAATGGGGAATTATATCATTTTAAGTGCTATGTGATAAGAGATTCTTATCATATGTTACCCGCTACACACGAACTCGTCAGAGTTCAAGGAGTTGAAGAAGACACGCCAAGCAACATGTCTCTTTTATCAACTTTGAACCGCTAGAGCTTTACTAAACATACCTCTTGGCCCTCTAAACCACGGCTCCCAAAGTTTCCCCAAAGAGACTTATGAGCTTGGATCATAAGCCGAAGATGAGATGACGTACCTCGGGTTTTGTTATCATTTTGTGTAAATATGGGCTCTTGTTAAAGAAGCCACTTGCCATGAGTGTAAGAGAAGTAATATGGGCCGTGGGCTTTGATTCATTGCTTAAGCCTGATCCTTATGTTGATGTTGATGATATCATGGGTTATGATCCCAATTGTTAAAAAGGAAATGTGGACCATGAATCCACCTCTTGAAGTAAGGATCTCACGGGCCATGCGGGCCCAATCCATGTAGTTGAATGAGATATGATCTTATTTTGGGTTTTAAATAGATTTTTCCAAAAAATCAATAATATGTTGATGTGGCATGGGTTGCCAATGAAGTAGTGCCACGTGGGTCGAAAAAAAAAAGTCCTCAACATTTAGCCCCCCGAGTGCATGGGCTTGTACTGCAAGGGCATGCACGAGTAATGAGTTTGCTTGAAGACCTTTTTAGATGAGGTAGTCCAAGATTGTTGACTGCTGGGGATGTTACTGTTGGATTAAAGGCAGCAAGGCAATGTTGCAGTTGATCAGGGTTGCAGCTGGGTGTGGTATTGTTGAAGTGAGAGCAGGAAGGTAATGTTGAGGTTAGTAAGGATTGCAGCTGGGTGTGGTGCTGCTGGAGTGAAGGCAGCAAGGTAATGTTGAAGTTAGTCAGGATTGCAGCTGGGTGTGGTGCTACTGGAGCGAAGGCAACAAGGTAATGTTGAAGTTGATCAAGATCGTAGCTGGTTGCAGTGCTACTGTAGTGAGTTTGTTGAAGTCGATGCATTTAGAGCTAACTTCATTATTGTAGTTGTGACCGTGGTTGGTCCATTTAGAAATAGTATGAGAGCAACTTTCAATGTTACGGCTGGAGGGGATACCATTCTTGATTCAGCGGTTTGAAGTTGTTGCTGCTGAAAGTCTGGATACTGAGCTTACGGCTGGGGCAGTCTAGAATGTATTTTGACATCATAACAGGTGAATATTTTGCTGATACTACTGATTGTAGTCAATTCTTGAAGAAATTCGATAGAGATGGCTAAGATAATATGAGCTTTCCATTGAGATTCCGTCCTTGTTGGAAGAGTTGGTTTAGGAGGCATTGAGATTGAATGGCCATTTATAGGATTGGCTGCATGATCATGATTATATTGATAGAGTCATAAGTGGTGATCATATTGTTGAATCTGATAGTACTGCTGGGGTAACAAAATAGGTGTTGCTGGGCTTGTGCAGATTTAATGCAGCAGAAAGTTCCATAGCTGGAGCAGTAGCTTTGATTTAATTGGTGGAGTGACTAGTCTTCATGTAGATCTATATGTAGTCTTCTCAAGTAGATAGTGAGAGACCAAGCCCCCAAGTGTAACATCACTGCAACTTTGATGATGACGTTGAAAAGATCCTAGCGGTGTGATGTATAAGATCGCTATGATTCCAATAGTGTAGTGCGTGAGACTACCACGGCTTTGAAAAGGGTGCGTGGGACTTCCATGGCTTTGAAGAGGGTGCGTGGGATTGCCACGACTTGATATAATAGTATTCCAATGAATAGAGCTTCATTTGTTGCTTGTAATTTTGTGAGAGTGCCGAGTTGATGAGTAATGTGTTCTTGAAAAAAAGTTGGCCGCTACTGGGCCAATAGACATGTATAGTGGAAATGCCTCCATTGATATTGTTGTGATAAATATCCAATTGCAGCCCCTAGAGACGAAACCTTTGGATGGATAAGACCAAGCCCCCAAGTGTAGAGAGGCCTTGGATAAGCATATATTAGCAAGTGAGGAGTACCTTGAAAATTCAGTAGTGGAATTGGCACTTTACTGTTTGAAATAGTGTAGGTACTTGTGGTAATGATCTTGTATGATGATTGCTTGATTGAGCATGCTTAGATCAGTAAGTCTGTCTGCTGGGGGCAGCTATATAGACTAATAGATCTGCTGGAGTTCTGAATATGAGTAGCTGGAGTTCGTTCTGTCTGCCCAAGCAAGTTGTAGGGTGTGTGTTAGTTTACTGCTGGAGTAATCTTTTCTTGATTTGAATAGGTGATTCATCATTCTTGATGACTTTGTGATTTGCTGAATGTAATGACTATTGAGTAGATGATAATGATTGAAAATATTTGATCTTTGTGTCATTATGAAGGAAATAGTATTGGCAGCTTCTAGGAAAGTATGGCTGGCATGAGTTCCAGCAGTAAGATAAGAAATTCCAGATTGATGGCAATGGTTTGGGTCCAGCAATAGAATAGTATAGTGGCAGCTTTTCCTTTATGTTTAGGAAGTAAGTTCAGCTAAAACTCTTGTTGCCCTTAAGTAAGAATCAAGGGCGCCACTTGAAAATGTTGGTAGATGATTTTTTGTTGGACTTAGATAGTTTAGAGACTACTTCATCTTTCCTAGCAGTAGGTAGATTCTTGTCAAGTTGTTGGCCATTGGCTTCTTGCATTTTTCACCATTTGCTGGGTTATGATCAGAAGTAACAAAGACTGTGGAGTACTCATCTTGCTTCCCAGTGGTGCAAGGCTTTTACTGATGTAGTAACTTTTCAGACCTTTGCAGCAGCTGGGTAGATTGTGTAATGTGAAGATACAACAATAGGTAGTTTGGAATAGTGCCATAGAATTGCTGCGTGTATTCAAGTAAACCTTGGATCTGATTTTGCTTGTGGAGGGCAGAAAGAGTGATCCTTAATTCTTCATGAGAATATTTTTCAGCAAAGATTCCCCAGCAATGGGGTAGGTTGAATAGTAGTGCAGCAAAATGTTAGCATGATTCGAGATGTATTAAGAAAGTTCTCTTGTAAAGTTCTCCACTACTTGAATGTGGGCCTCGAACGATAACCTGTATGTTAGTGAAATAGAGATAATTGCCATGAGATATTAGTGAGATAAAGATAATTGCCATGAGATTTACCATGGGCTTTGACAAGTAATTGCCATGGGCTTTTAGTATGGGATTGAATTCCATTGAAAAAATAGCTTTGCCATGGACTCGAATCACGGGCTTTTAAAATATATTATTGCCAAAGTATTAACTTTGGGCTTCGGGCATAATATAATATTAGTTGCCAAATAATATTTGGGCTTTTATTTATCAAAAGTAGTAGTTTCGGGTTATTGATAAGATGTTGCCAAAATAGTATTGGACTTTTGTAAAATATTGCCAATGATAGTATTTGGGCTTTGTAAAATTCTTCCAAAATAGCATTTGGGCTTTTGGGTATTTGTAAAATTTTGCCAAACTAGTATTTGGGCTTAAAATATTGCCAAGGATAGTACTTGGGCTTTTAGTATTATTTGAGTTTTTCGTAAATAGTTTCCAAAATAGTTTTGGGCTTTTAGAAGTAGTTGCCAAAATAGTTTTTGGGCTTTAGAAATAGTTGCAAAAATGGGTATAGTGCCAAAATGATACTTGGGCTTTGTAAGACTAGTGCCAAAACAGTTTTTGGGCTTAGTAAAATAGGTGCCAAATTATTATTTGGGTTTTGTAAAGTAGTGTCAAATTAATATTTGGACTTTTTAAGACTAGTGCCAAAATAGTTTTTGGGCTTAGTAAGATAGGTGCCAAAATAGTTTTTGGGCATTGTAAAATCGTGCCAAATTAGTATTTGGGCTTTGTAAAATAGGTGTGCCAAAATAGTTTTTGGGCTTAGTAAAATAGTGCCAAATTAATATTTGAGCTTTGTAAAATAGGTGCCAAAATAGTTTTTGAGCTTTGTAAGATATATGCCAAATTTATATTTGGACTTTATAAGACTAGTGCCAAAATAGTTTTTTGGGCTTAATAAAATAGGTGCCAAAATAGTTTTTGGGCTTTATGGATAGTTGCCAAAATAGTTTTTGGGTTTTGTAGGTGTTGAGGTACAAATTTTCAGGCCCTAATTTCTTTAGGCCACTCACAAAAATTCCCACACAAGCCTATGAATTATTTCTAGCTCACATAAATATTTCCCATATATATATATTACCCAAATATTCTCTACGTAATTGGGCTTTCACAAATATCCCCATACAAGCCCCATAAATTAATTTGGGCCCTCTCATACACATTATCCACATGTTATCCACAAAAATAACCATCATATTACTACCAATATTGGGCCATAAAATTGCACTATCTCCACAACAAAAAGTCCAAAATTATCTACCTTGTGGGAAAACCCAAAAATCCAACAAAAATCCTTAAAAGCCCGTTGCTACACGGCACCTATCTAAAGCCCGTTGCTACACGGCACCTTAAAAACCCGTTGCTACATGGCACCTTAAAAGCCCATTGCTACACGGCATCTCTAAAAGTCTGTTGCTACATGGCAATATTTCTACAAAATCTCAAACTATTTACTTAAGCCCAAATAATAATTTGGCACTATTTTCTAAAGCCCAAATAATAATTTGGCAACTATATACTTAAGCCCAAATAATAATTTGGCACTATTTTCTAAAGCCCAAATAATAATTTGGCACTATTTTCTAAAGCCCAAATAATAATTTGGCACCTATTTTATTAAGCCCAAATACTAATTTGTCACATATTTTACTAAAGCCCAAATAATAATTTGGCACTGTTTACTAAAGCCCAAATAATAATTTGGCACCTATTTTATTAAGCCCATATACTAATTTGACACTATTTTACAAAGCCCAAATAATAATTTGACATCTATTTTATTAAGCACAAATGTTAATTTGGCATTATTTTACTAAACCCAAAATACTAATTTGGCATCTATCTTATTAAGCCCAAAAACTATTTTGGCACTAGTCTCACAAAGCCCAATTATTAATTTGGCGTTATTTTATTAAGCCCAAAATAGTGCCAAGATAGTTTTTGGGCTTTGTAAAATAGTGCCAAGATAGTTTTTGGGCTTAGTAAAATAGTGTCAAATTAGTGTTTGGGCTTTGTAAAATAGGTGTGCCAAAATAGTTTTTGGGCTTAGTAAAATAGTGCCAAATTAATTTTTGGGCTTTGTAAAATAGGTGCCAAAATAGTTTTTGGTCTTTGTAAGATATGTGCCAAAATAGTTTTTGGGCTTAGTAAAATAGTGCCAAATTAGTATTTGGGCTTTGTAAAATAGGTGTGCCAAAATATTATTTGGGTTTTGTAAAATAATGCCAAATTAGTATTTAAGCTTTGTAAAATAGGTGTGCCAAACTATTATTTGGGCTTTGTAAAATAGTGCCAAATTAGTATTTGGGCTTTGTAAGATAGGTGCCAAAATAATTTTTGGGCTTTGTAAAATAGGTGACAAATTAGTATTTGGACTTTGTAGAATTTTGTAAAAATATTGCCGTGTAGCAACGGGCTTAGTAAGAGTGCCGTGTAGCAACGGGTTTTTAGGTGCCGTGTAGCAACAGACTTAGTAAGAGTGCCGTGTAGCAACGGGCTTTTGGGTGCCGTGTAGCAACTGACTTTAGAGGGCCGTGTAGCAACGAGCTTTAGAGGTGTCGTGTAGCAACGAGCTTTAAGGTGTCGTGTAGCAACGGACTTAGAGGTGTCGTGTAGCAACGGGTTTTAGAGGTGCCGTGTAGCAACGGGCTTTAGGTGCCGTGTAGCAACGGACTTTAGAGGTGCCGTGTAGCAACGGGCTTTGTAGAGGGTTTTGTTGGGTTTTTGAGTTTTGCCCACATGGTAAATGAGTTTGAGCATTTTATAAAGATGGTATAATTTTGTAACTCAATATAGTAATGGTATGGTAAGAATTTGTGTGGGCCCAAAATAATTTATGGGGCTTGTATAGAGAGTATTTGTGGGAGCTCAAGTTGGGTAATAATGTGGAGAATATTTGGGGAATATGTGGGAAGTATTTATGGGGTTATTTGAGTATTTTGCATTTGGTGAGTGGGTAAATAGGGATTTGAGATGTAATAATTCATCCAGCTGAAGAAGTGTTTTCTGCTGGGGCTTTTGATTGAACAGCTGGGAAAGAAAATAAATTGTTCAGCAAAATGAGGGCTTTCTGCTTGACGGGGCCTGTTGCTGCGGAAGTGATGGATAACAATGAGTATGTCCAGCAGTATGAGGGTTTGCTGCTGATCAGGCCCTTTGTTGTTGGATTGCTGGATAATAATAAATCTGCCCAGCTGTATGAGGGTTTGCTAATAAGGCCCTCTGATGTTGAACTGCTGGATAATAGTGCAGCCAAAGAAGAGTAATCTGTTGCTGAGGCCCTTTGTTGCTGGAAAGATGAACATGTCTAGTGGTAAAAAGGGTTGCTGTCGGTTAGACCCTTTCTTATTGTACTACTGGATAATAATAGATCTGCCCAGATGTATGAAGGTTTGCTTATAAAGCCCTTTGATGTTGAACTGCTGGGTAATAGTGCAGCCATAGAAGGGTAATCTGTCGCTGAAGCCCTTTGTTGCTGGAAAGATGAACATGTCTAGTGGTAAAAAGGGTTGCTGTCAATCGAACCCTTTCTTATTGGACTGCTGGATAATAATAGATCTGCCCAGCTATATGAGGGTTTGCTAATAAAGCCCTCTGATGTTGAACTGCTAGGTAATAGTGCAGCCATAGAAGGGTAATCTGTCGCTGAGGCCCTTTGTTGCTTGAAAGATGAACATGTCCAGCGGTAAAAAGGGTTGCTGTCGATCAGACCCTTTCTTATTAGACTGCTGGATAATAATAGATCTGCCCAGCTGTATGAGGGTTTGCTGATAAAGCCCTCTGATGTTGAACTGTTGGATAATAATAGATCTGCCCAGCTGTATGAGGGTCTGCTGATAAAGCCCTCTGATGTTGAACTGCTGGGTAATAGTGTAGCCAAAGAAGAGTAATCTGTTGTTGAGGCCTTTTGCTGTTGGAGAGATGAACAAGTCCAGCGGTAAAAAGGGTTGCTGTAGATTAGACCCTTTCTTATTGGACTGCTAGATAATAATAGCTCTACCTAACTATATGAGGGTTTGTTGATAAAGCCCTTCGATGTTGAACCGCTGGGTAATAGTGTAGCTAGAGAAGGGTAATCTATCGCTGAGGCCCTTTGTTGCTGGAAAGATGAACATGTCCAGCGGTACAAAGGGTTGCTGTCGATTAGGCCCTCTCTTTCTTGAAATAATGGTACACATTTCCAGCGAATGGAGAGTTCTTTTTTGCTGATGAGACTCTCTCTTGCTGAAGAGATGAATATGCCAGTGGTAAGAGGAGTTTCTACAGCTAAGTCCATCTGTTGCTGGAATGGTAGATAATAACAAAGACCCCCAGTAGTAAGAGAGGTTTCTGCTGCTAGGGCCCTTTGTGTGGCTGGAATGACTAATAGTAGCGAAGATCTCCAGTGAGAAGAGGGGTTTCTTCTGCTGAGGCCCTCTGTGGCTGGAATGATGGATAAAAGTGAATGTCCCCGGTGGTAAAAGGGTTTTTTGCTGCTGAGGCCCTCTGTGGTTGGTCTGATAGATAATAGTGAATTTTCCCAGCGGTAAGAAGGTTTTCTGCTGCTGAGGCCTACTGTGGCTGGCATGACAGATAAGAGTGAATATGCCCAACGGTAAGAGGGTTTTCTGCAGCTGAGGCCCTCTGTGGCTGGTATGACAGATAAGAGTGAATATCCCCAGCGGTAAGAGGGTTTTCTGTTGGTGAGGCCCTCTGTGGTAGGTATGATGAATAAGACTGGATATCCCCAGTGGTAAGAAGGTTTTCTGCTGTTGAGGCTCTTTGTGGCTGGGATGATGGAAAATAGTGAATGTCTCCAGCGGTAAGAGGGTTTTCTGCTACTGAGGCCCTATGTAGCTGGAATGATGGATAAGAGTGAATATTTCCAGCGGTAAGAAGGTTTTCTGCTGCTAAGGCCCTCTGTGGCTGGTATGATGAATAAGACTAGATATCCCCAATAGTAAGAGGGTTTTCTGCTGCTGAGGCCCTCTGTGGCTAGAATGATAAATAAGAGTGAATATTTCCAGCGGTAAGAGGGTTTTCTGCTGCTGAGGCACTCAGTGGCTAGTATGATGAATAAGACTGGATATCCTCAACGATAAGAGGGTTTTCTGCTATTGAGGCCCTCTGTGGCTGGTATGATAGATAAGAGTGAATATCCCTAGTGGTAAGAGGGTTTACTGCTACTGAGACCCTCTATGGCTAGTATGATAGATAAGAGTGGCTATCCCCAGTGGTAAGAGGGTTTTCTACTACTGAGGCCCTCTATGGCTGGGATGATAGATAAGAGTGAATATCCCCAGCGATAATAGGGTTTTTTGCTACTGAGGCCTTTTGTGGCTGGGATGATGGAGGAGCTTCTTTTATAGGGTCAATAAGCTCATAATAAGCATATTGTAGTCATGGAGCTACTTGAATGATAGAGAAACAAGTGGAAAGCATTTCCGTGAATAAATATGAGATAATATTGTTGTGACTCAGCGCCGTGAGCTGCTGGGTCAAGAGATTTTGAGTATTTGGAGTTGAGTTCTCATTTATGACTTGTGATTCTAGACTTTGGGGGCATGATATAGCGACACAAGCAACTCCCACTGTAGTCGCCAAATGTTCGGGGGCCTTTTTCGGTTGCCTAGTCACGTGTGGTCCTTTGGAGGGGTGACCTTGCTAGACCCGGGTTCTTTTTGGGGAGTTGCATCCGGAACTCAACATTGGGCCACATGGTCCAACGGCTACCGGCGTACTTTTAAGCCTACAAAGCCATTAAAGCCAAAGTGTAACACCCGTCTCACTTAAATTTAATTTAATAGCTTCTAGAGTGGTTTTGATGAATTGCTTAATTTATTTTGGAGGAGATATTATTTTATATTATGATTTCTACAAAAAAAAATAATAATAACAATAATAATAATAACAATAATAATAATAATAATAATGGGTAACGTGAATAGTTATTTTTGTGGGTTATTCAAATTTAACCTTTAGTCTCCTTATCAGTTAAGGAAAAGGATAAGAGACTAAAACCTACTTGGGCTAGGAGTTTAATTGTTATTGGAATTCTTTAGGGTTTTAGCCTATTTAAACAACCTTAATATGAGTTTTAGTGGGAATGAAAGTCTTGGAAGCTTATTTTAGATTTTAGTGGGTTTTAAATTTTCGGCCCAAGTGAAACAGTTTTAACGTGCTAGTAGGTTAGGGCTTCTTGCAGAAAGACAGAGAGAGAAACTGTGAGGTTACAAAAAAAAAAAAAAAAATTGCTGCGTCCGTGTTTAGGTATGCCTCTCTCACAATGATCTATGGGATAATCTCTTAAGCTAGGGTAGTATTTTTATTCTTGCATGAACGTTTCCATGCAAACTCTTGATTTAAGCCTTTAGATGATTTTGTTGTTGGGTTTTACGCAAGATTTGGTAGTGGTGCTTCATTGCATTTGTAATCTACATAATGGTTTCAAGTTTCTAGAATTTTGTCAATGAAAAATACGGGTTACTAGGTCCTAGGGGTAGAAATAACTTTGTAAACTTATGGCATCCTTCCTATGTCTTACGGGAAGAAACCTTATTGGATGCCATATATATATATATATGTAAATTCGGGATAATATGATCTATAAGCATAAAAATTGATTGGAAGCCAACTCATACTAGGAGAATTTAATAATATAGAGATCTGCATATTTGGCTCATTATAGTTGTTTACTAAGTATTGATTTTTGGAGTACTTGATAAAGCAATTTGTGTACTAGGTTAGCTGTAGTTTCAGAATAAAATGTAAGATACAAATTTTAAGAGTGAAATTTATAATTTTTGTCATTGCTGCCTTAGTGTATCCATTCTTATTGAGTTGTCTTATCCTTATTTAGGTTTTAGTTGACAGTGATTCAGACAATTGAGTTGAAGCTTGGTTTAATAACTAAAGGTAAGTAGACTTCAGCATATGACGTCTCTCAGGACGTATATATATAAATATATAAATATATATAGTTGTGGTAAAAATATATTTATATATATATAATTGCAAAAGTGAAGTTCCAAAAAACTTATACCATTGTTAGTGCTTTGCACATACTCGAATTTTATTATTTGTTGTATATTGTTATGAAACTGTATATGTCAAGAATGTGTCAAACGGTCAACTAGACAGTCTGCAACCTTTGCCAACACAGGGTTAAGTGTTGGTCTTCGGCCGAAGTAGTGTTAGTGTGGTGTGGTGTGGTGCAGTGTTATTGTTGCTCTTTGGAGCTAGTGTTGCCTCTTTGAGGTTAGTGTTATTGTTCCCATGGGAATCACCCACCGAGTGTTTAGCAGCTTTTGTCTGTGTTTGACTAATATTTTCCATATTGAACTACTATTTTATTGCTACTGACCTTTGTAAGTGGAAAATTGTTTATTTTCATAATAAATTGTTTCTACTTATTTAGTGTATATTGGCATATTAAGTGGTTATTATTTTATTTAATGATTACAGCATTATAGTGAAATGTTTTATTTTAACAGTTTTATAGAATATATTATATTACTGTTTAAACTATTTGTACATGTTTCGTGAAGGCTATATATTGTCAATGACACTAATGTTTTGTTTTGAAAGACATCCTCATGTTATGTAGTCTCTTATTGAGCCTCTAGCTCACCTCCTTTTTCCACCCTTTTCAGATTTGAGCAATGGAATGTCTTTTGATGGTAGATCAATGGAGCCTTAGATTGACGACTTCTTTTGGAGCTATGTTAGTTGGTGAACTATTTTAGTGTAATTTCTTAGGGACAATGAGTTTGCCATTTGTGGAACTATTTTGAGATTGTATTTGGATATTTTATTGTGAAGGATTTCGTGTTTTTATAGATTTTATAGAAAAGTTGATGTTGGATAGAAGTTATTTGTGGATAATTAATTACGCTCTGTTCCATTATATTATTGTTGATTATTTCTAAGACAGGTTATGCATCTAAATCCTTGGTATGGATTTGGGGTGTTACACAAAGTCTAAGAATCACGATAATGGTCGAATAAATATGTAATACACGTTTGGTATGATAGCTTTGATTAGTAGTTGTAATGATAGTTGAAATAAAGTAGTATTTATTTAGAGGTAAAGTAATCTTGTACTTAATAACATAAATTTAAAGATATGGGAGCAAAGTCACTTATCTTTATATGGTTTATAGCTCCAACTGTGTAGCATCAGTGAGTTGATAGGGTTTTAGCAGAATGCCAGCTGTAGAGGCTAGTTAAGCTTGCTCCTCTTATCATGCATTTAAATGAGTTCAAGCCTTGGTTAATAGTTGTAATAATAGTTGGAATGAAGTAATATGTATTTAAATGTGAATTAATCATGTATTCAATGAAGCAAATTTAAAGATATAGAAGCAGAGTCACTTATCTCTAATGGGTTACAGTCCCAGCGGTACAGCTTCTGTGAGTTGATAATATCCCAGCAGAGTGACCCCAGTGGGAGAGGGGCAGTTTGCCATGATAACTTCAAGATTAAAGGGGAAAAATGGGTGCAACTGAAGGGAGAGAGAGTATGCCCAGCTGTGTGTAGGGGCTGGTTAAGCTTGCCCCTCTTATCATGCACTTAGATGACTTTTCCCCTTGACAATGCTCTTTTAGTTGTTGTGAAGTTATGAATAGTGTTACCTTCCATGAGAAGGGCTTTTGTATTGAGTATTTGTGCCTTCTAAGAGAAGGGCTTTATGCAAGAAGTAATCGTGCCTTCTAAGAAAAAGGCTTTTGTAAGAAGTAATTGTGCCTCCTAAGAGAAGGGCTTTGATATGAGATCTTGGTGCCTTCTGGGAGAAGGGCTTTAGCATTAGAAGTTTATACCTTCCATGAGAAGGGCTTTTAGTATGAGTGTTGATATTTCTTGAGAAGTGTGGAGATGGTAAAAAATATAGATGTTTTGTGGGATGTAGTGTTTGTAGTATGTATGATATGTGGAAGTATGTGAGATATGGAGGTTAAAGATAGTAAACATATGAGATTATAACTACTGGAGAAGTTGTAGAGGTTGCTTTCCAAGAGGAAAGATTTTGTAAGATGGGAGCATGGAGATGTATTTAGATATTTGGAGATAGGAGCAGTAAGATATGTGTATTTTTTGAATATGGAGAGTGAGAGAGTCAGTATGAGAAAGGTAATAGTGTTGTAGTGTGTTTAGCAATGTTGCTAAGATTTATTGCTGGGATTTTCTACTGGAGAAATAATACTGACTACTTTCCAAGAGAAAAGATTTTATAAGAAAATAGTATAGAGATGTGTTTTTGGGGCAGCAATACAGTAGAATTTCAGGGTAAAAGAGTATGAGAGTGGAAGCTCAAAGCTTCTCATTTTGAAGCTGAAAATCCAGAAGCTCAAAGCTTTATTTAGAGCTTAGAGGGAGAGAGAATAGATAAGTTGATGAGAGAGTTGTTCCTCCATTGGTTGTTCCCTTGTGTGTTGATGAAGGGTTCCTTTTAGAGCTGAGTTTAAGGGGGTATTTTAGCAAATAATCTCAGCCAAAATCTGTCCCAAATAGCAATAAATCTTCAAAGAATCCATCTTAAGATTGGGCCCAAAAATGGTATGTTTAGCTTTAAGGTATTCTTGCTATTTCGGGTAAGAGCTGCTGGGGAAAGAGTAGCTGAAAAGGAAAGTATTTTAGCAAGAGAAATGTAGTTTCATTAGTTGGTTTTGGTTTTAGCCAAATGAGGAAAAAAAGGTAATGCTCAGGCTGTTGGGTCAGCTGTCACAGCTGTTCTGAAAGGTTGTCCCAATTGTTAGGAAAAGTTGTGACAGCTATCAAAAGAAAGCTGTTTGCTTTGGGTAGAAGCAAATGAGGTTAGGTGGGTGATTTCTGGCTGTTGGAGAGGACATTCAGCATTTATTTCTTGGATTTGGCTGAAAAATGGTAAGATCTCTTCGAAGGGTATCTTGCTATTTTGGGTATAACAGCTGGCTGTTGGGATTTCAAGATTAAATGGCTGGTGATATTACTTCCAGCCAGGTGTCAAGTGCTGAATACACTGCTGGGGTTCAGCTGGAAATATTTCCTTTCTTGGGTGTTTGTGTTTAGGTTCAAGGTTTCATTACAACACATTTCTAGCAAGTAATAGAAGGATTGTTTGAAAGTTAATGAAGCTTTAGAGATTTAGTCAAGGTCTCATTGTGTTGTGACATTGTCTTGGTAAGCAAGAAGAGTATTTAAAGCTTTACTCTGGTAGCTGGTAGAAAAATGCATGGTCAGATTGTGGCAGACAGCAGCTGGGTTTCAAAGATATCATGAATATTTTGTATATAGAGAGAGATAAAAGATAGCCAATCAGATTAGGCCATGTGTTTGAGTTGGATTTTAGCTGAAAGCAGTAATGTGATTTATGTAGAATAATATAATGAAGTTTCTAAATTTGCATAGCAACAGCTGGGGATTAAATGAACAGTTATTTTCCCAGTAGTTAGATGGCTGGGGATATTGAGTATTTGTCATATGATGAATATTAAGTTTTAAGAAAAGAGTAATGGGGAATCATATCATTTTAAGTGCTATGTGGTAAGAGATGCTTACCATATGTTACCCGCTACACACGGACTCACCAAAGTTCAAGGAGTTGGAGAAGACATGCCAAGTAACATGTTTCTTTTATCAACTTTGAACCGCTGGAGCTTTATTGAACAGACCTCTTGGCCCTCCAAACCACGACTCCCAAAGTTTCCCCAAAGAGACTTATGAACTTGGATCATAAGCCGAAGATGAGATGACGTACCTCGGGTTTTGTTGTCATTTTGTGTAAATATGGGCTCTTGTTGAAGAAGCCGCTTGCTATGAGTGTAAGATAGGTAATATGGGCCGTGAGCTTTGATTCATTGCTTAAGCCCGATCCATATGTTGATGTTGATGATGTCGTGGGGCTATGATCCCAATTCCGCCTCTTAAAGTAAGGATCTCACGGGCCATGTGAGCCCAATCCATGTAGTTGAATGAAATATGAGTTTATTTTGGGTTTTAAATAGATTTTCCCAAAAAATCAATAATATGTTGATGTGGCATGGGTTGCCAATGAAGTAGTGCCACGTAGGCCGAAAAAAGAGTCCTCAACAGGGCTCTGAACAAGTTCTTGTGTTTTGGCACAAATTTGAGCTTTCGGATGAGTATTTCCAAAGTGTAGATGCAATCACATGTTGCTTAGATCTTTCTATGCTTGTGTTTTTGCCATGATTTGCTTGCTGTCTTGGATGAATAGCATGTAGCCCTTGCTTTCATTCTTTGAATCCCAACTTGTAATTACTTTGATTTATTTTTATAATTTTATAGCTTGTTAGCGCATATTTGGATTTTAAAAAAAGAAAGCAAATTTGGTTCCTCAAAATTTAGGTTTTTTGTTAATTTTGCTTGATTGCTTAAATCAATTCTAACTTATAAGCCAAAAAAAAAAAAAAAATTGGCAAGAAAGAATATTTATGCCTTTTCCCGATGAAAGAAAAAAGAATTAAATGATAAAACAAATTTAAAAGATAAGAAAGAAAAAAGAATTAAAGGATAAAACATACACATTGAATAATATTTATGCCATTTCATTATTAAATATGTATAGTTGGTCAAGATGTAGGGATTTGGAGGCTTACATGAATAATGTTGTCACTTTGCTTTTAAAAAAAACACGTGCCAAAAAATAATCTTTTGCTATTTAATTTCATCTTTGCGAGGAATATTAAAATAAAAGGAAATAAATAAATAAAAGAAAAATAAAATCTTAAAGCTTGAGATTTATAGATATTACTTCGAAAAAAAAAATTATTAAAAAATTGATGTTTAGCTTGCAGTATTTGGAAAATAGAGAAGAATTGTGATGTTAAAGAGTAGCAGCAACTACTATTATTTATCCAAAAAGATAAAAGCTGTTAGAAATAAAGTTTGATTGGAATGTGTAAAGAACATGTCTACCCTTCTACAGCCTCATTATGAAGATCATGTCTCTCAAGGGCATCCATCCTCCGAAAGATGGAATGGTCTTGTCTCGTCAAAGACCGATTTCCTTGCATTCCCTCCAAAGCAGCAAGCTTCACTCATTCGCCAAAAGGGTAAAGAAGAGCCCTCCCAAGCATTCAAAGAGTGGATCCTCATCTCATGCCTCTCCCATTGGGAAAAGCTCAACTGCTTCTAATGTCTCCACACTTCCTGAGACATCTCCTTCTCACACTCCGGAGCCTCAACCTTCCAACACTCAGCCAGGACCATCTATGCCTCATATGGATAGAATGAAAAGTTTGATGTGGAGTTTACATGATCGCATCTTTGGACTTGCAAATGTCATGTGTTCTCACAATAATCATGTTTAGCTTTGCTTGACTACCATTGAGACACAGTTGGATGAGATTCAGCGCAAACTCAAGGCAACCCTTTAGCTATTCGTTCTAAAAAGGGGGAGAATGCTTACTATGAATATTATGACTATAGCATAGAGTAAGGGGGAGAGCATCACAAAGTGAGGAGGAGTGCATATTGAAAAAGGGAGAAGAGCGTGCTCAAAAGGAGGAAGCTAACGTACAACCACACATCTTTTGGATAGTCTAACATATGTTTTATAGTTTATGTTTTTATTTACAATCCTTTCTTTTAAAGCTTTTAGTACTTTAGTTTAAAGCTTAGCTTTTCTTTAGTGATATGTCTACTTTAGTTTTTATAGCCATTTTTTGATGCTTTTAGTTATCTATTTCTTTTTGCTTTAGTTTCTTTAATGCATCATGTGTTTGTTGGACATGCAATTAATTTTTGCACTACTTTTAACTGCTTGTGTGTCTGGAGGATCATTTACTTGTTAAATGTTCATTGTGGTCATTCCTTAATGAATGTTCCTATATGATCAAATTATGCTATATGTTCCCATATCTTGTGTTTATCTTGATCGCTTTTTACTTGTTCTTTGTACATACCTAGTATTCTACTTGTCTCGTATTAATGAAGTTATTTGTTATGTGCAAGTGTTTAGGATACAGGCGTATATGGTTCAAGTACTTCACAGCTTTTAGATTTAGTTGTGACTAAACAAACAAAAAAATATTCATTATCAATATGTGTCATGTCAACATCAAGAATTTCCCCAACAATGATGAGGCAAATAAACCTGCGTTGACAATTCTAAGTCAATTAAGAATAACAAGAGTCAATATCATTAAATAATTGGGGAAGAAAAACAGCAAATCACTTCACAATGACTAAATGCAAGAAAACCAAAAAGAAAGGAAAAAAAAAATGATCATTCTAATTGTACATTTTGTTCACCTCAATGGTCTTCCTATTTCTAATTTAACTTTGAAAACCTCTAACAAAAAAAATTGATATCTTCTCAAAATGGTAAAAACTAAAGCTTGATTGAAAATGTTGAGAACAATTAGTATTGAGCTAACAAAAAATTTTAGATGATAGGGTGATCATATCTAGAATGTACATTGGTAGATATAACAGTGTAAAACTTAAATAAATAATTGATGTGTGAGTAAGAGAGATATATGGTTGTGAAAAAACTGAAAATTTGGAAGATGAAACATTGTAATTGTACATAAACGAAGATACACAAAGTTTTTCCTCTGTTCCCAAACTCATGTTTAAGTCTAGATTCTGTTTAGGGGTTTTGTCATGGAATAGCTAAAAGGGGAGATTGTAAAGTTGTGATTTCCAAAAAGCCTTTGTTTTTTTTTTTAATTTCGTGCCAAATTTGATTGTATTTTCTTCACTTATTTCCCTATATTTATGTGGGTTTATTTCTAAGGGATAAGTATGAGAGATTGGTGAAGAATCACGCGTTAAAAGAAGAATCAGTGCAGTTCGCGACTAGCTCACAAGTAAAGCAACCCGCGAAAGGTCATGTGTGAAGCACATGACTAGAAGCTGAAGAGTCATGTCAGGCTGTCAAATTCGCAAGTACTTCGCGAGAAAGGTCATCTCTCGAGGTACCCACGAAACTCTTTGTTTGGCAAAAAGAAAAAGTGTTTTACCAATTTTTTTACCTATACTATATATTCCCTTATTACCCACAAAATGTAAGGAGTGTTTTTCAGAGAGAAAACCCTAGCAAAAACACTTGAGAGTTAGAGATTTTTATACCCAAAATCATCTACAAATTTTCTCTTGGTTCTCCTTTACTCCCGCCTCTCCATCTCAACATCCTTGAGAGGTTCTTAGCTCAAACACTTACCTCACCCAATCTGAGTGTTAAGTCAAGTTTTGGTGGCTTTGGGAAGCATTGGAAGGAGCCATTGAATGGCGGATGCAATCGGGCTGAATTGTGAGATCTGGAAAGCTAGTGAAGACAAGACTCCAAAAATTCCATTGATAGCAGGAGCTTGGAGGGCTCAAGAACATAGGGTAGAGTAGGCTTAGAGGGTCTTTTTTTATTTGTGTACTCCAACTTATTCACTATTGGATTGATTTCGACTTGGAGGGTTGCGGAGAGGTTTTCTGTCGAGTTTTTTGGTTTCCTTTTCAATAACACGTCTTGGTATTATCTTGTGTTTGCATCTCTCTTCCCTACTCTTTAAGCTTTACTTTTATTGTTCATTGTGGTTGAATATGGCTTAGAGTAGTGTTACTGGTTTATTGCACTCATTTACTCTTGTTCCTCACTTTGATAAGTTAGAGTAAAAGCAATCTAACCGTATTTTTTAAATTGGGGTTTGAACAAGCTTTAGTGTTTTCACACTAATTGAGCTTTCAAAAACTATACCCAGGAAACAAGTCATAGAAATAATTGATCTATCCAAAACTTATAAACAAAAATCTCCTGAAAATGATCCTCTTGAAGAGTTATCCCTTAATGAGGATCAGGTACCTGAAAATAATGAGATCTCAATTCATTATGTACATACAGAAGAAATATGGGATGGAAAATTGTTGTCGACAACATATTTTCATATAAAGTTGCCCCTGATATTATCAGAATTAAGGATAATGAATATGAACCACAAACTGTTGATTAATGTCAACGTAGAAGTGATTGGCTAATGTGGAAAGAGGCAATTCAAGCATAATTAAATTCACTAATTAAACATGAAGTTTTTGGACCTATGGTCCGAACACCTAAAGGTGTAATTTTGTTGGGTACAAAATGGGTATTTGTATGTAAACGAAATGAGAAAAATGAAATTGTAAGGTACAAAGAGCGACTTGTTGCACAAGGTTTCTCGCAGAGACCTGGTATCGATTATGAAGAAACATATTCTTCTGTAATGGATGCAATTACATTTAGATTTTTGATTAGGTTAGTAGCAAAAGAAATTTGGGTATGTGATTAATGGATGTTGTTACAGCATATCTGTATGGATCATTAGATAATAATATCTACATGAAAATCCCCGAAGGATATAAAATGCTTGGAACATATAATCCTACATCTCAAAGTATCTATTCTATCAAGCTACAAAGATCCTTATATGAGTTAAAACAATCTCGACGCATGTCGTATAATCACCTCAGTGAATATCTTTTGAAAGAAGGATTTAACAATAATCCAATTTGTCCATGCATTATTATCAAAAAGTTAGAATCCGGATTTGCTATTGTTGCAGTATATGTTGATGTTTTAAATTTTGTGGGGACTCCAGAAGAGTTAACAAAAATAGCAAATTGTTTAAAAAATAAATTTGAGATGAAAGATCTTGGTAAGACAAAATTTTTTCTTAGCCTGCAAATGGAACATCTTCCAAATGGAATTCTTGTTCATCAATCGATGTGCACAGAAAAAGTCTTGAAGCAATTTTACATGGATAAAGCTCATCCTTTGAGCACTTCCATGGTGGGTTCGTCACTTGATGTCAAGAAAGATCCGTTTCAACCACAAGAAGATGATGAAGAAACTCTTGGTCCCAAAGTACCATATCTTAGTGCAATTGGTGCTTTGATGTATCTTGCGAATGACACACGACCTAATATAGCATTTGCAATTAACTTACTAGCAAGGTATAGTTCCGCACCAACTCAAAGACATTGGAATGGAATTAAGCATATATTACGTTATCTTAGTGGGACTACTGATTTTGGATTATTTTATCCAAATGGATCAAATCTATAGTTAGTGAGATATGTTGATGCAGGTTACCTTTCTAATCCACACAAAGGCCAATCTGAAATAAGATAATTATTTACTTATGGAAATACTACTATTTCACTGATATCTGTTAAGCAAACAATTTCTGCTACTTCCTCAAATCATGCAAAGATTATTGTAATTCATGAAGCGAGTTGTGAATGTGTTTGGTTGAGATCAGTAATTCAATATATTCGTGAGAACTGTGGATTATCATCAATCAAAAATAGTTCAATGATATTATATGAAGATAATGCCGCTTGTATCACTCAAATTAGAGGAGGCTATATTGCGCCAAAATTCTTTTATACACATGAGCTCCAGAAGAGTGGCGATATTGAAGTCAAGTAGATTCGATCATGTGATAATTTGGCCGATATGTTCACTAAGCCGTTACCAACTGTGACTTTTAAGAAGATGGTACACAATATTGGCATGCGTTGACTTAAGGATATTTTTACCATGAACAATGGAAGTTGTATGTACTCATGATGGGGAGTAAATTTTCTAAAGGATGCGTGCTAATTGTACTCTTTTTCCTTCGCTAAGGTTTTTTCCCACTGGGTTTTCCTTTGCAAGGTTTTAATGAGACAATCCTAAGGCAATAGAAGTTATAAAAGAATATTTTACTCTTTTTCCTTAGCCAAAATTTTTTTTCCCACAGGGTTTTTATTTGGTAATGTTTTAACGAGGCATATTCTTAAAAAGTGGTCATCTAATGGGGATTGTTAGAATAAAGTCTGATTGGAATGTGTAAAGTTTGGGCAATGAAAGGGTTATTTGGGATGTGTATAGTCTGAAATGCGTAAAGTTTATAAGGGAGATGTATATTTATAATTGTACTCATTATTGCAACCTTATCCCATGAACTCTACAAGCATTCTAAGATTCTATTTATATGTGGGATTGCTTTACTGCTATTGTATACATCTAAGAGATATCGAAAGGATTGTGGATGACCACTTGAATACAAGATTTTAACAATATATATTTCTTGTTTTCTTCTTACTTTGTTTTATCTATTTCTATTATTTCACAACAAAGGCAACAACTATTTTTCTTTCCTTTATTTAGTGGGAAACATCTTTTTTGATTTTTTTTTTTTTTTGGCCATTAAGCATCATTTCAGTAACAATTTCGTTAGTTGGCATGTTTTTAAAACATTTTAGCAAACTAACGTCTCGAGTTTCCAAGACTTGAGTGAATTTGAAACTAGTACGCCCGATTTTGATGCTCTGGCAAAGGTTGATGTGGACCTTTTGTACATGTGGAACTCGAGCCATTAAGACTCGAGTTCTGTTTTGGTGAAGGAATATTACAGATGTAGAGAACAAGGAGAAGAAAGAAGAAAGGGTTTTGCAGGTGGGTTTGGTTTTGCAGGTGAGTTCACATTGATCAACAAGTGGGTGGGTTTGATTTGCAGGTGACTTCATGGGGTGGGTTTGGTTTTGCCATGGGTATGGGTCTCTTCTTCTTCTTCCTCCTCCTCTCCTTCTTCTCCTTCTTTCTTCTTCCCTATTTTTGAGATCTTTAAAATGAAAAACAGGACCCGAGTCTTTGAGACTTGAGTTCTACGTGTATAAAAATTTCCACCTCAACCTTCTTATTCATCAAAATCGAGTGTGTGAGACTTGATTTCCTTCATTGAACTCGACTCTAATAAACTCAAGATTTTAATTTGATAAAATGTTTCAAAATCATGCCAACTAATGAAACTAGTCGCTAACCCGTGCTATGCACGAGAACCTACCTATTTGTGAGATAGACTAAAATTAATTGTATAAAATCTTAAATTGATTAAAAAACTATATCATTGCATGAGTTGCTCTTTTATAACTTCAATTTGTATTACAATTTGATGAAGAAATCATTACTTGAACTTCTAAAAGGTCAAAAAATATTAAAGAATCGGCTTAGAAATTATTGAAAAAAAAAAAGACTAAACAATAGAGAAATATAAGAGAAAGATGAGTTACATTCAAAATAATAATCCATGGTTATAACTATTGAAAGAAATCAAAAGAATAATAATTCAGATGTTAAAACTTTTGAAAGGCCAAAAAATATTACAGAATCATAAGATTTATTTCTGATAAATTTTTGAAACAAAAAAAAAAATGTACATGATTACACAATAGAGAAATATATATGAAATTGAGTACCTTTAAAAGAATAATACATAGTATAGTCATTGAAATCTGCTAAACATGTCCAAATATTGCAAAAAATAACACAAATTTAGATGTTAAAATTTTCAAATGTCAAAGAAGATATATAATTAAAGAATAAGTTATTGAAACAATTCAAAAAATATATGACTATTCAAAATATTGTGTTGATGTAGAAAATTGTGGAAGTTTCAGAGGCTTTGGTTTGATATATATATATATATATATATATATTATTGCTAAAATAATGCTAGAAGGAGCCTTATGGGATGGGACATCACCATGTGCTGAAGCTTGTAGATCATCATCAAAGATCTGGTTAGATCTTTTTTGTTTTTGAGAAGAAGATTTGGTTAGATCTTGATAAAGACTGGCAGACACTCGCTTTACCCATTCCTTTGAAATCATAATTTGAAAACAAAAATTCAATTCAAAATGTGAAATCAATAAATTTTAGTTAAATTTGTGAAAACACACTTTCACAATTTTAATCAAATCTCATTGGATTATGAGATAACCTCAAATTGTGATTAATGGAAAATTTGACTTAAAAAAATCTCTAAATATATATAGTGCACTTAATTAGCCTAATCTCTATTATTAATACTATAGAAAAATAAAGGCAATTAATTTATTTTAAGAGAAAATCACATTAAATTCTCAATAAAACCATATTAGAGAGAGAGCCATAGATAAGTGGTCATTTTTTTTATGCATTTGTATATTCAAATTGCAAAACTAATCTATTAATCATCAGGAGTGAACGTCATAGGTTGAAACTCTCTCAAAAGTGAAAAATGCTAACCATTATTAGAAGAGGAGAAGAATTGTGATGCTGAAGGCTAACAGAAACAACTATTATTAAGTCCGTTTTTAAATTTTTTTTATTAATGTAAATGGAACCTTGTAGGATGGAAGCCACCACTATCTTCTTTTATTTCTCATGTTCAAATTCACACTTGAAATTTTTCAACTTTTTTTTCCTCGTGCTCACATTTTTAGACAGAAAAAATGTCACCATTATTAGAAATTGGCTTCCACTGATTTCAAAGTCTCTTTAATAGTACAACGTGCATGAGTCACTTTTTGCTTTATTTCTTCTTATTTTCAAAGAAATTTGCTCCTTTGGCGGAATTCTCTACAGATTGAATGCCACTCTTTGGAACAATATTTCACCTTTTAAACATTTTTAAATGAAAAATATTTATAAATTCTCTAAAAATATTGATTTTGGAAATATTTTTAAAACTTTGATTAATTTCTCTTTAAAGTTTAATATTAAAAAAAAAAAAAAGAGAGAGAGAGAGAGAACTTAATTGGAGATATGCAATCTCTAGCTATGGAGTTTGAAATCTGGGAAGAAAGCGAAAATCTGCTCCTTCGTCAACCTCAGCATGTATCCAAAAAGTTCGGAGAACCATCAAGAATGAGACGCAAGAGGTAGTTGATGGGAAGCCATGTGTAGTAAAAACATATTTGGGTATTGAGGAAGACAGAGACTATAGCTCAATAAAATGTATAGTTGCAGCACTTCAAACCGATCCTGACATGGATGATAAGGTCTTCTTGGAGGCTTGTGAACTTTTAGAAGATGAGAGAAAGACCAAAACAAAAAAGATTGAAGCCTTTGAATGTTGATTGCCTTTGAATGTTGATGAAATACGTTCTCAATTGATATTTTTCCCAAAAACAAAAATAGATTGAAGCCGGCCTGTTTGGTTTCAAAAAGTGGTGTATCCACTTTTCATTGAAAAAATCACTTATTTTCATATTTGGTAGTGTTTGGTAAAATGTTTTGATACATAATTGGGGTATAGACTATAGAATACATTATTTTGCTTGGTATCTCCAATTACTATAACCATGTTATCTCCTTTCTTATAGATGATTGCAAGGTATTGGTTTCTTGCTTCCCCATGTTGTAAAAAATTCAACCCCACTTTTTTTTTTTTTCTTTTTTTATTAATGTAAATGGAGCCATGTAGGAAGGAAGCCATGCCTATCTTCTTTTGCAACCCCACGTTTGAAATTTTTTCATTTTTCACAGAAAAAATGTCACCTTCATTATTAAAAATTGGCTTCCATCGATTTCAAAGTCTCTTTACTAGTACACTGTGCATGAGTCACTTCCTACTTTATTTCTTCTCATCTTCAAAGAAATTTATGATCGTTTGGCGGACTTCTCTGAAGACTGAATGCCACTCTTTGGAACAATATTTCACCTTTTAAACATTTTTAAATGGAAAATATTTATGAATTCTCTAAAAATATTGATTTTGGAAATATTTTTAAAACTTTGATTAATTTGCCTTTAATGCTTCAAATTAAAAAAAAAAATTATGGGTTAATGCTGATCTAAACTAAACTCCTGTCATACGATGTTTAAAACTTGTAACTCCTTTTTTTTTTTTTTTTTTTTTTGATTGAGGTAGTTTTAATTCAACCCAATCTTGACCCCAATCAATTTTAGGTGAAACACAAATTCAATAATGTGAGAAGAAAAAAAAAAAAAAAACCAAATCTTACAAGATGACTAAATTTTGGTCATTTTCAAGTTTTAGGGGCAATTTGGTAATTTTAGTTATTGGACCTTCTTTTTGAGAATAATTATTGGGTTGGTGGGTTTGGGTTTACCCAAAATAATTAGGTTGAGTTGAGTTTAAGTTAGAAGTAATTAGTTAAACTAGCTTGTAACCTATGCACATGCATGAATATACTTAAAAGATATATGTTAAGATGCATAATATAATTTTGAACATATAAATTAAATATTATTGATAAACATTCTTGTATATATTTTTTTAATTCTTTAAAAAGTCTTATAACAATATTATTAGGAAGAAAATGTAATTTTTCTATTTTTAAGTTTTTTTTCTATTAACTAATTCTAGATTATTTGATTTTTATACTCAATAATTCACTTAGATGAATATTTATGATGTACTTTCACATTTAACTTCAAAATGCTAACAAAGAAAATTAACCCCTTTTTTTTTTCTTTTTTCTTTTTCCAGAAAATGGGAAATATTTGATAGAAACTTCATTATTTCCATCCCACTTTCGAATACGAAATTACCCTTCGGTTTGACTAGTCCACAATGACCGGTGTAGTGCTTAGAATGTTCAAAGACTTAATTATGCCAGGTTTCACACGGTAACTTGCATGATATGGCAATGAAAAAAGCATCAGTATGGTTCTTAGAAAGTTCAGAGTTACTAGTCACACCCTAAGCAAGCTACCTTTAAAGCCTAAAGGTTCCTCTAGAGCTTTTATTCATCCTCTTCCTAATTTGCCATTCACTTAATTTCCTGTCCTATATTTGCAAGCCTTTCATAGTTTTCTTTTTCCTCCTTTCAGATCTTTAGAACAATCAGCTCAAAAATTCCCCCAATGGCTCTTGTGACTAGCAAAGGAGGTTTATCTTCATCTTCATCTTCCTCTTTCACCAGCCAACTCAAGAACTTCGATGTCTTCTTGAATTTCAGAGGTGAAGATACCCGTCTTGGTTTTATAGGCCATTTGTATAATGCTTTGTGTCAACGGGGTATCAACACCTTTATTGATGATAACTTTCAAAGGGGAGAAGAAATTTCTACTGGACTTCTCAAAATCATTGAAAGTTCAAGGATTTCAATAATTGTATTCTCTGAAAACTATGCGTCCTCCACATGGTGCTTGGATGAACTTATCAAGATTGTTGAATGTAAGAAGAATGACCAATTAGTACGACCAATTTTTTACAACGTAGATCCATAAGAAGTTCGTAACCAAAAAGGAAAATTTGGAGAAGCATTATCTAAACATGAAGAAAAAATAAAGGATAACAAGAAGCTGCACAGTTGGAGGGAAGCTTTACATGAAGCTGCCAACATATCTGGTTGGCATGAAGCATGAGTATGTTCCTATACTTAACGACTACTTTTATGCCTTACAAGTTCTAATGGTTTTTCTCATAAAAAGAAAAGTTTTAACAGTTTTGTAATGACCAGTAGATGTTATTGTCAAACAACCACTATTATGTGATGGCTGTCCTTTTAAATTATTTATTTATTTATTTCAAATTATGGATATTTTTTTGGGTCATATCTTCTACTAAGGCTGTTAGCTATGGCTCAATAGTAAAAATAAAATAACAAAATATTAGATTATCTTACCAAATAATTAGGATTTTTTCTAACATGTGGTTTTAAATTTTTTTTTAGAAGAAATTCTTATCAATTTTGTTCAAGTATTAAGTGGGTTTTCAATAATTTTGTGCCCCTCCTCTAACTGGATTTTCCATGCAATTTCTTCGCAAAAACCTAAAACTAATTTCCTAGAAAATGATAATTAGAAAAAATCCTAACCAAATTATAGTTCTTAGACCTATAAATTATATTAGGTGTACTTTAAAAAATAAAAATCCTAATCAAACTAATTTTTTTCGTAATGCTCAAACTCTAAACATCTTGAATTTAGTTCAAGTTCATATTTCAATTTTATAGTCTAACTATTTACATGCCTTGTATTGAATGACAGCTGTACTGAATTTGAATTTATCCAAGAAATTGTTGAAGAGATCTCAAATTTCATATTAAATCAGATGCCATTATTTGTTGCTAAATACCCAGTTAGAATAAATTCTCACGTAGAGGCCATAATATTGCAATTAGATATTTGGTCAAATGATGTTCGTATGTTAGGTATGTATGGCCTCGGTGGAGTGGGTAAAACAACCATTGCAAAAGCTGTTTATAACAAAAAATTTTTCAATTTCGAAAGAAGCTTCTTTTTGGAAAATGTTAGAGAAAAGTCAGGGACAATTGATGGCATTATTCAACTACAAGAGATACTTCTTTATGAGGCCTTAGGGAATAGACAACTGAAGGTGTGCAGTGAATCGAAAAGAACCATTGCGATAGAGAACATACTTTGCAATAAAAGAATTCTTTTAATTCTTGATGATGTGGATAAATCAGACCAAATAGAAATATTGATTGGAGGATGTGATTGGTTTGCTTCTGGAAGTCGAATCATTATAACAACAAGAGATAAACATTTGTTACATACTTTTAGAATATGTCATTCAACGTACATGGTTAACGAATTAGGTGATCATGAAGCTCTTGAACTATTTAGTATGCACGCCTTTCAAAAAAACAAACCCGAGGAAGATTATTTAGAACTTACTAATCAAGTTATATGTTATGCCAAGGGCATTCCATTAGCTCTATCAATAATTGGTGCCAATTTGCATGGAAGAAATGAAATTGAATGGAAAAATGCATTAGATAAGTATGAAAGGATTCCTGACAAAGATATACAAAAAGTACTCCAAGTAAGTTATCAAGGATTGGATGATACGGAACAAAATATTTTTCTCGATCTTGCATGTTTCTTCAAGGGTCGTTTCAAGGATTATGTTGTGGATATACTAAATTCTTGCAATCTATACCCAGTTATTGGTATTCAAAAACTTATTGATAAGTGTCTTATAAATGTTGATCGATTTAACAAATTATGGATGCATGACTTGCTACAGCAAATGGGTAGAGAGATTGTTCGACAAGAATCACCCCAAAAACCCGAACTACGAAGTAGATTATGGTATTATGAGGATGCTTTTGAAGTACTAATGGAGAATAAGGTATAACTTGGTCTCATTCACCTGTACCCTTTTCTCTATAATGGATTTTTATTTTTGGTTATTTTTTTTTCCTTCATATAATTTTTTTCTTTAGTTATGAAAGAAAATTCAAGTCTGTCAACAAAGTTAAAATTTAATAGTTATTATATTTTTAGTGAATTCTTTTGTATGATGTGATTCACTAAATGTTTTGTCTAATTAGGGATCAGAAAACATTCGAGGCATGATGATAGTCCCGCCTGAACCAACAAAGTTGCAACTAGAAGCTAATTGTTTCAAAAAGATGAAAAATCTCAAGTTCCTTATGGTTGGTAATGTGGATATTTGCAAGGGTCTTGAATATCTCCCTAATGGATTAAGGGTGCTTGATTGGCTATGTTTTCCTTTATCCTCCTTACCATCCAATTTTCGCCCTCAAAACCTTGTTGCACTCAACTTGCCACAAAGTCAGATTATATTGGACAAGCTTTTCAAGGTATTGTCATTTTTATTTATATATAAATTATTATAACTTCATTAATCTGTATTTTAACATTTATTAAAGTCAAAATTTTGATTTTTTTTTTCCTACAGAGGATACAATGTAGAAGCTTGACACATATGAATTTGCGTAACTGTCAATACATTAGGAAATTGCCGGACTTATTGAGTGCCACCCCAAATGTAAAGAACTTGGATCTCCATGATTGTAGAAAATTAGTCAAGATTCATGACTCTATTGGATATCTTGATAAGCTTGAAAACTGGAACCTTCAGGGTTGCTTTGAACTTCATATTCTTCCAAGCTGCATTGCGATGAAGTCTCTTAAAACTTTAGTTCTTCGGGATTGCAAAAGGGTTAGGAGGTTCCCCGATATTCCACAAGGAATGGAAAATTTAAAGTATCTAAATCTGGTACACACTGCCATTACAGAGCTTCCTCCATCAATTGGAAATCTCGCTGGGCTTGAGCTGTTAGAGATAGGTTCCCCTTTTTATTTGTGTCATCTTCCAATTAGCATTTATGAATTGCAACGTATTTCCCATCTCTTTCTCTATGGTAATGTCCAATTTCCAAAGAGCGTGGGAATTGGCAGACAAGCACCATTGAATTTTCTAAAAAAGTATTGTTTTCCAATGTTGAATTTTCTAAAAAAGTTAACTTCATGTTTCACCCACTCAGAGAAAAGTAAAGATTTGAACCTCCGAGAATGTGCTATCAGATTCAGTAGGTTAAATTTGCTTGTAATTCAGGATTACAAGTTCCTTAAAGAAATTCCAAATCTTCCAGAAGGTATAAGAAGAATAGAAGCAAATAACTGCATTTCGTTGAATTCAGAATCATTAAGAAAATTAATCCTTCAGGTACCTCTCCCTCCCTTAAAGTAATAGTTTTGGTTAACTTTGCAAATACATTTAGTAGGTTTGCTAAACTTCAATTTCTCAAAATTCCGAATTGCATGCAGTTTGGAAGAAAGTTAGGGCTTCCACAAGATATGAAATGTTCAAGTGTGAAGATTGATTTGCATTCACATCACAAATTCTCGCATCAGATTGATTTCTCTTCCCGGGTCTCCTTCTCTAAGCTCCTCGTAATTTTATTTGAGTACTTTCCCAGTCTAGGTGCGTATCTGGCGAGTGATTTAGCAGAAATATATGATATTAGAGTGCCAGGAAAGAAGATTCCAAAGTGGTTTAACCATCAAAGCACAGAGAGTACCATATTATTCTGGGTTGGTCCTGAATTTCCCATATTTGCTCTTTGTGTAGCTTTTCATCTAGTTTCGCTCAAGGACAGTTATGCTGATAATGATAGCTATGGTTTTGTTCATGATGATAAAATCAGTTGGGTTTGTGATCTCAGAATTTTCATCAATGGTCATAACCGACCTTTTATTGAGAGTGGGTTCTTTCGTTTTTTGAAGTGTGATCATATGTGGTTTTTGGGTATGCCTCACAGCCAATTACAGAGGAGATTTGGAGACTTGATGCAAGGTGATCGGAATCATGTTGAGATTTCATGTAAAATCTCTCATTGGGCAAGTGAATTCGGAAACTTTGCTCCTATGGTTGCAGGGATAGGGGTACATGTGGAATGCATTTGTTCTCCTCAGAATTCCGTTATCATCCAAGACAAGTCTCAAGATGTTGATGACTCTGAAGACACTATGCTCACACCTTTACTACCTCCTTGCTCCACTTCTAATGGTTCACATACGAATCTTGGGTGTCTCAACGGACTCAGACGCTTGAGACCCTGGTAACACTAGGTGACATCTAATTCAAGGCTTCCAATGGATATAGCAAGTTGGTTCGACTAAAATTTGGGTATTGACTCAGCAGATGGTAATGGGTTTGAGTTGGGGTCTTCTTCAATAGCCCATCCCTTTCTAAAAAGAAAAATTCCTAGGTATTATTTTTACATTGAAACTATTTTCCATTGCCTTATCTTTATTTGATTTTTTAATGTTGTTGAATGTTAGAGTATGTCTCACTGTTTTGCATTGTTTGATTTGCATCTTTGGGAGACTTTGACACTTCCCATTCTCTTTCTATAAATTAATGGGCTTTTTCATACAGGGTAATGATTTAAAGAAAGAGAATGGGAAGTGACAAAGACCCCAATGGAAAAGCAGGATCGAAAGTCATATTTTTTTTTTGAATTTGGTACAATTTCAAAGTCTTTTGGTCAAACATTTTTACAAAGTGGTCTGGTATACTGGATTTGGCAGAACTACGAATTTCACTAGGAGTGACAAATCTTAGGAATATATTTTGCTCCCTTAAAAAAGGGGAAAATCATGATTCTTATTTTACTTGAAAATTTATGATTTTAATTGTCTTCTACAAGGTCCAAATTTTATCCTGCATAAGCTACTGGCCAAATTGGAGTACTTTTGGTCGACACAGGCCCTTAGTAGCATGTTTGTGTGGAGCTCAAACCCGTTGCCAATGTTTAAAAGAGGTGGGCTCCATGCATTCAGTGGGAGCATCTTCAGTGTATTCGAGCAATTCAGATAGTCTAATCGGGGATATGCCAGTTATTGCTGACAAACATCACCAGTGTTTCAGAGATACAAGATACACCTGGAAAACCCATTAAAAAAAAATGATACACCAGAAAAACAGCACCAATGTCACACTCCAAAAACTATTCCAAATGCTATGGATGGTGGCGGGTCATCCTCAGTCCCTCACGACACTGAGCTCCAGCATTTATTGCCTCCTTTGCCAACTTCTTACAGTATCAACAATGTCGAAGCTTTGGGGGCTTTCATTGGATGCGGCAAATGAGTCTGATTTTGGTATCATCATCAAACAAATAGGGGGCTTCCAGTGTATGTCTCCCTCTTTAGTTGTATTGTTTGATTTGCATCTTTGTCACTTCTCAGTCTCTTTCCCTAAATTAACACACTCATTATAAAGAGGTACAACTTGAAGGATATAATGATGCAAAAAAAGAACAGAACTAATGAAAGAAATTAGTAATTTGATCTGTTGCTGAGTTCTGTTGCTTTGGAAAACAAGCATTAAGCTGTGCAACTTAATGGGCAAGTGAGGTTAAATGAATATAATATTTTATATTGATGATGGTCAACATCTACTTGAAGGGGCAGAATGGTGTTTGTTTGGCAACTGAGGCCTGCCAGATTTGGATTAAGTAAGCATTTAACCTGCCTAGACTTAAAATTTTGGGAATAGATTTTTCTCCCTTCAAAAAAGGGGGAAAATAATGGTTCTTATTTTCTTTAACTATTTTATGATTTGAATTGTCTTAACATGCAGATGAATTGGATGATTGTGATTGTAATGGGTTTCAATTTTTCTTGCCTTAATGCTATGATCACCTGCCTTGACTTCACAATGGTAGAGAGCCATTTTCCAATGCAGCAGTTCCTCAGCCTCCTCTAGTCCCTGATCACAGTCGGTGTCTTTCCTTGACATCTGATTCAAGGCTTCTAATAGATATACCAAATGGAACTATTATTACATTGAAACTATTTTCCTTTGCATCATCTTCATTTGATTTATTTTACGTTGTTGAATGCTAGAGTATGTCTCCCTTTTTTGCATTGTTTGATTTGCATATTTGCGGGTCTTTTTCACTTCCTATTCTCTTTCTCTAAATTAATGGGCTCTTTCATGCTGGATACTAATTCAATTTGAAAGGACATTTATGCAAAGAAAAAGCAGAATTGGTGGTCATTTTATTTGTTTTTGAATTTCATTTCTTGTAAATTTGTAATGGCAAAAGAGCCTTAAAAATTATTTGGGAAAAAAGCATTAAATTGTCTAGTTAATTCTTTGAGGTTATTGCTATCCAAGGCATGCATACCTAAATATCTTTTGATTAATATGAAGAAAGTATCCTTAATTTGAGGTTTAAATTCAAATCTACAAAGTCTGACCCAGTGGTAGCAAGAAAATTATTATATAAAATGTAGCCGTGTTGAAGTGTTCGGAAATTTGGCAAGAACAGAAAGTTTATATTTTGATTCTCAATACCCTCCCCCTTGCCCTACCAAAGACCCAAAACACAGAAACTATGGCTGTTCATAGAGTCAGAATATTTTCAGTCTTCATAGTTCCCCATTGTATATGATTTGTATCAGTATGTATAGCTTATGAATTGTTTTGAATACATGGGTTGCTGCTGTTATTGCAGTTAGTTGTTTCATGGCACATGAAAGCTGCTACCATGTGTGAATTTTCCAAGCAGGAGTTTATAGGTGGTCTACAATGGCTAGTGTAAGTATATAAATAGTTATTTATACTGTACTTATTCTTGAGTTTAATGATATCGATTAAGAGTTTGGAACTGCCGCGATTAAGGCTATATATTCTGATGGCAGGATAGACGCTTTGGAGAAGTTCTGTGAAAAGATACCATTTATGCGCATGGAGCTGAAAGACGATCGTATGTGCAAGTGTTCATGAATTATGATTTTTTCTAAAATTTAGTTTTAATATTGTAATTCATGTTGCTTTTACGCGAAAACACTCACCCAATGGTCATGAACTCTTGAGCGCACTCTCCACCTTGCTTTTACAAGGCAGGAGGTACCATTTAAACTAAAGCTCATTGGTTGGTTTGATTAGCATTTCTAAGCTAGAGATACAATTGTTGTGCTTTTGTTGCTGAAAATGATTTTTGCTTGTATTTGTCCAGAAAAGTTCCATGAGATATACAACTTTGCATTTGGCTGGGCAAAAGAAAAGGTAGTCTTTTCTCTGCATGAATGCTTGGATTTGTACATACTCTTGACCTATGGATATTTATTTCCACTGCAGAAAATGAAGACTTTTTAATAGTTTTCAGCTTCTCACTTTTCTCAGTTAGTCTTTTAGGTAGGTATAGTACTTGTTATTGCTATTTTTTTTTCCCTGAATAATTCCTTTTATTAGAAAAATCAGCATCCTAAGATGATATCACTTATTTAACATTTAGATGGAGTGTTTGCACAATAAGCTTGTCTTTTTACTCTGAACTCAGAATGAGGTGTGCTCTGAGTGTGCTGGAGTTACTTTATGCCCTTCTGTTATTTTTAAAAATCAACTTGATTAATTCCTGCATGCAAAGTGGAAATGTCTAGACTTAGGTGCATTTTGATATGGATGTTAGATTCATGAACTCAGATGTTCACCAGGCTTTGAATTTGGTTTATTTTATTTTTTAATATCCATATCAAATTCAGTGATGTATAAGTGAACTAGGAATTGATTTCTTCTTGAGGGCATACAGGATGTAGATGTAACATTAACATAGAATATCCAAAACAGTAAATTTTGAATTATTCATGAAACTGAAAAACAGTTTGAGAAAGAATGATTGAAGGTGTCTAAGTACGTTGCTACCTGTGTTCATTTCATGTTGTGTGACACTGGCTGCTCATTGAATTTGAATTTTCTTGGGAAGATAGCTTAGATTGAGGTACTAAAACTCAAACCAGGGACGTACGGTGTTTTGCATTAGTTCTCAAATTATACAGTGACCTGTTCTTTTGGATTTTATAATTGTCCTGTTGTGCTAAGATATGTAGTGTCCTTGTATGTGCATAATAGCATCAAAAAGTCACTACTGCATGTATATAGCAGGAATTGGAGCTTTTGACAACTATGCTAAATGACTGAATCTTTGATGGATAGGTGCCTCTTAAAGCATGTATTACTATTATCCCTAGAACAATGGCGGGAATTTAGATGTTTAAGTTTCACTTATACAATGTTTCCTCCCCATTTTTTGTTGGAATAAACATGGATAGGCGAATTTTGGATAGGCAGAGATGGCGAAGCTAAATGCATTTTTCCAGTTCCCTATGGATGATAATTTCCAGCAATTTTACAATATGGGGAGACGTGCTGACATTACTGAGCTAATTGAAACATAGCAAAGAGACAATGAGCCACTTGCTGAATTTTTTGCGAAGTGTTATGGCTGTCTAGGTGGATATGAGCCTTGATGGGTGTGAAATTTCATTTAGCTTAAAAGGCTGTACATTCAAAAGCATGGGGATGCATGTGTGTATGCATGCACACATGATTACAAACAGATTTTTCCCTCAGCTTCTATGTCAGCTCTGTGCTACATTTTATATACTTTACTAAAAGTTATATTTAAAACCTAAAAATTCAATTATGTATGTGTCTTTTTTATACAATGTCGTTGTCACCCAAATTCTGGTTACATATAGAGGTAGCTGATTTTTCCTAGTATTTCAGGGTCAGAAATCTTTAGCATTGGATACAGCTATTGGGATGTGGCAATTACTGTTTGCCGAAAAGCAGTGGCCATTGGTTGAACACTGGAGCCAGTTCTTACAGGTAGCTTACTATCCATATTTTGATCTAATGAGAATGAGTAGTGAATTCTTGTGACCTATGGTGAAAAGAATTATATAGCTGGCAACATGTTCGGATTAGGTCACTGTTAAGTGAGGTGAAATAGGAAGTGAGAATATATTGCTAATTATGTTTATTATTAATTCAACCTTGATGCCTTATGGGGATCTATCTTCAGGTCTCTGTGATGTTATAAACGGAACATAGGCATCTATGCTATTGTTAGATTTGTTTGTCTGTGTGTGTTTTTGTTTTGTTTTCATCTTCTTTCTTTCTTCCCTGACCCCCCAAAAGGATTCACTCATTGTAGACAAAATGCCTGGGGGTTTTGGCAAGAATCTTACGAACCACCATGTCAACATTATTGGTAACTACCGTTGTCGGTCGATTTGGTGAAGTTTTGTCAATGGCGGGATGTGATAGTTGGTGGGTGAACAGCTCTACACCTAGTCTCATTGGCTAATTTGCCTTCATAAATTATTTAATCCAAAAAATAGCTTGGTGGTTGGTTTTGTGACTGGACTTTTTGCGATTCTTGGTTTAGTTAGGCACCAGTGTTTTTCATATTGATTCCCTTGTGAAGTTTTCTGTGGATAGATGAATTTTCTTTTCTAGGGTAATTTATCGAAAAATAAAATGAAATCTTTTCTAGGATATTGGATTTGTGTCCCCTTTTTTAAAAGATATTTAAAAATAAATAAATTCATGGATGTGTGTTGAGTTATACAGGTTTGATTGGGTTGATGTTATGAACTCCATCAGCTTTCTTCTATATCTTTTATGAGAGGATTAATTAATATTTTTTCCTTTGGCTTCTCTTTTCTGTTTAGATGTTGATGCTCAGGCTCGGCATAACAAAGCAATGTCTAGGGACACGTGGTCTCAACTATTGGAGTTTGCAAGGGTAAGATATAAAATGGATAATTACATACTGCATCATTATTTCAAGATTAAATGCCTACGTTTCATTTACACCTGCATATGCAATCAGTACCCTTTTCAACTGCAATTTTATCTCCTCAAACTCGTGAAGTATGATATGCATTGTGCTGCCTTCCCCTTCCTCCACCTTTTAATTTTTTTTTCTTTTAATTTTTTTTTTTTAAAGTAGCTATCTTAGTATTTAGAGTGGGAGAAACTATATATGTTTCCAGGACATGTGAGAGGGATAATCTTAGCTTGACTTCATTCTTTTTCCTTGTTTCCTTTTTTTTTTTTTTTTTTTTTTTTTGGTCTCTCTACAGACTGAACAATCTTATTCATACCTTCATTTCTATTTCGGTATTCTTACCTCCCACACAACAAAGATGCAGCACTAATGGCAATTCTGATTAATCCATCTCTTTCTGTTTTTGGTTTCCTAATCAATTTTTATCATGTTGAAGTTTATTAAAAAAATCACCAGCATTTCAATTTTTGATCTTCTGAATAAATTACTAGGCATCGTGATATTCATTGCCTTTAGAGAGTGATTGATCTATCTCTTATGAATAAAATTGTATTTACTTATGAAAAAAATATTCATAGCTGTTGAAGACTTGAATCTTCTTTAATAAGAAAGGAAACAAAAAGAAACATTGATATCATCCTTTCATGAGCATTATTTATATTGAGGTGTCTTGCTGGTTTTGATGCTGGTAATGGCACTACTAATTTTTCATGCTTGTATATCCAGTCGGTGGACCCTGCATTAACAAACTATGATGCTGACGGTGCATGGCCCTATCTTATTGATGAATTTGTTGAATACTTGAATGAAAATGGCATCATCCAAAATGTCCATTTGAATGATTTGAGCCAAAAACGATGATGAGGTGCTGAAGCAGTGATAGTATTCGCCTATCACTAAAAGGTAAAATCCCCCCAAAAAGGAATGAGAAGACATGAGTTCCAATTCAACCTTGTTTTCCATTGACGATTCATTTGCAACCTTTGTAGTCAATGGGACTGCTGATGTGGTATATGCATTTTCCTGTAAAATAAGTTACGAGAATTGAGAACTTACTAGTACTACTAAGCACTAGTGTTGGAATTTTCTTTTGTTTGGATAAAATATTTCCTCTAAACGATATTATGGACTATGGTATTTGAAATGTCTCTTCATGAATGAATCCAATATCATGGACCGGGCAATCATGGTTTATTATTGTACATGATAACTTGATAACTCTAGCTAATGGACTGGCAAACATGGTTTAAAGTTGACATTATAAACCTTGCTATCAAGCCCTGGATTCAAAATGAGAGAAGGCTGGAACATATGGGTTAAGTCACGTAGCATGTATCAATTCCATGGAGTGGTTCATTCGTGCAGTTGTGGGCTTCACATGCTATGAGATTAGTGCGACTGACTCGTGCTGGAGTGACCAGGGAAGCTAGACAACATTCTTTCTTTATTATGTTTCTTAACATAGAAATTAAGATGAAATGTGACAACCTTTAAGAGGTACCAAGTAAAAACTACTACAGACCAACATATTTTCCTTAAGCTTGACATTTCATTCTAGGGCTTAGCAGGATGATTGAGTTTTTATCCTAGCTAACTGACCATTTCATTCTCGGGCTTAGTAGGATTATTGAGTTTTAATCTGAGCTAATTCCACCCCTATCGAGATTCGCTAATCCCATGTTGAAGTATGATACATTAAAAAATAAAAAATAAATAAAGAACAAAAAACAAAGTGCCATAGGCTCACCCAACCCTTTGTGTGAAGTGGGCCTTGAAACATTTGGTAATTTTTGGGCTTAAAAATAAGTTACAAGTTTCATTTTGTTGTTGGGCAAACAAGTATTGTTCTCAAAGTTTGGTCCATTTTTCAATTCAGCTTCTACAAATTCGAAAGTAGTAATCAAATCTTCATAGTGTGTAAAATGATTTAGAGTTTGGTCCATTTTTCTTCCTTTTTTATTTTTTATTTTATTTTTTATGTCGCTTCATTTTTCCAATATTTTCTTATTAGGAAAACTAGAATAGAAAATTATTTAGCAAATTCAAGTCTAGAAAGTGATTTTTTTCTTTTTCTTTTTCATGTCAATTGCATGTGGTAATAGCTTGCATGTAATTTTATGTAACATTAGCCTTTTTTTTTTATTAGGGAAAACACAAAACATATTCCTTAAAGTTTGTCTCAGTTACCTATTATGTGTCTAGAGTTTTGAAAGTAGTGATTGAATCCTTTATTTTTTTACAAAGATCTAATTTAATCGTTACTCCACTTTGGACTAAAATCGTCACATTGTCATCCCACTTGCCACTATAATTCCATGTAGCTTAGAAATTCTGCATAGTTATTTTTTATATTGGTGTGCATTTAGTAGGAATCGAACTTATGACTTTGCCAATTATGAGTTGAGTGCTTTAACCATTCAGCCATGGATGCTTAGTGGAGACCTCCTTTACATTATACATATCCTCACGTGTACCAATTAGATTACTATTTTATAAACTTCAAGAATTTGTTCTATCGGGATCAAATTGAAGAATGGGGTAAAGTAAACTAAAGACAGATGTTGTGTTTTCCAATTTTTCTTTTTAAAAACCTTATGGGTTCATTGATAAAGAGGTTTCAAACAGTTATATATAAAATTTTAAACTTCACCCCTTACAGCTACACCTACAGTAAATTTTTTTAAATATTTTTGGATCAAGGTCAAAGTCAAACAACTATATTTTTTGAAACTAAAAAATAAAATATTAAATTGTATATTCTGTACCAAATGGGTGCGAAGTTACAGGAAATATATATATATATATATATATATATATATATTATAATAGGTGAAGCTGAAAAAAGCTCAAATTAGAATTTTAAATTAGAATTTCAATTTTGTGCCATATGTCCTAAATATTTATTCTTAAAGAGGTTTATTTCTTAATTTTAGAATCAAATGTGGGACCACATCATATATATTCATCCAAATGAGTTATTAAGTACAAAAATCAAAGAGTCTAGAATAAATGAATCGTAAAAAAAAAAGTGCTTCACAATAATAAATAAAACATGGACAATTTACATTTTATACCTAATAATATCTTTACAATTTTTTTTAAAGAGTTAACAAAATATAAAAATGACTATCAATAGTATTTAAATTATATATATAGGAATTATATTATGCATCTTCTTGTATATCTTTAAGTGTATCCATGCATATGTAATAATTTTAATTCGTATAATTTACATGCCTCGATTTGATGAAACTTCACCCCTTAATGAAATTTTTGTTTTAGCATTTGAAAAAAAAAATTCAATTCAAACAAACAAAAGAAGAAGGGTAAAAAAAATAAAAATAAATAAGAGAGAACAGAGCTAGCAGCTTAATTAACACAATAAGAGCCCTACCAGTATCAATTAATTAAGGAGAGTGCATAGACACATGAACCCATTACCCAATACACCTCTATTAAAACACAGCAGGACCTTCTAAATATATCCATGCACGTGACATTCAGGGTTTAGAAGCAACTGGCAAGAACCTATAATACTAAGTTGGACCATTACAGTTATACTAGGTGTGTCACATACGTGGGTTTGGGGTGGGCATAATTGGGTTGGGTATATAAAATCCATTTACGCATTAAAACCCGTTTAACTAATTGCTTCTAACCCAAATCTAACCCAACCCAATTATTATGGGTAAATCCCAACTCACCCAATTACCCAATTATCAAAATTACCAAAATGCCATTAAAGTGAAAACCCAACACTTTCTTGGATTCCCTTTTCCACTCTCTCTAGTCTCCATTCTTGGAATTAAAAAATTCCACATAAGCACATCCACATTAGCAATTATATTAAAAATTCAAATAAAAAATATTTTCTTTTCTTTTCTATTTTCTCTCACTTTCTTGGCAGCCAAACAGTGCAACAAATACAAAATTTCTTGGAATTTCGAAAGTAACTGTCCTTGAAACAAATAGAAATTCTTCAAGGACAATGAAGGAAAATGAAAGGAGAGAGAGAGAGAGAGAGAGCGAGCTATCTTGTTGATGGACAAGATCGTTGAAAAGATCCCCGATCACACGAGAGCTTCTTCAAGCCCTAGCAGTTCTTCACAAAAGCTTCCATGCCCACGTCAGTCAATTTGCGACACGCACGGAGCTTGAGGCTCGTGAGGTTCTGGCACTTGAACGAGATTAGCACAAGCCAAGCATTCATCAAGTAGCTCAGAGATATAGTCAGGATCGCCACCATCGATAATCTCGTAGTCGTCATTATCTTCAAGGAGATCAGGGCTGTTGATTTCGACTTAGGTCGATGGCTGTGATTGATTTCACGGCAGCTGGAAATGGCAGTCGTCGAAGTTGACTGGCCCAGCCAACGACAAGTTCAATCCCTTTGGCTATGCCAAAGCCAAGGTTTACAGGCTCTTCAGTAGAGAAAAGCCCGTCCACAAAGTCCTCGGTAGTGGAAAACGTAATCTTTCTCTCTCTGTTTGATCTGTTTGTTTGATGAGAAAATGTAGGTGTTGACACCCTATTTTGCAATCCGCATTTAACCTCACATGGAGGGTAAAAGGGTAATTTTACCTTGGAAATATGCATCTTGATTATGGTCACTAGATCCTTAATCTCATTTCACCAAAATGATCTTAATGTTGTAACGATTAAATCGATTGGTCATAAGCCCTAATCAGACCATCAGATTGAAAGTTATCATCAAATCAAGTTTTAATGACCAAGATGCACTATCACAAATTGAGTCCAACTATATGTGATTATGAACAATTGATTCCAATTGGTTATAATTATAATCAATTTGAGATTAATGATGTGTCATAATTTGATTGGTTAGGACTACATTTCATAGTGAGATTGCATATACCTAGTTAATTAGATAGATAAACATTAATTATTCAATGTGTAATTTGTGCAATTATCTTTTAATTAGGGTAAATTTGGAACTAATTAAGTCTGAAATGGGAGTGATTGGAGCCATTTAATGTTAATTGGGAGCTAATTTGGGACCTATTAATGTTAATTTTGCTGAAACCATTTTCTAACAAATGACCTCTGCTCACCATTTCATCAATATCTCTCAGAATATTTTGAATCTGTGAATGAGGTTAATTTTCCCAGAAACTAGAAATCCGGGGCTTCAATTTGAGCACAAGAACGAGACAATTCTGATTAGAATTGAGTCAGATATGATTTTTCAAAGTTGGCTCTACAAGCCATTACAGCAGCTACGGGAAAACCGAATTTTGGCTTGCTCCTCACTCCTACCAATCTTTCCATTTAATGCACCAAATTCCCCAAAGGCTAAAATGAGATCTAGGTTCATGATTTTTTGTCAACCCTCATTAAATGGCCTTCCATTCATATTTCCTCAACCACTACTATATAAACCCCCCCTCTCCTTCATTCCAAAACACACAAAAACCCCCCTCTCTTGAGTTCTAGTGAAGTTGAGTACTTTTGTCATATCTTGGTCGTCCTGAGACTCAAGGTATTGAGTGAGACTCACTCTTCCTCTTCTAACTCTTCTTTTCCTCCACCCTTAGGACCTCTACCAAGAGTCTCCTCCTCCACCATATGAATCTTGCATGAAGGTATAATCCATTTCCCTAACTTGTTTTTGTGTTGCCATAATGAGAATTTAGGATTAAAGCATGATAGTAAGTAACTATTTAAATTCCTTTGAATATATTTGAATGTTCTTATGTGTTCTTCACATGTTCTTGGTTGTTCTTCACATGTTCATGTATAAACACTAGTTTTAATCTTAAATTCACATAAAAAATATGAAAAACATGTTTGTTTCATAATTCCTTCAAATCCTTGAATCTTGGATATCACTATACACACATATTCACTAGAATCTATTTTTCAATTCAAATGCAATACTTAATAAATTGAATTAGGGTTTATCACATGCACACACTTTAAATTCAACATGTAAATTGATTGGCATATTGGATGATATGATATGAATGTTGGCCACCATAGTCTAGAAGACCGGTTTCACCGGGTAAGGTGGGTGCCTAACAGCTTCCCACCTTGTAACATAGCCTCCGAGCTTAGATCAAGGGTTAGTAGACCAATGCTTATCCATGTAATTTTCAATTTCTAGATTGTAACTAGGAAACAAAGCCATGTACTTTATCTTAGATTGTATCTAGGACCAAAGTCATGTAATTTTCCTATGATCAATGTAAACTCAATTTCAAATTAATAAAATGAGGAATTTTTCAAATATGGTTTCCTTATTTTTCTAATAGTTAAATAAGTGGCGACTCCATTGTAAAACCCTTAATCTAAATGGGAAAATATAACTAGTCGAACCTCCATTTTGAGAGGCAATAACACGACTCCACCTATTCACGTGGGTTTGGCCCAACACACATATGAAAAAAAAGGGGCCGGAGGCACGGTCTCTCACAGTAGGAAATTTTTGCGTTTTTGTTTTTTTGGTTAACCTTTTTTTCATGTGTGAAATTTAGCGCAAGAAATCAGTATTAGTGTATATGAAATTTTCGATTGCTTGGTTTTATTTTTTTTTGGTTTCGAGAGAGAGAGAGAGAGAGAGAGAGAGAGAGAGAGAGAGAGAAGTGTTTGGAGGCCAAGAAAATGAAGGAAAATGAAAATACTAAAACGTTTGACTATTTTTTTTAATGGGAAGGGCTGTGTTGAATTTGGGTATATTGTTTTTGGGTTAAATGGGTCTCAATGGGTTTTTAGTTAAAACCCAATAATCATTGGGTCTAATTGGGTTGGTGCCCATTTAACCCAACTAATAATTGGGTGGGTTTGGGTTCAATTAGAGTGAGTGCACTACAAAAAAAACAACCTATTGCAGCAGGCCAAAAACCCCTGCTAAAGCCCCAAAACTGCCGCTAAAGGTACATTTAACCTTTTAGCGGCGGGTGCTATTGCGGCAGTCCTTCCTGCCACCGTTGTGGTGCCGCTATAGATTTATTGAGGCGGTCAAAAAACGTGCTGCTATAGATACACCTTTTAGCGGCGGTTTTGGCTTATTGCGGCAGGCATAAAACCGCCACTATACAACGTTCAAATTCCCGTCAATTGACTTTTAACGGCGAGTTATGTACGCTGCTATTGGTGTCTACTTTTAGTGGCGGGCACAAGGCGCTGCTATAGGTAATCAACTAAAACGGATAAATCGTACTTTTAGTGGCGGGTAAAAGTGATAATATTTATTGTGCGTACCTATAGCGGTTGAAGCGCCGTTATATGTGCGTACCTATAGCGGCGCTTCAATCGCCGCTATATGTACGTACCTTTAGCGGCGTATAAACGGACCGCTATATGTTTGAACCTATAGCGGCGGGTAATAAGTGCCGCTATAGGCTTTATGTAAATCATAAAATGTGAACCTATAGCGACGCTTTTTGACTGCCGCTATAGGTTCTTTTTTTTTTTCCCCTCTTTCAGTGGGCTTTAAAATCACTGTTTGCATCAAGTATTTTCAGACCTGCTTAAAACCTGTAATAATTTTAGCTTTACTAACACAATACCACAAATGTAATTAATTAACAACACTATTAATGTCTCCAAACTACCATAATATTAACATAGATATATTATGAAATACATAATGTTGTTTATAACCACCATCATAAGATTAACAAAAAAAGATGTGGTCCTTTGATTATACAACCGCTCAAATTAAGCTAATACAATAATCAAAGTTCCAAAATGTTTAAAAATATCCTACAACACTTGCAAAAAAGGCGGTTGTTCTTTCGTATTTCCTTGTACACAAAAAAGTCCTCGAACACCAAGATAAAACTTATAAGCTGCTTGGTTGATAGGATGCGGCTGATGATTTTTGGAGAGCTGGAGATTGTAGAGCCAAAGGAACGTCCTACATACAAAGTATGATTACTCAATAAGAATTTATAAATGGAATAAAATGACAAGAAAATATTACCAAGGTAAAAAATTGGAATAAGCTAAATGAAGACATTTATACGCACTCACAACAACTAAACCAAATGCTTACAAAGAGAAAAACATTGACTAAGTCTTTGTTAATATACCTGATTGCATTGGGAAGAAATGTGTTGCATTTGTTGAAGCATGCGAGCCATTCTTTGCTCTATTTCTTCAAACTGACTAAGTTTTTCCTTCATCTCATCAAAACCTGCAAGTTTATCCTCCATGGTAGCCAAGGTAGCCTTCAATTGAGTAATTTCATTGTCCCTTGCTTGACTTGAGTGTGTTTCAATATCCGTTAGGGCACTCTTGCTACTTCGACCACTTGGGCTTGGACAAAATACTACCCCACGAATACGATCTTTGCACTCCTTACCCATCACTTTGGCAAACACGTCATCTGGTGCCCATGTAATACTACCAGATGTGTTAGATGACTGCAAATGATTTGAAGGATCAGCCAACAATTCCTTCATTTTGTCCTGATATTTGGGTTTGAACAAAACAAAAAAAGTTAGAAATCATATAATTAAAATGACCCCACAACATATATATACATATCTATAGGATGGGACAAAAAGCAATATAAGTTTTTCAAACATTCCATGCTGTAAGTTTGTAAGTTCGTAACGGCAAACCCTTCTAAAGCATGTTTACTTAGCCGCTTTTGTTTTTAACTCAATAATAAAAATAACATAAAAATAAAAAAAGATGCAATCCTAACTAATTGGAGCCTGCTACTGTGCTACATGGATCTTTTTAAGCTGCTACTGTGCTACATGGATCTTTTTAAGCTACCTTGCCTTATCTAGGCTACGTACCCATTTACCTTTTCAATTAACAAAAAATACTAGTTTGTTAGTTGCTAGAATTTGGCAAATGTGCAGTTGTTATAAATTTATAATATAGCAAGAGTAATCACACTACTGGAGGCAAATCCGTGTGCTCATATTTAGAGTCTTTCCAAAAAGATAAATGATATAAATTTGGTGAGACTGGGAATCCAGAGACTTAATTGCTTATATTTAACATGCAATAATGGGGCACATGGCAAAATGCTTGGCTTCTAAATAGTTTGGAAATCTTTCAACATATATGAATCATACATAACAAAACATATTTTGCAGAATTAATCAAATTACAGTCTTAAAGCCTACCCAACAGCAAAGAAGTTTGATTTGACAGAGCAACACAACAGAAGGACCCAAATAAAATGGGGGAAAATCATTCATTCATTCAAAAATCATTTCATCAAATTACTCACAATTTTTGCGGCCACTACAGGATTAACTATAGATCCATCTTTACGAGTATGTAGCATTGGATATAATACTGAACGCTCTACAAGACATTCATCCGTTTTTGCCTACATTATGAACAGCAAATTCATGTAGTGATGAATATTGGTTCGACATAAACTTTAGGAGAAGTCAAAATCATTTAAAAAATAGCCATAATACTTATTACCTTTTTTGCAGCGTGCACTACAAAGCTACAAGAACCAGTAGTATGTACGTCATCCTGTTTAGAACGACGCTCCTTATTCTTCTCTGACTCTATCTACATTCAACAAAATTACATGTTTATATACGGTATGATTTAAGTATCTAAAGCCACTTTTAGATAAAGACAAAATGCAAACAATATTTACAGTATTTTACTAATTTATCAGAGTTGCACACAAAAAACTGCAATGTTTTGGACACAAGCTACACAAAAAGGTCACTATAAAATTACCATAAATAAAAACTTTTAGCACATCTATCTATACATTGTACATTAAAAGTGGCATGAAATATGAAATTTGCTTGATAAATAAGATTACTCAAAGCCTCTAATATGCTTGGCACAAAAAGGTCACTCATTTATAGAGCCATATGCTTAGGTTAATGATGTAGTCCCAAAACAAAGAAAGCCCTATGAAGAAAATAGTTTGCCTTTCATGTGCATAAAATATGATCTTCACACACTTCATTCGCAAGCATCTTCATCACAATGCAAACATGAAAGACAAAATTTAATGCTTAATCATTTCTATAAATACACTAAAACCAAACTGTAAATCTTCGAAAATATAACAATGGTGAAGCCACAAAAGGAGTTTAGCATAAAACAACTACAAGCCATTTTGGTATTCTCTCAATTTCTCAATAATCATTCTCCTTTTAATATGATCCATGATAGAAAAGAGCGAAAACAAACATACCACTGCATCATCAGTATACCAATGATCAACAAGTATATCCCAATCTTGTGATATGCATCCCTTGGGTCCGTTGCTCTTTACCCATGCTTTGTTTCTTAAATCAGGTATATAATGTTGTTTCTTCAACCTAGACTTATGATCCCTCCAGACCTTCCCAATTTTTTGTAAGGTAAATCTCTTCAGAGCCACATATGCAATAGGATTAACAGGAACAGTATTTTCGCTACAACCAAATAGTTGAGTTATCAAATTACAAATGTTTTCATGCTAAAATACTTATCTAAAACCTAGTACAAAATGTCATAATTACATGTATTATAACTTCTTTAATACCTCTACAAGACGCCAACACTCTTCTTTATTTTCTTCTGGCATGTCCTTCCAATTAAGATATCTAATTGGGTACATGTGGGGTTTCCGCGCAATCATACCCAAGAAACCAGTGAAAGGCCTCGCCCCATCATCAATCGGCTAATGCTCACTATTTAGCTCCAGCTCAATTTCTTCTTCATCGAGAAGATCCCAAATATCCAAGTACTTGCTTGGCCCGCGAGTGACACGTACAGTTGGCTGCACATTTGAATTTTGAAGGAGATAATATCAATCAATGTCAAACAACAAGGCATACAAAGCTAAGGATGAGTCTAAATATCCTATTAAACAAGTGGTCATTATATGCTAAAGAAAATAAAATATTAAAAACATGCTGAATGGTACATGATTCCAATCAAGAGGTGAGGAGGCATTCAAATTTCATATAAGGGTTTACAACTTACATGCCCATATCTTGTGTATGAATGGTAAACTATTGAATAAAAAGTTCATACCTTGTGTAGAAGCTTCATGCGTTTCTTAGTCCACTTCATCCACATCTTGTGAAGAAGCTCTTTCCAATGTTACACTTTTGGAATGAGTGCGCAGCTTTGCCTTTCGCCTTCCCATTTCAAGTGTCAAAATCTAAAATAAACAAGTATATAAGCACAATGATAAGTAATGGTACACGTAATTGCAAATACAATAGCTCCAACTACTTTCAATACTAAAACTTTTCATAAAGCAAATCTATATTAAAAATTGGCACTCCTCTAGATGTCTAGTATATACCATATCAATTTCAAAGACAAAGCTTAAAACCATGATCTATTAAAAATCATACAAGACAACATGCTCAAATCTGTCTTGGCAGAATTTTATACAACTTAGAAATTATACCAATTATTTTTATATTGATTCAATTACTGTGAGACCACTTTCATTACAACCATGTGTGTCTTAGAATTCATACGAACTACTCCTAGCATCCTAATTCACAAAATATGATTTAATACAATTTTCTCATGTTGTAAACATAGAATCTGCCACAGTGACAACTTTAACATATTTTCTCGCAAAATCATCAAATAATTGCTATTGGCCTTCATTTCATGTGGGTGTTTTTATACCTATATAGTATACATGTTAGAAAACATTAATAGGCATCCAATTAACTATAATATCATCAACCTTTCAAATTGCTAACACAATACCACAAATTTCAGCTTCTAACAATCAGATTAGAGAACATAGAAGGGAAACTAAAGAAACAATTACATCATCAAAATACCCAAAATAAGATAAGATTTCATAGATAAATTTTCATGCAATTTTACAAGCATGGAAACCAAGACCTAAAATATAATGAGTGATACAAAAGTATTAACTAGAGTCCTCACCACTAGACATCATCACTATACTCATCATCATTGGACCCATCATCATTAGACTTATAAACATCATCATCAAGCTCTTCATCATTGATAAAGTCTTGTTCAAGCAATTCATCCTTACTAATTAATAGTGTATCATAAATAGTTCCTTCTTCATCAACTCGAGCCCAAGCATGGTTGTCATTTGCATCATCACATGCATCATCAGTAGTTACATTATAAGGGACATTCTCCATATATGTATCCACTTCTTCATCATCATCTATAGCTTCAATACCAACATCAAACACCTTTCTAGGTTTTGTTTTGACCACCACCATCCAATCTTTATGTCTCACATCCTCCACGTAAAACATTTGCGAAGCTTGAGTTGCTAATACATAAGATTCGTCAATCAATTGATCACCTGTGTGTATCAATCTTGAAAAATTAACAAGGGAAAATCCTAAGTCATCTTTTTTTGCATCCTCTCCCACTAATAACGTTAGCCCATTGACATTTGAATAATACATATCGATACTTGTCAGAGTAGTCTAAATCAATAATATCGATTAGTACACCATAATAAGTAGCACCACCTTTAGTAACAACACAAACTCCACCATTTTGAATTTTCCTAGTTGTCTCAAAATCTTTGGTGCGAAACTTCAAACCATTTATGACATAGCGCTTGAACTGTTTTGCTTTATTATCTGGATATCGAGCAAACCATCTAACTTTATTAGAGAGTTCATTTCTCTCAGAGGCATCCATTGACATCACCTATTATAGAGAAAGACTTTTGTTATAAGTATACTATCTAAAGTGTTACAACCGAAAATAGTTTTCTCTCTCTCTCTCTCTCTCTCTCTCTCTCTCTCTCTCTATATATATATATATATATATGCTTTACTTACATATTCCCTAAACCAACTGCAAAATTCCTCTATGTGCTGCTTTTGAATAACATCATCGATCACATGGAAAGGGAAACCAGCCTTGATCTCCACTTTGTGTATACTGTGTAGACAAACATGTTAGTGTCAATCTAGAGTATTGTATTAGAATGTCGTTAAAGGATAGCAAAGACATATCACTTACTTGCGAAATGGGGTGATTTCTTCACAATTGAATAGCACATAACGATGTGATTGGATCCATGAATTTGAATCTAGTGTAATGCTCACCACCGCACCCATGGATTCCTCAACATTCCTTACAGGCCGATTAAATGCAGTTTCGACAGATTTAAAATAGCGTGAGCAGAATGTTAAGCATTCCTCTACTATATACCCTTCTGCAATGGAACCTTCTAGATAAGTTTTATTATACACGTAAGACTTAAGTCTTGACAAGTACCTATTGGAAAACCCAAGATCAACAATGGAAAATTGGTAAGTTAAATAAAACCAAATAGACCAAGTTAATATATGTGTTACCTCTCTATAAGATACATCCAACGATAATGAACTTAGCCAGCAACTTTGGCTTCACTAGCCAAATGCATGACTAGATGTACCATCACTGTAAAGAAAGAGGGAGGGAATATCCTTTCCAACTCGCACAATGTCACTGCAACTCTCTTCTCAAGAGCCCCAAGTTTCTCTACATTTAGTACTTTGGAACATATCTCCCTAAAGAAATAAGATAAGTCAATTAAACTCCTACTCACTTCAGGGGGCAAAGATCTGCGTATTGCTATTGGAAAAAGTTGATGCATTAAGATATGATTATCATGGCTCTTCATCCCACTAATCTTGCATTCTTTGAGTTTAACGCAACGTGAGATGTTTGAATAATATCCATCTGGCACTCTTACATTTTTCAAAACTTGTAGAAAACCATCTTTTTCACTAGCATTCATATGATAGCAAGCATGTGACATACGTGTCTGATCATTCCCAACCTTTTCCAAGTGAAGTCCACTTCTTATACTTATATCCTTTAAGTCTTAGCGTGCCTTCAAGTTATCCTTTGTCTTGCCATCCAAGTTCAACAATGTGCCAATTATATTATCGACTACATTCTTTTCAATGTGCATCACATCAAGATTGTGACGCAACACATGGTCCTCCTAATAAGGCAAGGTGAAAAATATACTTCTCTTCTTCTACACAGTTAAGGCTTCCTCCCCTCTTTTTCTTTTATTGGTCAAATTAACTTGTTTCTTCCCAAACACATGATCGGCTATAGCATTCGTTTGTAACATGATTTCCCCTCTGGATATTGTAATAGGAGCTGATCTTATATCAACATGCCCATCAAATGATTTTTTTTGCTTATGGAATTTATGATCACTATCCAAGAATCGCCTATGTCCAATGTAACTAAATTTCCTTCCATTTCTTAACTAACGAGACTGACTATCATAGTTACAAGAGAAACATGCAAGAGAACCTTTGGTACTCCAACCCGAGATATCTCCATATGCAAGAAAATTATTTATGGTCCACAATAATACAGCATGCATTTGGAATGATTTTTTGGAAGACACATCAAACGTTTCTACTCCAACATCTCATAACTCCTTCAGTTCTTCTACTAAGGGTTGTAAGTACACATCTATATCGTTCCCGGGTGAGGTTGGATCGAGAATCAATAATGATAGCATGAAATAAGACCTTTTCATGCACATCCATGGAGGGAGATTGTATGGGATCAAAATGACAGGCCATGTACTATGAGTAGTACTCATATTTCCATACGGGTTGAATCCATTAGCGGCTAATCCAAGCCTTACATTACGAGGCTCAGATGAGAACTCTATGTACTTAGAGTCAAATGATTTCCAAGCTTCAGAATCAGCAGGATGCCTCATTAACCCGTCATTCACACGACCATTGGCATGCCACTTCATATGATTGGCTGTTTTAGGAGACATAAATAGTCGCTTCAATCTTGGCTTTAAGGGGAACTACCGTAGGATCTTTGCAGTTTTCTTTTTTCTCCTCTTGGAGGAAGCATTAGTACTTTGTTGACCTTTAGACTCGTTACTTTCCCATCTTGAAAGGTTACAGTTTAGACAAGCTTCAAGGTTGGCATTGTCTTTCCAATATAAAATACAATCTTTAAGACATGCATGGATCTTCTCATAGTTTAAGCCTAGATCCTTAATAATCTTCTTAGCCTCATAACAATCTTTTAGCAACTTAGCATTTGAAGGAAGAAAATCAAGCAAAAATTGCAGCAACATGGTAAATAATTTGTTAGTCCAACCATTAACTCACTTCATGTGGTACAAATGCACAATGGCTGACAATTTGCTAAAATGCTTACAACCTTCATAACAAGGTTAATTAGCATTTTCAAGCAATTTCATAAACAAAAGTACATCTTCATTAGGACCTTCTGTAGGACCTTCTGTGGATTGGTGCACACTAGAGACTTCTTCCGTTGGCCCAGATGCCATATCTTGTATGGGGAACATGTCATGCAACATGTCACGAAGATCAGCATACTCTATCGGGTTTTCTTAGACATGACTATTAGGAATTTCGGTAGAAGTCTTTGCAGACGATGATTCCCCAATAAAAATCCAAGGGTTATAACCCCTACAAATCCCTTTTGACACTAAGTGAGCCTTTACAACATCTATAGGTCACGAATTTGTATACACGCATTTTTTACACAGACATGAAATCGTGCCATCAGGGTGTGCATGGTTAGATGCAAAATTCAGAAACTGTTGGACTCCATCTAAATATTTTCGCGACCTTCTATTGGTAATTTTCATCCAACTCTTATTCATTACTATAAAGTGGTTTACAAGAAAAACCTATAATGTGATTTCATGAAAACACAAACCAAGAGTTAACACACATTTCATTTACACAATTTCACTTTAATTTAAGAAACAAATCATCTTTAATCATTCACTTTTAGCTATGTTCCTAATCAAACAATGAATTTAAATGCATAAAGAAGTTATCAATACATTTGGTAACTATAACATCATTAATAGCGATATTCTTTAGGAATGGACATCTCTTTAAATATGCAATTCCATTTTAGCGTTCCACGTATGAAAAAGATACAAAGAAGCCCTTAAAATGAATTAATCAAATAAAATCAACTCAACAACAACCATCCAATATTACACAAAACAATCAACACTCTCAATATCACCTGAAACCACCTTATTACTCCATGCAAGCCACTTGCTTGCTCCAATTCAACAACCCACCACAAACAAAGAGAGAGAGAGAGAGAGAGAGAGAGAGAGAGTACCTTAAGTCTTTTACCAATTTCACTTGCTTTGATCACAAGAACTTATAGTGCCTCCTCTTTTTGCAATCTGCCAACAAAAAAAGAATATATATAAACCTAAACATGTGCTATAAATAAAAATATAGGAAGTTAAAGTAAAAGGTCAATGTTTAATTTTTGAAGAGTTTAGATTTGAAAATGCAATTTGTAAAAGGTGGGCTGATGGATAATTTCGGATTAGCACACAATCTCTAGAATTGTGTGTGTTAAATTTCTCTTGCCATTTGTTTATTCATCAGATCTAAAATCACGGTCAATTTGTAGCTCTCAATACTGGTGAGCAAATTGACTGTGCAGGCTACTTTATTCTATGATGGGCTGAATATGTCAATTTTGGTTTATTCATAAGTGATGTTCAAGTATTCAACAAGTATTTTAGGAAAAAGAGAGATTATTTTACATAAATAGTGCATATAATTGGCAAATGGAAAATAATCCAGCCTCTTTACTGACAATCCTTTTATTATTTTTTTGAAATTGATAAGCCATGGACAAATGAGAACTGACTGAACTTTTTGCTATTAGTTTTTAATTTTAAGTAGGTTTTAAATATGTGTTTATTGCACATTTTATCTCAGTACACATAGTTTCATAAAATTATAAAAAATAAAAAAATAAAAAAAAAAACTGTATGCAGATTTTGCGTACACATTAGCTTTTATCCTTTTAAGTAAATAGTATATTTGTCAAAACATGATATTATATTTGTCAAAATTGTATCTTGAATCAAATTTTTTTTTTTTTTTAAGTAGTATATTTGTGAAAACATGAATAGTATCGTGAATCAATCTTCTTGAAAATACACAAATATTTAATAAAAAAAATAAATGTATAAAGGTATATTTAAAATAAATTTTAAATATATTCAATTAATGACTAATTTATTTATCAATAATATTTCATAAGCTAATTAAATAAATTAAAATAATCAAAACAATATCAAAGTTTGGAAAATCTTTCAACCAATCAAAATATGACTGAACCAATTTGTACCTTTACGCCCATTAGATAGGTATAAATGATATCTAGTTGACTGAACCAAGAGAAATGTAACACACACAATCCAAGCATGGAGATAGAGTTTAGTGCTTAATCATTTTTGTAAACACATTATAACCAAATTAGACTAATAGCCAAAGCCCAACCTCCAGCCAACACACAATAAAACAAGTCAATCTTTCTATCTTTAAGCCCAATTAGCCTTACCCCATAAGGCCCAATCCAAAACACCAGAGCCCCTCTGAAATTTTAAAACTAAAACCCACATCAGCCCCAATACGTGAGTTTGCACCAGACCATTTCAAACCCCCACTTAAGCTAAAGAACCAAGCCCACGTTAAAACCGTCGAATAAAATAAAACAAAACAGACAAACCTTTGAGCCCAAAACTGAAACCATTTCCAACCTTTTAATCCCAAACCTCTTATATTTCAGCCCAAAAAATTAACAAGCCCATGCCTCGATCAAGTCCAAATAGAAATCAAACTAAATTCACCTAAGCCCAACTCATGGATCCATCAGCGCATAAGTTTGCAAAATTGAACATTGACCCTAAACTTTTCCAAAGTTATAATTTGACCACAAATTTATTTAAGTAACATTTTCAACCCCAAAATTAAAGGATTTCATAGTTTTAATTTAGCCCTAAATCAAAAGATTTCATAGTTTTAATTGTTAAACCAATTTTTTTATCAATTTTTATGCAGTTGACCAAATTTGATTGACCAAATTTTTATGTGATTAAATTAATTTTGATGCTAAATTTAAAACTATGAAATTCTGTGTAATTTAATTTTCTATGTTAGGCAGGCTAAATTTGTAGTATGATTTTCATGAAAATTAGTATAATTTTGGAATTTTTTAATCAAGCATGCCATTGAGGCTTGAGTATTAATTGTTTAGTGACATATTAATGAAAATTGAGAACAGCCCCCACTTTAAAAATTATAGACAATTTAATTATCCAAGCCCAACTCCAAGCTAAGACTAACTTTTTAGAACCCTAGGCCACTCTCTTAAATCAACCTGGCACCTCGAGGCCCATCAACTACTTAGGTCTCCATTTTAGCTAGCCCACCAACAAAATTTTCAGGCTAATCCGAAATTATCCATCAGCCCACCTTTTACAAATTGCATTTTCAAATCTAAACTCTTCAAAAATTAAACATTGGCCCTTTACTTTAAATTAAACATTGACCCTTTACAAAACCTATTTGTACAAAAAAATAGAATTGTTATTGTCTCAACCAACGCCTTTCACCACAGCAAACTATTAAGAGCAACTATATCCTGAAAACCAAAAAATTAATCAAAACTATTGAAATCTACTAATTTATAATTGCAAATCCCAAAAACCAGAAAAATAAGCACACTCTCCCCTACTTTTCCGCATTGGTAGCTGGATCAGACTCATCAGAGTCACCAGACTGTCCCTTACATCTTCCCAAAAACAAAAAGAATCATGTGTGCATGTAGTGTCCATCCCAAGTGATTGGAAAGCAAATTAAATACTAAAATCATGTACCATACATTTTACAATACTTAACTACCTCCATGCAAAAGATTGAGTTTTTTTTTTTTTTTTTTTTTTTAAATTGTAATCGATGAGCTTATTTTGGAGAACTGCAAAACATTCATTTAAAGAAATTTACTATATCTTATATCCTATAAAAATAAATAAATAAAACTTGGAAATGAAAGCACCAAAGTTAATCAAGTGAAACTCCCAATAGAGCAATATGTGACCTTATCCTTAAATATGGATGGTAGTTCTTCGGGTAATTCAGGTAAAGTAGGGGAGAGTGTGCTTAAAAATTCTAATGGACTGTAGATTAGAAGTTTCTCTTTACAATTTGGTATTCCTATAGGAAGGATAGGAAAAAGAAAAATGCACTACCATCAAAAAAAAATAAAAGTTGTGCAAACTAGGATTCAAATAATGTGGGGAAAAAACCCTTCTTCCTACTATCATGTTTTACTTTCTTATCTAGCAACCAACCGTGGACCACCAGGAATCGGATCTGAATAGTCTAATTCCATAACATTCAAGCTAACAAACACCGTCATGGAGCAATTAAAGCATCCATCGCAATACCCAGATACGGCTCATCATCATTAACTCCAAACTTTGGCCAAAAAAATAAAGTACTCAAATATTTCCAAACACTCCTACAATAAAAAGGCCTAACCTGAACACAAACATTAACACACTCACAGCTAGTCAGCTTCTCAAAAATTTTCGGGAGGGGTGTATTTCCTTAGTATAGTACTTTCAAAATTTTATAAAAACTTTTTATCCTAATCTAAATCCCCCCTCCCCCACAGCCCTCATTTTATTTCTTTCTAGCTCTAACATCTCTCTCTCTCCCATCATCCCCTCAACGCTAAATTTTGTTTAACTATTTTTAAAGGGTCGAGCAAATTTTAAAGTACGTGTTTATTAGCTTTTATTACTTCCTAATGTAATCCGACTTATTAAATTCCTCTTTAATGAGCAACAAAATATACTTAAATAATAAAGTAATAATTATTTTATCACAATAAAAATTAATATAAGTTGTAACTTCAAATGAAAATTGAAAGCTAATAAAAAGTTATCAATATAACTACAATTAAAATTTAAAAATACGAAAACTATTGTGTCAGTAATATTATTTCAGAGAAAAATTTAGTTAATCTGTGTGGGCATGAATACAGTTACTTTTAGATATATGTATACTTTTATCTTTTCTTTTCTTTTCTTTTTTTAAAATAAGCCAATACATGAAGCAAAGTTTTGGGTGTGATTCTTTTACCTACAATGTATAGTATGAAGCAAAGTTTACGAGTTTTTTATTACACTTTACTTTTCTTAATCCATCTATGGGATAACACAACTTTTTGCTATTAATATTTAGATTGTGACATATTTAATTTAAAGGTGTGCGCTAGGGAGCTTGGTACGGTTTGGTTGGGGTTCAGGGGGTTCTTTTGGGCTGAACTGAACCTTAATGAGGTAATAATCAGATCCTAGGATTTCTTATTAAAAAAAAATAAAATCAGATTGTAGGATCAAAAAATAAAAGCCTTTACAAACAGCCTCTATGATACATGATAAAAGGAAAAGTGTATACTTATCAAAAAGAAATTTACTAGTGAAACAATGGTGAGGGCAGTGAGGGAATTTAAAGAGAGAGGGGCTTCACATTTAAGGGCGAGTAAGAGAGCAAAAGAAAGAGATAATAGATACATAAAAGTAAAACAAGTCCTTAGCAAACAGCCCTTAAGACACAATTGTAATAAAAAGAACTTAATTTTAACCATATATAACACTTCAACACTCATTAGCTAGATCTACAAAATATGGGTTCGGCTAATGAATGACTTTAAAGTATATGTTAAAAGACCATTTTAAAGAAGTTTTGTTATCAATTTTCATGAAAAATGTTTTTTAAAAAATTAGTTCATTTTTTCGTTCTAATAATTAAAAAAAATTATTTCTTTAATCAGTTCCATTATATTATGGTTAACGTTTTCTATAAAATGTTTTATTAAAATTTTGATGACAAGAAATTTAGTTCTATTCCGTGACATCCTGAAACAAGATTGACAAATTCCCTACTCTTTTATCTTATTTTATTATTTTATTGGGTTTTTGTGGCAAATTGGTTAATTTGATAATTAAAATACTGTTGTATATTGACCAGATAGTCGAAATTGAATGCAACCAGCCTTGTCTGGAAGGACTGCCTTATAGTCCAAATCAATTGCCACTCGTGCATTAATATATAATATGGTGTGAAACACTGCCGACGGCCATCCCTCTCTAAATAAAATATTCCCAAGTGTTTCGACTTTTATCAACATGCCGCTTGATACTTTGAATAAGACTCTGAAATCGAAACTGGTACTGGTCAAGAGGACCACCAAGAAAACCCAAGTTTTGGTCAAGACTAGCTAATCTTCTGAAACAAGTTACTTGCTTCCTTTCATGCAAAAATCAAAATTGTGGGGCTAGTCTTTGACAAAAGGTACTGATTGATGCGATGATGACACGTTTTAAATCTAGTTTTGTTTTTTTTTTTTTTTTTTTTTTTTTTTTTTTTTTTTTTTTGAAATTTATATATAATAAATAGATGCATGGTTTTCTTATGTATCTTAAATGCTTTCCCATGAATCAATTCTGTTGTAGACAACGATTTTTTACACCGAAGAAATCAATTTTCCCACAGGCTATCTCACTTTAGTCCTGTCAAACATAGATAGTACAAATCTTTATGGGACACACTATGCTGCAATTTGTGTATTTGTCAATTTTTGATAGATATTTAGATTTATATATAGGACTATCACACCCAAAACGCACAACACAAACAACAATTCACTGTGTTATAATAAAAAAAATTACAGATTAGCAATGACATGATACCCATTTTCCCCACACTATTTATCACTGCTATATTTCCAAATTAGTTCTACTAGCAAAGATATCATAGGCAAAAATGTTGAGCAGGGAAAACACCAAGTTCTTTCTATAAAAGGTTCATAAACAGTTAAGAGCAAACACAGGTATGCAGTAACATAAATCCAATTTAATATCAGTATCTAAATTTGAGGATAAAGCATTTGGTCTACGTTACCTGAGCTCTGATAATAGCACTTCTCTTGTCTTATTTAGCCTTCTCCACAATAAATTTAGCCCTCTCAGCTTCTTGCGCAGCTACCTATTTGGCTTCAATAGCAGCTGTAAATTCCTTCCTGAAATTTAAACTTGTAATTGACACATCATCCAGGGCAATATTGAATTTGGCTGCTTGAGCTACTAAAACTTCCCGTATTTCCCTACTAACAGCCTAGAAAGAAAAGGTCAGAAGCATCATGATTATAAACTAAGGTTCACATTTCAACAAACACGTGAAATTCAAAACTAAAATATTTAAAACTAAATTTCAGCTGCCTATTTGGCTTCAATAGCAGCTGTATATTCTAAGATATTAACCATTATATTCCAACTTTTTTATGATTAGAGCAACAAAAGAATTAGTCTCATAAAATCCAACCTTTCATTACTATCTTAAATGTTGTAGTTAAGTGCCAGTTAAAATTTTGACGGTTACCTACCCCTCCACACACACAAATCTCTTATGGTTCCAAATTTGTTAGAATAAAAGCACATCTGTTCCCTTTTCTGAAATGCACTGCTTCTCTTATTCCCATATTCATTTGTAGATATACTCAAATTTCCAGTCTAATTCATGGGAATAATATTGACATTAAACAAGCCCCAGAGCCCAAATTTCCTGAAGGAGTGTCTAAACATGACTCCCCGCACTTGCCAAAAGTGCATATGAAAGAAACCCCAGTGCAGCATGTATTTGAAGTGAAACTATAGTAAAACTTGTATATCAAATGAAACGTTCCTTATGTACCAATGCTTTTAGTAGCCAATAGAGATGCACTAATCCTACATTTTAGAACTCTAGTGCTTCATAAGAAGGTAAAAAAAAAAAAAAAAAGAGAAGAACACATGTTCAACTTCTAGACTAAGCCACCGAATTCAATACCCAAATTGGGCTCTAATTTTACTAGCTCATAATTGCTAGATGGATTCTTTTTATCAGTGCAATATAACTACTTCTTCCTTTTAGAAGCCAACAACTCTAGCGTATGACTCTCAAAATCATGCAAGGTACTAGTACTCAAGAAAGTTGAATCAAAGGGTACAAAGATCACTTAGACTTACCTGCACACATGGCAATGTCAAATACCTTCAATGTGCAGCATCTGTCAGCCTATCATGATCCTAAGGTAGCCAAGAAGACTTGAGGCCAAGTGTTTCTTAAGAAGGGGAGTTTGATGCAGGAACATCAAACAACTATTTCTCATTGCAACTTTGGTACAGGGGGAGCAGCAGCCAAACAACAGCCAGTATAAGCTATAGCAGCTGAGACAGCCATGTCAGCAGTGCAGTAGTCTATCCTAGTGTAGTCAAACATTTCGAGCAGCTAGGATTGAGATTAGATGGATAGCTAAGTTCCTAATGCATTTCCAAGTCAGGTAGAAGCAACTGGAGAGAATATGAGAGCTGGAGTTTTCTGCTGTGACATTTAGTTAGAGATTCCAGATTCGGTTAGACCTGTGTTCAAACAGCAAGCTTAAGGCTGTTATTCCACCTGTACTAAGTTAGATAATGGATTTACTGATTGGTTAAGCATTAACCAATCAGATTTAGCCATATCTCTAAATGATCTTAGCTGTTAGTATCAATCAGTTGTATAAATAGCCTTTTACTTGTACTTGTAAAACACTTAGTTGATTTTGGTAAATGAAATAAGCTTGATAGCTTCTCTTGGAACTGTGTTCTTGCAGAGGTGCTTATCCACCTGTATGTTACTCTAATCAACTCAAATCACTTACGTGCTCACTAAAATAATCAATAACCCATCATTATTTCCCTACACCATGTTCCATTGTAGCCTGTGTGGACTATTTGGAAGGGATCTTAACTCTCTCTCTTGATTGTTGTATCATGTATGATTAAATGCATGCTTTTATAATTCTTTCTCTTCAAATTTTTTTTTTTAAATTTTATTTCATAGATTGTATGAATTTCTCATTATACTAATTTACAGGACCATCTTGTACACTCCCAAGAGTAATTGAATTTTCTTGTTTTTGGAGATAAAAAGTTCTATTACTTTATAAAAAAGACCCTAGCACCAAAAAGATACACAAACAAAACTGTGAAAAAGAAATATAAAAATAAAGCTGAGACTCAGAATTACAAAGATCTAAAAAATTGAAGTAGATAAAGCAAAGAAACCCTAAAAACCCTCATCTCATATAATAGAGGATCTCAGAAATAATGACCTTACTCTCATCATTAAGAATCAAATTCTCCCAAAAGTTATATCATTCCCCTCCCACAAAACACTCCTCATAAGACATAATAGCAAGCCATTTTATCAATTTTAGTTCACATATCAAAAATAATCAAATCAGCAACAATTCATGAGCAATAAAATCCCTGGAGACCCCAATTTCCAGTAGAAGTTTATCACCAAAAGGTAGAAACAAAAATGTTAGGATTTAATACACTACAATAATGCATTACCTCCTGAAAACATAATTATGAAAGTACCATCCAAACACTGCTCTAAATCTCATAATATTAAACTGTCAAACCACATAAAATAGATCTTATTCAGAAACATATACATTTCGAATTAACAGAGGATGTGCACCACCCCCACGTGAAACCCACTTGAACTCATGAAGTATAACCATTACTTACTGGGATAAGAATACTGTGAAATAGTTAAACTCTACTAAATACTTAAAACACTGTATGAAATACAGCAATGCAATTGCTAACATAATAGAAAGACACCATGCATTTTATACGCAACACCATTTCGAGCCATGACCAGATAGCATAATCAAGTTTGACAAGTATATACATATGTTCTTCTATTAAAAACATTTTTCAAGAAATGCGATCAATGGAAAACTTGAATCATACATACCTTCTTTGGGTTGAGCAAGTAGTCATACAACGTATTCTCTTCCCAATTCACGGCCATGTTGTAGATAGAGACAAAATCCAAAATATAGAATCAGGTGTACAGAATATGCCGTAAGGGTATAAATATTTGGATTATGCTAATAACAGAAAACATAATGTGCACTACCACAACTACGGGCAACTCTTAAAAGATTCTTCTGAAATTATCAACCGCTTTATTCATCTTTCAACAAAACCCCAAGAAGGTTCGATAAGTTTCTTGACAAAATTTTAATTTCCAAAATTAAAATTTTTAAAAATTAAAAATCGAAAATGACCTCAACAAAGATCTTGAAGCTTTGACGAAGCGAAACTCGAAAATCAACATCAGCTAATAAAATTCCAAATAAAGCAAAAAAAAAAAAAAAAATTTTTAAATAGAGAAATCCAAAATTATAGGAATCACTTAGACCAAAAAAAGCGAGGCCTACCTAACTAACTAAAAAAAAAAAATAAAAGCGAATAGCTTAATTTCATAAAACCAAATCAAATGAGAAAAACATGGGCGGTCTTATCCTGTTGTAGATAGAGACAAAATCCACCACACACATTGAGTTAGTTATTCGCCTCTATAAAATCTGGAATACTACTACAAAATTTAGCACTTGAAAACCCAAGTCTGAACAAGCGTGTGCTAGTGCATAATCTTGTTAGTGACTAACTTAATTAGTTGACTGTGTGACTACTAGAACATCCATATTTACATGAGAGTGTATGCATGCTAGTAAATTATAATAATTCCAGTTTTTACTTCTTACACACATGTATTTGGCTAATACATCTTTAATTAAAGAACATTTTCCATTATTTAACAGCAAAAAACTGATTCTCTAACAAAAACCAATGACAGTGGAGACCAGTCAGACTTTTTGTCAAATAACTTGTGAACAACATAAGAGAATACGCTTGAGTATCGTTTTCACATTACCTTCAGTGACCTCTCCAAAGGAAGAAAAAGTGTCAGTCAGGGACTTCTCGTCCACTGACCATGATAAACCCAAAAGGCACCATCATTATATATATATATATATATATATATATAAGCATAACAAAAAGCACTAGGACATTGAGTTATAGTTACAAATGTAGTATGTGTTTGTAGAGAGAAAGAGAGAGAGAGAGAGAGAGAGAGAGAGAGAGACCTCCAACAAATAGCTTATTGTTAGGGGGAGGAGAGGAGGGTGGGGAAGAATAGTATCGCAGTTATAAACAAAAATGCATCAGGGAAGAAGAGAGGGAGAGTGAGATCGAGTGTTACTGTGTACACCCCTTCTAAACCGATTGGACGATGAAGAAGAGGCCTCAATGAAGCTTGGATCAGCGTTGGATCAGTGATGGAGCTTAGATGGAGGACTGTGCAAGATGGGTCGGCGGTGTGGGGAGGTAGGTCGGCGGTGTGGAGGACTAGGCGAGATGGGTCGGTGGCGTGGAGGACTGGGCGATGAGGAGAAAAGGAAGAAAGAGTTTGATGAGAGAGTTTGACGAGGAAAGGAAGAAAGAAGAGAAAATTGTTTTCTGTTTGGCAGTGATTTTCGTAGTGTCTGAGACAGAGAGAGAGAGAGAAGAGTGTGTGTGTGAGATAGTGTCTGCATAGGAGACTAAATGAAAAGGCGCAAAATATGAAAAGAAAAAAAAAAAAAAAAAATTTAGGGTGTGGTGCGGGCAATTTGAGGATCTATTGCAGCAGGTTAGTGTGGCCCGCCACAATATCTAAGCATCACGCCGTTAAAATAGGTCTATTGCGGCGGGTCATTGGCCTGCCGCTGTAGTACATCGCAAAATACTAGACCTATTGCACCGGGCCATTGTCCCGCCACAATAGATCTCATGTACAGTGGTGGGCCAAAAACGTGTCGCAATAGGTGACATGTAGCAGCAGCTTTCGCAATAGACCTGCCGCAATAGGTCATTTTTTTTTTAGTGGTGGGTTTGAGTTGTCAAATGAGTTTGGGTTTACTTTGCCACCCCTAAGTTATACTAATGCTTCGCTCCATTACAAAAGCAAACGAAACCACCATGCCTATTGGTTGAACAGGTTCCATGGGTGCTTTCACATGATTCATATACACCATCAGGTGTCCTTGTTAACTCGAAATTGTTGCCACAGTCAATAGTAGTTCAATTGATTGTGGCGTTGATTGCTTGTACAGAAGTGGGAGTGATAGGGTGAAGAGGAGGGAGATAAAGATGAGAAAACGAAGAGGCCGATCCATGGAGTCAAGATTTTGGAAGTGGGTTTTGAGTTCTGCACCTATCGATGAAAAAAAGAAGAAGGTATGTTAGTGATAAAAAGCTTACTGTTCGAACAAATCAAGAATAGCTTATGTTCTGGTATTTTCTTTTGCAAGAGAAAGACCTATCCATACAAAGTTTCATTGAGAGCTGTTAGAAATACTGAATGAATAGTATTGTATTTCTCAGTAAAAAAATATACATGAGTGCCTATATATAGGAGGCATATGAGTGCAGTACAAGTAATAGTGTAGTACAAGAATATGTGTTATACAAGTAATTTAGTTGGGCCTAAAGCCCACAACACTATACACATTAACAACCCCCCTCAAACTCAAGGTAGATGTGAGACCAACTTGAAGTTGTCAATCAAAGTACGAAGGTGTTCCTTAAGATGTGACTTGGTGAAGATATTTGCAAGTTGATCTTTAGAGGAGACTGAGATCAGCTTGAGAGCACCATGGACGAGATGATAATGGATAAAATGACAATCGATCTTGATGTGTTTAGTCCGTTCATGGAAGACATCATTGTGAGCAATATGAATGGTACTTTAGTTGTCACAATAAAGAGGAGTAGCAGAGGATGTAGACACATCTAAGTCTTCAAGAAGCCATCGTAGCCAAAGGAGCTCAGTTGTGGTATTAGCAAGGGCATGATATTTTGCTTCAGTACTGGAGCAGGCCACATAATTTTGTTTTTTCCTTCACCAAGAAATCCGAGAAGAACCAAGAAAAAAGCAATAACTAGTGGTGGAACTACGATTAGTGGGTTCTCCTGCCCAATCAACATCAGGAAATGCACGGAGAATAAGAAGAGACTGAGTAGAGTAGAAAAGACCATGGAAGAGAGTACCCTTTAAGTATCGAAGAATGCGCAGAACAGCAGCATAGTGAGTCGATCGTGGAGCAGACAGATATTGGCTCACCTGGTGAACAACATAGGAAATGTCTGGATGAGTGGTAGTGAGATAAACTAGGCTGCCAGCCAAGCGTCTGTAAAGAGAGGAATTAGACAATAATTTCCCTTCTAAGGGAGTCAGATGCACATTAAGCTCAACTGAAGTGTCAACAGTCTTGCTATCAGTGAGTCCAGCTTGAGACAAGAGTTCAAAGGCATACTTGGCTTGAGTAATATAAATTTCATTTGTAAAATAAGTGATTTCAAAACTCAAGAAGTAGCTGAGATATCCAAGATCTTTTATCTTAAACTGCTAACTGAGAAAATCATTGAGTTCTTGAATGCCACTGAGGTCATCACTAGTTATGATCATATCATCCACATACAGGAGAAGTAAAATAGTGTCTTTGTCAGTGCAATGAAGAAATAACGCAGAATTATAATGACTGGCCATGTAACCCAAGCGAGAGATGGTAGAGCTGAATTTGGCAAACCAAGCTCGTGGAGCTTGTTTAAGGCCATAAAGTGCACGCCAAAGGTGACAAACCTTGTTTGATTCAACAGAGAGACTAAAAGGAGGTTGCATATAAACCTCTTCACTTAAATCCCCATTAAGGAATGCATTTTTGACATCCATCTGGAAAAGGTCCCATTTACTGGCAGCAGCAATAGCTAAGAGGGCACGAATAGATGAGATACGAGCAATCGGAGTAAAGGTCTTTTCATAATCAATCTCATACTTTTGTGTAAAACCTTTTGCAACAAGATGAGCTTTGTAGCGCTCAATGGACCCATCAAAGAGAGTCTTAATCTTATAGATCCACTTACAACTAACCGCAGATTTCCTAGGGGGGAGTGTCACCAAATCCCAAGTATGGTTTTTTGATAATGCATCAAGTTCCTCTTTCATTGTAATCTACCATAAAGGGTCAGTGGAAGCCTCACGATATGTGTGAGGCTCGTGCAATGCAGCACGGACAGTGTAATAATGATAGTCAAGTAAATGTGCAGGAATAGATCTTACCCGAGTTGAGTGACTAGGTGAAATGTCTTGTGCAAGATCTTCAGGCGGAGAAGGAGCAGAGGACCCAAGCTTAGGGTTGGGGCTGGGTAGCTCGTCTTCGACCTATTCATCTTCCACCTGTTCATTAAAGGGTGAACTAGGAAAGGGACCAATATTGTCTGGTGGTTGGACAGAGAAGTCTACAGGAGAATTAGGAGAAACTACAGGTTGATCAGGAGCAGCTATAGAAAGAATATGTGCCTCATTTGGAAAAACATCTAAGACAGAGGAGGATGATAGGGAGGCACGGAAGTGAGAGAGTTCGACAAAGAGGCAATTTTCCCAAAAGACAACATTGCGGGAGATACGAATACGATGAGAAATAGGATCATAACATCGATACCCCTTTTGAGTTTCCCCAAAGCCAAGAAAACAACAAAGCCTTGACCGAGGCTCAAGTTTGTTATGCTCATATGGCTGAATAAGAACGAAACAGGCAAAATTAAAGGAGCAAAGGTGATGATAATTTGGAAATGACCCAAAAAGGCGCTCATATGGAGTTTGATTTTGGATGACAAGATTGGGAATGTGATTAATAGCATGAACAACATGAAGGAATAGAAGAAACAGTAGCGGTTGCAGCAATAGAAATAGGAGCACCAAGTGGAAGACAAAGGTTGTCCACGGGAAACATACGCCCAACTCTGGGACTGGTCCCAAGCTCCTGTCTCGTCCTCGAATCTTGTACAATGCATCTAGAATAATAAAAGATAATGCAATAACCCAACTCAGCTAATTGTCCCACAGAAAATAAATTGTAAGAAAGGTTAGGAACATTAAAGACCTCAGGAATCGAGAGGTTGGAGGTTGAAACGGAACCTATATTATGACCAGAAATTGTGGATCCATTTGCTGTGTGAATATTAAGAGGGTGTGGTGCAGGTTTAAGTCCAGAAAATAAGGACGAGTGAGCTGTCATGTGATTGCAATAAGCAGAATTCATAAGCCAAGAGGAAGGAGACATACCAGATGAAGCTGAGAGAGAAGAGGAATAAGATGCATTACCAACCATACGATTGACATTAGCGATGATATTTTTAAGGTCATTTATGGACATGGTGAAAGTGCGTCCAGAAGACTTAGACTGTGCAGAGACGGGAGCCATTAGTTGGACACTCTCAGTGTTAGCAACAATAGCGGCAGAAATTGAAATAGCTGACTTGTTGTGATGATAACAAGTCTCAATATTGTGGCCAAAATGTTTGCAAAAATTGTAAAAACATTTGCTGGATTGTCGGTGACGATTATTGCACCAAGAAAAGATCTGTCCTTATTCTTCATTTAGAAGAAAAATATGCAAAAATGAATTGCAAAAATGAGATCTACGCGAAAAACTGGGTAAGGAGCACCTAGATTGCAAAAAGTCAACTCTGACAAAAGTCAACGGTCAAAGGCGGCAGTCAAAGGTCAATCGGGGTAGTCAGAAGTTAACGATAATGACGTCAATTCTGACTGAGTGCTGACGTAAGCAAGCTAATTGGGTGAAATTGCTGACGTAATCACTAACTGAGTGCTAACGTAAGCAAGTTGTGATGATGTCATTAGGGTTGATGTGGTGTAACCGATGACGTCAGCAAACGGAGTTCTGGCGCGTGAAGCAGATTGGAGGCGCGTGATTTACCTCTGAGACTTGTGGCGGCGCGTGAGAGGTCTGATGAAGACGATTTTTCACAGAATAGCAAATCGGAGAGAGTACTTTCTAATGGTGCAATCTGTGGTTTGATCGAAGAACCGAAAGCGGTGGTGGTGGCAAGGTAATGGTCTTTGATATACTAGAGTTGCGGTGGAGGTAGTGGTGCTGTTCACAACGACGGCTGCAGTGGATGACACCCAAGAAGACAAGATTGCTTAAGAGCGGCACACAATAGGATTAGAGCAGTGGCTCTGATACCATATTAGAAATACTGAATGAATAGTACTGTATTTCTTAGTATAAAAATATACATGAGTGCCTATATATATGAGACATATGAGTGCAGTACAAGTAAGAGTATAGTACAAGAATGTGTACTACACAAATAATCTAGTTGGGCCTAAAGTTCATAACATTATACACGTCAACGAGAGCAAATATTGCTCTTGCGATTTGCGACCCTTATATTGAAAACAAATATTATCAACTTCAATTTGAGAGAGAGAGAGAGAGAGAGAGAGAGGGAGATGCAGAGAGATACAACCCATATATATATATATATATATATATATATATATATAATATAATTCGTGTTCATTTCCAAGGAATCCCAATGAAATATTCTAAGCATCCAAACAAATCCGAAAGATAGAGATGAGTATCCTGGAAGCATCGTCTCTAATAAAAGTGCACACACTCACATAATGTCTCTCTAGAACGTCACTACTATTTATACTATAGAAAGTCACTGTTTTTTAGACAACCATCATGCAAACAATATGCACTATAGGTGAGTGTGCTTATCCGTTGATACACTTCTCTCTTTTTCTTTTTATTTTTTTTTAAGAGAAATGCTAACGTATGCTCTTAGAACATTGGTTAATAATCTATTTAAAGAAAGTTTTTATGGGAAAAGAAAAAAAAAACAGTTAATGTTTTAACAGCTTTTTCATTTTCCATAAAAGTAGTGTTAAAACTTTCATAATATGGATTATTAACTAATGCCCTAAAAGCACTCGTTAGCAAAATTTTGAACTCTTACAATTCCTCTTTTTTTTAATTTATTTTTTATAATTCAATAGTTATAATGGGATAAGAAGATTTTAACACTAGATATTTTCATTAAAAATACTAAGAGGTATATACAAACAAATTGAGTTATAAGATTCTAGGCTAAATTTTCTTAGCTACTTATAAGTTAGCTTTTCCTTCTCTATAAGCTAGCTTTGGCACTTGGCGTAGCCTTAATTAGTATTATTTTCTTTTATTTGTTGCCAAATTAGGACTCAGGGGTGGTTGTGTGTGCGATTTGAGAAATGAGAAAGTTGATTCCATAATCCTTATATAATATATATAAACATGCAAATGTTAGGTTTTGCCACTGTAATTGCAGGATATTTTGGTAAATATGACAAAGTAATCAAATAGTTTTCTTCAGCTTAAGCATTATTGGCGGTGGAATCCTAGAGAAGAAGTATTGAAATAAAATGAAGGTTTTGTTATAAATAAATTAAATGGCATCTTTTTATTTTTATATTTGGAAATAGGTAAATAAATGACATTATTTGTTAGGTTAAGTACCTCAGGGTAATCGAGAGTGATGATATAATTAATCACGGTTGATTGAGCAGGCGCAAAAGACAAGTTACCATCTTATGGCTTCAGAGCATTCCCTCCTTTATGAGTTTATGCGAGATTTTATGTTGTTTGGGATGAAATCCTTTTTCACTTTAGATAAGCACTTAGGTTTAGGCTTGTTTGCCTTGCGTTTTCAAAAAAGGTGCAGTGTATTGGTTCATTTTAGATGGGCAAGCTTGTTTATCTTGTCCTTTTAAAAAAAAAAAAAAAAAACATAATACTTTTACAATATTTTTTTATAATAATAGAGTTGAGAAATTTTTACTAGTTTTCTTTTAAGTCCGCCATTAACATCAGTTTTTTTTTTTTTTTTTCACCTATCAATATTGATTTGTTCCATAGCTGTGATTTATGAATTTTTTTTGTGTTCCACTAGACTTGTCGCTTTATAAAATTTATAAAACATCATATGCTATTGGTCTAATCCACACGAATAAGTGGATTTGTATTGGTGCCTTGTGTTTTCAAAAAAGGTGTAGTGTATCAGTTCATTTTAGATAGGTAGCTTGTTTGTCTTGTGCTTTAAAAAAAAAAAATTAAAGAGTAATGCTACAGAAATAATACTTTTACAATATTCTTCTTAACAGTTGAGCTGACAAATTTTTACTATTTTTCTTTTAACTCCATCATTAACATTAGTTTATTTTTTTTTTCACCTATCAATATCGATTTGTTCCATAGTTATGATTTATGAATTTTTGTGTGCCTCTAGACTTGTTGCTTTATAAATTTGTAAAAATCATATAACATGTAATAAAAAATCAAGTTATAGGAATCATGGTTACATAAAGTGACTATCTTAAAAGTAGGGTTCTAGAAGTTATGGTTGCACCAAGTAACTATCTTCTCTCTAATTTTGAGAGAACGCGCCCTCGGCTTAAACCTTTCAGAGTAGGTTTTAACATAACCCACGTGAATGAGTGGAGTTGTATTGGTGCCTCTCAAGAGTGATGATTCTATTGACATTTTCTACCCTCCTAGGTCAAGGGTACCATGGAGTCGCCATTTATATAATTGCAAAAAAAATCAAAAATTGAAAAGTGTATCTTCTTATTGCTGAATTTAAATTTACATCTCTCGATAATAATTAGAAAATTACAAAATTTTGGTCCCAGACACAATAAGAAAACAAAAATACAAAGCTTTGCTTCATAGTTACAATCTAAGAATTGAATAGTATAAGGAAAAACATAATTTACTATCCCTTGATCTAAAAAATTCCAAGGTTACAAGATTGGGAAGGTGTTAGGCATCTAACTTGCTTCGTAAAACCAGTCTTTTAGACTTTGGTGACCAATGATCATGTTACATCATACAATTAGTTTATTTCATCCAAAAACATGAAATTGCAAAGCTTAAAACAAACATTCAAGAGCATGATGAAACCCTATCCTAGGCATGCAAAGATAGATTGGAAGAATTGAAAGACATGGTGAATATGTGTGTGATGTGATAAACCCTAATCTATGAGCATATGAACATGATATTTGAATTGAAAAACCTTGAAACATGCAAAGACTAAAAACAACCTAGATCTAACATGCTAACAACCAAGAACATATGAAGAACAAAAAAGTAAAGCATCCTTGAATCTAAAAGTTAGAGCATAATTAAAAAAGAGGAGGTTAGAAACCTTACCTGCATGCATCGACAGTCCTAAGCACTTCAACCAAGAAAGATTCATGAATAGGAAGGTGGTAGCTTAAGACCAAGGTATCCTTTCTACTGGAGATGGGTATTTATATAGAAGGATGGGGATTAGGGATGAGTCTCTTAAAAATGTGGGACTTAGGAAAATTAGATTTTTTGAGCAAAAAAGGAAGGAAGGAAATCTGGGGGATTTGGTCCAAGTGTAGATTCAAATTTGGTCCAAATCTTCCTCATATTTGTTCTTTTTTGATTTGTTAGCTTTGTTTTAGTGGTGATCTGATTTCCTCCAAATTTTAACCATTTTTTAAAGATTTTCTTGGTCATCAAGTTTAGCAAATTAATTCCAAATATATTCAATTAATTAATCAAATTTTACCATTTTTACAAGGAATCAGTTAATGCATTGTCTTCGGCTTAAATTAGGTGCATACAATTAGAATTAAGAGTTCATAACCACGTATGGTCAGGATGCAATTCATGCAAGTGCATTTTATTATTAAAACTTGTTTCTTTGATATATTTCAGTTTGATTATCAGATTAAGACTCTTGGAATTTTGTTTTGATTGTTACAACTTCAAGATTTATATCATGCAATGAAATTAGAAATCAAATAGTCAAAAATTAAAGTTTTTCCCTGTTATATGATATGCAATGGGATGCCTGATGCAATGCAAGTGAGGTTAAATGAGAGTTGCAAAATGGGGTGTCGACACTAATGTACAAGTGACTCAATACATTCTCATTTATTTTTAAATTAGTTTATCTTATTAATTTTTATGATATTTTAATATAATGAAAAATCTATTACCTAATTTTTAAGAAATAAAATTATTTACTTCAATTAAAATTATATTTATCTTATTAATTGTTAGGATAATTTAATTTAGTTAAGACTCTATTACCTAATTTTCAAAAAATTAAAAATTCTATTCCAAGAAAATTATAAGTTTCAAAATCTATTGTTTAACTTTCAAGAAATTTAAACTTCTATTCCAACTAAAATTCCATTTCAATTTTTTTTTTCTAGAAGTTGTAAATAAAAAATTTAATTTTAGTAATTTATCATAATTTTTATTTTTATTTTTATATGTTTTCAAACTACATATTGTCTCTGCATGACTTATTATATGTATTCATTATGAAAGTTAATTTAGAGTTTCAAGTAGCTCATTAATTATTATTATATTTTATATATTTTTAACACAAATTTTTAATTAATTAGTTCATTGCACGGGCATATACTAGTGTACAATAAAGCTAGAGTCACAACAAATCGTCATCATAATTTCAAAATAACACTTAATTTGCTTAACACCTCACACATGAGCCATTGGTGGACGTTAACAATATAATGAATGAATCTTTGAATAGCTTTTTCTAATTTGTGTCATATCAATTTATAAGGTTTTTGGAGTAAAATTTATTGGATTCCTTACAACACTTGAAAAGAAATGAAGTTATAGATAGGGGTGTCCACAGTTTAGTACAGGTCGAGTTTGTGCTAACCAACACCCAACTCGATCTGATCGAGTGGATAGAAATCAACTCTTCGTTGTATAGAGAAGAGCAACATATCGGGCAGTTCGGTCTCTCCGTGGAGAGCTGGTGGTTAGATTAGGACTAGCAATGGTGAAGAGAAGGAAAGGACAAGCTTAAAGTGGTGAAAATTTGCTAAGATCTCCATTAGAGTTGACTCACTTTTGCAGTGGAATTGGTGGATCTCACCAAATTTGTGGTTTTCACAGTTAGATCAGGTCGAGTCGGTGTTTGGAGCTGGAGACCCACCATACGTCGGTTATAAAGGAACACACCCATTGTTGACCATTGGATCAGGTGGGTTGAGTCAATTTTAGTTGGGTGGCTTGGGTTGTGCTGGTCAATAGACTCCCTATGTATATATATATTAGTTGTATGTATGTGTGCAAAATGAGTGGCATGGGGATTAGATATAGAATATAAATGAGATGAGCTTTATCGTGTAGTGAACTATGTTCAAGCTTAAATCAATTCCACAAATGATGTTCAAGTTTGAGTTCATTAAAAAGTTTAAATGCTTAAGCTCGGTTTGACTTGGCTTAAATCATTAGTCAAGCCAAACTTGAGCTCAATATCAAGCTCAAACTCAAGTTTAATATCAAGCTTAAGCTTGTAAAAAAGTCTAAAGGCTTGAGCTCAGTTTGGCTTAGCTTAAATCATTTGTCAAACCAAACTTGAGCTATATATCAAGCTCATACTCGAGCTTAATATCAAACATTTGAACTTGAAATCTAACATAAGTACATTATCAAGCTCATATCAAACTTATAATTAATCTAGCTTATTTGGTTATTGAATGAGTAGGTCCTAACTCCTAAGTAAGTAAAGTCTTAGAAAGATATGAGCTTATTTGTTAAGCTCATATCAAACTTATTATCAAGCTCATAAATGAGCCTTCATGAGCTTGTTTATGAATTTTTTTTTGGCCTGACCTATTTATTAAACAAGTCTAAAACTAAAGCTCAAATTAGGCTTGTTTATAAACAAACAAACAAACATGAATGAATTTTTTAATGAACCAAGTTTGAGTTGATTTTGAATGCCTTGGATCATTTAGAGTCCTAGGAATTACACTAGAAATCAAGTAAAGTGGTAAGGTTGTACCACAAACAAAAAGTAAAGTGGTAAGAAACAAAATATGGATGAACAAAGTTTGTTTATAAATTTGGTTGGAGTTTTAGGTTTCAACCCATAATAGGAAGATGATATGTGTGCCTATCATGTGCAATACAATTCATATGATAGGGACTTATATCATCTGTTATTGCTTATTGTAACCCGAGGTTGCAACTAAGCTTGAGTCAAACTATATATGAAAAAAAAAAAAAAGTGGAAGGGCATGAAGATAAAAGGGGATTTGACATTTTTTTTTTCCAATAAAGGGGTTTGAAACACTTATGATGGCTTGGTTCCAACAGTGCATGCATCCCTATCAAAAAAAAAAAAAAAAAAAAAAAAAAACAGTGCCTGTATCCAACTAAGAAAATTTGTGGGACTCTTCCGTGTAATTTATGGACAGATAATAGAAACAAATGAACGTGTTTTTGTTTACGGTCCTATATTGCTTTGAACTTTTTGAAGGTATGATGTCTATCTTGGACTTAATGTTCATTGTTACATGTGTTATTAGTGACTGTGAACATTGTCATTAAAATTTGTCTACATGTTATTTTATTTTGGAAAAAAAAAATTTAATTAAAAAAGAAAACATGGATTATAATGTGACATGCCAAAACTTGGATTTGATGTTATTACTGTTAAGTTTGACATTATTAAAATATAACTTAAACAAATAAAGTAAAAGCACTATAAAATTATAGAATACATTATTGTTCAATGTACATGCCTTGCTAATGAATGTGAAAAAGTTATTATTAACTTAATCTTTGGTTTGGTATTAAAAAAAAAAAAAAAAAAAAACCTGCAACTGGTAACCAATCATTAACTAAAAAAAAAAAAAATTTTGTTGGTAGTTTTGGATTCTAGTCAGCTGGTAACTGGTAACCAATCATTCACTATAAAAAAACAAAAAACATTAGCTTATTTGTTTATTTTGCTCATTAAATAAAAAAAAAATTTAAAAAAAATCTTGCTTTAAACAAATAAAACACCAAAAACTTAACTTAGATAAACCAAAAACTAGAATTTCGCTTGTGCTGAACATTGGAAGTGCTGAGAAAAACTTTCCATGTCCAGAGAAAAGTTGCAACAGCTGAGAAAACCTTTCAAGAGATACATCATACATAATGCATGGAAGTGTTTTTAGTGCTTTGCTAAAGCTCATTCTACATTATATACACCCCAAGACTATTTTGCCATTAGAATATTCCCATTGTTTAGGGAACATTTTGATAAATTAAATATGACATAAAAAATTGGCTTGGCCGCTCGGTGCTTGTTCTCTTTTTCTTTTTCATTCTTTTTTACTCATATTTCCTTTATCTTTTCTCTTATTTTATACCCACCCTTTTTATCTCCTTCTCTTTTGTTTTTCTTCTTTTGTCTCTCTGCTTTATCTTTTTTCTTCTTTTTTGTCAGCCTCCTCTTTCTTCTGTCTTTATTCCTATATAAAAAAAAAAAATTATTTATAATATTTTCTTTCTCATATATTCTCTTTTTCCGTTTCTCTATCTCTCTTTCTTTCCTATTTATCATTTTTTTTCTTTTTCTAAATTACCGCTGCCTCTCTTTTGACTCCTCTTTAAAAAAAAAAAAAAAAAATTCTTTTCCTCTTCTTTCATATCACAATTATTCATCTTCTTTTTTTTAATGGTTCTCTTTTTTCTTACTTTTTTTTTTTCTTTCTTCCCCACTACTTTTATATTAAGTGGAATCTACTCTTTACTTCGCTCCTTTCTATTTTTTAATCAATCTCCATTCTCTTTTATTTTTCCCTTTTCTCTGATCTCTCATTTTCTCATCTTTTCTCTCTTACGAAAACTACTTTTTATTCTATTTAAATGGAAAAAATTATTAGGCACTTCTAGAGTAAGATGACACAGTGCTCTCTCATTTATGCTAAATCTCACTATAAATTTAATTAATGAAACCTACCATAAATGTGAGAGGATAGAGCATTACGTCACTGAACTCTAAGAGTATCTAATAATCACTCCTTTGACAGGTCTTCTCTTTTGCTTCTCTTTTGCTCAATCACCTAAAAATCTTACTTGACATGGTGCTAGACTAAAGATAGCTACTTTTCCAAAAGACAAAAACATGTGGACCTCTCTTTGAACTTTGTTGGATTGCATGGAAGTGAGATATCTACTTTTATTTATGTATTGTTTCTGGGGCTATGTTGGGTCTACGGTTTATGATTAAAAATAACAACTTTATCACAATTTTCAGTTTGCGTGAGGTTTTTTTTTTTTTTTTTCTCTAGTTTTCTTTAACTTATTGATAATTAAAAAAAAAAAAAAAACTTTGCTGTTCATTTGTATTGTTGTACTTTATGTCTAATTTATTTTTAAAATTTAAAGTAAAATAAGCTTATAAAAAAAATCTTTCAAATACATATTAATTAATAAGATATACATGCTCATAAAGTTCATGGAATTAGGAAAACCAGGTTCCTCTCAATCATCGAATTTTTTATTAAAAAAAAAAAAAAAGAGTTATCCAAGTGCTGAGCGGCCCCATTTTCAAAATGCTAACATAGAAAATTAACCCCCTTTTTTCCCAGAAAATGAACGACTATTATGGAAAGTGCGAAATGTTTGATAGATACTTCATTATTTCCATCCCACTTTCCAATAAGAAATTACCCTTCCGTTTGACCACAATGACCAGTGTAGTGCTTCGAATGTTCAAAGATTTATTTTAGGTTTCACATGGAAACTTGCATGACATTGCAATGAAAAGAACATCAGTATGGTTCTTGGAAATTTCAAAGAGTTACTAGTCACACCCAAAGCAAGCTACCTTTAAAGGCTCTTCTAGCTTTCATTCATCCTCTTCCTAATTTGTCATTCACTTAATTTCCTGTTTTAGATTGACAACCCCTTCATAGTTTTCTTTCTAGTCCTTTCAGATCTTTACAACAACCTGCCCCAAAATCCCCCCAATGGCTCTTGTTACAAGCAAAGGAGGCTTATCTTCATCTTCCTCTTTCACCCACCAACTCAAGAACTTTGATGTCTTCCTGAGTTTCAAAGGTGAAGATACCCGTCTTGGTTTTATAAGTCATTTGTATAATGCTTTGTGCCAAAGAGGTATTAAAACCTTTATTGATGATAAGCTTCAAAGGGGATAAGAAATTTCTGCAAGACATCTCAAAATTATTGAAAGTTCAAGGATTTCAATAATTGTATTCTCTGAAAACTATGCATCCTCCACATGGTGTTTGGATGAACTTGTCAAGATTGTTGAGTGTAAGAAAGATGACCAATTAGACTAGTTTTTTACAACGTAGATCCATCAGAAGTTCATAACCAAAAAGGAAAGTTTAGAGAAGCATTGTCTAAACATCAAGAAAAATTAAAGGATAACATGAAGGTGCAGACCTGAAGGGAAGCTTTACATGAAGATGCCAATCAATCTAGTTGGCTTTACAAGCATGAGTATGTTTCTATATTTAATGACTACGTCTATGCTTTTTCTCATAAAAAAAAGGGTTCTGATGGCTGTCCTTTTTTTTTTTTTAATTATTTTTATTTACTTATGTTTTTCAAATTATAGATTTTTTTGGTCGTATCTTCTATTAAGGCAGTTAGCTATGGCTCAATAGTAACAATAAAATAACAAAATATTATATTATCTTACCAAATAATAAGGAGTTCTTCTAACTTGTGGTTTTTAATTTTTTTTAGAAGAAATTCTTAATAATTTTGTCCAAGTATTAAGTGGGTTTTCAATAAGGTTGTGCCCCTCACTTAATTGGATTTTCCATGCAATTTCTTCCTAAAAACCTATAACTAATTTCCTAGAAAATGATAATTAGAAAAAAAATCCTAATCAAATTATAGTTCTTAGACCTATAAATTACATTATGTTTACTATAAAAAATAAAAATCCTAATCAAACTATTGTTTTTATTATTATTATTTTTTTAATACTTGTTAGGACATATGTGATTCATGTTAGGATCATATGTCATTATAGAATTGGCTAATCCTTTGACAAAATGCACTTTACTTGTAATTGGGTAGATCTAGGAAGTGTTTAATGCTTCAAGGAACAAGGTTTCAAGTTCAAGTGTTAAAGCCATGCAAATCTGTTCAAGAATCAAGTGAAGAAGTGTTGGATTTTAAAGCTCGACAGCTAGTATCTACTAAGGCTTAAAAAACTATTTCAGCTTGAGGCTCGACAGCTTCTCGATAGGTAGGGTATCTGTCAAGGTTTATGAAAATTAAATTTTTAGATTTAATTTTACTCCAATCCGTGAATAGATGTTTGGACTTTCTTTTCTCACAACCCTAAACATATATAAGGATTGTTTTAAGGGCCGTCGTAGTTGATACAACTTAATGAAAAAAATTTTCACAAGCATATTAAGAACTGGAGACATATGCCTTAGTTCATCTTTTTCTTAAAAAAGCTGCTGTGTTTGTACACTGTAGGTTTTGTAACCAAAGAGCTTCATGATCTTCATCATGTGATAAACTGAAGAACTTTGCAGCCAACATTCTTTCTCAAGTTGGTGATTAAGTCGCGTACTAGAATCCACGCATCTATTGGTTAGTCACGTACTGGGAGCCGTGCATTAAAAGGAGAGATTGTCACTACAGAACAAGTCCAACTAGGTATTGGGGTAAGGGTTCAACTGTATGTTGGTATAAGGTACTGAGATTCCTTTACTTATAACTGCTTGTTTTGATAATAGCGGATTCTCAAGAGTGGTAACCTTAAAATCACCCGGTGGGGTTTTTACCGTGTAGGTTTTCCCCATTTATAAACAGATCACCGTGTTCATTCATTTTTCACTACTTATTTAGTTATTTGATGATTTGTTTGTGCTGCTACGCAAATTATATGTTAATCAGATTAATTAATCAACTTGGCTAATTAATTGGTTAATTCATCACAAGGGGTCAATACATTCTTGGCCTATCAAGTGGTATCAGAGCAGGCATACTCTGATTAAGTTTTAATCTTTTCTGTATGATCCATTGACCTTTGTTTGTCATGAATAGAGGATAATCTCTTATTATACCTCCTTTATTTGATGGCACTAACTATGCATATTGGAAAGTACACATGAAGGTTTTCTTGCAGCCTTTAGATGAGAAAGTGTGACAAGCTGTAGAGATAGGCTGGACCAAGCAGAAGGAAGTACCGGCCGATTGGGATAATGTTAAGATCAAGACAGCAAACTTCAACAGCAAGGCATTAAATACTTTATTCAGTGCGGTCACAAATGAAAAACTCAAGAAGATATCTTCCATTGAAACTGAAAAGGAAGCATGAACCATTCTTTAGACAACATATGAGGGAACCAAGGCTGTCAAGGACTCGAAGTTTCAAAGGCTCACTACCAGCTTTGAAGAGATCAAGATGGAGGAGGATGAGTCGTACGATGAACTCTATGCCAAGCTCAAGGACATAGTAAACTTAGCCTTTAATCTTAGGGAAACCATTCCGGAACCTAAGATTGTTAGAAAAGTGCTTAGATCTCTACTCGAGAGATTTCATGCCAAGATCGCCGCAATTGAGGAATCAAAGGATATTGACAAAATTCCTTTGACAGAGTTGGTTGGCAACCTACAGACCTATAAGTTAGGTTTGACAAGGATTGAGAAATCGAGCAAGAGTAAGAGCATAGCACTGTAGGCCAAGAGCAGTGACACTGATGAGTCTTTAGACGATGAAGATTCTAAAATGAAGTCCTACATCATGAGGCAATTTAAGAAGTTCATGAAGAATACTAATGGAAAGGGTTCCGACAAGGACTGTAGGCAATCTAATTCTTCTCAGTTTAAGAGCCAAGATAAAGGGAAGAAGTATGCTAGAGATGGTGGTTAGTACACTGTTCCCTCAAGACCAAAGGGCTTTGGGTATCAAGGTTTCGGTCACATGAAACAAGAATGCCCTACATATCTCAAAACCATTGGGGAAAACAAGGCATTTACTGCTACATTGAGCGACACTGAGCCTGAGGATGATTTCGACAATAAGGATGATGGAATCCAAAATGCCTTCACTGCCACTGTAAATCCTATTAAGGGGATTGTTGAAGATGTGGATGAAGAAGAGGACTTCATGGAGTCTAAATTTGAAAAGATGGATGAGCAAGATGACATTCACACAGCCTATATAAAGTTATACAAGGTCTCGAAAAGCATGAGAATTTGTATAGGTTGGCCACCAAGAAGCTCAGTGATGTAGAGCTTGAACAAGAATAAATCTCCACAAAGTTTGATGAAGCCAATCAGACAATTGGAGCACTGAGATTTAAGAATAATTTCTTGGCTGAGAGGACCAAGAAGCTTGAAGCAAAGCTGTTTTAAGTTAGAGCTCAGCTAGCGAGGACTTCAAGTGCAAAGCTTGATGAGATGGTCAATTTTCAGAAATCTGGTTTTGATAGAACCAGTTTAGGGTATGATTTCTTTTCTCCTAATATTGCTTCCTCTAGTACTATTGTTTTTGTTTCTTCTACTAATAATGTTGAATCTGAGAACACTGATGTCAAAACTATTTTAGCTAGTGAGAACATAGATAAGGGTAAATCTATCTTAGGATCACCCTCTAAGCTTACTAAGAAAGAGACGAAAAACCCTAGGGCTAAGAAGGGAAATGCTCAAAAGCCTAAACAGAAGAAGCAGTATCTCTATCATCACTATGGAGCAGCTGGACATACTCAACCTAATTGCTATAAGTGGTTAGCTACTCAACAGAACAACAGTATGATCTCATCTGGAAACCAGAATCAGTTTCCATCCTCTTTTGCTCCTCTTAGAGATCTACTCAAAGCTCTCATGTTCCTTTCGAACCTGAACGGTTTCAACTCTTTCCCCTCACCGTTGGTTTAAGGGTTTGCACAAAGGAAAGGTTCCTCCAAGGTGTGGAAAGAAACAGGCTTTAAGTGATTCAGTCACTTGTTCTCTCTCCCTTTCTTATTTTTGATTGCATTACTTATGTGTTTTTGCTTTCTTGTTTTGAGTCAGTCTAATTTTATGCTTTGCATTGTTTAACATTTTTTTATGTTTATTTTTAGTTTTGATTTATTTTGTTTTTTTTTTTATAAAAAAAAATTGAAAAATCAGAAAAATACAAAAATAGTGTGTATTTGTGTACATTGGTACTTGTGTATCTTGTATGGCTACTGAAACAAATTTTTTTTAAACTTTGTATCTTTTGTAACTTAGATGAGCATCTCTCACTACAAAAAAAATGCCTACTAGCGACCAAGAATTTTTGACAGACACAAAAAGCCCTCTAAAAAAATCTTATTGGTGATGACAAAATAAAGTCCTCGCAAATACTTGATAAAATGTGAAATATTTGTGACTAACAAAAAAAGCTGTCGCAATTATGTGTTATAACCGTCACAAATACTAATATTTTGGAGAGAAATTTTCCCTCTATATTAATTGTGAGGGACAATTAAAAATCTCTCGCAAAAAGTGCATTATTTATGATGCTTAAAAAAAAACAGTCACTAATACTAAATTATTTGCGAGGGCTTGGATCGACCTTCACAAATAATCATTAAAATGTCAAAAATTTTGGAGGGAAATGTTCTCACGAAATTATTTTCGAAGGAAAATAAAAATCCCTTGCAAAAAGTTTATTTTTTGTATGGGTTAAAAATATGCTCTTACTAATACTAAATTATTTGCGAGGATCACGATTGACCTTTGCAAAAAAACATTAAAATATTAATTTTTTTTTAGATAATAGTTATTCTAAAATTCAAAGAAAAATAAAAAGAATCGCATAAACATATAGCACTTTGTATTCTTTAGATGAACATTTTGTTTATCGTCTAAAAAAAAACATTTTATATACACCTATATAAGAAATGTCTGTCCTTATTTTCTAAACGATTGTACCCATAAAAAAAAATGATAGCACTTTCAACTTCAAAATGGTAGCCTAAAATTCAAGAATTTCAGCCTTTTGTACTCTTTCTCTCTCTCTCTCTCTCTCTCTCAAAAGTGAATAAAAATTTCTTTCCATTAAAATAATGCATAAAAGATGAATTCATAAATCAAATAGTAAATTACATCCGATTAACATCAAAATTGGCATGCATGTTAAGAATATATAGAACATGTAATCCTATAGTTGGATTTTCAAAATATGAATTCATAATAAGTTATTGGGTGATGTAACATTTTTTAGAGTTACAACACGTGTAACTTGAATTCAACTCTATATTTCTTAATTCGATGTGAATTTTGACAAATCTACCGTTAGATTACATTATCTTCACATATTTTTCATGGTAATAAAATTTCAAGGTGATCAAATATTAATATTCAAGTCATCAATCAATTGTTTAAATTCAAGTTTTTGTAGTTTAAAATAATGCATAAAAGATGAGTTTATAAATCAAATAGTAAATTACATCCGATTGGCATGAAAATTGGCATGCATGTTAAAAACATATAGAGCACGTAATCTAACGGTTGGATTTTCAAAATATGAATTCAATAATAAGTTATTAGGTGGTGTAACATTTTTTAAAATTATGTCAGGTCTAACTTGAACCCCACCCTATATTTCTTAATTTGATGTGAATTTTGACAAATCTACCATTAGATTATATTATCTTTGTATATTTTTCATACTTACAAAATTTCAAGATAATCAAAGATCAATAGTTATGTCATCAATCAATTGTCTAGATTCAAGTTTTAGTAGTTTAAAATAATGTATAAAAGATGAGTATATAAATCAAATGGAAATTACATCCGATTAGCATGAAAATTGGCATGCATGTTAATACCATATAGAACATATAATCCAATGGTTGGATTTTCAAAATATAAATTCAATAATAAGTTATTGGGTGGTGTAATTTTTTTTAAAATTACGCCAGGTGTAACTTGAACCCAACCCTATATTTCTTAATTCGATGTGAATTTTCACAAATTTACTGTTAGATTACATTATCTTCATATATTTTTCATGCTTACAAAATTTCAAGGTGATCAAATATCAATAGTGATACCATCAATCAATTGTCTAGATTTAAGCTTTAGTAGTTTAAAATAATGCATAAAAGATGAGTTTATAGATCAAATGGTAAATTACATCTGATTGACATGAAAATTGGCATACATGTTAATACCATATAGAACATGTAATCCAACGGTTAGATTTTCAAAATATGAATTCAGTAATAAGTTATAGAGTGGTGTAACAAATTTTAAAGTTATGTTATGTGTAAACCCTATATTTCTTAATTCGATGTGAATTTTGACAAATATACTTTTAGATTACATTATTTTCATATATTTTCATACTTAAAAAATTTCAAGGTGATCCAAGATTAATAGTCATGTTATCAATCTGTCTAGATTCAAGTTTTAGTGGTTTAAAATAATGCATAAAATATAAGTTTATAGATCAGATGGTAAATTATATCCGATTGACATGAAAATTGGCTTACATGTTAAGACTATATAGAAAATGTAATCCAACGGTTGGATTTACAAAATATGAACTCAATAAGTTATTGGATAGTGTAACATTTTTTAGAGTTACGTTACGTGTAACTTGAACCCGACTCTATATTTCTTAATTTAATGTGGATTTGGACAAATTTTACCATTAGATTATATTATCTTAACATATTTTTCATGCTTACAAAATTTCAAGGTGATCAAAGATTAATAGTCATGTCATCAATCAATTGTCTTGATTCAAATTTTAGTAGTTTAAAATAATGCATAAAATATAAGTTTATAGATCAAATGGTAAATTACATCTGATTGACATGAAAATTGGCATTCATGTTAAGATCATATAGAACATGTAATCCAACGGTTGGATTTACAAAATATTAATTTAATAATAAGTTATTGGGTGGTGTAACATTTTTTAAAATTACGTCAGGTGTAACTTGAACCCAACCCTATATTTTTTAATTCAATGTGAATTTTGGCAAATCTACCGTTAGATTACATTATTTTCATATATTTTTCATACTTACAAAATTTTAAGGTTATCAAAGATTAATAGGCATGTTATCAATCAATTGTCTAAATTCAAGTTTTTTTAGTTTAAAATAATGCATAAATTATGAGTTTATTGAACAAATGGTAAATTACATCTGATTGATATGAAAATTGGCATGCATGTTAAGAACATATAGAACATGTAATTCAACGATTAGATTTTCAAAATATGAATTCAATAATAAGTTACTGGGTGGTGTAATATTTTTTAGAGTAACATCATGTGCAACTTGAACCCAACCCTATATTTCTTAATTCGATGTAAGTTTTGATAAATCTACCGTTAGATTATATTATCTTTTATACGTTCAGCTTACCACTTTGTAAATCCTAAAATTTCTCACACTTGCCGTCAATTTATGAGGTATTTTCCTTTCTCTCATTATCGTATTTTGCATTTTCATTTAATATTCTTGTGTGAGGTTTTGGATCATTTTGGCTAGTTAGAGTGAGTATATATATATATATATATATTTTTTTTTTTTTTCAGTTATCACTCTTTGTTCAACTCTAAAATCTCTTACACTTAGAGTATTCTCATTAAAATTGCTAAATGCTATTTTTTAAGATCAAATTTTAAAAAAACGAACTCCATCAAAGGTGGTAAATGCTATTACTTTTGCCATCTAGCAACAGTGGGCTCCTATTTCTAGCAGCTCACTGTAGCAAGATGTTCAAAAAAAAAAAAAATATTTGTTTAATGTGTCACGTGTGTCCCTTTTTCACTTTTTCTCACACGCTTTACACTTTCTGCCCTTTTCTCGCCTATCTCTTTCTTACTTTCCCTCATTTTTTTTTTTCTGGTTCTGTTCTCTCCACGCCTATGCCCTGTCTCCACCTCTCTGGTTTTTTTTTTTTTCCTCAACCAAAGCCACTGCTTCCCTTCCCTCAACCCACACCGCCAAACCCATCTGCGCTTCCCTACTCCCTCTGACCGAACCCACCATCACAAACACAGCCTCTTCTCTTCTTCCTCTAACTAAACTCACAATCACAAACCCAAGCATTCTCTCCCTGATCGAACCCACAATCACAAACCCAACCGCTTATTTTCTTCCTCTGACTGAACCCACTCTTCTCTCCCTGACCGAACCCAAAAACCCAGTCTTGAAACCCATATTCTCTTCTCAAAATCAAAGATTCAAGGGAGGGAATTAGGCTTCCATTTGGGTCAGTGTGAAGCTCCATGGGTATAATCAATGGGTTATTAGGTTTTAGTTTGGGTTAGGGATTTTGTGGGTCTTGTATTGCTATCACAAGTTCATCACCGATTGGGGAAAAACTTCAAGCCGATTCAACTCCAAAACAGGTTAGTTATATCTGTCAATCTTTCTATGATTTTAGTCTGAATCTTTTATGGAGCTTTGAAATGGTATTGTAATTCAGCATTTCAATGTAGTTGTAATCTGTGCATTGTATCATGTTCTTGTTCTTGTTTTTGTTTTTGTTCTTGTTCTTGTTCTTTTTCCCCTTAATTTTCTGTTGGGCTATTGCTTTTCTCTAATTCCAATGAATTGCGGTTGTTTTTCCTTACCTCTCTCCAACCCAATCGGAGCATCATTTGGTAAACCCAACTACTCAGCTATTGTATTCTTATATATTAAAACTTTTTTTCTTCAATTTAATTGAATTGGGAAATTCAGCTATTTGTATAATAAATTTGAATGTCCCACTTTGATCCAAGTTTAAGCCGCTTTCAACTCATGGGCATTAATGGGTTGTTAATTGTGCAGTGAGCCACATCAATCATCTCCGACATTGATGATTTGTGAAGCGTTTTATGTGATTTTCAATCCTTCTCTTTTAATTTATTTGGAGACCATTAGATAATTTAGCAATCAGTTAAGTGGTATTCCACTTACATGGTTGCTTTTTTATATTTTGTGTATCTTTGCAGAATGGAAATTGATGAAGGCAAATTGAATTCTAAACTAGATGAGAAAATTTACCAAATGTACAAGAATTTTTTGACAAGGTAATCCATTTTTAAGTTTTTATCTGTTTTTTTTTTAATATAATTTGATGGTTTTGAATGGTAATTCTCTGTTAGGGTTAAGAAGTTTGAGGAATTGGTGGCTGTAGGAGGCAGGTTACTTGCAGGCTTTCAGGAAGGGTTGGGTTAGTGTTCTCTAGAGTTTATGGTTATATTGTTTGGCTAATGATGTATCTTTTTACTATTCTCAGTATTATTATTTTCATGTAGAGTATCTTCAGCGACCCCCAATAGGTAGGACATCTAAGTTGGTTGAGAATATTATCAAAGCTAATGAAACAAAGAGAGTTAAATCATATTTTGAAGCTAGCTATATCAGTACTCATGATGGTGTTCATAGTATAAGCAAGTGTAAGTGCAGTTGTTTTCTATTGCTATATTATTTTCTTGTATCTTTGGAATTAGTTGAATAAATGGTGCTGTATTTTCTATGTATTGCGAGTTTTTTTTTTTTTTTTTTTGGGTAACAAATTGCCTAGTTCATAGATATATTTATATATTTGGGTATCTTTAGAGAGTGATTAATGCACTGGTAAGAAAAAGTGAGTTGATCCAAGTTGAGGAAATGAAAAAAAGTAGAGGAAGACCCAAAATAACTTTACCAGAAGTAACAAAAAAGGATTTGTCAATTAAGGAAGTAATAGAAATATGACTTCATATTGAATAGAAAGGAGGAAAAGAATATATGTGGTTGACTCTAACTAATTTTTGAGGATCCATAGTTGACCCCAAAAATTTGAAATTAAAGCTTGCTGTTGTTGTTGTAGTAAGACCATCTCTCTGTTCCTTGGAATGTAAAGGCTTTAAACTCTTCTCTTTCAATCTTTTCCTCATTTTGTCACCCTCTCACTTTTTTCTAGAAGTCGACCCAGCAAATTAATTCTGCTCTTGGTGTATTATTGATTCATTTATGTGTGTCTGGCCCCCCTCCTTTGTGTGTGTTTGTGTAGATTTGCTATGATGTTTCAAGTTAACTTTGCATTTTGAAAATTTTACCTGCAAATTACTGGTCTAACTACAATTATTGTTTGTATGCGGGAAAAATGTGCATACAGAAGTGCATACATGCCAACTTGGACTTCGTGACCACTTAAGTAAAGGTAACTACGCCTTCTAAAATTTCCCATTTCCTGTTCTTTTATATTCTCAATCACAAAGTAAACTCTTCAAATACGTTTATGAATCATTGATGCCTTAAAAGTGATATATGATCTTATATGTTCATAGAATTGGATTTTGCTTCTGTGCAGTGTCTGATGTTTATTAATGTTTGCACTGTGTACTTGGTCAATGCAACTGCCACATTTTAATCATCTCTGGAATGGTGGAACTTTTAGTGGAATATCCACATATGCTAACCCATCCTAGAGAAATGGCTCAATAGCTCAATGCCTAGTAAACTTGGCTGCATAATTTAACTTATATGTGCAACAAAAGTCGACATTTCCCCCTATTATATGAACTTCTTTGAAAATTTGCTTACAGGATGATGCATCGGGTTACAAGATTGGTATTCTTTCTATTTTACATTTTTCTAGAAAGTTTCATTTCACCTGAAAAATGAATAGAATAATATCGGTTTTTTTTGGTTAATTTCAAAAAGAAATTTCCTCATTTGTTCAAGCAAACATTTCTTAAGAAGTTAATGTTATTCCATTTTAATTGGGGGTGAGAGCTATTTATATGGAGATTTATACTTTTCAAGGGCTGGAAACATTGCAGGTTGTCACTCCCCTTGTGTGTGGTCATGTGAGATAGACTAATATCTTTTAATAGTTTGAGGAGTGCCAATTGTCAATAGTATATGAACTTATTATGTAGGCTTATGTGAAGGGCATGAATAAGAGTGTAAATTTTCCCTTGTCACAAGACTTGCAAACACTATCAGTAACTACTACACCCTTAACTGGGGTATCCACACATAATTCAGACTCCATAGGCTCAAATTAAAAATTATGTTTCTTTGCAAAATTAGAAGATATAAATGAGTGAGTGGCACCTGGATCAAACAATGCATAAGCATAAGTTGTGGAAACCGAAATAATACCTGTTACAACAACATTAGAAGTATTAGCATCCTGTTGAGTGAGTGCATAAACCCTTCCTTAGATCTTGGGCTTTTGGCTTGCTCCCTGATTTTGTCCTGTTGTTGGTCTTGGAAAGGTTTGAACCTCCTTTCGTTGGGGACAATCAGCAATCCTATGACCCCTTTGTCCACATGAGAAACATGCTCCAGTATTCTAAAGGCAATCCTTATCTGCATGAGGACTACCACATCGAGAGCACTTTGGCAGTACCTTGGTATCAGCACGTTGTGTTCCTGATTTCTTAGCTGGAAAGCTAGAGCTTTGCTCTCCTTGTCTAGGCCTATTCTTCTGCTTATTATCTCTATTTGCTTGAGCCTCATTAAGCCCTATCTCCACTAGTAAAGCCTTACTCACCACTGCCCTAAAGGTAGTTAACTCAAAGGGCACAACTCCTTGCTTGATTCGGAACCTTAATCCATCTTCAAACCTTCGAGCCTTAGTTTCTTCATCTACCACCATTGTCGGAGCAAATTTGGCTAACCTGGAAAATTCTACTTCATACTGAGCAACGGTCATGTTACCTTGTGTCAGCTTGATAAACTCTTTTTCCTTTTGAAAACGGATGCTCTTAGGAAAATATTTCTCATAGAAAACAAATTTAAATAGCTCCCAAGTCCAAGGCTCAGTCTCTTGGCCACGTTTTTCTTCTTCCAGCCGCCACCAGTCATAAGCATCTCCATGTAACATATAAGCTGCATAAGCCACTTTCTCACCCTTAGAGCATTCAAGAACTCTGAATACTTTCTCCATCTCAATGATCCATTTTTCTGCTTCCATAGGCTCAGTAGTCCCTTCAAAAACTGGAGGAGACAACCTCTTGAATTCCATCATCCCACCATGATGACCTCGGCGTTGCTCCATCATCCTAGCTAGGTTATCTCCAGCAGTGACTTGTTGATGGACCACTCCAACCAAGGTTTGCATCATCTGGATCATCTCTGGTGGTTGGCTTTGATTGAGCCTAAATTCTCAGTTCCCATCTTGCTGATTCCTACCATTGCCAGAGTTGTTGGGAGTGTTCCCAGTGTTTCTACTGCGAGGTGGCCTCCTAACCTCTGTTCATTATGCACATGACAAACTAACATGTTATCAAACTTCTAATTTAAATAAAAAAAAAAAAAAAATCAAAAACTCACCTAGTATATATATCATACAACGTATCCCCAAAAGCCTAATTTCTACCCCTCTCACCATTTAGTTTCATAAATCAATGCCTAAGGATCCACCCTAGAGCTCTGATACCATATTGTCACGCCCTGAACCCAAGTACGAGCTAGGCACGTGACAATAGCCACACACTTATAAAGTTTACACCCTATAAGTGTGTAAGGCCCTCTTAAAAATTAAAGAATTATCCTCAAAGAAAATTTCATCAATAAAGTTTTAAAAAAATATCCTCAATAATACAATTCTCAAAAGATCTCCAAATAATAATCTTCCAACATCAAAAGTAAAAGTAAAAATAAACTAAATCCTTTAAATTTAAAGGTCTACACAAAAGGTAATCTTAAACATAAAAGTTCAAATTTTATTCCAGTGATTTCCTAAACTTCACTCATGCGCACATCCCAGCGGAAACCCAAACATATGCTACTCTTCCTGATCAAAATCTAAAAAGAGAAAGAGGGGGGGGTGAGTTGACAACTCAATAAGTAACCAAAGTCCCAAAGAGTTCTATTAAGCAAATTGATCTATAAAATAATAATTTGTATATAGATCAAATATTTTAAATCTTACAATATATTGTAGATGGATTAGAGAATAATTAGTTTTCATATATATCAAAGTTATACTTTACAATAGGTTCCAAAAACACATAAGCAGTTTTAGTGACTCAAAATAATTCAAATACTTAAACATCTCCAAATCACATATGTAGTTTTAAGGACTCAAAATAGTTCAAATATTCAAACGTAATTTCATATTCTTAACAATCTTATGACTATGGTCACGCTATATCCTCGTGATTGGGCATCAGAGTACCAATGAATAACTCCCATTGGCTGGGTATCAGTGTACCAATGAATAGCCTCCATTGGCTGTGTATTAGAGTACCAATGAATAACCCCCATTGGCTGGATATCAGAATAAATCCATAGTCAAATTGTTCATAATCATATATATAAAATCATAGTTTCTAATAAAAATATATCTTATTCATACACATTTATATAATCATATATTCAATATTCAAATCTATTTGTGATAATTTTATATTATTTACTTTAAATCATTATAGCTATAAAACAATTAAATAAAATAAACCTTATATTCAATGCTCACTGTATTTGTGAAAATTTTTTATCCTTTACCTTGAATCAATATAGCTAGAAACAATTACATAAAATACATCATATATTCAGTTATCAGATATATTTGTAATAATTCTTTACTTGAAATTAGTAATACAATAGAAATAAGATTGTAACAACTGTAAACAACTTTCATTGGTTAAAATACGCAAAATAAAACCAATTAGGATAAGGTTACTTACTTCTAAAAGCTATTCCAAAATAAACTTTTCCCTAACACTTCCTCTAAAATCCTTAGATATCACCTAGAACAATTTTCAAATATTTTTACTCAATAATCAAATAATTAAAAAAAAAAAACTTATAACAGTACCCGGTCAAAAGACTATTAAAATATCTCATAATTATCTGCTTATCTCACACCAAAATTCTACCTAATCGTAATATTTTTCTTTATATATATATATATATATATATTCTGCCACCCTTGTACCTTAAAAGATAAGGCTATAGCCTAGAAATAGAAGGCTATGTCACATTAGACAGGATGTGTGCTTCTCCTTCATTATATATATATATATATATATATATAACTTGTCAGACGTCACCTACCCATGCTTACTTGACCTTTTTTTTTTTTTGGTCAGAGACTTCAATTCCACCATGACTTTTCCTATTCACCAAATCCACAATTCGGTACTTCTTAAGGCAGAAACTCATGCAGAACCGTCTCACCTTGTGCAAACTTCCATCTACACTTACACGCATGACACAACAGTGGGCATAGGAAAAATCACAATACCGAGGTAGAAAAATCTATAGGTACAACGTCTAGTGTACAAAAAATAAATCTAAACCTTTATATGTTTGCATCATTTTAACTCTTGAATAAATTTAATAGTTTCACTGGTGATCAAAATACCCACATAAAAAGTACTCTAATTCTAAATAAAGTTTAGATTTGATATGAAAAGATTTTTAGGCTCTTACCTCAATTGTGCAGTCAAACCTTCTCTACTTCAGTATTTTGGGTAGTCTCCTCCTCTCAAAACATCTGTCAATATACGCTGGCTTAAAATTAGGCTATGTAAACTAGGTTTTCAACCTTATTTTCTAAAAAAACCCTTAGTAATATTAATTATTTTAGTTGACCCCAAAACAAATTTACTTAAATACCCCACATTTTATTTTTATTTTTTTCCAGGTATTACAGACTTAAACTCAGGAATAAATTTTGCACCCTTCCAAAAATGGGGGGAAATAATGGTTCTTATTTTATTTAAATAGTTTATGATCTTAATGGGCCTAAAATACAGTTGAATTGGATGATTGTGATAAAAAATGGATTTGAATTTGTTTTGGTATCTGTGGCCTCAATGCTATGATCACCTACCTAGACTTTGGCACAGTAGAAAGCCATTTCCCAATGCTGATTCCCCTCCAAGCGTTTGTGTGAAGTTGATTAGTAATTATTTTTATCTAGGTTGTACTTTTTGAAGTACAACTTGCTAGGACATAATAATTCTATATCATCATCTTTGGTTGTGGAAAATCCTATATCATTATCTGTTAGATGAATTATGTTCTTGCGTTTACATGATAAATATTTAAATAACTGTGTAATAGTGTTCTGCATAGTGAGACATCTTATGCATGGATTGGTCTTTTGGTATTTGCACATGGACATGTTTTTACTACATTTCTGCTTAACATGTTTGCCTTAGAACTCTGGCTGCACCCTTTGATTTTATTCAAACTTTGCAGTCTCAGAACTAGCTATTTTTTCTAGCTCTTGTTTAAGACTTGATTTGATGAATGAGTGTAGTATGATAGTGGCATACTGGTGTTTGTGGAGGAGTTTTAAGGAGTGGGTAAGGCTGTATTTGGGGTTGCCATTCACTTCTAGGTGGGTTAATTGTAATTCATTTTGGACCTTGATTTGTTAAGGACAGATTAGAGTCTATCGTCTTACATGAATTCTAACAAATTTTTGTTTAAGATTGTTAGGTTTTTTTTGTTGGACGTTGGATTTTGGAATTTCTAGTCTCCAAGATTTGTTAGACCCACATTTTGCCATCCGAGTTGCATGTACTTTTTATTTTGTGGGGAGTGGTAATCTGGTTGAGAAGAGTTCTCATCGATATTGTGGTAGCTTAGATCTCAATTGGAATATAATTTTGGTCGGAGATGTGTGATTTTGTAATTTTTAATACTTGTTCTTGTTTATGGAGCTCTAAAAGTGTTTGAATAGATTTTAGTATTTATAGTTTTACATTCCATGGAAAGATTATATATGTTGAAGAAAGAAAATTATTCTAAAGAATCACTGGCGGCTCCAAGTTAGAGTCAGGGTGGTCACAGGACCACCCTGGCCTGGAAAAAAAAGTCATTATTATATATAAAATTTAAATATTTTATGATTTTTTTACCTTAAAAAAAATGTGTGACGACCCTAATTTTTTTTAGGTGCAATATAATTAAACTTTGAACAAAATTTAGCAACAAACTTGGTTGTAGATTGGTTGTGTGTGTTTAGTGTCTGCTGTTTATGACCCCAATCTACAACTACAAAGTTTAAGCCCTTTTGTAGTTATTCTCTGGTTATGTAATATATTATAAATCCAGTTTAAAATACTAGTATTAGTACTTTCGTGTGTATTCTAATAAGTATTACTGTTTACTCAAAAAAAAAAAAAATTGGTTGTAGATTAAGACTACAACTCCACTCAATATTTTTTTTTTTTTTAGATATGAATTTTAACAATTCCACAATTAGATTACATATATTTTTTTTTCTTTATATCCTCTATACTTGCAAAACTTCAAGAAGATTAAAGATAAATAGCTTATATCATCAATCAAATGTATAATTTTCGAATTTCTTTAGTCTAAAATTATACGCAAAAAAATAAGTTTATGGATTAAATAGTAAATAACATCCGTTTGACATGAAACTTGACATGTGTTTTAAGAACATAAAAAACATACAATTTAACGATTAGATTTTCAAAATACGTAATGATGTTAATTTGATTAGTGAAAGTTGCAGTCTTAGGCTACAACTAAGTTTGTAGTCAAACTCTATTGTTTTGTTTTCAAAAAAAAAAAAAAAAAGTTTGTAGTCAAACTTTGGTCCTTTTAATAATATATTGAGCCTTTACAAACGAAAAGAAAAATCCAAGAAAAATTTTATTTAACTAAAATTTTGAAAAAGGTAAGCTTGCAACATTGATAATGAGATATAACTATCTTTTTTTATTCAATATTGTATAATTTAAGTTTTTCAATGACCATCCTGAAAAAAAATCCTAGAGCTGCTATCTCTCCATCTCTAGATCATTAACAGGTTGTTAGCCCAAACACTTATCACACCCATTCTAAGTGTTAAGTGTGATTTTGGTGCTATTAGGAAGCATTGGAAGGAGCCATTCATTGGCAGATGCCATCGGGTTGAATTGCGGGTTCCGAAAAGTTAGAGAAGACAAGACTCCAAGAAGTACGTTGGTAGCAGGAGCTTGGAGGGCTCAAATACATGGGGTAGACTAGGCTTAGAAGGTCTTTCGTTATTCGTGTACTCCGACTTTATTCTCTAGTGGATCAATTTCGACTTGGAGTGTCGATGAGAGTTTTTTCACTGAGTTTTTCGGTTTCCTATTCGATAATACGTCTTGGTATTATCTTGTGTTTGCATCTCTCTTCCCTACTCTTTAAGCTTCTGTTTCAATGTTGATGATGGATGAATATGGATTAGGGTAGTGTTATCGGTTCATTACGCTTATTTACTCTTGTTCCGCACTTAGTCTAAGTTTGAGTAAAAGCAATCTAGCCGTAATTTTTAATTGAGGGTCTAAACAAGTTCTTGTGTTTTAGCACAAATCTGAGCTTTCAGATGAGTATTTCCAAAGTGTAGGTGCAATCACATGTTGCTTAGATCTTTCTATGCTTGTGTTTTTGCCATGATTTGCTTGTTGCCTTGGATGAATAGCATGTAGCCCTTGCTTTCATTCTTTGAATCCCAACTTGTAATTACTTTTATTTATTTTTATAATTTTATTGCTTGTTAGCGCACATATTTGGATTTTAAAAAAGAAAGCCAATTTGGTTCCTCAAAGTTTAGGTTTTTTGTTAATTTTGCTTGATTGCTTAAATCAATTCTAACTTATAACCCAAAAAAAAAAAAAAAAAAATTGGCAAGAAAGAAAGAAAGAAAGAAAGAAAGAATATTTATGCCTTTTTCCGATGAAAGAAAAAAGAATTAAATGATAAAACAAATTTAAAAGATAAGAAAGAAAAAAGAATTAAAGGATAAAACGTACACATTGAATAATATTTATGCCATTTCATTATTAAATATGTATACTTGGTCAAGATGTAGGGATTTGGAGGCTTACATGAATAATGTTGTCACTTTGCTTTAAAAAAAAACACGTGCCAAAAAATAATCTTTGGCTATTTAATTTCATCTTTGCGAGGAATATTAAAATAAAAGGAAATAAATAAATAAAAGAAAAATAAAATCTTAAAGCTTGAGATTTATAGATATTACTTTGATAAAAAATTATTAAAAAAATTGATGTTTAGCTTGAAGTATTTGGGAAATAGAGAAGAATTGTGATGTTAAAGAGTAGCAGCAACTACTATTATTTATCCAAAAAGATAAAAGCTGTTAGAAATAAAGTTTGATTGGAATGTGTAAAGAACATGTCTACCCTTCTACAGCCTCATTATGAAGATCATGTCTCTCAAGGGCATCCAACCTCTGAAAAATGGAACGGTCTTGTCTCGTCAAAGACCGATTTCCTTGCATTCCCTCCAAAGCAGCAAGGTTCACTCATTTGCCAAAAGGGCAAAGAAGAGCCCTCCCAAGCATTCAAAGAGTGGATCCTCATCTCATGCCTCTCCCATTGGGAAGAGCTCAACTGCTTCTAATGTCTCCACACTTCCTGAGACATCTCCTTCTCACACTCCGGAGCCTCAACCTTCCAGCACTTAGCCAAGACCATCTATCCCTCATACGGATAGAATGGAAACTTTGATGTGGGGTTTACATGATCGCATCTTTGGACTTGCAAATGTCATGTGTTCTCCCAATAATCATGGTCAACTTTGCTTGACTACCATTGAGACACAGTTGGATGAGATTCAGCGCAAACTCAAAGCAGACCTTTAGCTATTCGTTTTAAAAAGGGGGAGAATGCTTACTATGAATATTGTAAGGTTAAATTTTATCAACTATTGTGTTAGCTTTATTCTGTGCCAATTTGCTTGTATTTTCAGCATTTAGAAACCCTGTATTTAGGTGAGAGTCATGTAAAGGTAGTGTGTGAGAGAGTGTGAAGATTTGCTCAAGACTGTGCTGCAAAATAGAGACTCGCGACTGGACCTCGCTGGTGTCTCGCGACTAGCAAGCCGCCAGATGTTGCACATGAGAGAAGCGTGCAGAGGAGAACTCGTGACTAGATTTTGCGGGTGGCTTGCGACTGGAAGCTGCCAGAATATGAACTGTCGTGCCAGCTGTCGCACTACAGGACAAAAATTTCCAGTTTGACCTTTCAGTTTGTTCGCGACTTGAACTCGCGACTCAGTCAAGCCCTGAGGCCAAGCCGCCAGCCTACTTTATTGTGAGAAATCTGTCTCTTCGCATTCCAAACACCCACCAGTATAAATACCCCTTATACCCACGAAATGTAGAGAGCTTCCAGAGAGAATTTTGAGAGAGAAACCCTAGAGAAAAACAAGATTGATTCATTCACAATCATAAACTTGTGACTCTTCAAATTCCTCTACTCTCTTCCTCTCCATTGTAAATCCTTGAGAGGTATTTTAGCCAAAACCTTTTCTCACCATACCCACAGCTGTGAGAAGGCTCTTTGGTGTTTTGGGAAGCAGTTAGGAAGGAGCCAATTTATATTGGTAGATGCTATGGACTAGTAGCGAGATCCGAGAAGCTAAAGAAGAAATAAGTTTGGCGTAACCTCATTGGAGCAGGAAGCTTGGAGAGCTTAGGTACCTGGGTAGATTAGGCTTAGAGGATCTATTGCTGTCCTTGTATCCCAACTACATTCTTTAGTGGATCATTTGACCGCTTGGAGGGCGGCGGAGAGGTTTTTCGCTGAGGTCTTCGGTTTCCTCTTCGATAACACATCAAGTGTTGTCCTTGTGTTTGCATCTCTCTTCCCTTTATCTTTGTCATTTAATTTCTGTTATGGATGTGATTTTATTTGACTTAGATTGTTTATCAATTCGGTTTTAAGCTTTTGTTCATTTTTTGCACATTCATCGTTTGATAAAAAGCTTGAATTGATAATTTGTAATTAGGGAGTCTAAACGTTCATAGTGTTTTACACGCTATTTGAATTTTCAAATATTATGACTATAGCATAGAGTAAGGGGGAGAGCATCACAAAGTGAGGAGGAGTGCATATTGAAAATGGGAGAAGAGTGTGCTCAAAAGGAGGAAGCTAACGTACAACCACACATCTTTTGGATAGTCTAACATATGTTTTATTGTTTATGTTTTTATTTACAATCCTTTCTTTTAAAGCTTTTAGTACTTTAGTTTAAAGCTTAGCTTTTCTTTAGTGATATGTGTACCTTGGTTTTTATAGCCATTTTTTGATGCTTTTAGTTATCTATTGCTTTTCGCTTTAGTTTCTTTAATGCATCATGTGTTTGTTGGACATGCAATTAATTTTTGCACTACTTTTAACTGCTTGTGTGTCCGGAGGATCATTTACTTGTTAAATGTTCATTGTGGTCATTCCTTAATGATTGTTCCTATATGATCAAGTTATGTTATATGTTCCCATATCTTGTGTTTATCTTGATCGCTTTTTACTTGTTCTTTATACATACCTAGTATTCTACTTGTCTCGTATTTAATGAAGTTATTTGTTATGTGCAAGTGTTTAGGATACATGCGTATATGGTTCAAGTACTTCATAGCTTTTAGATTTAGTTGTGAGTGAGTTTTTCCTCTGTTCCTAAACTCATATTTAAGTCCAGAGTCTGTTTAGGGGTTTTGTCATGGAATAGCTAAAAGGGGAGATTGTAAAGTTGTGATTTCCAAAAAGCCTTTGTTTTTTTTTTAATTTCGTGCCAAATTTGATTTTATTTTCTTCACTTATTTCCCTATATTTATGTGGATTTATTTTTAAGGGATAAGTATGAGAGATTGGTGAAGAATCAAGCGCTAAAAGAAGAATCAGTGCAGTTCGCGACTAGCTCACAAGTAAAGCAACCCGCGAAAGGTCATGTGTGAAGCACATGACTAGAAGCTGAAGAGTCATGTCAAGCTGTCAAATTCGCAAGTACTTCACGAGAAAGGCCATCTCGCGAGGTACCCGCGAAACTCTTTGTTTGGCAAAAAGAAAAGGTGTTTTACCAATTTTTTTACCTATACTATATATTCCCTCATTACCCACAAAATGTAAGGAGTGATTTTCAGAGAGAAAACCCTAGCAAAAAAACTTGAGAGATAGAGATTTTTATACCCAAAATCATCTACAAATTTTCTCTTGGTTCTCCTTTACTCCTGCCTCTCCATCTCAACATCCTTGAGAGGTTCTTAGCTCAAACACTTACCTCGCCCAATCTGAGTGTTAAGTCAAGTTTTGGTGGCTTTAGGAAGCATTGGAAGGAGCCATTGAATGGTGGATGCAATCGGGCTAAATTGTGAGATCTGGAAAGCTAGTGAAGACAAGACTCCGAAAATTCCATTGATAGTAGGAGCTTGGAGGGCTCAAGTACATGGGGGAAGAGTAGGCTTAGAGGGTCGTTTTTTATTTGTGTACTCTAACTTATTCACTATTGGATTGATTTCGACTTGGAGGGTTACAGAAAGGTTTTTTGCCGAGTTCTTTGGTTTCCTTTTCAATAACACGTCTTGATGTTATCTTGTGTTTGCATCTCTCTTCCCTTCTCTTTAAGCTTTACTTTTATTGTTCATTGTGGTTGAATATGGTTTAGAGTAGTGTTACTGGTTTATTGCACTCATTTACTCTTGTTCCTCACTTTGATAAGTTAGAGTAAAAGCAATCTAGCCGTATTTTTTAAATTGGGGTTTGAACAAGCTTTAGTGTTTTCACACTAATTGTGCTTTCAAAGACTATACCCAGGAAACAAGTCATAGAAATAATTGATCTATCCAAAACTTATAAACAAAGATCTCTTGAAAATGATCCTCTTGAAGAGTTATCCCCTAATGAGGATCAGGTACCTGAAAATAATGAGATCTCAATTCATTATGTACATGCAGAAGAAATATGGGATGGAAAATTATTGTCGACAACATATTTTCATATAAAGTTGCCCCTGATATTATCAGAATTAAGGATAATAAATATGAACCATAAACCGTTGATGAATGTTAACGTAGAAGTGATTGGCCAATGTGGAAAGAGGCAATTCAAGTATAATTAAATTCACTAATTAAACATGAAGTTTTTGGACTTGTAATCCGAACACCTAAAGGTGTAATCCTATTGGATACAAATGGGTATTTGTATGTAAACGACATGAGAAAAATGAAATTGTAAGGTACAAAGAGCAACTTGTAGCACAAGGTTTCTCACAGAGACCTGGTATTGATTATGAAGAAACATATACTCCTGTAATGAACGCAATTACATTCAAATTTTTGATTAGGTTAGTAGCAAAAGAAATTTGGATATGTGATTAATGGATGTTGTTACAGCATATCTGTATGGATCATTAGATAATGATATCTACATCAAAATCCCCGAAGGATATAAAATGCTTGGAACATATAATCCTACACCTCAAAGTATCTATTCTATCAAGCTACAAAGATCCTTATATGGGTTAAAGCAATCCGGACGCATGTCGTATAATCGCCTCAGTGAATATCTTTTGAAAGAAGGATTTGAGAATAATCCAATTTGTCCATGCATTATTATCAAAAAGTTAGAATCCGGATATGCTATTGCTGCAGTATATGTTGATGTTTTAAATTTTGTGGGGACTCTAAAAGAGTTAACAAAAATAGCAAATTGTTTAAAAAATAAATTTGAGATGAAAGATCTTGGCCAGACAAAATCTTGTCTTAGCCTGCAAATTGAACATAAAATTCTTGTTCATCGATTGATGTACACAGAAAAAGTCTTGAAGCAATTTTACATGGATAAAGCTCATCCTTTGAGCACTTCGATGGTGGGTTGGTCACTTGATGTTAAGAAAGATCTATTTCAACCACAAGAAGATGATGAAGAAACTCTTGGTCCCAAAGTACCATATCTTAGTGCAATTGGTGCTTTGATGTATCTTGCGAATTACACACGACCTAATATAGCATTTGCAGTTAACTTACTAGCAAGGTATAATTCTGCACCAACTCAAAGATATTGGAATGGAATTAAACATATATTACGTTATCTTAGTGGGACTACTGATTTTGGATTATTTTATCAAAATGGACCAAATCTACACTTAGTGAGATATGTTGATGTAGGTTACCTTTCTGATCCACACAAAGGCAAATCGGAAACAAGATATTTATTTACTTCTGGAAATACTACTATTTCACTGATATCTGTTAAGCAAACAATTTCTGCTACTTCCTTAAATCATGTAGAGATTATTGTAATTCATGAAGCGAGTTGTGAATGTGTTTGGTTGAAATCAGTAATTCAATATATCCGTGAGACCTGTGGATTATCATCAATCAAAAATAGTTCAATGATATTATATGAAGATAATGCCGCTTGTATCACTCAAATTAGAGGAGGCTATATCAAGGGTGAAAGAACCAAGCATATTGCGCCAAAATTCTTTTATACACATGAGCTCCAGAAGAGTGGCGATATTGAAGTCAAGTAGATTCGATCATGTGAAATTTGGCCGATATGTTCGCTAAGCTGTTACCAACTGTGACTTTTAAGAAGATGGTACACAATATTGGCATGTGTCGACTTAAGGATATTTTTACCATGAACAATGGAAGTTGTATGTACTTATGATGGGGAGTAAATTTTCTAAAGGATGCGTGCTAATTGTACTCTTTTTCCTTCGCTAAGGTTTCTTCCCATTGGGTTTTCCTTTGCAAAGTTTTAATGAGACAATCTTAAGGCACTAGAAGTTATACAAGAATATTTTACTCTTTTTCCTTAGCCAAAATTTTTTTTTCCCACAGGGTTTTTCTTTGGTAATGTTTTAACGAGGCATATTCTTAGAAAGTGGTTATCCAATGGGGATTGTTAGAAATAAAGTCTGATTGGAATGTGTAAAGTTTGGGCAATGAAAGGGCTATTTGGGATGTGTATAGTCTGAAATGTGTAAATTTTATAAGGGAGATGTATATTTATAATTGTACTCATTATTGCAACCTTATCCCATGAACTCTACAAGCATTCTAGGATTCTATTTATATGTGGGATTGCTTTACTGCTATTGTACACATCTAAGAGATATCAAAAGGATTGCGAATGACCACTTGAATACAAGATTTTAACAATATATATTTCCTGTTTTCTTCTTACTTTGTTTTATCTATTTCTATTATTTCACAACAAAAGCAACAACTATTTTTCTTTCCTTTATTTAGTGGGAAGCATCTTTTTCGATTTTTTTTTTTGCCATTAAGCATCATTTTAGCAACAATTTCGTTAGTTGGCATGTTTTTAAAACATTTTAGCAAACTAACATCTCGAGTTTATAAGACTCGAGTGAATTTGAAACTAGTACACTCAATTTTGATGCTCTGGCAAAGGTTGATGTGGATCTTTTGTATATGTGGAACTCGAGCCATTAAGACTCATGTTCTGTTTTGGTGAAGGAATATTACAGATGTAGAGAACACGGAGAAGAAAGAAGAAAGGGTTTTGCAGGTGGGTTTGGTTTTGCAGGTGAGTTTACATTGATCAACAAGTGGGTGGGTTTGATTTGCAGGTGACTTCATGGGGTGGGTTTGGTTTTGCCATGGGTATGAGTCTCTTCTTCTTCTTCTTCCTCCTTCTCTCCTTCTTCTCCTTCTTTCTTCTTCCCTATTTTTGAGATCTTTAAAATGAAAAACAGGACCCGAGTCTTTGAGACTTGAGTTCTACGTGTATAAAAATTTCCACCTCAACCTTCCTATGCATCAAAATCAAGTGTGTGAGACTCGATTTCCTTCATTGAACTCGAGTCTAATAAACTCAAGATTTTAATTTGATAAAATGTTTCAAAATCATGCCAACTAATGAAATTATTGCTAAAATAATGCTAAATGGCAAAAAAATCCCATCTATTTTTACACGTTTATTAGGTCCGTGTCTTTTTTCTAGAAGGAGCCGTATGGGATGGGACATCACCATGTGCTGAAGCTTGTAGATCATCATCAACGATTTGGTTAGATCTTTTTTGTTTTTGAGAAGAAGATTTGGTTAGATCTTGATAAAGACTGGCAGACACTCGCTTTACCCATTCCTTTGAAATCATAATTTGAAAACAAAAATTCAATTCAAAATGTGAAATCAATAAATTTTAGTTAAATTTGTGAAAACACACTTTCACAATTTTAATCAAATCTCATTGGATTATGAGATAACCTCAAATTGTGATGAATGGAAAATTTGACTTAAAAAAACCTCTAAATATATATAGTGCACTTAATTAGCCTAATCTCTATTATTAATACTATAGAAAAATAAAGGAAATTAATTTATTTTAAGAGAAAATCACATTAAATTCTCAATAAAACCATATTAGAGAGAAAGCCATAAATAAGTGGTCATTTTTTTATGCATTTGTATATTCAAATTGCAAAACTAATCTATCAATCATCAAGAGTGGACGTCATAGGTTGAAACTCTCTTAAAAGTGAAAAATGCTAACCATTATTAGAAGAGGAGAAGAATTGTGATGCTGAAGGCTAACAGAAACAACTATTATTAAGTCCGTTTTTAAATTTTTTTTATTAATGTAAATGGAACCTTGTAGGATGGAAGCCATCACTATCTTCTTTTATTTCTCATGTTCAAATTCACACTTGAAAATTTTCAACTTTTTTTTCCTCGTGCTCACATTTTTAGACAGAAAAAATGTCACCATTATTAGAAATTGGCTTCCACTGATTTCAAAGTCTCTTTAATAGTACAACGTGCATGAGTCACTTTTTGCTTTATTTCTTCTTATTTTCAAAGAAATTTGCTCCTTTGGCGGACTTCTCTACAGATTGAATGCCACTCTTTGGAATAATATTTCACCTTTTAAACATTTTTAAATGAAAAATATTTATAAATTCTCTAAAAATATTGATTTTGGAAATATTTTTAAAACTTTGATTAATTTCTCTTTAAAGTTTAATATTAAAAAAAAAAAAAAGAGAGAGAGAGAGAACTTAATTGGAGATATGCAATCTCTAGCTATGGAGTTTGAAATCTGGGAAGAAAGCGAAAATCTGCTCCTTCGTCAACCTCAGCATGTATCCCAAAAGTTCGGAGAACCATCAAGAATGAGACGCAAGAGGTAGTTGATGGGAAGCCATGTGTAGTAAAAACATATTTGGGTATTGAGGAAGACAGAGACTATAGCTCAATAAAATGTATAGTTGCAGCACTTCAAACCGATCCTGACATGGATGATAAGGTCTTCTTGGAGGCTTGTGAACTTTTAGAAGATGAGAGAAAGACCAAAACAAAAAAGATTGAAGCCTTTGAATGTTGATTGCCTTTGAATGTTGATGAAATACGTTCTCAATTGATATTTTTCCCAAAAACAAAAATAGATTGAAGCCGGCCTGTTTGGTTTCAAAAAGTGGTGTATCCACTTTTCATTGAAAAAATCACTTATTTTCATATTTGGTAGTGTTTGGTAAAATGTTTTGATACATAATTGGGGTATAGACTATAGAATACATTATTTTGCTTGGTATCTCCAATTACTATAACCAAGTTATCTCCTTTCTTATAGATGATTGCAAGGTATTGGTTTCTTGCTTCCCCATGTTGTAAAAAATTCAACCCCACTTTTTTTTTTTCTTTTTTTATTAATGTAAATGGAGCCATGTAGGAAGGAAGCCATGCCTATCTTCTTTTGCAACCCCACGTTTGAAATTTTTTCATTTTTCACAGAAAAAATGTCTCCTTCATTATTAAAAATTGGCTTCCATCGATTTCAAAGTCTCTTTACTAGTACACTGTGCATGAGTCACTTCCTACTTTATTTCTTCTCATCTTCAAAGAAATTTATGATCGTTTGGCGGACTTCTCTGAAGACTGAATGCCACTCTTTGGAACAATATTTCACCTTTTAAACATTTTTAAATGGAAAATATTTATGAATTCTCTAAAAATATTGATTTTGGAAATATTTTTAAAACTTTGATTAATTTGCCTTTAATGCTTCAGATTAAAAAAAATTATGGGTTAATGCTGATCTAAACTAAACTCCTGTCATATGATGTTTAAAACTTGTAACTCCTTTTTATTGAGGTTTTTTTTTTTTTTTTTTTTTTTTTTTTTTTTTTTTTTTGATTGAGGTAGTTTTAATTCAACCCAATCTTGACCCCAATCAATTTTAGGTGAAACACAAATTCAATAATGTGAGAAGAAAAAAAAAAAAAAAAACCAAATCTTACAAGATGACTAAATTTTGGTCATTTTCAAGTTTTAGGGGCAATTTGGTAATTTTAGTTATTGGGCCTTCTTTTTGAGAATAATTATTGGGTAATTTGGTGAGTTTGGGTTTACCCAAAATAATTAGGTTGAGTTGAGTTTAAGTTAGAAGTAATTAGTTAAACTAGCTTGTAACCTATGCACATGCATGGATATACTTAAAAGATATATGTTAAGATGCATAATATAATTTTGAATATATAAATTAAATATTATTGATAAACATTCTTATATATTTTTTTTAATTCTTTAAAAAGTCTTATAAGAATATTATTAGGAAGAAAATGTAATTTTTCTATTTTTAAATTTTTTTTTCTATTAACTAATTCTAGATTATTTGATTTTTATACTCAATAATTCACTTAGATGAATATTTATGATGTGCTTTCACATTTAACTTCAAAATGCTAACAAAGAAAATTAACCCCTTTTTTTTTTTCCAGAAAATGGGAAATATTTGATAGAAACTTCATTATTTCCATCCCACTTTCGAATACGAAATTACCCTTCGGTTTGACTAGTCCACAATGACCGGTGTAGTGCTTAGAATGTTCAAAGACTTATGCCAGGTTTCACACGGTAAATTGCATGATATGGCAATGAAAAAAGCATCACTATGGTTCTTAGAAAGTTCAGAGTTACTAGTCACACCCTAAGCAAGCTACCTTTAAAGCCTAAAGGTTCCTCTAGAGCTTTTATTCATCCTCTTCCTAATTTGCCATTCACTTAATTTCCTGTCCTATATTTGCAACCCCTTCATAGTTTTCTTTTTCCTCCTTTCAGATCTTTAGAACAATCAGCTCAAAAATTCCCCCAATGGCTCTTGTGACTAGCAAAGGAGGTTTATCTTCATCTTCATCTTCCTCTTTCACCAGCCAACTCAAGAACTTCGATGTCTTCTTGAATTTCAGAGGTGAAGATACCCGTCTTGGTTTTATAGGCCATTTGTATAATGCTTTGTGTCAACGGGGTATCAATACCTTTATTGATGATAACTTTCAAAGGGGAGAAGAAATTTCTACAGGACTTCTCAAAATCATTGAAAGTTCAAGGATTTCAATAATTGTATTCTCTAAAGACTATGCGTCCTCCACATGGTGCTTGGAAGAACTTATCAAGATTGTTGAGTGTAAGAAGAATGACCAATTAGTACGACCAATTTTTTACAATGTAGATCCATCAGAAGTTCGTAACCAAAAAGGAAAATTTGGAGAAGCATTATCTAAACATGAAGAAAAAATAAAGGATAACAAGAAGCTGCACAGTTGGAGGGAAGCTTTACATGAAGCTGCCAACATATCTGGTTGGCATTACAAGCATGAGTATGTTCCTATATTTAATGACTACTTTTATGCCTTACAAGTTCTAATGGTTTTTCTCGTAAAAAGAAAAGTTTTAACAGTTTTGTATTGACCAGTAGATGTTATTGTCAAACAACCACTATTATGTGATGGCTGTCCTTTTAAATTATTTATTTATTTATTTCAAATTATGGATATTTTTTTGGGTCATATCTTCTACTAAGGCTGTTAGCTATGGCTCAATAGTAAAAATAAAATAACAAAATATTAGATTATCTTACCAAATAATTAGGATTTTTTCTAACATGTGGTTTTAAATTTTTTTTAGAAGAAATTCTTATCAATTTTGTTCAAGTATTAAGTGGGTTTTCAATAATTTTGTGCCCCTCCTCTAACTGGATTTTCCATGCAATTTCTTCGCAAAAACCTAAAACTAATTTCCTAGAAAATGATAATTAGAAAAAATCCTAACCAAATTATAGTTCTTAGACCTATAAATTATATTAGGTGTACTTTAAAAAATAAAAATCCTAATCAAACTAATTTTTTTCGTAATGCTCAAACTCTAAACATCTTGAATTTAGTTCAAGTTCATATTTCAATTTTATAGTCTAACTATTTACATGCCTTTTATTGAATGACAGCTGTACTGAATTTGAATTTATCCAAGAAATTGTTGAAGAGATCTCAAATTTCATATTAAATCAGATGCCATTATTTGTTGCTAAATACCCAGTTGGAATAAATTCTCGCGTAGAGGCCATAATATTGCAATTAGATATTTGGTCAAATGATGTTCGTATGTTAGGTATGTATGGCCTCGGTGGAGTGGGTAAAACAACTATTGCAAAAGCTGTTTATAACAAAATTTTTTACAATTTCGAAAGAAGCTTCTTTTTGGAAAATGTTAGAGAAAAGTCAGGGACATTTGAAGGCATTATTCAACTACAAGAGATACTTCTTTGTGAGGCCCTAGGGAATAGACAACTGAAGGTGTGCAGTGAATCGAAAAGAACCATTGCGATAGAGAACATACTTCGCAATAAAAGAATTCTTGTAATTCTTGATGATGTGGATAAATCAGACCAAATAGAAATATTGATTGGAGGATGTGATTGGTTTGCTTCTGGAAGTCGAATCATTATAACAACAAGAGATAAACATTTGTTACATACTTTTAGAATATGTCATTCAACGTACATGGTTAACGAATTAGGTGATCATGAAGCTCTTGAACTATTTAGTATGCACGCCTTTCAAAAAAACAAACCCGAGGAAGATTATTTAGAACTTACTAATCAAGTTATATGTTATGCCAAGGGCATTCCATTAGCTCTATCAATAATTGGTGCCAATTTGCATGGAAGAAATGAAATTGAATGGAAAAATGCATTAGATAAGTATGAAAGGATTCCTGACAAAGATATACAAAATGTACTCCAAGTAAGTTATCAAGGATTGGATGATACGGAACAAAATATTTTTCTCGATCTTGCATGTTTCTTCAAGGGTCGTTTCAAGGATTATGTTGTGGATATACTAAATTCTTGCGATCTATACCCAGTTATTGGTATTCAAAAACTTATTGATAAGTGTCTTATAAATGTTGATCGATTTAACAAATTATGGATGCATGACTTGCTACAGCAAATGGGTAGAGAGATTGTTCGACAAGAATCACCCCAAAAACCCGAACTACGAAGTAGATTATGGTATTATGAGGATGCTTTTGAAGTACTAATGGAGAATAAGGTATAACTTGGTCTCATTCACCTGCACCCTTTTCTCTATAGGGAAAATTTAATGGATTTTTATTTTTGGTTATTTTTTTTTCCTTCATATAATTTTTTTCTTTAGTTATGAAAGAAAATTCAAGTCTGTCAACAAAGTTAAAATTTAATAGTTATTATATTTTTAGTGAATTCTTTTGTATGATGTGATTCACTAAATGTTTTGTCTAATTAGGGATCAGAAAACATCCGAGGCATGATGATAGTCACGCCTGAACCAACAAAGTTGCAACTAGAAGCTAATTGTTTCAAAAAGATGAAAAATCTCAAGTTCCTTATGGTTGGTAATGTGGATATTTGCAAGGGTCTTGAATATCTCCCTAATGGATTAAGGGTGCTTGATTGGCTATGTTTTCCTTTATCCTCCTTACCATCCAATTTTCGCCCTCAAAACCTTGTTGCACTCAACTTGCCACAAAGTCAGATTATATTGGACAATCTTTTCAAGGTATTGTCATTTTTATTTATTTATAAATTATTATAACTTCATTAATTTGTATTTTAACATTTATTGAAGTTAAATTTTGATTTTTTTTTCCTACAGAGGATACAATGTAGAAGCTTGACACATATGAATTTTCATAGCTGTCAATATATTAGGAAATTACCGGACTTATTGAGTGCCACCCCAAATGTGAAGAACTTGGATCTCCGTTATTGTAGAAAATTAGTCAAGATTCATGACTCTATTGGATATCTTGATAAGCTTGAAAGCTGGGACCTTCAGGGTTGCTTTGAACTTCATATTCTTCCAAGCTGCATTGTGATGAAATCTCTTAAAATTTTAAGTCTTTTGGGTTGCAAAAGGGTTTGGAGGTTCCCTGATATTCCACAAGGAATGGAAAATTTAAAGTATCTAAATCTGGCACACACTGCCATTACAGAGCTTCCTCCATCAATTGGAAATCTCACTGGGCTTGAGATGTTAGAGATAGGTTCTCCTTGTTATTTGTTTCAGCTTCCAATTAGCATTTATGAATTGCAACATATTTCCCAACTCTTGCTCTATGGTAATGTCCAATTTCCAAAGAGTGTGGGAATTGGCAGACAAGCCCCGTTGAATTTTCTAAAAAAGTTAACTTCATGTTTCACCCACTCAGAGAAAACTAAAGATTTGAACCTCCAAGAATGTATTATCAAATTCTATAGGTTAAGAAGAATTGAAGCATATACTTGCATTTCGTTGAATTCAGAATCATTAAGAGAATTAATCCTTCAGGTACCTCTCCCTCTCTTAAAGTAATAATTTTGGTTACTTTTGAAAACACATTAATTAGCTGGTTTGCTGAACTTCAATTTCTCAAAATTCCTAATTGCATGCAGTTTGGAAGAAAGTTTGGGCTTCCACAAGATATGAAATGTTCAGGTGTGAAGATTGATTTGCATTCACATCACAAATTATCGCATCAGATTGATTTCTCTTCCCGGGTCTCCATCTCTAAGCTCCTCATACTTTTACTCGAGTCCTTTCCCACTCTAGATGCGTATCTAGCGAGTGATTTTGCAGAAACATATGATATTAGAGTACCAGGAAAGAAGATTCCAAAGTGGTTTAACCATCAAAGCACAGAGAGTACCATATTATTCTGGGTTGGTCCTGAATTTCCCGTAGTTGCTCTTTGTGTTGCTTTTCATCTAGTTCCGTTGAAGGATAGTTATGCTGATAATGATAGCTATGGTTTTGTTTGTGATGGTAAAATTGGTTGGGTTTGCGATCTCATAATTTTCATCAATGGTCATAAGCGACCTTTTATTGAGAGAGCGTTCTTTCAGTTTTTGAAGTGTGATCATATGTGGTTTTTTAGTATGCCTCACAACCAATTACTGAGGAAATTTGGTGACTTGATGCAAGGTGATCGAAATCATATTAAGATATCATGTAAAATCTCTCATTGGACAAGTGAATTCGGAAAATTTGCTCCTACGGTTGCAATGATGGGGGTACATGTGAAATGCATTTGTTCTCCTCAGAATTCCATTATCATCCAAGACAACTCTCAAAATGTTGATGACTCTGAAGACACTATGCTCACACCTTTACTACCTCCTTGCTCAACTTCTAATGGTTCACATACGAATCTTGGGTGTCTCAACAGACTCAGATGCTGGAGACCCTGGTAACACTAGGTGACATCTAATTCAAGGCTTCCAATGGATATAGCAAGTTGGTTCGACTAAAATTTGGGTATTGACTTAGCAGATGGTAATGAGTTTGAGTTGGGGTCTTCTTCAATAGCCCATCCCTTTCTAAAAAGAAATACTCCTAGGTATTATTTTTACATTGAAACTATTTTCCATTGCCTCATCTTTATTTGATTTTTTAATGTTCTTGAATGCTAGAGTATGTCTTTTGCATTGATTGATTTGCATCTTTGGGGGACTTTGACACTTCCCATTCTCTTTCTCTAAATTAATGGGCTTTTTCATACAGGGTAATAATTTAGAGAAAGAGAACGGGAAGTTACAAAGACCCCCAATGGGAAAGCCGGATCGATAGTCTTTCTTTTCTTTTTTTTTTTTTTTTTTTTTTTTTTTTTTTTTTGAATTTGGTTAAACATTTTTACAAAGTGGTCTGGTATGTAGTTCTCAGAACTAAGAATTTCACTAGGACTGACTTAAAAAATCTCAGGAATATATTTTGCTCCCTTCATAAAAAAAAGATACACAAGAAAAACAGCACCAATGTCACCCTCCAAAAACTATCCCAAACGCTATGGATGGTGGCGGGTCATCCTCAGTCCCTCACGACACTGAGCTCCAGCATTTATTGCCTCCTTTGCCAACTTCTTACAGTTTCAACAATGTCAAAGCTTTGGGGGCTTTCAATGGACTAGACAAATAGGGGGCTTCACTCAAGTATGATGGGCTTTCACGATGAACACACTGCGCAATGACTCATATTTGGTATGCATTGAGCACCTTTCTTTGCCATCCGATTCAGGGCTTCCAATGGATGCGGCAAATGAGTCTGATTTTAGTTTGGGATTTGACTTAACCGTTGGCCATGGGTTTAATTTGGGTTCTTCTTCATTGGCCTATCCCTCTGTAAAATGATTTCGATTTCAACCTATATCCATAGTCGAAGAAAATGAAAACGTCTTAGTTCGATCAAATTTCGAAGCAACATGGCAAGGTACTGTTATTACATTGAAACTGTTTTCTTTTGCATCATCTTTGTTTGATTTCTTTTGAGTTGTTGAATGCCAGTGTATGTCTCCTTCTTTAGTTGTATTGTTTGACTTGCATCTTTGTCACTTCTCACTCTCTTTCACTAAATTAACACTCTCATTAATAAAGAGGTACTGGTACAACTTGAAGGATATAATAATGCAAAAAAAGAACAGAACTAATGAAAGAAATTAGTAATTAGAAGTTTCCAAAATTCTTCTAGAAAAAAGCATTAAGTTGTGCAACTTAATTGACAAGTGAGGTTAAAATGAATATAATATTTTATACTGATGATGGTCAACATCTACTTGAAAGGGTCAGAGTGGTGTTTGTTTGGCAATTGAGGCCTGCCAGATTTGGATGAAGTAAGCATTTAACCTGCCTAGACTTAAAATTTTGGGAATAGATTTTTCTCCCTTCAAAAAAGGGGGAAAATAATGGTTCTTATTTTCTTTAACTATTTTATGATTTGAATTGTCTTAACAGCAGATGAATTGGTTGATTGTGATTGTAATGGGTTTCAATTTTTCTTGCCTTAATGCTATGATCACCTGCCTAGACTTCTCAATGGTAGAGAGCCATTTTCCAATGCAGCAGTTCCTCAGCCTCCTCTAGTCCCTGATCACAGTCGGTGTCTTTCCTTGACATCTGATTCAAGGCTTCTAATAAATATACCAAATGGAACTATTATTATGTTGAAACTATTTTCCTTTGCATCATCTTCATTTGATTTATTTTACGTTGTTGAATGCCAGAGTATGTCTCCCTTTTTTGCATTGTTTGATTTGCATATTTGGTGGTCTTTTTCACTTCCTATTCTCTTTCTCTAAATTAATGGGCTCTTTCATGTGGGATTCTAGTTCAATTTGAAAGGACATTTATGCAAAGAAAAAGAAGAATTGATGGTCATTTTATTTGTTTTTGAATTTAATTTCTTGTAAATTTGTAATGGCAAAAGCGCCTGTAAAATTTATTTGAAAAAAAAAGCATTAAATCGTCTGGTTAATGGATCAGTATAATCAGAAGGCCTCTGCCTTTTCAGACTCACAAAGATACACATCTAATTGGCCATTGTGAAGATATTACTTGTAATGATTAGAATTGTTGGTTTTAATTAGTTTAGCATGTTGTTATGGTGTTTTGAAAGGGCTGAGTGGGTTTAATTCTGACATAAATAGCTTAAGTGAATGTTGCTAGAAATTTAAGTTTTGATGGATGGAATTGTCATGGTGCCATAAATTTTCAGCAAGAGGACTCAGTTTTAACCACAATGCACTGTGTATTATAGAAAATAAATAAATATACAAATTCAACCAACCAAAAAGAAAATTTAGAAGTCGGAACAAGAGTGAAACCTTGAGCATAAACTTTCGGTTTATGTATTCTACTGATAAAGTCATTGCTTGTTAAATTTGGTGCAATTTTAAAGTCGTTTGAGAGTAAAACAGTTTCACAAAGTGATCAGGTTTGGTGGATTTGGCAGAACTAAGTATTTAACTAGAAGTGACTTAAAACTTAGGAATAGATTTTGCTCCCTTCAAAAATGGGGGGATATAATGGTTCTTATTTTATTTGAATATTTTATGATCTTAATGGTCTTAAAATACAGTTGAATTGGATGATTGTGGTAAAAAATTCTTATTGCTATGATCACCTGCCTAGACTTCGGCATAGTAGAAAGCCATATCCCCCTGCTGATTTCCCTCCAGATGTTCGTGTGAAGTTGATTAGTAGTTATTTTTATCTATGTTGTACTTTTTGAAGTACAATTTGCTGGGACATAATAATTCTATATCATCATCTTTGTTTGTTGAAAATCCTATATCATCATCTGTTAGATGAATTATGTTCTTGCATTTACATGATAAATATTTAATTAACTGTGTAATAGTGTTTCTACATAGATTTTTCTCCCTCCAAAAAAGGGGGAAAATAATGGTTCTTATTTTCTTTAACTATTTTTTGATTTGAATTGTCTTAACATGCAGATGAATTGGATGATTGTGATTGTAATGGATTTCAATTTTTCTTGCCTTAATGCTATGATCACCTGCCTAGACTTCTCAATGGTAGAGAGCCAGTTTCCAATGCAGCAGTTCCTCAGCCTCCTCTAGCCCCTGTTCACAGTGGGTGTCTTTCCTTGACATCTTATTCAAGGCTTCTAATGGATATTCCAAATGGAACTATTATTACATTGTAACTATTTTCCTTTGCATCATCTTCATTTGATTTATTTTACGTTGTTGAATGCCAGAGTATGTCTCCCTTTTTTGCATTGTTTGATTTGCATATTTGGGGGTCTTTTTCACTTCCTATTCTCTTTCTCTAAATTAATGGGCTCTATCATGTGGAATACTAATTCAATTTGAAAGGACATTTATGCAAAGAAAAAGCAGAATTGGTGGTCATTTTATTTGTTTTTGAATTTCATTTCTTGTAAATTTGTAATGGCAAAAGAGCCTTAAAAATTATTTGGGAAAAAAGCATTAAATTATCTAGTTAATTCTTTGAGGATATTGCTATCCAAGGCATGCATACCTAAATATCTTTTGATTAATATGAAGAAAGTAGCCTTAATTTGAGGTTTAAATTCAAATCTACAAAGTCTGACCCTGTGGTAGCAAAAAAAATTATTATATAAAATGTAGCCGTGTTGAAGTGTTCGGAAATTTGGCAAGAACAAAGTTTATATTTTGATTCTCAATACCCTCCCCCTTGCCCTACCAAAGACCCAAAACAGAGAAACTATGGCTGTTCATAGAGTCAGAATATTTTCAGTCTCAATAGTTCCCCATTGTTCATGATTTGTATCAGTATGTATAGCTAATGAATTGTTTTGAATACATGGGTTGCTGCTGTTATTGCAGTTTGTTGTTTCATGGCACATGAAAGCTGCTGCCATGTGTGATTCCAAGCAGAAGTTTTTAGGTGGTCTACAAGGGCTAGGGTAAGAATATAAATAGTTATTTATGCTATACTTATTCTCGAGTTTAATGATATCGATTAAGAGTTTGGAACTGCCATGATTAAGGCTATATATTCTGATGGCAGGATAGACTCTTTGGAGAAGTTCTGTGAAAAGATACCATTTATGCGCTTGGATCTGAAAGATGATCGTATGTGCAAGTGTTCATGAATTATGTTTTTTTTCTAAAATTTAGTTTTAATATTGTAATTCATGTTGCTTTTACGCGAAAACACTCACCCAATGGTCATGAACTCTTGATCGCACTCTCCACCTTGCTTTTACAAGGCAGGAGGTACCATTTAAACTAAAGCTCATTGGTTGGTTTGATTAGCATTTCTAAGCTATAGATACAATTGTTGTGCTTTTGTTGCTGAAAATGATATTTGCTTGTATTTGTCCAGAGAAGTTCCGTGAGATATATAACTTTGCGTTTGGCTGGGCAAAAGAAAAGGTACTCTTTTCTCTGCGTGAATGCTTGGCTTCGTACATACTCTTGACCTATGAATATTTATTTCCACTGCAGAAAATGAAGACTTTTTAATAGTTTTCAGCTTTTCACTTTTCTCAGTTAGTCTTTTAGGTAGGTATAGTACTTGTTATTGCTATTTTTTTTCCCTGAATAATTCCTTTTATTAGAAAATCTGCATCCTAAGGTGATATCACTAATTTAACATTTAGATGGAGTGTTTGCACAATAAGCTTGTCTTTTTACTCTGAACTCAGAATGGGGTATGCTCTGAGTGTGCTGGAAATGTCTAGACTTAGGTGCATTTTGATGTGGATGTTATATTCATGAACTCAGATGTTCTCCAGGTTTCAAATTTGGTTTATTTTATTTTTTAATATCTATATCAAATTCAGTGATGTATAAGTGAACTAGGAATTGATTTCTTCTTGAGGGCATACAGGATGTAGATGTAACATTAACATAGAATATCCAAAACAGTAAATTTTGAATTATTCATGAAACTGACAAACAGTTTGAGAAAGAATGATTGAAGGTGTCTAAGTACGTTGATACCTGTGTTCATTTCATGTTGTGCGACACTGGCTGCTCATATAATTTGAATTTTCTTGGGAAGATAGCTTAGATTGAGGTACTAAAACTCAAACCAGGGATGTACGGTATTTTGCATTAGTTCTTAAATTATACAATGACCTGTTCTTTTGGATTTTATTATTGTCCTGTTGTGCTAAGATATATAGTGTCCTTGTATGTGCATAATAGCATCAAAAAGTCACTACTGCATGTATATAGCAGGAATCGGAGCTTTTGACAACTATGCTAAATGACTGAATCTTTGATGGATAGGTGCCTCTTAAAGCTTGTATTACTGTTATCCCTAGAACAATGGCGGGGGATTTAGATGTTTAAGTTTCATTTATACAATGTTTCCTCCCCATTTTTTGTTGGAATAAACATGGATAGGCGAATTTTTGGTAGGCAGAGATGGCGAAGCTAAATGCATTTTTCCAGTTCCCTATGGATGATAATTTCCAGCAATTTTACAATATTGAGAGACGTGCTGACATTACTGAGCGAATTAAAAAACAGTAAAGAGACAATGAGCCACTTGCTGAATCTTTTGCGAAGTGTTATGGCTGTCTAGGTGGATATGATTCTTGATGGGTGTGAAATTTCATTTAGCTTAAAAGGCTGTACATTCAAAACCATGGGGATGCATGTGTGTATGCATGCACACATGATTACAAACAGATTTTTCCTTCAGCTTCTATGTCAGCTCTGTGCTACATTTTATATACTTTACTAAAAGTTATATTTATCACCTAAAAATTCAATTATGTATGTGTCTTTTGTATACAATGTCATTGTCACCCAAATTATGGTTACATATGCAGGTAGCTGATTTTTCTTAGTATTTCAGGGTCAGAAATCTTTAGCATTGGATACAGCTATTGGTATGTGGCAATTACTGTTTGCCGAAAAGCAGTGGCCATTGGTTGAACACTGGAGCCAGTTCTTACAGGTAGCTTACTAACCATATTATGATCTAATGAGAATGAGTAGTGAATTCTTGTGACCTATGGTGAAAAGAATTATATAGCCGGCAACATGTTGGGATTAAGGCACTGTTAAGTGAGCTGCAATAAGAAGTGAGAATATATTGCTAATTATGTTTATTATTAATTCAACCTTGATGCCCTATGGGGATCTATTTTCAGGTCTCTGTGATGTTATAAACCGAACATAGGCATCTATGCCATTGTTAGATTTGTTTGTCTGTGTGTGAGACAAAATGCCTGGGGGTTTTGGCAAGAATCTTACCAACCACCATGTCAACATTATTGGTAACTGCCGTTGTCGGTCGATTTGGTGAAGTTTTGTCAATGGCGGGATGTGATGGTTGGTGGGTGAACAGCTCTACACCCAGTCTCATTGGCTAATTTTCCTTCATAAATTATTTAATCCAAAAAATAGCTTGGTGGTTGGTTTTGTGACTAGACTTTTTGCGATTCTTGGTTTAGTTAGGCACCAGTGTTTACTGCATATGACCAATCTAAGCACATGATAATAGATATACCTTTAGGTGTCGGCTTTGTTTTTCATATTGATTCCCTTGTGAAGTTTTATGTGGATAGATGAATTTTCTTTTCTAGGGTAATTTATCAAAAAATAAAATAAAATCTTTTCTAGGATATTGGATTTGTGTCCCCTTTTTTAAACGATATTTAAAAATAAATAAATTCATGGATGTGTGTTGAGTTATACAGGTTTGATTGGGTTGATGTTATGAACTCCATCAGCTTTCTTCTATATCTTTTATGTGAGGATTAATTAATATTTTTTCCTTTGGCTTCTCTTTTCTGTTTTGATGTTGATGCTCAGGCTCGGCATAACAAAGCAATATCTAGGGACACGTGGTCTCAACTATTGGAGTTTGCAAGGGTAAGATATAAAATGGATTATTACATACTGCATCATTATTTCAAGATTAAATGCCTTCGTTTCATTTACACCTGCATATGCAATCAGTACCCTTTTCAACTGCATTTTTATCTCCCCAAACTCGTGAAGGATGATATGCATTGTGCTTGTTAGGAAAAATTCTATATAATTGTGAATAAATTTCAGTAAGCACAGCGGAAGTACAACCACACAAGAATACAAAAAATTACGTGAAAACCCTTTCTTCTTGAAGGGGAAAACTACGAGACAAATCCCGAATAATTTTACTATATTAAATAGAGATTACAACACTTAGAGATACAACTAGAGTAAAGAAAAATTCTCTTTTTCTTTTCACTGCTCTCTTCCTCACTATGTATCTCACAATTTTCTCTTCCTCTCTCTATTTTTCTCAAACTCACGCAGTACTTCAAGACTGCACTTAGTTTCTTTGGGACTTCACTCTTCACCCCTTCAAATGGCCGATGGCCTCTCCTTTAATTTCTTCATCTTTTCCTTCTTTTCTCCCTTTCACACTCTTCACATTGAGTCACAATAAATGCAATGCAAGCTAACTTATCTTGACTTTGCTTCAACTGATTTCTTTTCTTCAGCTCTCCCTTAGCCGAATGAACCTTGCCTTTTCTTCTTTCTTTTCTTTCTTCCTTCAGCATGTTAGAAATGCCTTGCATCAGCTTTGCATTAAACCGAAGGCTGATTTTGTGGGGCTTGAGAAGACAAGCTCATAAATGAACTTTGACAAGAGTGGCAAGCAAGTGGGCTGGACACACTAGGTGCCACGCACCCAACAGTGCTGCCTCCCCTTCCTCCACCTATTTAATATTTTTTTTTTAAATTTTATTTTAAAAGTAGCCATCTCAGTATGTAGAGTGGGAGAAATATATGTTTCCAGGACTGGTGAGAGAGAAAATCTTGACATCATTCTTTTTCCTTGTTTCCTATTTTTTGTTGTTGTTGTTGTTGTTTTTGTTGCTGTTGTTGTTGTTGTGTGTTTTTTTTTTGTTTTTTGTTTTTTGTTTTTTGTTTGTTTTTTGTCTCTCCACACTGCACAATCTTATTCATACCTTCATTTCTATTTCGGTATTCTTACCTCCCACACAACAAAGATGCTGGACTAATGGCAATTCTGATTATTCCGTCTCTTTCTTTGTGTAATTGAAAACAAGGTCATGATTTTCGGTATCCTAACCAATTTTTATCTTGTTGAAGTTTATTAAACAATCACTAGCATTTCAATTTTTAATCTTCTGAATAAATTACAAGGTATTGTGATATCCATTGCCTTTAGAGAGTGATTGATTTATCTCTTATGAATAAAATTTTTTTTAGTTACTGACAAAAATATTCATACCCGTTGAAGACTTGAATCTTCTTTAATAAGAAAGGAAACAAAAAGAAACATTGATATCATCCTTTCATGAACATTATTTAAATTGAGGTGTCTTGCTGGGTTTGATGCTGGTCATGGCACTACTAATTTTTCATGCTTTGTACATCCAGACGGTGGACCCTGCATTAACAAATTATGATGCTGAAGGTGCATGGCCCTATCTTATTGATGAATTTGTTGAATACATGAATGAAAATGGCATCATCCAAAATGTCCAGTTGAATGATTTGAGCCAAAAACGATGACGAGGTGCTGAAGTAGTGATAGTATTGGTCTTTCACTGAAAGGTGAAATCCCCCAAAAACGAATGAGAAGACATGAGTTCCAATTCAACCTTGTTTTCCACTGACGATTCATTTGCAACCTTTGTAGTCAATGGGACTGCTGATGTGATATATGCATTTTCCTGTAAAATAAGTTGCGAGAATTGAGAACTTACTAGTACTACTAAGCACTAGTGTTGGAATTTTCTTTTGTTTGGATAAAATATTTCCTCTATATGATATTATGGACTATGGTATTTGAAATGTCTCTTCATGAATGAATCCAATATCATGGACCGGGCAATCACGGTTTATTTTTGTACATGATAACTTGAAACTCTAGCTAATGGACTGGCAAACACGGTTTAGAGTTGACATTATAAACCTTGCTAGCAAGCCCTGGATTCAAAATGAGAGAAGGCAGTAACATATGGGTTAAGTCACCTAGCATGTATCAATTCCATGGAGTGGTTCATTCATGCAGTTGTGGGCTTCACATGCTGTGAGATGAGTGGGACTGACTCGTGCTAGAGTGACCAGGGAAGCTAGACAACATTCTTTCTTTAGTGGTGGACCTCGATTAGTAGGATCCCCTGTCCAATCAACATCAGAAGATGCACGGAGAATAAGAGGAGACTGAGCAGAGTAGAAAAGACCATGGAAGAGAGTGCCCTTTAGGTATCGAAGAATGCGCAGAATAGCAGCATAGTGAGTTGATCATGGAGCAGACAGATACTGGCACACCTGGTGAACAACATAGGAAATGTCTGGATGAGTGATAGTGAGATAAACTAGGCTGCCAACCAAGCGTTTGGAAAGAGAGGGATTAGACAATGGTTTCTCTCCTAAGGGAGTTAGATGCGCATTAAACTCAACTGGAGTGTCAACAGTCTTACTATCAGTGAGTCTAGCTCAAGACAAGAGTTAAAAGGCATACTTGGCTTGAGTAATATAAAGTTCATCTATAAAATGAGTGATTTCAAGACCCAAGAAGTAGCTGAGATGTCTAAGATCTTTCATCTCAAACTGCTGACTGAGAAAATCCTTGAGTTCTTGAATGCCACTAAGGTCATCACTGGTTATGATCATATCATCCATATACAGGAGAAGTAAAATAGTGCTTTTGTTAGTGGGATGAAGAAATAAGGTAGAATTATAATGACTGGCCATGTAACCCAAGCGAGAGATGGTAGAGCTAAATTTGGCAAACCAAGCTCGTGGAGCTTCTTTAAGGCCATAAAGTGTACGTCGAAGGTGACAAACCTTGTTTGATTCAACAGAGAGACTAGGAGGAGGTTGCATATAAACCTCTTCACTTAAATCCCTATTAAGGAATGCATTTTTGACATCCATCTGGAAAAGGTCCCATTTATTGGCAGCAGCAATAGCTAAGAGGGTACGAACAGATAGGATACAAGCAATCGGAGCAAAGGTCTCTTCATAATCAATCTCGTACTCCTGTGTAAAATCTTTTGTAACAAGACGAGCTTTGTAGCAGTCAATGGACCTATCAGAGTGAGTCTTAGACTTGTAGATCCACTTACAACCAACCACAGATTTCCCAGGGGGGAGTGTCACCAAATCCCAAGTATGGTTTTTAGATAATGCATCAAGTTCCTCTTTCATTGCAATCTGCCATAAAGGGTTAGTGGAAGTCTCACGATAGGCGTGGGGCTTGTGCAGTGTAACAAGGGCAGTGTAACAATGATAGTCAAGTAAATGTGCAGGAATGGATTTTACCCAAGTTGAGTGACTAGGTGGAATGTCTTGTGCAAGATCTTCAGGCGGAGCAGGAGTAGGGGACCCAAGCTTAGGGTTGGGGTTGGGTAGCTCGTCTTCGACCTGTTCATCTTCTACCTGTTCATTAAAGGGTGAACTAGGAAAGGGATCAATGATATCTGGTGGTTGGACAGAGAAGTCTACAAGTTGATCATGAGCAGCTACAGAAGGAATATGTGCCTCATCTGAAAAAAGATCTAAGACAAAGGAGGAAGATAGGGAGGCACGAAAGTGAGAGAGCTCGACAAAGATGCGATGTTCCCAAAAGACAACATTGCGGGAGATACAAAGACGATGAGAAATAGGATCATAGCACCGATACCTCTTTTGAGTTTCGCCATAGCCAAGAAAACAACAAAGCCTTGACTGAGGCTCAAGTTTATTATGCTCATGTGGTTGAATAAGAATGAAACAGACAAAATTGAAGGAGTGAAGGTGATGATAATTTGGAGATGACCTAAAAAGGCGCTCATATGGAGTTTTATTTTGGATGACAGGATTGGGAATGCGATAAATAGCATGAAGGAATAGAAGAAACAGTAGCGGCTGTAGCAACAAAAATAGGAGCACTAAGTGGAAGATGAAGGTTGCCCATGGGAAACATACACCCAATCTGGGACCGGTCCCAAGTTCTTATCCCGCCTCAAATCCTGCACAATACACCTAGAATAATCAAAGATAATGTAATAACCCAACTCAGCTAATTGTCCCACAGAAAATAAATTGTAAGAAAGGTTAGGAACATTAAAGACCCCAGGAACCAAGAGTTTGGAGGTCGAAACGGAACCTATATTATGACCAGACATTATGGAACCATTTGTTGTGCGAATATTAAGAGGGTGTGGTGCAGGTTTAAGTTTAGAAAATAAGGACGAGTGAGCTGTCATGTGATTGCAATAAGTAGAATTCATAAGCCAAGAGGAAGGAGACATACCAGATGAAGCTGAAAGAGAAGAGGAATAAGATGCATTACCAACCATACGAATGACATTAGCGAAGATATTTTTAAGGTCATCTGTGGACATGGTGAAAGTGCGTCCAGAAGATTAAGACTGTGCAGAGACGGGAGCCATTGGTTGGACACTCTTAGTGTTAGCAACAGTAGCAGCAGAAATTGAAATAGCTGATTTTTTGCGATGATAGCAAGTCTCAATATTGTGGCCAAAACGTTTGCAAAAATTGCAAAAACATTTGCCGGATTGTCGGCGACGATTATTGCACCAAGAAGAAGATCTGTCCTTATTCTTCATTTAGAAGCAAAATATGCAAAAATGGACTGCAAAAATGAGATCCACTCATTGGCGCTACTTATCACCGATTGAATATCCACCGCCGTCAGCACCACCCATTAATCTGTGTGTGGGTGTGTGTGTGTGTGTGTGTGTGTTTTTTTTTTTTTTTTTTTTTTTTTTTTTTTTTTTTTTTCAGTTATCCTCCATTGTCGTCGGCCCCATTATTTCTTGGCCACCTCCACCTTCGTTGATTCATTCTTTTAATCTCAATTCTGGAATTTTTTTTTCCTTTATTGCTGCATGGCTTTTTTTCCCAAAACCTAGACGCCGAGAAGAGCTCAAAAGGCGAGGACGAGGGCGAGACCAACCAAAAAGGAAAAAAGAAAAAAAAAACCCTAACCGAACTTCAGACGTTGTGAGGTGCATGCCGTTGTGCATGAGGCAGAAAAGGGTGCGTGCCGTGTGCGTGCAGAAAACAGAGTGAGGTAGAGAGAGCTTGAGTTGAGTTAAGAGTCTTCTTGAGACTTGAGAGCTTGAGGTGAGTGAGAGAGTGAGGTGGAGTGAGGCAAAGAGTTTGAGAAGAGGCGTGATTGTGAGAATAGGCGTGATCGTGAGATGAGAAAGTGAGGACTTTAGGATTAGTTTTTAGGACTTCAGGTTTAATTTTAAGGACTAAAACGACGTAGTTTTCTCGGAAAAGTCAAAAAACCCCCAACCGGTCATTAATCAGTTCGACCACACCGGTTTTCGGTTCTTACGTTGAAACAACCGGTTTTCACTATTTATGGATTTTTAAGGTATTTCCGGTTTTTTACCATAACCGAATCGAATTGAAGGCCGGTTCTCGGTTGAACCGGTTAGACCGGCTAGTTCGGTTTGGTTTTTAAAACTATGGCAGTGGTATAAGAGTCGTGGGTAGTGGTATAAGAGTAGCCAGAATAAAGTTTGTCAATGTTAGGGTGACTAGAATTCAAAAAATTCACAAATTCTATCATGGTTTTGCCTGTTTTGTATATGTACTATATCTCTCATTTTGCGAGAATATGCCAAATAAAGCTTCTCTATATAATCTTTCATCAATCTCTATATTAGTCTAGGGCGAATATATCAAGGACTTGTGATTAACTTTGTCAATTAAATTTAAGAAATTAATTTTGTCTTTGTTCAAGAAATTATCACAATTAATATTTTCTTTAATAATTAGTAAAGGAGAGACTGTCAAAACTTCTTGTATTAAAACATCTTTTGTATGAATATTTGAAATTATTGTAAAAAGTACGAGTATGTTTTTTATCACAATCTTGCTTGGTATATCTGTCAATCTGTCAATCCATTCATTTTGACTAAAGAAATTGTATGCATAGTTCCATCTTCTATATCTTTTCCACTAAATTATTTTTCACAAGGTGTTTGGACTATATGTCGGTTCCTATGCAAAAAAGCAGTGGGAGAATAAGAATAAATCTCTGTCACCATATCCTGTTTAAACTTCTTTATGACATTATCTGTCAATTGGTTAACAAGTGATTTTTCTACCTTTAGAGATGACAAATGTCTTTCTGTTCTACAGATTCTTTCTTTAGTAATATCTTTTAGGATAGTGACTTTATTAAGGGAGCGAATTTCTTTTGAGATTAGGGGTGAGGTGAATCTAAAAACTAGCACATTAATTTTAATTCCTTCATCTATCATCAAAAGGGGGTAAAGCAAAGCCTTAAAGGGATTTCTTAAAATAACTTTAGAAGAAAGGTCTTTAAAAATAGTTTCAAAACATATTCCAACATTAGGTATTTTATAATTAATTATCAGCTTTTCTCCATTAGCCTAAGTTAATCTTTCAGATGATTTATCATAATATTTTAAAGGTATTAATCCTTCTTGTATGCAATTCATGTCAGCTCCAGAATCTATCAAAGCAACTTCTGTCAAAGAGAATTCTTTATTGATTACTAGAGTGACTTCTGTATGCCATTTTTGGAAAATAACTTTGTCAATTAAACTTAGAATGTTATGTTTATTATGATCAATTTCTTGATCATGTGAAATTTCTTTTTTTAAAGGGGGTTTCGTCATTATTATGTCTGTTGTAGGAAAACTTGTCAAGTTTACTATTTCAGCAATATTTTGTTCATTTATGTCTGTGGAATTATCCTCTTTAATTTCTTTAATTTCCTGTTTTACCATTTTTATCTCTGTCATTAAATCTTGTAGAGTTACTGGTTTTATATTACTCCATCTTGTTTCTTTTTTGTCTTTTTTGTCTTTCTTTTCTATTCTTTTTCTTTATTAGCTTTCTTTAGAGTACTATTGTTTTGATTCTGACAATGATATAGATGATTATAACTATAATAATAACACAAATAATTGGAGTATATTAACAAGAGATAAAATTAACCGACAGATTGATAGACATAATAATAGTTTGTTAGACATGATTAATAAGAAATTAGAATCTTTAGAAGTTGTTGAAAGATCCATTATATATACTAGAGCAGAAAGAAAAAGTGATAGTTTTTTGGACCTCTATGAAAAAATGAAAGCTTTAAACTTTGAACCCCATCATGGAACGCTTTCAGAAAAAATCATGACAGATATAGAAAGTAGTAGCATAATAAAGACAGTAGATGAAAGAATAAAATCAACCAATAGAAAAGTTGATGAGAAAGATGACATAGAAAGACAAAAGAGTAATAATAAGAAAGATGATCTAATAATGGAAAGAACAACACGTGTAGAAGATAAAGAGAAAGGAAATAGTGCTATAGAAAAAATACAAGAGAAAGATGACATAGAAAGACAAAAGAGTATAATAAGAAGAGGAATAGTAAAGGAAATGATAGAAAGAATGGAAAGATAAAACAATAGTACTCTAAAGAAAGCTAATAAAGAAACTAGTTTAATACAAACAATACGAAAAAAAAGATGACATGATAGATATAGAAGGTGAAAAAGGTATAATAATGAAAGAAATTGAAGAAAAAAGACAAAAAGACAGTCCAATAAACTTAGTCAATAAAGAATGGGGACATAATAGTCCAAGAGAAAATGACAGACTAAAGAAAGAAATTGATAAAGACTAAAATCAATTGAAAGATCTATGATAGAGACACAAGATAATAGTTTAGCAAAATTAACTAGAAAGATAGAAATTTTAAATTCACCATTGGGAAAAAGCAATATAAAAAGAGACATAGCTGTTCTAGATATTATTGAGTCATCAAATAATGAGAAAATTGACAGACATACTAGAAATATTATTTGTCATAAATACCAAAAATATGGACATACTAAAAAACAATGACTTAGACATAATAAAATTGTTAAACAAATTAGTAAATTAGATTTTGAAAAGATATAATAAATAAATTAATAGAAATATTTAATGTTAATCAAAGAGAGATAGATCAAGTTAACAGAAAGAAAGAACTAAAATAAACCAAACCACTTAAAGTCAATAATAGAAAGAGAAAACAAAAAGACATAATAATGAAATTGATAGACAACCTACCTAATCATTTAGAAGACAAAAAAGACTATTTAGTAAAATTGAAAGATTCTATAGAATGAGAGAAGGCTGGAACATATTGGTTAAGTCACCTAGCATGTATCAATTCCATGGAGTGGTTCATTCATGTAGTTGTGGGCTTCACATGCTGTGAGATGAGTGGGACTGACTTGTGCTGGAGTGACCAGGGAAGCTAAACAACATTCTTTCTTTATTATATTTCTTAACATAGAAATTAAGATGAAATGTGACAACCTTTAAGAGGTACCAAGTAAAAACTACTACAGACCAACATAATTTTCCTTAAGCTTGACATTTCATTCTAGGGCTTAGCAGGATGATTGAGTTTTTATCTAACTATTTCATTCTCAGGCTTTGCAAGATTATTGCGTTTTAATTTGACCTAATTCCACCCCCCTATCGAGATTCACTAGTCCCATGTTGGAGTATGATACATTTTTTAAAAAAAAAAAAAGGAAAAAGAACCAAAAAGAAAAAGTGCCATAGGCCCACCCAACCCTTTGTGTGAAATGGGCCTTGAGACATTTGGTAGTTTCTGGGCTTAAAATTGGGTCACAACTTTCATTTTTTTTTGCAAACAAGTATTATCCTCAAAGTTTGGTCCATTTTTCAATTTGGTTTCTAGAAATTCGAAAGTAGCAATCAAATCTTCAAAGAGTGTAAAATGATTTAGAGTTTGGTCGTTTTTCTTTATTTTTATTTTTTTTATGTTGCTATATTTTTCCAATATTTTCAAATCAAGAAAACTAGAATAGAAAATTGTTTAGCAAATTCAAGTCTAGAAGGTGATTTTTTTTCCCTTTTTCATGACAATTGCATGTGGTAATAGCTTGCATGTAATTTTTATGCAACATTAACCTTTTTTTTTTTTTTTTTTTTATTAGGGCAAACGCATAACATATTCCTTATCAAAGTTTGTCTCAGTTACCTATTTTGTGTCTAGAGTTTTGAAAGTAGTGATTGAAACCTTTATTTATTTACAAAGATCTAATTTGATCTTTACTCCACTTTAGACTAAAATCATCACGTTCTCATCCCACTTGCCACCATAATTCCATGTAGCTTAGTAATTATGTATAGTTATATTTCCTACTGGTGTGCATCCAGTACGAATTGAACTTATGACTTCGCCAATTATGAGTTGAGTGCTTTAACCATTTAGCCATGGATGCTTAGTGGAGACCTCCTCTACATTATATCCATTCTCATGTGTGCCAATTAGATTACTATTTTATAACCTTCAAGAATTTGTTCTATTGGGATCAAATTGAAGAATGGGGTAAAGTAAACTAAAGACAAATGTTATGTTTACCTATTTTTCGTTTTAAAAACCTTAAGGGTTCATTGATAAAGAGGTTTCAAACAGTTATATATAAAATTTTAAACTTCGCCCCTTATAGTTACACCTACACTAATTTTTTGTTTTTTGGATCAAAGTCAAAGTCAAACAACTATAGTTTTAGAAAACTAAAAAAATAAACAATTAAACTATACCAAATGGGTGCGAAGTTACAGGAAAAAATATTTATATTCGTATAATTTGCATGCCTCAATTTGATGAAACTTCACACCTTAATGTAATTTGTGTTTTAGCATTTGAGAAAAAAAAAAGAAAAAAAAAAGAAGAAGCTAGCAGCTTAACACAATAGAAGCCCTACCGGTCTCGTTTAATTAATCACCCATTGCGTACGTACTTTTAAGGAGATTGCATAGACACATGAGCTCATTACCCAATACACCTCTATTAAAACACAACAGCACCTTTTAAATATATTCATGCATGTGACATGCAGGGTACAGAAGCAACTAGCAAGAACCCTATAATACTAAGTTGGACCATTACAGTTATGCCGTTGCTTCGCTCCTTTACAAAGGCAAAAGAAATCACCATGGCTGTTTGTTGTGTAAGAAATTTAGACCCCTGTAAACTAGATTGTTTAACTTAATTAATTAACCAAGTGAAAATTTAGGTTTATTATTCAGATCTAGGTTAAACACAAATAATCATAAACAATAAAGCAGCGGAAAATAAAGAACACAAAGATCTGATGATCTGATGACCCAGGAAAACCAAACCGGTAAAAAACCTGGGGAGGATTTAACCTAACTATCCTCAAGGTAAAACAGCAAATCCACTAGAAAGAATTGAAGTTTGTACAATAGCGACTTAGACTACTAACATCCTATTGCTACCTCGAGTAGAAAACTTACTACCACGACCCCATGATAGCTCCGAGTCCACGTACTACTTCTTTCTTTGACCTTTGCAAAACACAAACACCCACGTTTGTGACTTTGAGATCCCACTCAAAGGTTTAGCAACACAAACTCTCCTGTTTGTGACTCCAAGACCACCCTTGAAGGTTTAGATCATCAGCACCTTTGATGACTAGAGAAGGCAGCAACTTCAACAATACCAGATCTTGAGATTCTTCAAGGAACAACATCGGTAGAAGTTATAAGAGAGGTTTTAGGAACAAAACCTTAAATACAAAAGAGGCACACTCTTCTTTCTCTAAAAAGCCTTGTAAAAAATGTGCTTAGGGTTTCCTTTATATAGTGGGAGAAGTAGATTTGAAACCCTAATCCTTAATGAGCTTGAACTGCTGTTTGGGCTTAATTAAAATTCTGTAGATACGACTTTCGATCGGTCGAGCCTGTCTTTCGATCAATTGAACCAGACAATTTCTGAATTCTTCTTTTTGCAGCTTACATGTTCTTGAATTTTGACTTGAATCACCTTGAGCATTGTCTAATAAAACTTATAGATTCTAAGATCTATATCTAGACAAGTTTATGTTCATGATTTGCCAGTTGTTCTAAACTTTTAGAACCTAACAAGTTGCACAGACACCATGGGTGCTTTCACATGATTCACATGGTGTCCCTGTCAACTCGAAATTCTTGCCGCAGTCAATAGTAGTGCCATTGGTTGCGGCGTTGCTTGCTTGTACAGAAGTGGAAACGGTAAGGGTGAAGATGAGGGAGATAAAGATGAGAAAACAAAGAAGCCGATCCATGGAGTCAAGTTCTGGAAGTGGGTTTTGAGTTCTGCACCTATCGATGGAAAAAAAAAAGGTATGTTAGTGATAAAAATCTTACAGTTCTAACAAATCAAGAGTAGCTTATGTTCTGGTATTTGCTCTTGCAAGAGAAAGACCTATCCATACAAAGTTTCATTGAGAGCAAATATTGCTCTTGCGAGTTGCGACCCTTATATTGAAAGCAAATATTATCAACTTCAATTTCAGAGAGAGAGAGAGAGAGAGAGAGAGAGAGAGGGAGATGCAGAGAGATACGACCCATAAATATAAAATATATAATTCGTGTTCATTTCCAAGGAATCCCAATGAAATATTCTAAGTGATGGGGGTAATACCACTTGATGGTGCCGTCGTCCTTGAAGGTGCCGTCGCCCTTCAAGTGGGTGACGGTACGGTAGGGGTGACGGCGCTGCTCCATTCATCATACCTGACCGTATCTCCAGCCGGCTCTGACGCCGTCATCCATGCGCCGACGGGGTGCACGGGTGACGGGGGAATGCTAAAAGGACTGACACGCCTTGTCAGGCACGCCAAACGCTGAGATAGATATCTTGCACCCCACGTCATAGGGAATGGCTCCAGAGAGGGAAGGTTCCGTAAAGAACACGCATTAGGGCATAGCTCCGATTAGAGGTTATCTCCCTCGACACGCCAAAGTCCCAGCTCTACACTACTATAAATACCCCCGACCCTCATGAAAAAAGGTACGCATGTTTCTACCCCGACTCTAGCACTCTGGAGTTGTGAGCAATACTAACTTGACCGTCGGAGGGTCGTTGGCCGGTACCACACCGGTACTTCCTTTTGAGGTTCTTTCTACTCGTGCAGGCCTACCTGAAACGCGCGAAGACCCTGCGACTCACTGAGGGTGATTTTCGGCACCATCAGTTGGCGCCGTCTGTGGGAAAGAGCACATACTTAGGCTGTGTTCTGTGCTTTCCGGACAAAGAGTTGTATGGTACTCACGCGTTCAAGGGTTACCACCATGAACGATCAAGGCAACGGACAACGCACCACGGCCCTCGAGAGACAAGTCCAGACTCTGGCAGCCGCGGTGGAGCGCCTCACAAAGCGCAACAATGACTTGGAAGAACAACTATTGCGAAGGGACGCGACGGCAGGCAACCATGGAGAGAATGAGGAAGACAGCGCTCGGGAGAGAGATCATGGAGGCCCGGAAGGGAGCAACGCCTTGACCCAACCCGAAGGGCAGGGGACAAGTCGTCCGTCGGCAGCTAACAATGATCTGCCCAGCACTACCGAGGAGCTGCGGTTGATGAGGGAGCGTATGGACTTTATGATGAATGCCCTCAAGGGACGAGTATCCAGTGACCTCGACGACCTCGTCCACCGTACAGACTCTCCCTTCACCACGCATGTCATCATGTTCCCAATGCCGCCAAAGTTCCGCATGCCCCAGATAGAAAGCTACGACGGATCCAAAGATCCACTAGACCACCTGGAGTCCTTCAAAACGCTGATGCACCTGCATGGCGTGCCGGACGAAATTATGTGCCGGGCATTCCCGGCGACGCTAAAGGGGGCGGCAAGGACTTGGTTCGGCAGGCTGACACCCGGCTCTATCGGTACCTTCAGAGAGCTGAGTGCTCAGTTCGCTACGCACTTCATCGGAGGACATAGGTATAAGAAATCCACTGCGTGTTTGATGAACATCAGACAGCGGGAGGACGAGACACTCAGGTCCTATATAGCCCGCTTCAACAGAGAGGCACTTTCGATCGATGAAGCGGACGATAAGATACAGGTCGCCGCGTTCACCAATGGACTGAAGGAGGGCAAATTCTTGTTCTCTCTATACAAGAATGACCCGAAGACGATGTCGGAGGTATTTTACAGGGCAACGAAGTATATGAATGCGGAAGACGCATTACAGGCTCGGGGGGAGAGACCTCCCAAAAGGCGGGAAAGGCATGAGGACGTCAAACAGGATAAGGGACGAAAGAAACCTTGGACGGAGGGCCGAGACAGTAGTCGACCGCAGCCCCCTGCCGGTAAGTTCACAAGCTTCACCCCGCTGACGGCCCCGGTCGACCAAGTCCTGATGGAAATCAAAGACGAGGGGTCCCTGACGTTCCCGGGAAAAATGAAGGGGAATCCCGATAGACGACCCAAAGACAAGTACTGCCGCTTCCACCGAGACCACGGCCACGACACCGCCGATTGTTACGACTTGAAGCAGCAGATTGAGGCCCTGATCAGACAGGGAAAGTTGCAAAGGTTCGTCAGCCGAGAGAGGACAGAAGCGCCTCGCCAGGAACAGGTCCCCCGCCGGGACAATGAGCGCCCTCGACCGCCCATAGGAGACATAAGGATGATCATCGGGAGTTCGGCAACCGTCGGATCGACAAAGAAAGCTCGGAAAGCCTACCTCAGGGCAGTACAGAACGTCCAGGCGGCGGGCGACGCTCAGAAGAGGCCGCGTGTCAGCAGCCCTACTATTGAGTTCACAGAAGAAGACGCCCAACGTCTTCATCGTTCGCACGATGATGCCCTTGTCGTCAATATCCGGCTGGGAGACTATAACACATATAGGGTCTTGATCGACAATGGTAGTTCCGCGGACATCCTTTATTACCCTGCGTTTCAACAGATGCGGATCGGCAAGGAACGCCTGTCACCTACCAACGTCCCACTCATCGGGTTTGGGGGGACGAGAGTTCACCCCCTCGGTGCCATCACCTTGCCAGTCACGATTGGAGAATATCCTCGGTAGGTCAATAAAGACGTCACCTTCCTCGTCGTCGACTGTTCGTCCGCCTACAATGCTATTATAGGGCGGCCCACCCTTAACGCTTGGAAGGCAGTGACGTCGACCTACCACCTGATGGTCAAGTTCCCCACCGAGAACGGAGTGGGGGAATTATGGGGAGACCAGGTTGCCACGCGAGAGTGCTACGTAGCGATGGTGGAGGCAGACAATCACCTGCCGGCAATGAACATAGAGCAGCGGGTGGGGGCAGAACCCGCCGAAGAGCTCGAGGAAATAGCACTCGACGAGTCCAGGCCAGAAAGAACCACCAGAGTCGGCGCTCTCGCTAGCCCGTCGGCTCGCCAGGCACTCGTGACTTTCCTCCGAGAAAACCAGGATGTGTTCGCCTGGAGTCACGAAGACATGCCCGGAATTGACCCGTCAGTCATGGTGCACAAGCTGAACGTGTCACCCACTTTCCGGCCGGTCCGTCAGAAGAAACGGGTGTTTGCCCCGGAACGAGACCGAGCGATAGCAGAAGAAGTCGGTAAGCTACGAGATGCGGAGTTCATCCGAGAAGTGTACTATCCCGATTGGTTGGCCAACGTGGTGATGGTCAAGAAGGCTAGCGGGAAGTGGCGCATGTGTGTGGACTTCACAGACCTGAACAAGGCATACCCCAAAGATAGCTACCCCCTCCCGCGAGTCGACACACTGGTGGACTCTACCGCCCGACACCAGCTACTGAGCTTCATGGATGCCTTCTCAGGGTACAATCAAATCCGGATGGACGTGGCTGATCAGGAGAAGACCTCGTTTGTCACCAACCAAGGTCTCTTCTGTTACAAGGTAATGCCATTCGGACTGAAAAATGCGGGTGCCACATATCAGAGACTCATGAAAAAAATGTTCGCCGACCAAATAGGAAGGAACGTTCAAGTATACGTTGACGACATGTTGGTAAAAAGCAGAAGGAAGGAAGACCACCTGGGGGACCTAAAAGAGACATTCGATATGCTCCGTTCCTACAACATGAAGCTCAATCCGGCAAAGTGTGCATTTGGAGTGGCGGCGGGAAAGTTCCTAGGCTTCATGGTGTCCCAAAGGGGTATCGAGGCCAACCCTGACAAGATCCGGGCCATAGTGGAAATGGCGCCCCCAAAGAGCACAAAGGAGGTGCAAAGCTTGAATGGGAAAGTAGCCGCCCTAAACCGGTTTGTATCAAGGGCGACATATAAGTGCCTACCCTTTTTCCGCACGCTGAAGAAGTCGTTCGAGTGGACGGGCGAGTGCCAAAGGGCGTTCGAGGAACTGAAAGCTTACCTCTCTTCACCTCCGCTACTAAGCCCCTCACAACCAGGGGAAGAGCTCTTCCTTTACCTGGCCGTCTCCCCGGCGGCAGTCAGTGCGGCCTTGGTCAGAGAAGAAGACAAGGTCCAGAAGCCTGTGTATTACGCCAGCCGGGCATTCCGCGGAGCGGAAGGGAGATACCCACCTATGGAGAAGCTCGCCTTCGCCCTAATCACCGCAGCCCGCAAGCTCAAACCGTATTTTTAAGCTCATGCGATAGTTGTCCTAACCGACAAACCCTTGCGGCGGGCAATGCACAACCCCGAAGCGGCAGGTCGCCTGGCCTTATGGGCGATCGAGTTGACCGAGTTCGACATCAGGTACCGCCCGCGCACCGCCATGAAGGGGCAGGCTGTCGCTGACTTTATCGCCGAATTCACAAGTGGCGAGGACCAGGGGGCAGATGAGCACCATTCATGGACTTTACACTCAGACGGATCGTCGACCAGACAGGCCGGGGGGATAGGTGTCGTACTTCGCTCCCCCGAGGGAGATCAGATCGAATGCATGATTCGCCTAGATTTCCCCATCACAAATAATGAGGCTGAATATGAAGCACTGATAGCTGGGATCGACCTCGCCAAAGCAGCAGGGGCCACCAAAGTGGTAGCTTACTGCGACTCCCAGGTCGTCGTTAACCAAGTAAGCGGAGAATACAAGTGTAGAGGCGACAGAATGAGAAGATATTTAGATCAAGCGAAGAGAAGAGTGGATGAGCTAAGGGCCGAAGTGATCCAAATACCAAGAGAAGAGAATGAGCAAGCCGACCGTCTTGCCAAAGCCGCTTTTTCCGAACACATGACCCCCCCCAACAATGTGCTTTCCTTTGTGCAAATGACGCCACTAATAGAGCTTATCAGTGTGCAGGAAATAGGCTCCGAAAGCAATTGGACCACGCCGCTCGTCTCCTACCTAAAGGATGGCGCCTTGCCGGACGAAAGAGAGGCCGCCAGAAAGCTGAAGGTCAGGGCCGCAAGGTTCGTGTTAATGGACGGCGTCCTGTACAAAAGGGGTTTCTGCCGCCCGTACTTGAGGTGTTTGAGCCCCGAAGAAGCCGACTATGTCATGAGGGAAGTCCACGAGGGAGTTTGTGGAAACCACTCGGGATCTCGATCACTGGTGCACAAGCTGATTCGGGCTGGGTATTACTGGCCTACCATGCAGAAAGACGGCCAAGCCTACGTCAAAGCCTGCGACAAATGCCAAAGGTTTAGCAACATTGTCCGACAGCCGCCCGCGGAGCTAACTCCCATGACAGCCCCGTGGCCTTTTGCTCAATGGGGACTAGACATTATGGGTCCGTTCCCGACGGCTATGCGGCAGCTGAAATTCATGGTAGTAGGCATAGATTATTTCACAAAGTGGGTAGAAGCTGAGGCCTTGGCCACCATCACGGAGAAGAACGTGTGGAACTTTGTCTGGAAATCCATCATATGCAGATTCGGGATCCCTAGGGTCCTAGTCTCGGACAATGGCAAACAATTCGACAACGGCCCCTTCCGAGAGTTCTGCTCGCAGCTGGGGATAAAAAACCACTACTCCTCCCCCGCCCACCCCCAAGCCAACGGCCAAGTCGAAGTGACGAACCGATCCTTGCTGAAGATTATCAAGACTCGGCTCGAGGGGGCAAAGGGGATATGGCCTGAGGAATTACCCAGCGTACTTTGGGCATACAGGACGACGGCAAGGACCCCAACAGGAGAAACTCCATTCCGGCTAACCTACGGAAGCGAAGCAGTCATCCCAGCCGAGGTAGGACTCTCGACCTACCGGGTAAACGCCCACGACGAAGGTAGGAATGATGAGGCATTGCGCCTACGGCTGGACCTAATTGACGAAGACAGAGCAGTAGCCGAACAAAGACTCGCGCGGTACCAAGATCGCATGGCCAAGCACTACAACTCCCGGGTCAAGCACAGGCACTTCCGAGTCGGAGACCTTGTTCTAAGAAGAGTCATGGGCGCTACCAGAGACCCTGCCCAAGGGAAGCTCGGCCCCAACTGGGAAGGACCCTACCGAGTCACGTCGTGGCATCGAAGAGGCACCTACCACTTGGAAACGCTGGAAGGACAGACACTACCCCATCCATGGAACGCCGAGCACCTACGAAAGTACTACCAATAAGAAAAGAGCGGTAGCTCCTACTTGTATTTGCCTAAATGTATCTCGAGGACCCAATGGGCACCTTTTTCCTTTCTTAAAATTGATACAAGGTTTAGAAGTTTATTCAATCTCTCTTGTACTGTGCTTGGATCTTCAAACAGGTATACCAAAGCAACGTCTAAAATCTACAAAGCATAAAAGCGTCAGGCGCCCAAGCCGACGGCTCAAAAGCCAACCTAAAATCTACAAGGCATAAAAGTGTCAGGCGCCCAAGCCGACGGCTCAAAAGCCAACCTAAAATCTACAAGGCATAAAAGCGTCAGGCGCCCAAGCCGACGGCTTAGAGGCCAACCCAAAATCTACAAGGCATAAGAGCGTCCAGCGCCCAAGCTGACGGCTCAAAAGCCAACCTAAAATCTACAAGGCATAAGAGCGTCCAGCGCCCAAGCCGACGGCTCAAAAGCCAACCTAAAATCTACAAGGCATAAGAGCGTCCAGCGCCCAAGCTGACGGCTCAAAAGCCAACCTAAAATCTACAAGGCATAAGAGCGTCAGGCGCCCAAGCCGACGGCTTAGAAGCCAACCTATAATCTACGAGGCGTAAGAGCGTCCAGCGCCCAAGCTGACGGCTCAGAAGCCAACTTATAATCTACAAGGCGTAAGAGCGTCCAGCGCCCAAGTTGACGGCTCAGAAGCCAACTTATAATCTACAAGGTGTAAGAGCGTCCAGTGCCCCAGCTGACGGCTCAAAAGCCAACCTAATATCTACGAGGCATAAGAGCGTCAGGCACCCAAGCTGATGGCTCAAAAGCCAATCTAAAATCTACGAGGCGTAAAAGCGTCAAGCACCAAAGCTGACGGCTTAGAAGCCCGTCAAGCGCGAAAATAAAAGGCCTCAAAACGACGGCACCACCCTAAAAGGTTAAGCCTATATTCCAAGTGCGAAAAACAGGTCAGGCCTTCAAGCTGACGGTTTATAAGGTGACGGCTCGAAAAGAATTCTACCCTAATCTAACAAGGCGCGAGCTCGTCATATGCAAAAATTAGCAATCACATCCTAAAATATTTTCAAGGCATGATTCAAAGCTGACGACCCCGTTGGAAGGTCGTGACGGTGCCAAAAAGCGTTAGGTCCCAAGTAGGGCCACCGCGAAACAACAAGAAGAAAGTCATGCATAGTTAATGAAAATAACATGTTGCAAATTATATAAATAAGATCAGTATTTTACAAGAATGTGTTCTTACAAAAAGCCCTCAAAACAATGGGGCACCAAATACAAATCAACTCTACAAAAATCATTCAAGTCAAGGAGCCGGGGCGTCTGGCGCGGCCTCGTCACCGTCGGGATCCCGGACCTCGTTGGCAGGAGACTCGTCAGGATTGGAAGGATCGGATGACAGGATCTTCAAGGCTGCGGGCTTGTCCAGGGCAGGCTGGGCGAGGACGACACCGTCACCCCTGGTGGGGATCTCGGACTCGCCGAGGTCGTCATCCTCCACGACGACGGTGTTGATCATGGGCGTCGACGGCACAGGGTCATCCAACGAAACCCGTGACAAGTCGAGGTGCGGGAAGAGAGACTTCACCTGTTTAAGGCAGTCCTCAAACCCGTCACCATAGTACACGGCACAGGAATCGATGAATGCCTGGGACGTCTTGAATTCCGCCACGGCGTCACTTTTTGCCGTCTCCACCTGCCCTAAGAGAGGAGTCAACTCTTTCTCAGCCGTCACCCTAGCTTCCCGTTCCTGCTCGGCCTGACGGGTTCCCTCCTCCAGTTTCTCTTTCAGCTCCTTGATCTCCCCATTTAGGGTGCGGGATGCGTCCTTGTACTGTTCTAGCCCGTCCGTCAGATTGGCAATGCGCTTCTTCTGACGGGCCAGCAGTTCCTCGTTCTTCGACCCCTTGACCTGAATGGCCCTCATGCGGACCACAGCCTGTGACACAGAATTCCCGTCAGCACAGTGATATAAAAAGATGACGGCACAAACAATAAAGAAGGCACATACCCTGGCAAGATCAAAGAGGCCCGAGTCTCCCAGCTCCTGCACGGACTGACTGGCGCAGGAATCAGCCTTCTCCTTCCCAAGTATGGAGTCCAACTGCTCCAAGGCGTACCCCTTATGGGTAAGGATGCAGCGCCCCTCTTCTGGGATGACGGGACCTCGCGCCGACATCAATCCCTTGCCGACCCCATGCTTGGGCGACGGGAGCTTCGAGGAGTGGTCCCTAGGGGCAACCGTCACTTTCTTTGACGGACGGTCTTCAGTCCCGTCGCTCTTTCTTTTCGGCGCTCTCCTTTGCAGGGACGCAGACTCTCCCTCCTTGCTTTTTCCCTCCTCCTTCTTACGGGCGGCGGCAGCCCGGATTTAAGCCCTCAGCTTGGCTGATTCCATCTCTGTAAGACGAGGACACAATGTAAAAATGCAAGTGAAAGTGACGGAGAGGATGGGTCAGTCATACTTACGTTGACGGGACAAATTGTTCAAACGGCGTGCCTCTTCCGTTGGCTCGGGTCCCCCACAGTAGGCGTAGAGGGCGTCAGGCGTAATTAGGTCACGACACTTCCTCTCCTCTAAGGGAATCCCCGTCACCTTGAAAATGAAGGCTTCCTGCTCCCCTGTGATTGCCGGACGAGAGAAAGCTGAAAAAGAAAAGGAGAACGAACGGGTTAGAACCTTGGCATAAGTAAACTTACATGCAAGGCTGACGGTGACGACCTGATTCCCTGACGTGAGCCCAGGTGTTGTCAAAGCCATGAGGAATTGACCCCCACTCTTCCTGACCGCATACCCAATTGGTCCCCTCTACAAAAAAGTACCTGCCCTTCCATTTCCTGTTGGAGTCGGGCATGTCTGACACTAACCTCAACTCTTTCTTCCTCGCAGAAAAATGGTAAATCCCCTTAGACGAGGCAATTTGGTGTGGACGGTAACACCAAAAGAACTCGTCGAGGGTTAGCTGACGGTGCCCGCCACTTAGACTCCCCCACAATATCTCGGAGCCAATGAACACCCTCCAGGCGTTGGGGGCAATCTAGCTGACGGATATCCCGAGATAGTTTGCCAGCTGACGGTGGAGCGCCGTCAGAGGCAACCTCAATCCTGCCGCGAATATGGCGTCATACATGCCAACATCCGCAGTCTTCCCGGAGTAACACCTCTCCTTCTCCAAGGGAAGACGGATCGGAATATCGTCCGGAATTTGGTAACGGGCCCGCAGCAAGTTGAAAACCTTGTCCGTCATTGAAGGAAGAAAGTGATTAACCGTCCATTCTTTAGGAAGGATGAACGGACGGTCATCCCCTGAGCCTCCCGACGTGCTCTCCGAATTTTCATCTCCTGACGAGCCCTTATCACTCCCACTCTCCCTTGCGGCGTCATCTCCGCCTTTCCTTATTACTCCGTCGCTGCCCCCTCCCTCCTCGTCGCACGACTGAATCAACGATTCATCCTCTGACGACAAGGAAGAGTCATCTCCTGACTCGTGGCCCGACTGATAAACCTCGTCGTAGCCCGCCCCGTCGCGGACTGACGACTGTTCGCTCGACGTCTCCTCAGGCATCTTACTACCTACAAGCGACGGGGTCGATCTAAGAGCCTGAGTGACGGCCTTCCCAAAAACCTAAAAGCCCGGTATGTAGCTAGATCGAAGGAATTAAAAAAGAAAAAAAGAGAGAGTGGGGGGAGTAACTCACCAAGTAACGGAGGAAGTGCAAGGGAAGCTGACGGTATCGGACAGCAAGCGAGAACCAGAACGCAATTATAATCTCCTTGAGGTGACGGTTTCTCTCTCACCAGCAAAATCAGAATAAAAGAAGAGAAATGAGGGAAAACGGAGATGTATATATAGGAAGCTTGGAGCGCGGAAGACGAAGCGACCTTCCCGTCCAGCTGCCTTCCAGTCCCTCTACGACACGTGTTCCGACACTAGGTCTGCTCGAGATGACTAGCCGTTAATGCCTTGTCCGCCACACGCTGTACTCCCCAATCCGTCAGACTTGACCGACGGGATTAAGGAGTAGGGGGCAACTGATGGGGGTAATACCACTTGAAGGTGCCGTCGTCCTTGAAGGTGCCGTCGCCCTTCGAGTGGGTGACGGTACGATAGGGGTGACGGCGCTGCTCCATTCATCATACCTGACCGTATCTCCAGCCGGCTCTGACGCCGTCATCCATGCGCCGACGGGGTGCACGGGTGACGGGGGAACGCTAAAAGGACTGACATGCCTTGTCAGGCACGCCAAACGCTGAGATAGATATCTTGCACCCCACGCCATAGGGAATGGCTCCAGAGAGGGAAGGTTCCGTAAAGAACACGCATTAGGGCATGGCTCCGATCAGAGATTATCTCCCCCGACACGCCAAAGTCCCAGCTCTACACTACTATTAATACCCCCGACCCTCATGAAAAAAGGTACGCATGTTTCTACCCCGACTCTAGCACTCTGGAGTTGTGAGCAATACTAACTTGACCATCGGAGGGTCGTTGGCCGGTACCACACCGGTACTTCCCTTTGAGGTTCTTTCTACTCGTGCAGGCCTACCTGAAACGCGCGAAGACCCTGCGACTCACTGAGGGTGATTTTCGGCACCATCACTAAGCATCCAAACAAATCCAAGAGAAAGATAGAGATGAGTAACCTGGGAGCATCTTCTCTAACAAAAGCGCACACACTCGCATAATGTTTCTCTAGACTATTTATACTGTAGAAAGTAGCTGTTTTTCAGACAAACATCATGCAAACAATATGCACTATAGGTGAGTGTGCTTATCCTTTGATACACCTCTCTCTCTCTCTCTCTCTCTCTCTCTTTAAAAATTTTTTAATTGGTTTTGAAATCAAATAAAATTTTGAACTCTTACAATTCTTTTTATTAAATTTTTTTTTTTAATAATTCAATAGTTATAATGGGATAAAAGTATTTTAATACTAGATGTTTTCATTAAAAATTCCAAGAAGTATACCAAGGAATTAAGTTATAAGACTCATGGTTAACTTTTTTTAGCTACTTATAAGGTAGCTTTTCCTTCTCTATAAGTTAACTTTAACACTTGGCATAGCCTTAATTAGTATTATTTTCTTTTTATTTGTTGCCAAATTAGGAGAGGGGTGGTTGTGTGTGCAATTTGAGAAATGAGAAAGTTGATTCCGTAATCCTTATATAATATATATATATATATATATATATATAAACATGCAAATGTTAGGTTTTGCCACTGTGGGATATTTTGGTAAATATGACAAAGAAATTAAATAGTTTGCTTAAGCTTCAGCAATATTGGAGTTGGAATCTTAGAGAAGAAGTTATGAAATAAAATGAAGGTCCCCCCCCCCCCCCCCCTTTTTTTTAAAGAGTGATGCTATAGACATAATACTTTTAAATATTTTTTGTAACAGTAGAGTTGATAAATTTTTACTAGATTTCTTTTAAGTCCACAATTAACATCAGTTTTTTCTTGTCACCTATCAATATCGATTTGTTACATAGTTATGATTTATGATTTTTTTTTTGTGCCTCTAGATTTGTTGCTTTATAAAATTTGTAAAACATCATATACTATGCAATAAAATTAAAGTTATAGAAATCATGGTTACGTAAAGTGGCTATGTTAAAAGTAGGGTTCTTGAAGCTATGGTTACACCAAGTAACTACCTTCTCTCTATTTGTGAGAGACTATGCTCCTAGCCCAAACCTTTTAGAGTAGGTTTTGGCATAACTGACACGAATGAGTGGAGCTGTATTGGTGCCTCTCAAGAGTGAAGGTTCTGCTAACATTTTCTACCCTCCTAGATTAAGGATTTTACAATGAAGTTGCTGCTTAATTAATCTGAAAAATAAAAAAATAAAAAATTGAAAAGTTTATTTTCTTATTGATGAATTTAAATTGTACATCCCTTGATAATAACAACAAAACTACAAATCTTTGGCCCTAGATACAATAAAAAGAAAAAATACATAGCTTTACTCCATCTGAATTCGGAGGTTACAAGATTGAGAAAGTGTTAGACACTCAATCTGCTTGATAAAACTAGTTTTTTAGATTTGAGTGACCAATGATCATATCACATCATACAATTAATTTATTTCATCCAAGAACATGTGATTGCAAAGATGAAAACAACATTCATGAGCATGATGAAACCCTATTCTCGGCATGCAAAGGTAGATTGGAAGAATTGAAAGACATAGTGAATATGTGTGTGATCTAATAAACCCTAATCTATGAGCATATGAACATGATTTTCTAATTGAAAAACCCTAAAACATGCAAAGGCTAAAAAAAACTTAGATTTAGGGGTAGCAATTTAAACCTGCACCCGTCGGTACCTGCGTCACCCACCCTTAATGGATAGGCTTTACAACTACAAGTGACTCACTACATTCTCATTTATTTTTAAATTAGTTTATCTTATTTATTGTTGTTATAGTTTAATATAATGAAAAGTCTGTTACCTAAGTTTTAAGAAGTAACATTATTTACTCCAATTAAAATTATATTTATCTAATTAATTTTTAGGATAATTTAATTTAGCTAAGTATCTATTACTCAATTTTCAAAAAATTAAAATTCTATTCCAAAAAATTATAAGTTTTAAAATCTATCATTTGCTTAGCAGGATGATTGAGTTTTTATTTGACTATTTCATTCTCAGGCTTTGCAAGATTATTGCGTTTTAATCTGACCTAATTCCACCCCCCTATCGAGATTTACTAATCTCATGTTGGAGTATGATACATTAAAAAAAAAAAAAAGGAAAAAGAACCAAAAAGAAAAAGTGCCATAGGCCCACCCAACCCTTCGTGTGAAATGGGCCTTGAGACATTTGGTAGTTTTTGGGCTTAAAAATGGGTCACAACTTTCATTTTTTTTTGCAAACAAGTATTATCCTCAAAGTTTGGTCCATTTTTCAATTCGGTTTCTAGAAATTCAAAAGTGGCAATCAAATCTTCAAAGAGTGTAAAATGATTTAGAGTTTGGTCGTTTTTCTTTATTTTTATTTTTTTTTTATGTTGCTATATTTTTCCAATATTTTCAAATCAGGAAAACTAGAATAGAAAATTGTTTAGCAAATTCAAGTCTAGAAGGTGATTTTTTTTCCCTTTTTCATGACAATTGCATGTGGTAATAGCTTGCATGTAATTTTTATGCAACATCAACCTTTTTTTTTTTTTATTTTTTTATTAGGGCAAATGCAAAACATATTCCTTATTAAAGTTTGTCTCAGTTACCTATTTTGTGTCTAGAGTTTTGAAAGTAGTGATTGAAACCTTTATTTATTTACAAAGATCTAATTTGATCTTTACTCCACTTTAGACTAAAATCATCACGTTCTCATCTCACTTGCCACTATAATTTCATGTAGCTTAGTAATTCTGTATTGTTATTTTTCCTATTGGTGTGCATCCAGTACGAATTGAACTTATGATTTCGCCAATTATGAGTTGAGTGCTTTAACCATTTAGCCATGGATGCTTAGTGGAGACCGCCTCTGCATTATATCCATTCTCATGTGTGCAAATTAGATTACTATTTTATAACCTTTAAGAATTTGTTCTATCGGGATCAAATTGTAGAATGGGGTAAAGTAAACTAAAGACAAATGTTGTGTTTTCCTATTTTTCTTTCTAAAAACCTTATGGGTTCATTGATAAAGAGGTTTCAAACAGTTATATATAAAATTTTAAACTTCGCCCCTTATAGCTACACCTACAGTAATTTTTTGTTTTTTGGATCAAAGTCAAAGTCAAAAACAATATTTTTAGAAAACTAAAAAAATAAACTATTAAACTATACCAAGTGGGTGCGAAGTTACAGGAAAAAATATTTTAATTCGTATAATTTACATGCCTCAATTTCATGAAACTTCACCCCTTAATGAAATTTGTGTTTTAGCATTTGAGAATAAAAAAAAAAAAAAAAAAAAAAGAAGCTAGCAGCTTAACACAATAGAAGCCCTACCAGTCTCGTTTAATTAATCACCCATTGTGTACATACTTTAAGGAGAGTGCATAGACACATGAGCTCATTACCCAATACACCTCTATTAAAACACAAAAGCACCTTTTAAATATATCCATGCATGTGACATGCAAGGTACAGAAGCAACTCGCAAGAACCCTATAATACTAAGTTGGACCATTACAGTTATACCGATGCTTCGCTCCTTTACAAAGGCAAAAGAAATCACCATGCCTGTTAGTTGCACAGACTCCATGGGTGCTTTCACATGATTCACATGGTGTCCCTGTCAACTCGAAATTCTTGCCGCAGTCAATTGTAGTGCAATTGGTTGCGGCGTTGCTTGCTTGTACAGAAGTGGAAATGGTAAGGGTGAAGATGAGGGAGATAAAGATGAGAAAACGAAGAAGCCGATCCATGGAGTCAAGATTCTGGAAGTGGGTTTTGAGTTCTGCACCTATCGATGGCAAAAAAAAAAAAAAAAAAAAAAAAAAGAAGGTATGTTAGTGATAAAAATCTTACAGTTCTAACAAATCAAGAATAGCTTATGTTCTGGTATTTGCTCTTGCAAGAGAAAGACCTATCCATACAAAGTTTCATTGAGAGCAAAAATTGCTCTTGCGAGTTGCGACCCTTATATTGAAAGCAAATATTATCAACTTCAATTTCAGAGAGAGAGAGAGAGAGAGAGAGAGGGAGAGAGGGAGATGCAGAGAGATACGACCCATATATATAAAATATATAATTCGTGTTCATTTCCAAGGAATCCCAATGAAATATTCTAAGCATCCAAACAAATCCAAGAGAAAGATAGAGATGAGTAACCTGGGAGCATCTTCTCTAACAAAAGTGCACACACTCGCATAATGTCTCTCTACACTATTTATACTGTAGAAAGTAACTGTTTTTTAGACAAACATCATGCAAACAATATGCACTATAGGTGAGTGTGCTTATCCTTTGATACACCTCTCTCTCTCTCTCTCTCTTTAAAAAATTTTTAATTGCTTTTGAAATCAAATAAAATTTTGAACTCTTACAATTCTTTTTATTAAAAAATTCTTTTTTTTTTATAATTCAATAGTTATAATGGGATAAAAGTATTTTAATACTAGATTTTTTCATTAAAAATTCCAAGAAGTATACCAAGGAATTAAGTTATAAGACTCATGGTTAACTTTTTTTAGCTACTTATAAGGTAGCTTTTCCTTTTCTATAAGTTGACTTTAACACTTGGCATAGCCTTAATTAGTATTATTTTCTTTTTATTTGTTGCCAAATTAGGAGAGGGGTGGTTGTGTGTGCGATTTGAGAAATGAGAAAGTTGATTCCGTAATCCTTATATAATATATATAAACATGCAAATGTTAGGTTTTGCCACTGTGGGATATTTTGGTAAATATGACAAAGTAATTAAATAGTTTTCTTAAGCTTCAGCAATATTGGAGTTGGAATCTTAGAGAAGAAGTTATGACATAAAATGAAGGTTCCCCCACCCCCCCCCCCCTCCCCCTCTCTTTTTAAAGAGTGATGCTATAGACATAATACTTTTAAATATTTTTTATAACAGTAGAGTTGATAAATTTTTACTAGATTTCTTTTAAGTCCACAATTAACGTCAGTTTTTTCTTTTCACCTATCAATATCAATTTGTTACATAGTTATGATTTATGATTTTTTTTGTGCCTCTAGATTTGTTGCTTTATAAAATTTGTAAAACATCATATACTATGCAATAAAATTAAAGTTATAGAAATCATGGTTACGTAAAGTGACTATGTTAAAAGTAGGGTTCCTGAAGCTATGGTTACACCAAGTAACTACCTTCTCTCTAGTTGTGAGAGACTATGCTCCTAGCCCAAACCTTTTAGATTAGGTTTTGGCATAACTGACACGAATGAATGGAGCTGTATTAGTGCCTCTCAAGAGTGAAGGTTCTACTAACATTTTCTACCCTCCTAGATTAAGGATTTTACAATGAAGTTGCTGCTTAATTAATCTGAAAAATAAAAAAATAAAAAATTGAAAAGTTTATTTTCTTATTGATGAATTTAAATTGTACATCCCTTGATAATAACAACAAAACTACAAATCTTTGGCCCTAGATACAATAAAAAGCAAAAGTACATAGTTTTGCTTCATCTGAATTCGGAGGTTACAAGATTGAGAAAGTGTTAGACACTCAACTTGCCTGGTAAAACTAGTTTTTTAGATTTAAGTGACCAATGATCATATCACATCATACAATTAGTTTATTTCATCCAAGAACATGTGATTGCAAAGATGAAAACAACATTCATAAGCATGATGAAACCCTATTCTAGGCATGCAAAGGTAGATTGGAAGAATTGAAAGACATAGTGAATATGTGTGTGATCTAATAAACCCTAATCTATGAGCATATGAACATGATTTTCTAATTGAAAAACCCTAAAACATGCAAAGGCTAAAAACTAATTAGATTTAGGGGTAGCAATTTAAACCTGCACCTGTCGGTACCTGCCTCACCCACCCTTAATGGATAGGCTTTACTTGCCCTACATAACAAATGGGGTGGGGATGGGGGTTAATATTTTCCCCACTCTTGCCCCGTTTATATTTAAATAATCAAAAAATATTTTTATAGGTTTTTATAAGACATATATGTGTTTTTAGCCTTCTAATTTTAAATTTATGATGTTTTTTATATTGTCTTATTGAATTTATACTTTTATGTTTTAATAATTACATTATTTATATTTTTAAATTATTGTATTGCTATGTTTGAATTATTTTTGTATTTCTTATTACTTGAATTGTTGTATTGTTATACTTTGATAAGGTTTTGTAATGTTAGATCTTGTTGTTGTTGTTGTTGTTTTTTTTTTTTTTTTTTTTTTTAAATGTTCATGAGTTTTAATTTAATGCATTCAAAATAAAATTTTAATAAATTATATATATAAAAAATTTGAGTGTGGCGGGAAAGGTACCCGTGAGCACTCGCAGGTACCTACTAGAATGAGGCGGGGGGGAGGGGGGGGGGGGGGGGGGGGAAGAAACCTGCCCTGAAGTGGAGTGGAGGTGGGGAATGGGAAACCCACCCCAAACTTGCCTGTTGCCATTCCTACCTAGAATTAACATGCTAGTAACCAAGAACATATGAAGAACACCGAAACTAAAGCATGCTTGAATCTAGAAGTTAGAGCATAATTAAAAAGAGGAGGTTAGAAACATTACTTGCATGCATCGGCACTCGTTAGCAGTCCAAGCAAAAATAATTCATGAATAGGAAGTTGGTAGCTTAAGACCAGAAGGACCAAGCTATCCTTTCTAGTGAATTGAGATTAGGAGGTCCAAGACACCAAATGTACCTTCCTACTAATAACTCTAGAGAGAGAGAGAGAGAGAGAGAGAGAGAGAGAGAGAGTAGTTTTCATTTTTCTCTAAAATTTTGGGGTATGGATTTAAAATTTGGTGTGCTTTGGTTTGATATTGGATAAGGGCATTTATACTGAAGGCTAAGGGTTACCGACGGGTTTCTAGGAAATGTGGGACTTAGGAAAATTAGATTTTTTGAATGAAAAATGTAGGTCAAAGTCAAACTGAGAGGGGAGCAAGCCTGAGCAGAAAAGGAATGAAATCTAGGAGATCTGGACTTAGTGCTGATCCGATCTTGGTCCAAATCTTTCCCATATATTTTCTTTTTTGGTTCGTCATCTTTTGTTTTAGTGGTGTTTTGATTTCCTCCAAATTTCTACATTTTTTTTTCGGACTTTCTTGGTTCTCAAGTTCAGAATATTAATTCCAAATATATTCAATTAATTAATCAATTTTTACCAACTTAGCAAGGAATCAATTAATGCTTTGTCTCTGGATTAAATCAGGTGCATGCAACCTTTCCGTAGAATCTATACTCAACAAAGAGCATTATGACATATCATGTAATTTAAATTAAACTAAACATAGGCCCGTTAGAATTAAAAATTCATATCATGCAATGAAATTAGAAATCAAACGGTCAAAAATTAAAGTTTTTCCCTGTGATATGACATGCAATGTGGTGCATGATGCAATGCAAGTGAGGTTAAATGATAGTTGCAAAAATGGGTGTCTACACAACTACAAGTGACTCACTACATTCTCATTTATTTTTAAATTAGTTTATCTTATTTATTGTTGTTATAGTTTAATATAATGAAAACTCTGTTACCTAAGTTTTAAGAAGTAACATTATTTACTCCAATTAAAATTATATTTATCTAATTAATTGTTAGGATAATTTAATTTAGCTAAGAATCTATTACTCAATTTTCAAAAAATTAAAATTCTATTCCAAAAAATTATAAGTTTTAAAATCTATCATTCAAAAGATTTTAAGAAATTTACGCTTCTATTCCAGCCATCTCAAATTATATATATTACAAAATTTTTTTGAGAAGTTCTAAATAAAAATTTTTATTTTAATAATTTATCATAATTTTGTATTTTTATATGCTTTCACACTACATACGTCTTGGCGTGACTCAATATATGTATTTATGATGATAGTTAATTTAGAGTATCAAGTAGCTCATTAATTATTATCATATTTTCAATAATATTTGTAAAATATTATTATATTTTTTAACAAAAATTTTAATTAATCAACTCATCACACAAGCATATTACTTGTATAAAATAAATTTAGAGTTACAACAAATGGTCATCACAATTTCACAATAACACTCAATTTGCTTAACATCTCACATATGTGCCATTGGTGGACTTTACCAACATAATGAATGTAACTTTGAATAGATCTTTCCTAATTTGTGTCACATCAATTTTTAAGTTTTATGGAGTAAAATTTGTAGTATCCATAACAACACTTTAAATATAAAGTTTTAGATAGAGGTGTCCACAGGTCAGTAGAGGTGTCCACAGGTCAGTATGGGTCAGGTTTGTATTCAAGTAACACTTGACTAGATTTGATTAGGTGGATGGAAATCAACTCTTCGTTGACTTGTGAGGAGCAACATATCGGGCTGTTCGATCTCTTCATAGATAGTGGGTGGTTCAATTAGGATTAGCAATGGTGGAGAAAGGGAAAGGACAAGCTTAATACATGGAAAATTTGGTGAGATCTCACTAGATCTAGCAGAGATCTTGTTAGATCCAGCAGATCTCCATCAGAGTTGACTGAGTTTTGAATTAGAGTTAGTGGATCTCGCCAATTTTTTTGTTTTCATGGTTAGATCAGGTCAAGTTGGTTCTTGGAGAGGGAGACCCGCCATAAGTCAGTTATAAAGGGGCATAGCCGTTGTTGACCATTGGATTAGGTGCGGGTTGAGTCGGTACTAGTTGGGTGGCTTAGGTTAGGTGGGTCAATAGACACCTATAGTCATAGTTATATATTTTGGTAGGCCTTGGTGTGAGATGGTAGATGAATTAAGTGTCATGTAATTATTATGATGTTTAGTTGTAACCCTAGTCTTATTGAAAAATGTATGTATGTGTGCAAAATGAGTTGTGTGGGGATTACATATAGGGTGGTAAACGAGACGAGCCTTGTCGTGTAGTGAATGTTCAAATTCGACTTTACACCAAAAGTAACATGTTCAAGTTTGGCTTGAGCTTGAATCAAGCCCACAAATAATGTTCAAATTTGAGCTCATCAAAAAATTTAAATGCTTAAGCTCAGCTTGGCTCAGGTTAAATCATTTTTCAAGCCAAACTCAAGCTCTATATCAAGCTTAAGCTTGAGCTTTATAATATCAAACATTTGAACCTGAGATCTAACACAAGTACATTATCAAGCACATATCAAATTTATTATCTAGCTTATTTGGTTTGGACGAGTGGGTCCTAACATACTCCTAATTAATTAAAGTCTTAGAAAGATATGAGTTTATTTGTTAAGCTCATATCAAACTTATTACTAAGCCCATAAATGAGACTAGGCTCAACTTATATTGTATTGAGCTCTAATAGTCATGAAAGTTTTTCTTTTTCTTTTTTTTTTTAAATAATTTTTTTGCTTGGCTTGGTTTGTTTATTAAATAAGTCTAAAACTAAAACTCAAATTTGGCTTTTTTATAAACAAACAAACATGAACGCTCTGTTTGTTTTGGCGATAACGTTTTCTAGAAAATGATCAAGTCATTTTTCAAAAAGTATTTTGTATAAAACGATGTCATTTTCCTATGTTTAGCTTGTTGTAAGATGGAGTTGTTTTCCAAAAATATTTAGAGAAAAATAATCTCTAAAAATAAGCCATATTTTTTTTGTTGACTAAAGTAGTTTTTCATTAACTTAGTTTTTTTTATACTACCAAACATTAGAAAACATAGAAAACTATTTTTAGACAAAGTTTTCTATCGAAACAAATAGAGCAGAAGTTTTAATTGAACTAAGGCTGAGTTATTTTGAACGGCTTGGATCATTTAGAGCCCTAGAATCACACTATAAACCAAATAAAGTGGTAAGGTTGTACCCCAAACAAAAAGTAAAGTGGTAAGAAACAAAATATATATGGATGAACAAAATTTGGTTACAAACTTGGTTAGAGTTTTAGACTTCAACCCATAATAGGAAGATGATATGTGTGTTTATCATGTGCAATACAATATTGCATATGATAGGGACACATATCCTCTTTTATTGTGTGTTGTAGCCTAAGGTTGCAACTAAGCTTGTAGCCAAATTGTATATTTTTTTAGAGAGATTCAATCTATGATGTCTACTCTCGAAGATACCCAAACTGTATATAAAAAAAAAAAAAAAAAATGGAGGGGCATGAAGATAAAAGAGGATTTGACATTTTTTTCAATGAAAGGGTTTGACAAATTTATGATGGCTTGGTTGGATCAGTGCATGTATTCAACTAAAAAAATTTGTGGGACTCTTCCGTGTAATTTATATATGGACATATAAGGAAAAAAATGAACGTGTTTTTGATTACGATCCTTCTATGATGCTTTGAAGTTTTCGAAGGTATGATGTCTATTTTGGAGTTAATGTTCATTGTTACATGTGTTAACATTGTCAATAACATTTCTCAACATGTTATTGTATTTTGGGGGAAAAAAAAAAGTTATTGTACAACCTAAATGTCAAAAATTTAAAAACAAAAAAAAAAAATGTCAAAAATGTTAAATTAAAAAAGAAAACATGGAATATAATGTGACATGTCAAAACTTAACTGGTAAAAAATAATTATATAAAAACTAAAAAAGAAAAGAAAAGAAACTTAACTTTTTTTGGCAGTTGTGGATTTCTAGACAGCTGGTAACCTAGTTTAACTGGTAAGTGGTAAACACATCATTAACTAAAAACAAAAACAAAACAAAAAGTAGCTTATTTGTTTATTTTGCTCATTAAATAATATAAAAAGACCATTTTTTTATTTCGTTTTAAACAAATAAAACACCGAAAACTTAACTTAGACAAACCAAAAACTAGAATTTCCCTTGTGTTGGGAAAAACTTCTCAGACATACATTGGAAGTGCTGAGAAAAACATTCCATGTCCAGAGAAAAGTTGCAAGAGCTGAGCAAAACTTTCAGAGATACATCATACATAATGCATGCAAGTGTTTTTAGTACGGGTTTTGCTAAAGCTTATTCTACGTTATATACACCCCGAGACTATTTCGCCAGCAGAATATTCCCATTGTTAAGGAACATTTTGATAAATTAAACATGGCATAAAAAATTGGCTTTCTGATCTTTTTCTTTTTCATACTTTTTTTAGTCATATTTCCTCTATCTTTTCTCTTATTTTATACCCACCCTTTTTTATCTCCTTCTCTTTTGTTTTTCTTCTTTTGTCTCTCTGCTTTTATCTTTTTTCTTCTTTTTTGTCAGACTCCTCTTTCTTCTGTCTTTATTCCTTTAAAATATATATATATATATATATATATATATTTATAATATTTTCTTTCTCATTCTCTTTTTTCCTCTCTCTCTCTCTCTCTCTCTCTCTCTGTCTATCTCTCTCTCTCTCTCCTTTTTATCTTTTCTCTCCATTTATGTTATTTTATTTTATTTTATAATTTTACAGCCGCCTCCCTTTTGTCTCATTCTCTTTTTCTTTTCTTTTCTTTTCTTTCTTTTTATTTCTTTTCCTCCTCTTTCTTATCATAATAACTAATTAGTCATCTTTTTTACCTTTTTAATGGTTCTCTTTTTTCTTACTTTTTTTTTTCTCTCCCCCACTACTTTTCTTTTAAGTGGAATCTACTTTTTACTTTGCTCCTTTCTATTTAATTTAATCAATCTCCCTTCTCTTTTATTTTTCCTCTTTCTTCGATCACTCCTTTCCTCATCTTTTCTCTCTTATGAAAACTACTTTTTATTCTTTTTAAATGGAAAAAAATTATAAGATACTTCTAGATTAAGATGACTCAGTGCTTTCTCCTTCATAGTAGATTTTACTATAAATTTAATTAATGAAACCTACCATGAACGTGAGAAAATAGAGCATTACGTCACTGCATTCCGAAAATATCTAATAATCACTCCTTTAAAAGGTTTTCTCTTTTGCTCGATCACCTAAGATTTTTCTTTCTTTCCTTTTTATGTACTTTAAATTACATTTTACAGTCTTCAAGTTTAAGTTATTTATCATTTGATCCTGAAAGATTAATGTTGTTCAATTTCATTCGTTTCAAATCATATTCAGTCTAACGCTTCCATTCGTTTCTATTACTTGAATTGCCGTTAGCCCTGCAAAATGATACCACCCTTTCTAATTTCACAAAATAAATTTCCGCAAACAAACTCGTCCACAACAACCTACAAAATGATCACAAGTAGGGCCAACAAATTCTGTGTTTGAATAAAGCACTGCTTGGAGAAATTCTAGGTGCAAACTTCAAAGAGAAAACACTCAACGGTGAGGTTTTTTGAAGTTCAGACTCAAGAAACTTTGGTTCTTGCGAGGGTAGTGGTACGGCTGCCTCTCACCTAATAAAAATGAGTGCAACAAGGGCGGCATTTATGTATGAGAAAGATAGGTTAAAAATGTGCTTCAACAAAGTATATATACTATTTTCAATAATCTTGCTTGAGCGAGGTCGAACAAACTTTCTATCTTGATTGTTCGAGGAAGTCTTCTGAAACTTGAATTCCTTAAGCAACTTCTTAACTCGACACATTTTATAGACAAATTAACTATTGTGAATGCTATCCTATTAGGTTAAGGCAAAGTGACGGAGGTTTGAAGTGAACCAACTAGATCCTCTATCTTGACAGAGTCAAGGTCCTTACTTTTTCTCAATAGTAGTGACCTAGGGTCGGAACCTTATAGGAAAACATTGCATAATGTTTTTGACAATTCTTTGCTTGAGGATTTTCTTGTCTAGGTTGAAAATAGAGTTCACTATCTCATTTATTTTCGAATAAAATTCATGGAAATGTAAGGAAAAATTAATTTGGGCTTCCTTGTTGTAGAATGAAAGACTATTCCTTAGTGTGGAAGGAAGTTTATTTTTTGTTAAAGAGGTAATGTATTTCTAGTCCAAGAGGGAATAGGAAAAGAATCTTATAAATGAACAATGCTACAAAGAATTTGATGGCTTTTGGCCCAAGGGTTCTCCATATGCGGAGAGGGAAAATAGAGTGTGAAACCAAGAGAGGAAAGAAAGGATTTTTGCTTGGGAGGAACGCAAGAGGAAAGAGAGAGCAAAGTGTTGCCGCCTTTGATGAGATAGCCAATGAGGAGAGAGTAAAGAGTTGCCGCCTTTGATGAGATTGCCAAGGAGGACAGTTGCTGCCATTGAGACACAAAGAGAGTGTGTGTGAGAGCAAAGAAAAATCTAATAAGAGAGATTTTTCTTTGCTTGTGAGACATATACAAGAATTATTGTAATTGATTTGATAAATAGTGAAATTATTTGGAGTTTGTCCCATGGTTTTTCCTTTTAAACAGAAAGCGTTTTCCACATAAATTTTGTATTCTTGTGTGTGATTGTTATTTTAGATTGCTAATATTGTTGATAATATTATTTGGGACCCAAGAAGTGGTATCAGAGCTAAGGTTATAATAGAAGCGATGACCGGTGAAGTAGGCAAGGCTTCAGGAATTGAAAAGTTTGATGGAATAGACTTTAGATATTAGATTAACTCTATCAAGATTAGTTGCATACAATGTTGTGAAAGAAAAGACCATACTGGTTTCAGAGCTTGGTTGATTTAGTAGATGACTCTTTGTATGAATTAAGATGGAAGAGAAGGGATTGCTTTGATTAAGGTGGAGCTATTCCAAGAGGAAACGAGGACTACTTGATTAAGGTGGAGCTATCCTAAAAGGAAAGAAGATAGTTGAGGACAATTGATGGAATTTGAGTCAAGGTGGAAATTGTTGGGAAATTGCCTCAAATTCCATTCGTGACTTGGAAACTCAATGAAAATTAAATAAAAAAAGGATCTACTGATTGTTACAATCTCATCTTTATCGAGTTATCGAATTTTAATATTAGAGTAGTGGATATAGCCATGATTCAATAGGTTAGGTCCACTTACTTTTTTTGTTGTTTTCTAATTGATAGGCTAAAAACGTATTGACTCATTGTGATGAATTAACCAGTTAATTAACCAAGTGAATTAATTAGATTTAATTACATGCAGTGAATGTGGTAGCACAAACAAATCACCAATTAAACTAAATATGCAACGGAAAATAAATTGACACGGTGATTTATTTACGAATGGGGAAAATCTACACGGCAAAAATCCCACCGGATGATTTTAAGGTTACCACTCCCGAAATTCTACTATTATCACAACAAGCGGTTATAAGTAAAGGAATCCCAGTACCTTACACTAACCTACAATTGAACCCTTACCCCAATACCCAATTGGACTTGTTCTGTAGTGACAATTTCTCCTTTTGCTCCCAGTACGTGACTAACCAATTGCGCGGATCCTAGTACGCGACTTTAATCACCAACTAGAGAGAGTTGTTGGCTGCAAAGTTCTTCAGTTCATCACACGATGAAGATCCATAAGATGCTTGGTTACAAAACCCTACGGTGTACAAATACAGCAACTTCTTCACAAGAAAAATAAACTAGGGCAAAACTTTGTCTCCACTCACAATTTGCTTGAACAAACTTTGCTCAACACTTGTGCAACTTGTGTCCGCTTTGACAGCCTTTAAAATAATCATTTTATATGTCTAGGGTTATGAGAAAAGAAAGCCCAAAGACACATTCACAGATCCCAAGAAAACAGAACAGAAAATCTGTTTTTCTTAAACCTCGACAGATAGCATCTATCGAGAAGCTGTCGAGCCACGAGGTTGGAACAGCTTCTTAAGCTCGATAGATGCTAGCTGTCGAGCTTTAATGACAGGCACTTCTTCAGCTTGTTTTTTGGACAGACTTGCATGGCTTTAACACTTGATCTTGAAACAAGGTTTCTTGATCTACCCAATTACAAGTAAAGTGCGTTTTGTCAAAAGATTAGCGAATTACATAACATAATGACATATGTTCCTAACAAGTGAAACACATATGTTCTAACAATCTTCCCCTTTCGCAATCCGTGACAATACAATAACAAACAAATGAACATATGAGAGAAGTCATAAATCACTCAACTCATACTCACTTGTTGAATACAATAAAATCTATCCTAACACAAACTCTTGAAAAACTTTGCAAGAAGAGAGTTTGTGGCAAGTAGACTTTGACAACCTGTATTTCTGAAACACATAAACAAAACTCATCAAGGCATCTTAGTGTGAAACAGAAATAATAGATTGTATACAAGTAATAAGAAACATGTGAATAAAGAGAGAAAAGAAATAACACATGTAAGGGTAGGTGAAAGAAACATACATCAATCATATAAAGAAAATAAATATAATATATGTCAATAATGGTCATAAGACTTAAGGTATATGAGCAATGTATCTCTATAAGAAAGAAAAGAAAAGAAAAATACAAGTAATCCTCACTACATCCCTCAATATGCACACTCCCCCTGACAAAAATCTCCTATACTAACTCTCCCCTTAAGTATGACTACTCTCATAGACCAAAATTACTCGCCCTTTTTGTCACGAGTGACAAAGGGAAGAGTGTCAAGTACATTGTCAAAGAGTGTCAAGAGCTAGCATCTCCATTAGCATCAGAAGCATTAAAATCAAAAGCCACTGGAGGAGGTGGAGGAGAAGCCTCGGGAGTGAAGCCACACATGACCGCCTATCGCTGTGCAATACGGCCGACACGAACATTCACCTGATACAGCTCAGTAGAGAGTGTATCAAGGCGAGCATTCATGCGCTGAAGCTGCGCCATGATGTCTCCGAGAGTCACATTGCCCATAGAAGAGGAGGGAGCGGATGTGGATGGAGCAGAGCGGGATAGAGCCGAACGGGAGGGAGGAGCTGCTGACCCAGTCTGCAGCGACCAAAACTGCGCCTCGCTACGTTTGACGGTAGCAGCGTCTATGGCACAGATGACAATGAAGTGGTCGAACGAAGGAAAAGGAATGGAAAAATGACTCAAAATCTGCGTGATAGCTGAAGGGAAAATGAGCTTATCACGGGTAGCCGTATCTCTATAGACACCTAAGATAGAAAGAATGAAATGTGAAGGAAAATCTATAGTGAGGTGCTCTAGAATGGACAACAAAAATCGAGCACGAGGCTCTGGTGCAAAACAAAGGTCATCACCATGTTCAAGAATCTAGGACCTTTAGCAAAAGACCTACATGATGTGAACTGATGCTCACCACAATCAGAAGGGCGCTCACAGAAAGCAGAGATCTTCTCATCTTTGGACACAGTCCTTAGATGCTGATAACAGGGGTAGTCAGAATGCTCTACCCTCGGTACACAGAGTACATCAGATACCAACTCCGGTGTAACTACTATGCGCGTACCTCGAATGCGAGTATGAAAGAGAGGTATTGAAAAATCAAATCTATGCATGTTGGAGTAAAACTCCTGAATCAACACGGATGGACATGTGACCGGGATGTCACACAGTGACTCCCAACCCCAACTGTGAATGACATCGGTTAGGTCAGTGTCGGTGAAGTCTGCCAAAATAACTCGGTGTTTCGAATGAACACCTTGTTTAGAGAAGTTCTCAGAGAAGTCCATTCGAGCATCCTCATCACGGAACTAAACAGAGGAGGGTGTAGGATCAGAAGACGACGAGGCCCTAGAACGAAGAGAGTTCAGGGACGGAACAGACTTACGTTTGGGTGCCATAGACACGACTAACGTAAACGAAAAGAGAGAGAGAGAGAGACAGAGATAATCATAAAAGTCCCAAAAACAATTCAAATATCACGATATATTGAAGAGTAATAACGTATGCATGGGAATGCATGAATATGTGACAAGTACATAAAAGCATTATAGGCTTAGCCTAATCCAATCCTAACAACACACAATCAAGTTGCACACATCTAAATGCATGATAATACTGTTATTATGCTTATGTGATGCAATGCATGAGATCTTAAACTCATTTAGGCAAAAACCCATCCCAAAGTTTCAACAAAAACTCATCAATTTTGAAAAACCCCAAAAGTTTTAAAAAATCCCAAAATCTAGGTTTTAAAACATGAAATGCATGTAAATGGAAGAGATTAAAGGCTTACCAAGTGAAGAAAATCCTTGAAAACACTTGAAAATCACTTAGAATTGAGGTTTGGAATGAAAGAGAGTGATTTGGGAGGTGAAAAGATAGAGGTATCGAGAGAGAGAGAGATTGAGAGAAATGAAGTCCAGATTGCACAGAACCTATTTATAGAACCTCAGTAAATCTCGACAGATAGAGGTGTTGAGAGGTGTTGAGACATCTGTTGAGCTAGGTGTTGAGAAAACAAAACGTCGACAGATGAAGCTGTCGAGGATCTATCGAGGGATAAACAACAAAAGGCTAAAGGAAGCTCGATCGATCTACCGGCTGTTGAGAAGCTATCGAGAAGTCAGGAACTTTCTCGATCGATCCACCAGGTGTCGAGATTACGATAAGAAACAGCTTAAGAGTTCGACAGATAGCCAAGTGTTGAGGAGCTGTCAAGATTGCTTAAAAACTGTTTTTCGAGAAGAGAAAAACACATACATGAATGCAATCAAGTATGCAACTCAACCAAGGATCCAATTAACATATTAAGCTCTCAAAATCATCTCTCAACAATAATTTTAAGCACATGGATCTCAAAAGCACACACACATACACGCTCACAAAACAAGTCTAACCAATTTTATATTTAAAAAATAAGTCAAGACAGTTTAGTGAGCATACATTAATACATGTAAAACTTGTGATGGCCAAATCACATTGTACTTGCACATGTATCAAGAGTAGCAAAGAATATTGCGTGTTGTGTGTGAAAAACATCGCAAGATTGCATAAGTGTATACATGTTATGACGATTTGAGATATGAGAAAATTACTTTAACTCACACACAATCATAACTGTTTGATGGGGGCTATCACCTCTGAGGTACATCGTATAACTCCTACATCTCCTAGAATACACGCTTGCAATCATATTTAAAAGCATTTTTTGATCTTTTTGCTTTTTAATATATATATTTTTTCTTTAAGCAAACCATGCATGGACATATATAAGAGAGAAACGAAATACCAAATGATGTTAAGCTTTTGACATTGCACTTTTGCTATGCCGAAGCATACAGATTTCATTTTATGATTGGTGGGTAATAGTGGTGAGTGGTGAGATGATTATTTATGCCTTTTTCTTAGGATTTTCTAGTCCTACCTGTCAAAAAGAATGATACGAGTGTTAAGTACAAGAGATAACTTAATCTTACTCATCACAAACACGAGCCATAAAGCTCACTTACTTAGTTGTGCATAGAAATGCTCATCTAAGCTACAAAGGATACAAAGTTAGAGAACTTTGTTTCAATGGCCATCCAAGGTATACAAGTACCAATATACACATACACACATTGTTTTTGTATTTTTCTGATTTTTCAATTTTTTTTTATTTTATGAAAAACAAAATAAAGCAAAACTGAAAAAAAAAATGTGAAACAAAATAAAAACAATGCATAAAACTAGACTGACTCAAAGCATGAAAGCAAAACACATAAGTAATGCAAACAAAAAAAAAAAAAAAAAAAAAAAATAAGGGGAGAAAGATAGAAAAGGTGATAGAATCACTTAGTTCGTTTTTCCTTCCACGCTTGGAGGAACCTTTCCTTTGAGTGAAACCTTGAACCAAAGGTGAGGGGGAAGAATTAAAACCGTTCAAGTTAGAAAAGAACATGAGGGCTTTGAAAAGATTTCTAAGGGGAGCAAAAGAAGGAGGAAATTAATTCTAAGTTCTAGATGCAATCATGCCGTTGCTTTGTTGAGTGGCTAACCACTTATAGCAATTTGGTCGAGTATGACAGGTTGCACCATAGTGATGACAAAAATGCTGCTTCTTCTGTTTTGGCTTTTAAGAGTTAGCATTTTTAGCCGTAAGGTTTTTAGTCTCATTCTTAGCAATTTTAGGGGGTGCTCCTAAGATAAACTTACCATTGTCTATGTTCTCACTAGCTAATTTATTTTCAACATTTATGTTCTTAATTTCAACATTATTATCAGGTGGAACAAAAACATTAGAACTAGTAGAAGCAATAGTAGGAGAAGAAAAATTATACCTTAAACCGATTCGATCTAAAGCAGATTTTTGAATGCTGAGCATCTAGTCAAGCTTCGCACTTGAAGTCATTTCCAGTTGAGCTCTGACTTGGAATAGTTTTTCCTCAAGCTTCTTAATCTTCTCAGCCAAGAAGTTGTTCTCAAACCTCATTGCTCCAATAGTCTGATTTGATTCATCAAACTTTATGGAGAGCTCTTCACGCTCAAACTCCACATCACTGAGCTTCTTGGTGGTCAACCTATACAATTTCTCATGCTTTTCTAAGACCTTGTACAACTTTGCATAGGCTGTGTGGATGTCATCTTGTTCATCCATCTTCTCAAACTTGGACTCCACCAATTCTTCTTCTTCATCTACATCTTCAACAATCCCTTAGTAGGATTGATAGTGGCAGTGAAGGCATTTAAGATTCTGTCATCCTCATTGTCGTAATCATCTTTAGACTCAGTGTCACTCAAGGTAGCAGCAAGTGTCTTGCTCTTCCCAATGCTTTTGAGACATGTAGGACAGTCCTGCTTCATGTGACCGAACCCTTGACCCCCAAAGCACTTAGGTCCTGCGGGAACAGTGTACTGACCGCCATCCCTAGCGGATCTTCTTCCCTTTGTCTTGGCTCTTGAACTAAGAAGAATTAAATTGCCTACGATCCTTGTCAAAGACGTTTCCATTAGCATTCTTCATGAACTTCTTGAATTGCCTTGTAATGTAGGACTTCATCTTAGAATCTTCATCATTTGAAGAATCATCAGTGTCATTGCTCTTAGCCTTCAAAGCCGTGCTCTTGCCCTTACCTGACTTGCCAATTCTTGTTAACCCTAGCTTAGGTTTGCAAATTACCAACCAGCTCTGTCAAAGGAATCTTGTCAATATCCTTTGATTCCTCGATCGCCGTAATCTTGGCATGAAATCTCTCGGGAAGAGATCTGAGCACCTTCCTCACAATCTTGGACTCAGCAGTGGTTTCCCCAAGATTGAATGCTGAGTTCACTATGTCCTTGAGTTTCGCATAGAACTCATCAAACGACTCATCCTCCTCCATCTTGATTTCCTCAAAGCTTGTAGTGAGCCTCTAAAACTTTGAATCTTTGATAGCCTTGGTTCTCTCATACGTTGTCTGAAGAATGGTCCATACCTCCTTAGTAATTTCAGTAGAGGATATCTTCTTGAATTCCACATTAGTGACGGCATTGAATAGAGCATTCAATGCCCTGCTGTTGAAGTTTACCACCTTGATCTTTGCATCATTCCAATCGGCCGGCGCTTCCTTTGGCTTGATCCAGCCAATCTCTACAGCTTGCCACACCTTCTCATCTAGTGACTGCAAGAAAGCTCTCATGCGTACTTTCTAGTATGCATAGTTAGTATCATTAAATAAAGGAGGTATGATAAGAGACTGTCCTCTATCCATGACAAACAAGGGTCAATGGATTAACACAACAAAGATTAAACCTAATCAGAGCGTGTCTGCTCTGATACCACTTGATAGGCAAAAAACGTATTGACCCCTTGTGATGAATTAACCAATTAATTAACCAAGTGAATTAATTAGATTCAATTACATGCAATGAACGTGGTAGCACAAAAAAATCACCAATTAAACTAAGTATGCAGCGGAAAATAAATTGATACGGTGATTTATCTACAAATGGGAAAAACCTACATGGCAAAAACCCCACTGGGTGATTTTAAAGTCACCACTCCTGAAATTCCACTATCATCATAACAAGCGGTTACAAGTAAAGGAATCCTAGTATCTTATACCAACCTACAGTTGAACCCTTACCCCAATACCCAATTGGACTTATTCTATAGTGACAATTTCTCATTTTGTTGCACGGCTCCCAGTACGTGACTAACTAATTGCGCGGATCCTAGTACGCGACTTTAATCACCAACTAAAGAGAGTTGTTGGCTGCAAAGTTCTTCAGTTCATCACACGATAAAGATCCAGAAGATGCTTGGTCACAAAACCCTACGGTGTACAAACACAACAACTTCTTCATAAGAAAGATGAATAGGGCAAAACTTTGTCTCCGGTCACAATTTGCTTGAACAAACTTTGCTCAACACTTGTGCAACTTGTGTCCGCTTTGACGGCCCTTAAAATAATCATTTTATATGTCTAGGGTTATGAGAAAAGAAAGCCCAAAGACACATTCACGGATCCCAAGAAAATAGAACAGAAAATCTGTTTTTCCTAAACCTCGACAGATAGCATCTATTAAGAAGCTATCGAGCAGCTGTCGAGCCATGGGGCTGGAACAGCTTCTTAAGCTCGATAGATGCTAGCTGTCGAGCTTTAATGATAGACACTTCTTCAGTTTATTTCTTGGACAAACTTGCATGACTTTAACACTTGATCTTGAAACAAGGTTTCTTGAAGTATTAAATACATCCTAGATCTACCCAATTACAAGTAAAGTGCGTTTTGTCAAAGAATTAGCCAATTACATAACATATGACATATGTTCCTAACAAGTGAAACACATATATCCTAACACTAATCTTTAGAATGGATTTGGTTGGAATAATGGAAAGGGATATTTATCGATTCAAAGAGACGACTTTTCATTATTCAATAGAATATTATATTAAATATAATATAATATTATTCATTATAATTGTAATAATAGATAATAATTTCAAATAGCTAATATTAAATATAAAATAATAATAAGACAATTATTTCAAATTCATAATAATATATATTTATTATTATTAGAATCTAAATTTAAATTAGAATACAAATATAAAAAGAATAGAATAAATTAATAAATAAACAAATGTTCCACTTTATAACTATAATTACTATACTATTATTCATTATAATAATAAATAGAAAATATATTCTATTACCTTCATTGATAATAGCTAAAAATACTCTTCGTATACTATTATTTATATTTCCCGAATGGTTTGAGGATTTAAAGGATTGGAATAAAGAAATGCATGTTAAATGCACTTATAACGGTGTTCAATTATCAGAAAAAGAATTTCTGAAAAACTGGTTAACAGACAGTATTCAGATAAAGATCCTATTTCCTTTTCGTTTAAAACCTTGGCACAGATCTAAGTTTCCTAGTTGAAGAAGGAAAAATTCATTTGGGCTTCCCTGTTGTAGAAGGAAAGACTATTTTTTGGTGTTTGGTTGGCATTCCAAGCATGAGTATGTTCCTATATTTAATGACTCCATTTATGCCTTACAAGTTCTAATGATTTTTCTCATAAAAAAAAAAAATTCTAATGGTTTTTCTCATAAAAAGAAAAGATTTAATAGTTTTGTAATGACCAGTAGATTTTATTATTAAACAACTACTACTATGTGATGCGTGTCCTTTTTTATTTTTATTTTTATTTTTATGTTGTTCCAAATTATGGATATTTTTTTGTCATATCTTCTACTAAGGCAGTTAGCCTTGGCTCAATAGTAAAAATAAAATAAGAAAATATTAGATTATCTTACGAAATAATTAGGATTTTTTTCTAACGTGTGGTTTAAAATTTTATTTAGAAGAAATTCTTAATAATTTTGTTCAAGTATTAAGCGGGGTTTCTATAAGTTTGCGCCCCTCATCTAACTAGATTTTCCATGAAGTTTCTTTGCAAAAACCTAAAACTAATTTCCTAGAAAACAATAATTAGAAAAAAAAAAAATCCTAATCAAATTGTAGTCCTTAGACCTATAAATTATATTAGGCTTACTTTAAAAAATAAAAATAAAAAACTTTAGTTGTAATGCACAAATTGAACACCATGAATTTAGTTCAGGTTCATATTTCAAATTTATAGTCTAATTATTTACATGTCTTGTATGCTTTGTGAATGATAGTAGTACAGAATTTGAATTTATCCAAAATATTGTTGAAGAGATCTCAAATTCTAAATTCAATCGGATGCCATTATTTGTTGCTAGATACCTAGTTGGAATAAATTCTCGCATAGAGGCCATAATATTGCAATTAGATATAGGGTCAAATGATGTTCGTATTCTAGGTATGTATGGCCCCGGTGGAGTGGGTAAAACAACCATCGCAAAAGTTGTTTATAACAAAATTTTTTACTGTTTCGAAAGAAGCTACTTTTTGGAAAATGTTAGAGAAAAGTCAAGGACATTTGATGGCATTATCCAACTACAAGATATGCTTCTTTGTGAGACCATAAGGAATAGGCAACTGAAGGTGTGTAGTGAATTGAAAGGAATCGTTGCGATAGATAACATACTTTGCAATAAAAGAATTCTTTTAATTCTTGATGATGTTGATAAATTAGACCAAATAGAAAGATTGATTGGAGGATGTGATTGGTTTGCTTCTGGAAGTCGAATCATTATAACAACAAGAAATAAACATTTGTTACATACTTTAAGAATATGTCATTCAACTTACATGATTGCCGAATTAGGTGATTATGAAGCTTTTGAACTATTTAGTATGCACGCCTCTCAAAAAAACATACCTTAGGAACATTATTCAAAACTTACTTATCAAGCTATATGTTAAGGGTTTTCCATTAGCTCTATCAATAATTAGTGCCAATTTGCACGGAAGAAGTGAGATTGAATGGAAAAGCACATTAGGTAAGTATGAAAGGATTCCAGACAAAGATATACAAAAAGTACTCCAAGTAAGTTATCAAGGATTGGATGATACAGAACAAAATATTTTTCTCGATCTTGTATGTTTCTTCAAGGGTCATTTCAAGGATTATGTTGTGGATATACTAAATTCTTACGATCTATACCCATTTATTGGTATTCAAAAACTTATTGATAAGTGCCTTATAAATGTTGATTGATTTAACAAATTATAGACGCATGACTTGCTACAGCAAATGGGTAGAGAGATTGTCCAATAGGAATCACCACAAAAACACGAACTATGAAGTAGACTTTGGTATTATGAGGATGCTTTTGAACTACTAATGGAAAATAAGGTACAACTTGGCATCATTCACCTTTCCCTTTTCTTTATAGGGAAAATTTAATGGCTATTTTATTTTTGGTTTTTTCCTTGATATAATTTTTTTCTTTAGTTATGGAAGAAAATTCAAGTCTATTAACAGGGTTAAAATTTAATAGGCATTATATTTTTAGTGAATTCTTTTGTATAATGTAATTCACTAAATATTTTGTCTAATCAGGGATTAGACAACATTCGAGGCATGATGATAGTCTTGCCTGAACCAACAAAGTTGCAACTAGAAGCTAATTGTTTTGAAAAGATAAAAAACTGAAGTTCCTTATGGTTGGTAATGTAGATATTTGTAGAGGTCATGAATATCTCCCTAATGGATTACGGGTGCTTGATTGGCTAGGGTTTTCTTTATCCTCCTTACCATCCAATTTTTGTCCCCAAAAACTCATTGCACTCAACATGCCACAAAGTCAGATTATATTGGACAAGCTTTTCAAGGTATAGTAATTTGTTATTTATTTATAAATTATTATAACTTCATTAATCTGTATTTTAACATTTATTGAAGTTAAATTTTGATTTTTTTTTTCTATAGAGGATAAAAAGTAGAAGCTTGACACATGAATTTTCGTAATTGTCAACACATTAGGAAATTACTAGACTTATTGAATGCCACCCCAAATGTAAAGAAATTGGATCTCCTTTGTTGTAAAAAATTAGTCAAGATTCATGACTCTATTGGATATCTTGATAAGCTTGAAAGCTGTGACCTCTGGGGTTGCCTTGAACTTCAAATTCTTCCAAGTTGCATCGTGATGAAATCTCTTAAACTTTTAAGTCTTTATGGTTGAGAAAGAGTTAAGAGGTTCCCTGATATTCCACAGGAAATGGAGAATTTAAAGTATCTAATTCTAGCACACACTGCCATTACAGAGCTTCCTCCATCAATTGGGAATCTCATTGGGCTTGAGCGATTAAAGATAGGTTCCTTTTTCTATTCGTGTCGACTTCCAATTAGCATTTATGAATTGCAAAATCTTTGTCAAATCTTACTTTATGGTAATGTCCGATTTCCAAAGGGCGTGGGGATTGGCAGACATGCACCATGCAATTCTTCAAAATATTGTTTTCCGATGTTGAATTTTCTTAAAAAGTTGACTTCTTGTTTCACCCACTCAGAGAAAAGTAAAGATTTGAACCTACGAGAAAGCATTATCAGATTCAACAAATTACGTTGGCTTCTAATTAGGGATTCCAAGTTCCTTAAAAAAATTCCAAAGCTTCCAGAAGGTATAAGAAGAATAGAAGCAAAAAGTTACATTTCGTTGAATTTAGAGTCATTAAGAAAATTAATCCTTCGGGTACCTCTCCCTGTCTTAAAGTAATATAATAGAAACAATTTTGGTTCCCTTTGCAAATACATTTAGTAGATTTGCTAAACTTCAATTTCTCAAAATTCTGAATTGCATGTTGCATGCAGTTTGGAAGAAAGTTAGGACTTCCACAAGATATGAAGTGTTCAACTGTGAAAGGGAACATATTAATGGATTTGCCTTCACATCACAAATTATCGCATTAGATTGATTTCTCTTCCCGGGTCTCCAAGTTTGACTAATTAAAGATGAGTTCATTCCCACTCTAGATGCGTATCTGATGATTGATTTTGGAGAGAGATAAGATATTAGAGTACCAGGAATGAATATTCCAAAGTGGTTTAACCATGGGAGTTCCATATTATTTTGGGTTGGTCCTGAATTTCCCACATTTGCTCTTTGTGTTGTTTTTCATCTAGTTTCATTGAAAGATAGTTATGCTAATGATGATTGCTACAGTTTTATTTGTGATGATATAATCAATTTGATTTGTGATCTCATAATTTTCATCAATGGTTATAAGCGACCTTTCATGAAGCCGGCATTCTTTCAGTATCTGAAGTGTGATTATCAGTGGTTTTACGGTGAGCCTCATAGCCAATTATAGAGGACATTTGGAGACTTGATGCAAGGTGATCGAAATCATGTTGAGATTTTAAGTAAAATCTCTCATTGGACAAGTAAATTTGGAAAATTTGCTCCTAAGATTGCGAGGATGGGGGTGCATGTGGAATGCATTTGTTCTCCTCAGAATTCTGTTATCATCCAAGACAACTCTCAAAATGTTCATGACTCCGAAGACACTATGCTCACACCTTTACTACCTCCTTTCTCCAATTCTAATGGTTCACATACGAATCTTGGGTGTCTCAGCGGACTCAGACGTAGGAGACCTTGATAACACTAGGTGACATCTGATTCAAGGTTCCAATGGTTATACCAAGTTAGTTTGACTAAAATTTGGGTTTTGACTCAGCAGATGGTAATGGGCTTGAGTTGGTTTCTTCTTCAATATCCCATCCCTTTCTAATAAGAAATATTCCCAGGTATTATTTTTACATGGAAACTACTTTCCATTGCGTCATCTTTATTTGATTTTTTAATGTTGTTGAATGCCTCTCACTGTATTGCACTGTTTGATTTGCATCTTTGCCGGACTTTGACACTTCCCATTCTCTTTCTCTAAATTAATGGGGGTTTTTCATACAGGGTAATAATTCAGAGAAAAAGAATGGGAAGTGACAAAGACCCCCAATGAGAAAGCAGGATCGATGGTCATATTGCTGTTGAATTCTATATCTTGTAATGTTAAAAGGGTTTTCAATTGTTAGGTTCTAAAAGTTTAGAACAATTGGCAAATCGTGAGCACACAAGAACATACAAGCTGCAGAAAGAAGATTTTAGAATCTGCCTGGTTCGATCGATCGAAAAACAGGCTCGACCGATCGAAAGTCGTATCTGCAGAATTTTAATTAAGCCCAAACAGCAGTTCTAGCCCATTAAGGATTAGGATTTCAGATCTACTTCTCCCACTATATAAAGGAAACCCTAAGCACGTTTTTTATAAGGGCTTTTTAGAGAGAGAAGAGTGTGTCTCTTTTGTATTTAGGGTTTTGTTCCTAAAACCTCTCTTATAACTTCTACCGGTGTTGTTCCTTGAAGAATCTCAAGATCCGGTATTGCTGAAGTTGCTGCCTTCTCTAGTCATCAAAGGTGCTGATGATCTAAACCTTCAAGGGTGGTCTTGGAGTCACAAACAGGAGAGTTTGTGTTGCTAAACCTTTGAGTGGGATCTCAAAGTCACAAACGGTGGTGTTTGTGTTTTGCAAAGATTAAAGAAAGAAGGAGTCCGTGGTCTCGGAGCTGTCACGTGGTCGTGGTAGTAAGTTTCCTACACTGGGTAGCAATAGGATGTTAGTGGTCTAAGTCGCTATTGTGTAAACTTCAATTCTTTCAAGTTGATTTGCTATTTTACCTTGAGGATAGCTAGGTTAAATCCTCCCTAGGTTTTTTACCGGTTTGGTTTTCCTGGGTCATCATATCGTTGTGTTCTTTATTTTCCGCTGCTTTACTAAATATGATTGTTATTGTTTTAACCTAGATCTGAATAATAAACCTAAGTATTCACTTGGTTAATTAATTAGGTTAAACAATCTAGTTTACAGGGGTCTAAACGAACTAATAAGTGGTATCAGAGCGGGTAGCTCTTTTGTTTTAGATCTTTTGATCTAAGAGCTGATCCTTGATCCCTGTTATCATGGATAATTTGAAGTGTCTTTCTGCTCATGTTTGTGATGATTTGAATAAAAAAGACACTGTTGTTTCTGTTGATCTTTTTGATGCCTGTGAAACTCTTCGTAAGGAATTATTGAAATCTATGAAAATTGCTAAGAAATTCAAGGAAGAGTTAAAATTGGCTAATCTTGAAAAAGAGGAATTGATTGTTAGATTAGATGAATCTAATAAAAAGAATGAATTTTTGAGAAATCAAATTTCCTCTCAAGATGAGAAGATGAAAAGCTTGAAACAAGAGTTAGCTGAATCCAAAGCTAAAATTGAAAATTTGACTAGTACCAAGCTTGGTGTTGATAACAGAAGTGTTTCTGTTTCTATTAAGCCTAAAGCTGAAAAAGTTTATATCCCTCCTTTCAAGAGGAATAATAAAGAAAAGGCTTATTTTGCTAGGTTAGACAAAGGTAAAAGCTCTGATGTTGATGTTGAAGTTTCTAAACCTATGTCTAAACCTACTGCTAGTGTGCGAAAGAAATCTGTTTTTGTGCCTACTTGTCACCTTTGTGGTGTTGTTGGTCATATTAGACCAAATTGTTCTTTGTTGAGGCAAAAACCAAAATCTGAGACTAGATTTGCTGTTAGGAATACTGATGTTCCTAAGTTTGTTCCTGTTTGTCACTTTTGTGATGTCTCCGGTCACATTCGTCCTAATTGTCATAAATTGAAATTTGAGCATTCTGTATTTCAATCTAGGACATGTGATGATATTTCTCCTGCCATAAGTCCAAATAAATTGTTTCATATGCTTTTAAAAAATTTGAGTTTGTTGGCCTGTGAAAGGAATTTGCAGGATTTCAGTCTTTCTCAGAAGATTGGTGTAATCTCTCAAATACACTCTGCTTCACATGGATTTTCACCTACAAAGCCGAAGACTCGTGCTATATGGGTGAGAAAAGATTCTTTAAGGTGAGTGTTGCTGACTTGTCTCTGTTTTAATTCTTTCAATTATTTGTGGACATTTTTTGTTTCTGTTTTTGGTTGTTTTGTTTTTTTTTTTTGTTTTTTTGTTTTTGGTTTTTTTGTTAAAAAAAAAAATCCAAAAACATTGAAAATTTCAAAAAGACAAAAATATTTTAGTTTGTGTCTAGTTTTATTTTTCTTGAGGATTACATGAACTATGATATCTCTCTCTTGATTTAGAACATGCTTGACATTGTGGAGAAACTTGAATAGCATGTGTTCTTTAAGTGCTAAGCTATTTTTTTATTTTGTATGAGTATGTACTAGTTTGTACATGTACTCATGGGTAAATTAAGAAATTGATGTTTCTTGTTTGTGTACCCTCTATAGTTTAGTTAAGCACTGTCATGCATTGCATTTGCATTTTTAATCATTTAGAATAATGTGTGATTTTACTTTTGGTAATTAAATTTCTTTTAAACCAAAAAGATTTTTATGTGTTTTGTATTATATATCTTGGATTTATAATTAAGGTTGGCCATATTATCTTTACATAACATGTTTATGTACTTTGTTTAGCATGGATGAGTTTATTTTATTGCACTTTACTAGCTGAAGTCTTTGTAGTGCATGTTGTGTGGGAAGATGTTTATAGTTTTTAATCACGTTATTTTGATCTTGTAGTCACATGCCTTTGATTGTTGGACTTGAACTTAATGAGAAAAGCATAAATAACCATCTCACCACTGTTTACTAGCCAATCATGAACACCTTAGTGCGTATCGTAAGATTTTGTGCTCGAGAAAGTGTAGCACATGCACAAAAAGAACATAAGGTGTAGCCTCGGTTAAATTGTTAAAATTGGTGTGTACATTATTGGGCTATAATAATTTCACAATTCAATTAAAATAAGTGTGTACATTATGAGGCAAATCAAAAAACTTACATGATTGTAAGCTTTTATTCTAGGAGATGTGAGAGTTATATGATGTAAATCTTTAGGTGATAGTCTCTTTCAAACTTATGTGATGAATTCTGTAGACTTTGTGATTGATTACTATTCACATATCACCTCACATGTTTCTCAAACTTTTGCTAGTTGCACACACTACACAAAGTTACTCTTTGCTAAACTTTGTACATGTTATTGTGTGTGATTTTGTTGTGGCCATCCAAGATTATATGTTTCTTGATTTTGATGCAAAATTTGAGTTTTAAGGACAAATTGATTGAAAATCTTAATTTTGGAAGATTTGGGCTGTATTCATGGGTTTTTGAAAATTTTTAGTCTCATACTCATACATTTCATTCATGAAATATTGTACTTTGAGGAGTTTTTGCATAAAATTGCTCTGTTTTTCAAATTTTGAGTTTTCCAGAATTTCGACCGATCGAAGGTGTTTTTCGACCGATCGAAATTGCGATTAAAATTTTTGGTTTGATTCTGTCTGACTCGATTGGTATTCGATCGATACTCGATCGATCGAAACTGAAAAATTTTCAGTTTTTAGAGTTTTTGACCAAATTTTTTTCATGCATCATTTATGTTTAGGATTCACATAAGTTATATTGTTTTTTTTGTATCTATCTTGCAGTTTTGCAGTCATATCTCTCATTGTTTTCACACATAACATGCATACACTTTGCTAAATTGGGTACTCAACTTGAATTAAAAATTGATTGATTAATTTTTGAGTCATTTGTACATTTTAGTATATGCTATTTTTCTTGATGTGTGAATTGCAGAAAATATTTTTCTTAAGAGATATGATGGATAATCAATATGCAAATATTTTCTCTACTCATGCAACTGTTTATGGGTCACATAGTGTCAAGTTTGCATTTATTGAAAGAGAGAATATTTTTCTTCATGTGTATTCTCAACTTATTTTTTTAGGTTTGTGTGTTTTTTTAGTTATCCCCACCTCCTAAATTTTTCCCAAAACTGTTTTTCCTATTTGTATAGGGGGAGAAAAGTTTTTTAGCCTTTGTTGTTTATAGGGGGAGTTGTTGCTCTTCATAGGGGGAGTTCTCTCTATTTTTTATAGAACTGAACTGTTTTTTGTTCCCTTGATTCTCTTTTTTCTCTCATGTTTACTCTTTGTTTGAGTTGTATTTGTCAATACGTGACAAAAAGGGGGAAAAATAGATGAAATGTGGGAATCCTGATTGTCTTGTTTAGGGGGAGAAAATTGTTTTTGAAAAGGGGAGAATATAAAAACTTTTTGATGTAACTAACTTAGGGGGAGAGTTAGAATTTATTTTTGTTTTTATATTGTGTTTCATTTTGTTTTTATGTCTTTCTATCCACACATGCGGTGATGTGTTTGTTGAGTGTTTCAGGAAAGACAGGTACATTCTGATCAAGACCTCCTACCTCTTCTTGGCAACTTCTAGGTTATGAGTCTTAGATTGGGATTTGTGATGTAATTGGACATTTTATTGTATTGGGTTGTTCTTGTATTTTAACATTTCATTTTGTATGAAAGTTTTGTCACGAATTGCCAAAGGGGGAGATTGTTAGGTTCTAAAAGTTTAGAACAATTGGCAAATCGTGAGCACACAATAACATACAAGCTGCAGAAAGAAGATTTTAGAATCTGCCTGGTTCGATCGATCGAAAAACAGGCTCGACCGATCGAAAGTCGTATCTGCAGAATTTTAATTAAGCCCAAACAGCAGTTCTAGCTCATTAAGGATTAGGATTTCAGATCTACTTCTCCCACTATATAAAGGAAACCCTAAGCACGTTTTTTATAAGGGCTTTTTAGAGAGAGAAGAGTGTGTCTCTTTGTATTTAGGGTTTTGTTCCTAAAACCTCTCTTATAACTTCTACCGGTGTTGTTCCTTGAAGAATCTCAATATCCGGTATTGCTGAAGTTGCTGCCTTCTCTAGTCATCAAAGGTGTTGATGATCTAAACCTTCAAGGGTGGTCTTGGAGTCACAAACAGGAGAGTTTGTGTTGCTAAACCTTTGAGTGGGATCTCAAAGTCACAAACGGTGGTGTTTGTGTTTTGCAAAGATTAAAGAAAGAAGGAGTCCGTGGTCTCGGAGCTGTCACGTGGTCGTGGTAGTAAGTTTCCTACACTGGGTAGCAATAGGATGTTAGTGGTCTAAGTCGCTATTGTATAAACTTCAATTCTTTCAAGTAGATTTGCTATTTTACCTTGAGGATAGCTAGGTTAAATCCTCCCCAGGTTTTTTACCGGTTTGGTTTTCCTGGGTCATCATATCGTTGTGTTCTTTATTTTCCGCTGCTTTACTAAATATGATTGTTATTGTTTTAACCTAGATCTGAATAATAAACCTAAGTATTCACTTGGTTAATTAATTAGGTTAAACAATCTAGTTTACAGGGGTCTAAACGAACTAATATCAATCTTATCCAAGAGAAAAGCATTTAATTTATCTAGTTAATAGACAAGTAAAGTCCAAAGGCCTATACTTTTTTAGACTCACAAAGATCAACATCTTATTGGCCATTGTCAAGAGATTACTTGTAATGATTAGAATTATTGGTTTTATTAGTTGAGCATATTAGTTTAGGGGTTTTGGAGGGGCTCAGTGGTATTAGTTCTGAAAAAGATAGCTTGAGTGAAAGTTGCTGGGAAGTAAAAGTTTAATTGATGGAATGTTCGTGGTTCCATTGTTTATGTGGTCCACCCATAAAGTCATTGCCATGTTAAATTTGGTACAATTTCAAAGTCTTTTGAGGGTTAAAATATTTTTACAAAGCGCACAGGTATGCAGGATTTGGCAGAACTAAGAATTTCACTAGGAGTGACTTAAAATCTCAGGAATATATTTTTCTCCCTTCAAAAAGGGGAAAACCATGGTTCTTATTTTATTTGATATTTATGATTTTAATTGTCTTAAACGCAGTTGAATAAGAACCGTATTTTCTACTATGTCAAAGTTTTATCCTGCATAAACTATACAATACCGAGTGGCCAAGTGGGAGTACTTTCTATCTACACAGTAGCAAATAGCTGCTCATGTTTGTGTGGAGCTCAAACCCGTTGCCAATGTTTCAGTGGGAGCATCTTCAGTGCATTCGAGCAATTCAGATGGTCTAATCAGGGATATGCCAGTCACCCTTCAAATACTATCCCAAACGCTATGGTGTCGTCCTCAGTCCCTCATGACACTGAGCTCCAGCATTTATTGCCTCCTTACAGTTTCAAATGGGCGTAATGACTCATATTTAACAGAACGTCAACCTCCTCTAGTCCCTAATGACATTCAGCACCTTTCTTTGCCATCCGACTCAAGGATTCCAATGTATGTGACAAATGGGCCTGATTTTGGTTTGGAGTTGGACTTAACCGTTGGTCATGGGTTTAACTTGGGTTCTTCTTCATTGGTCTATCCCTCTGTAAAAGATGATTTCGACTTCAATCCATATCCACAGTTGAAGAAAATGAAAACGTCTTAGTTCGATCAAATTTCTGAGAAACATGGCAAGGTACTGTTATTACATTGAAACTGTTTTCTTTTGCATCATCTTTGTTTGAATTCTGTTGAGTTGTTGAATGCCAGTGCATGTCTCCTTCTTTAGTTGTATTGTTTGATTTGCATCTTTGTCACTTCTTACTCTCTTTCACTAAATTAACACACTCATTAATAAATAGGTACAACTTGAAGGATATAATAATGCAAAAAAAGAACAGAACTAATGAAAGAAATTAGTAATTTGATCTGTTGCCGAGTTCTGTTGCTTTTATTGGCCAAGAAGTTTCCAAATTCTTCTAGAAAAAGCATTAAGTTGTGCAACTTAATGGACAAGTGTGGTTAAAATGAATATAATATTTTACATTGATGATGGTCAACATCTACTTGGTCACACACAAGAGATTACTTGTATTGAGTTGGGTTTATTGGCATAATTAGTTAAGCATAATTTCTATGGGATTTTGAAGGTGAAGAGCAGTGTTTGTTTGGCAACTAAAGCCTGCCAGATTTGGCAGAAGTAAGCATTTAACTAGGGGTAACTAAAAATTTTAGTAATAGATTTTTCTCCCTTCAAAAAAGGGGGAAAATAATGGTTCTTATTTTCCTTGACTATTTTATGACTTGAATTGGATGATTGTGATTGTATTGGGTTTCAATTTTTCTTGCCTTAATGCTATGATTACCTGCCTAGACTTCTCAATGGTAGAGAGCCAGTTTCTAATGTAGCAGTTCCTCAGCCTCCTCTAGTCCCTGTTCACAGTGGGTGTCTTTCCTTGACATCTGATTCAAGGCTTCTAATGGATATTCCGAATGGAACTATTATTACATTGTAATTATTTTCCTTTGCATCATCTTCATTTGATTTATTTTACGTTGTTGAATGCCAGAGTATGTCTCCCTTTTTTGCATTGTTTGATTTGCATATTTGGGGGTCTTTTTCACTTCCTATTCTCTTTCTCTAAATTAATGGGCTCTTTCATGTGGGATACTAATTCAATTTGAAAGGACATTTATGCAAAGAAAAAGCAGAATTGGTGGTCATTTTATTTGTTTTTGAATTTCATTTCTTGTAAATTTGTAATGGCAAAAGAGCCTTAAAAATTATTTGGGAAAAAAGCATTAAATTATCTAGTTAATTCTTTGAGGCTATTGCTATCCAAGGCATGCATACCTAAATATCTTTTGATTAATATGAAGAAAGTAGCCTTAATTTGAGGTTTAAATTCAAATCTACAAAGTCTGACCCTGTGGTAGCAAGAAAATTATTATATAAAATGTAGCCGTGTTGAAGTGTTCAGAAATTTGGCAAGAACAGAAAGTTTATATTTTGATTCTCAATACCCTCCCCCTTGCCCTACCAAAGACCCAAAACAGAGAAACTATGGCTGTTCATAGAGTCAGAATATTTTCAGTCTTCATAGTTCCCCATTGTTCACGATTTGTATCAGTATGTATAGCTTATGAATTGTTTTTGTTAGGTTTCAAGAATTAGGAACTAATGTATTAGAACTTCAATTTGTATGTTGACAAACCATGATCAAAACAATATTTAGTCTTGTGTTAGACTTTGCTCAAAGTATGAGATTTTATGTAAAGTTGGAATCGAGTTTACTGCAGAAGTAACTGTTTACTTTCTGTCTAACTCGATCGATTGAGAATTAGACTCGATCGATCAAAAATCGGGCAGATCGTTTTTCTGCAGAAAATTCCAACTCAGCCCCAGTCCATTTAATGTATAGGGTTTTATGTTTTGCCCTAAGTATATAAGGGAAAACCCTAGCCACGTTTTTAGTGTTCTGAATGCGGTGTTTGTGAATCTCTTTGTGAGATCTAGAGGTGTTTGCCTTCACATACACTTAGGGTTTCCAAACTCAAGACTCATGTCAAGAGCTTGGAAAATCAAACAGTTGCAGAATCAAAGATCTTAAAGAAATACAAGCAGGTGCGCTTGTGATTTGCTGAAGAATTCAAGGAAAGAAGGAGTCCGTGGATCTCGGAGCTATCATGGGGTCGTGGTAGTAAGTTTCCTACACTTGGGTAGCAATAGGATGTTAGTGGTCTAAGTCTTATTGTGTAAACTTCGATTCTTTCATAGTGGATTCAGTTTACCTTGAGGATAGCTAGGTTAAATCCTCCCCAGGTTTTTACCGGTTTGGTTTTCCTGGGTCATCAGATCTTTGTGTTCTTTATTTTCCGCTGCGTTACTATTTTTGCTTATTTTTGTTAACTTAGATTTAATTAAATTACCTACGTTAATCACTTGGCTAATTCTCTAGGTTAATCTGTTGGGTTTAAGGGGTCTAAACGAACTGACAAATGGTATCAGAGCGGGTAGCTTTTGTGTTTGATCCTTTGATCTTTTAGCTGATCCTTGACCCCTGTTGTCATGGAACACTGACACTCTCTTGTTGTTCCACCTCACTTTGATGGAAACAACTATGCTTATTGGAAAGTAAGAATGAAAGCATTCTTGAAATCCATTGATGAGAGAGTTTGGAATTCCGTTGAGTACGGATGGGAGAAGCCCACTACTCCTGTGAGTGAGTGGCAAACTTCTCAAAAGGAGGCAGCCGCTTTCAATAGCAAAGCTATGAATGCTATTTTTAATGCTGTTTCCATGGAGGAATTTAAGAGAATCTCTAATGTTGAGGTTGCTTATACTGCTTGGAAAATCCTCCAGACTGTGCATGAAGGCACAAAGGCAGTTAAAATTAATAAGTTGCAGCAATTAACCTCTAGATTTGAAAGCATTAGAATGAATGAATATGAATCTTTTGATGAATTCTATGCTAAATTGAATGATATTGTTAATTCTGCTTATAATTTGGGTGAAATCTATAATCAACCTAAAATTGTTAGGAAGATTCTTAGATCTTTGATTGAGGATTTTAGACCCAAAGTGACTGCCATCACTGAGAGCAAGGATGTGGACTCCATCCCTGTTGATGAACTTGTAGGATCTCTTCAGTTCTACGAGTTAGACCTACCTAAGACTAACAAATCCAAATCAATGGCTCTTAAGTCTGTTGATGATGTTGAGGATGGTGAATTTGATGATGAACTCTCTGCTACAGAGATTGCCTATCTTGCCAAGAACTTTAGAAATTTTCTTAGGAACAATAACAGAAGGACAAGAGGCAAGAACACTGTTGAACCTAGAAATTTTGGGAGGAATGATCCTACTAAGGTTAATAACACAGAAAAACCTAAGGAAAAAGTAGGTCAACCTTCTAATAATTCTTTGGGACAACAGTGTTATGGTTGTCAAGGGTATGGTCATTTGAAATCTGAATGTCCTACATACTTGAGGTCTAAGGGTAAAGCTATGGCTGTAACCCTTAGTGATGATGAAGTTTCTGACAATGAATCCGCTAGTGATGAGGAGGGAAACATCATTGCTTTCACTGCTACTATTGTAGTAAATGAAAGCATGTCTGTTGAAGAGAACCCTTCTGATGGGGAACTCTCTGAGGATGTAGATTTACAAGAAACCTACAATAAACTTTGCAAAGTTGCTGCAAAAGATGCCATGAATGTTGAGTTAGGCTTGAAGAAAATTGCATCTTTGGAACTTGAAAAGAAAAATTTACTTGTGAAATTGTTTGATGCAAATGAGCTTTTGAATAATGTAAAAACTGAAAACATGCTTTCACTTGATAAAGTTAAATGTTTGGAACTTGAGTTAACTGTTGCTAGAGAACAAACTAATAGGTCTGCAAGCTCCAAACTTGATCACATGCTGAGTGTTCAAAAGTCTCCTTCTGATAAAACTGGTTTAGGCTTTGTGGATAGCATCTCTGTGCCTATACCTTCTTCCACTAAATTTGTCCCGTCTTCTGAACCTCTTAAGAGGGAGATTGTCAAACCCTTGGTGAGTGAACCTGTCAAACCTGTAGATGTTACTCCACCTAGAAAGATTAGGGTTGATCTTCAAGCTTCTCATTCTAGAGCTTCTACTTCTACTAAGGGCAAATTGCATGATAAGCCTGCATGGGTTTGTCATTTTTGTGGAAAACCTGGACACATTCGTCCAAATTGTTTTAAGTTGCAAGCTGCGAAGCGAGCAAATAAAACTAAAGTACCTGTGCCTCAAGCACATGATCCTATGGTACTTATTGGTGAATTGGTAAAGGCGTTAAACCTTTATTCCAATCTTGGAGTTGCTCTGAATTCTAATGTGAATCATAACTCCAATGCAAGAGTTGCATCTAAAAAGTTTTGGATGCAAAAGGCTCAATCTAATTGAGTCTGTCTGACATGGTCCTTGTGCTTCATTGCTCTATCTTTGGTGACCTCTGTTTCTAGGATTTGCATTGCATTACGTTCATGCATTTCATTTTAGGATGTTTGTTTCTTTGATATAATAAAATTTTTTTTTTTTTTTTGCAAATTGTGTTTTTGCAATTTTTTCCTTAAATTTGAAGACAAGGTTGGTCAATCAAATTTTGCATATCATGTGAATGTACCTTGTTTAGCTTTGATGCACTTGTTTCTATTGCACTTTACTAGCTAAAGTTTTGTTGTGCATGTTGTGTGGAAAGATGCTATATTTGTTGATCACATGATCTTGATCTTGAAGTCTTATGTCTTTGATTGTTGGACTTGGTCTTATTGAGAAAGGCATAAATAACCATCTCACCACTGTTTATTAGCCAATCATGAACACCTTAGTGCATATCGTAAGATTTTGTGCTCGAGAAAGTGTAGCACATGCACAAAAAGAACATAAGGTGTTGCCTCTAAATAAAATTGGTGTGTACATTATTGGGCTATAATAATTTCACAATTCATAAAATTGGTGTGTACATTATCCCGGCTTTTATTAAGTTTCTAATCAATTAAATTGAATAATGAGGCAAATCAAGAAACTTACATGATTGCAAGCTTTTATTCTAGGAGATGTGAGAGTTATATGATGTAACTCTTTAAGTAATAGTCTCTTTCAAATTCATGTGATGGATTTTGTAGAAATTGTGATTGATCAATATTTGCATATCACCTCACATGTCTCTCTTGTTTATGCTAGTTGCACACACTACACAAGTTATTCTTTGCTAAACTGTGTACATGATATTGTGTGTGTTTTTGGCCTGACCAACCAAGTTTGAAATTTTCGGGAAATTGTTGCAAAACATGTTTGCTTGTCTGATTGATTGAGAGATATTATGAGAAAAGCTTAATATGAGAGATCTGGGTTGAAAACATGGGTTTTTGGAAAAACATTTCATCTCATACTCATGCATCTTTTTCATAAAAGTTAATGCTTTGAGGAGTTTTTGAGCTAATTTGATTCAATTTTCAAAAATTCAATTTTTCCAGATTTTCGATCGATCGAAAATGTTTTTAAAATCTCACAAAAGTCTCTGTGTGTTTCGATCGGTTCTCGATTGATTCTGGATCAATCGAAGGATTTTCGACCGATCGAATCTGTTCTTCGATCGATCGAAAATCGGGATGACTGGTTTTTAAAAAGGAGTTTTCCACGTGATTTCTTTACTTTTTCAAAAACTTTTTCAAACTTTTTGTCTCCTCACCAACCGGTCAAAGAGATTTTTGCTGGATTTGTCGTTTTCTTCCGATCTTTTTGCTTAATCTCTCTCTCCCAAGGCCGGTAAGACCTTTTTGCCCCTCCCTTTGCATTTATTTTCAAGTTTCATGCATTTTGTGGGTTATTTTCGGAATTTTTATTTTGGCAAATTTGGAATTGATTTTGAGTGTTTCTTTCTTACATTTTTCATGGGTTTTTGTGGGGACACTATACACAAGCACTACAAGTGGTTTAATTTGATTATTTTTTGTGTTTTGTGGAAAATTTGAAATTCTAGGGCTTGAAATTGATAAAATTGGGGGTTTTGTTCAATTTGATTTCAATTGATGAAATTGGCTTGTTAGATTGATTTCATTGATCATTATATTGAGTTCATTGACTGTTGTGTTGATCAATTTATCACTTTGGTGTGTTTTAAAAAAAATGGGTTTTTCAAATTGGGTATTTTTGAAAAAAATTAATTGCTCAAGCCAATTTTGTTAATTTGGATTATATTTGAACTTGTTACTGCATTAGTACATGCATCATTTGGTGTTCATGCTCATGCATCATATAGATTTGCTATTTTCTATATTTTATGCTGTGCTAACTTGCAGTCTGCCCTTGGTTTTTGGTTTTTGGTTTTTGCTCTTCTCTTGCTGTGTTTCTTTTTTCTTTCCTTAGCACCATGCCTAGGAAAACTAGAGCCCATAGGACTTCTGATCCTTCACCTTCTTTTGATACTGAGCGGTTCCCTAGTGAGGAGAACCAAGAGACCTATGAGACCCTTAATCTTAGGCGTCATATCTGGGCTGAGCGTAGGGTCGTTCTAGATGAGGTAGATCCTGAGGTGAGACGTAACTTTGAGCGTCGGGGTTGGTTATCTTTGCTCGAGTATGAGCATTCTCCTCCTCCTGCCACCTTGATTAGAGAGTTCTATTCAAACCTCTCTATCCACATCTATGATACCAACACCTTGGTTAAGGTTTGGTTACGAGGTGTCGAGTATCGCATTACCCCTACGGTTGTGTCTGATGTTCTTGGGGTGCCCATTGTTGACCATCCCGTTTTTCCTTATGAGGAGTCTCCGCCTCTTGATGACGTGCTGTCATACATCACAGGGTCTTCTATCCAGTGGGGTTCTGATCCTCGGATCACTTCTGCTAAGCTTTCCGAGCTTCACTATCTTTTCTTTCGGATAGCGTGTCATTCTTTGTGGCCTATTTCTCATGTCCACACCATCCCTCTTGAGCGATGTGTGTTTTTGTACGCTCTGGTTACTGATGCTCCTATCAGTTTTCCTCATTTGTTCCTTCGTTCTTTGAACGAGGTTCATCGGTCTAGTTCTACGGCTCATGCGTTATTCTTTCCCGTTTTTATTCATAGGATTCTCCTTTTTCTTGGTTTAGGTGTTTTTCCTGCGTCTGAGCCTGTTCATGTTATTGCTCCTATTGGTGCTACCTTTTTGAGGCAAAGGGCTGCTCAACTTCGAGCTAGCTCTAAGCGTCCTAGGGTAGAGCCTTCCGGTGTCACTCCACCCCCTTCTTCTTCTACAGATACTCTTGCAGCTGGGACATCTTCTGATCCTGCTGTTGCTGCTGCTGCTGATGTTCCTCCACCGTTTGATGAGGTTTCTGACCTTTGTCGGACTCTTGATACTGTCGTGACCGTTCAGGCGGCTCATGGTCAGCTTTTGGTGGACATCCTTGATGAGCTACGTGCATTGCGAGCGGATTTGGCGAGCTCTCGTCATTCTCCTCCACCACCTTTTGATGATGAGTGAGTGCCCTTTGGCAATTCGTCACAAAAAGGGGGAGTGCATTCTATTGTGTAGTTCTTATGTATCTAGGATTTTTTTGTGAAGATTTTCATTTTAGGGGGAGTTTTGTACTTAGTAGTGATACTACGGAGCTTGTGGAGTTATTAGATTGTATCTAGGCGCTTCACTGTGTATTTACTCTTTTAGCTCTTGTTTAGGAGATATTTTTGTTGAGATACATTTTGATATGTTTCTTGTTTCACTATGCTAATCTGCTTATTGATTTATATTTATGATGTTATTCATGATATATGTCTCTATTTTGTGTCATGTGAAATCAAGAAGTTATTTTTATATATTTCCTGTTTTTTTTCCACACATGCGTTTATGTGTTTGTTAAATGTTACAGGAATATACAGGTTGATTCAGTCGTGCTGCTGTCTATTTTGCAACTGTTAGATAGTAGTTAGGTTGAATTGTTTAAGTGGCTTTTATTTTGTAATGGGCTGTTTCATTTTGTAAACTTTGAGCTTTTTGTTGAGTCTGTGTTCTGTCACGGATTGCCAAAGGGGGAGTTTGTTAGGTTCTAAGAACTAGGAACTAATGTATTAGAACTTCAATTTGTATGTTGACAAACCATGATCAAAACAATATTTAGTCTTGTGTTAGACTTTGCTCAAAGTATGGGATTTTATGTAAAGTTAGAATCAAGTTTACTGCAGAAGTAACTGTTCACTTTCTGTCTAACTCGATCGATCGAGAATTAGATTCGATCGATCGAGAATTGGGCAGATCGTTTTTCTGCAGAAAATTCCAACTCAGCCAAAGTCCATTTAATGTATAGGGTTTTATGTTTTGCCCTAAGTATATAAGGGAAAACTCTAGCCACGTTTTTAGTGTTCTGAATGCGGTGTTTGTGAATCTCTTTGTGAGATCTAGAGGTGTTTGCCTTCACATACACTCAGGGTTTCCAAACTCAAGACTCATTTCAAGAGCTTGGTAAATCAAACAGTTGCAGAATCAAAGATCTTAAAGAAATACAAGCAGGTGCGCTTGTGATTTGCTGAAGAATTCAAGGAAAGAAGGAGTCCGTGGATCTCGGAGCTATCATGGGGTCGTGGTAGTAAGTTTCCTACACTTGGGTAGCAAGTTTCCTACACTTGGGTAGCAATAGGATGTTAGTGGTCTAAGTCTTATTGTGTAAACTTCGATTCTTTCATAGTGGATTCAGTTTACCTTGAGGATAGCTAGGTTAAATCCTCCCTAGGTTTTTACCGGTTTGGTTTTCCTGGGTCATCAGATCTTTGTGTTCTTTATTTTCCGCTGTGTTACTGTTTTTGCTTATTTGTGTTAACCTAGATTTAATTAAATTACCTAAGTTAATTACTTGGCTAATTCTCTAGGTTAATCTGTTGGGTTTAAGGGGTCTAAACGAACTGACAGTTTTGAATACATGGGTTGCTGCTGTTATTGCAGTTAGTTGTTTCATGGCACATGAAAGCTGCTACCATGTGTGAATTTTCCATGCTATACTTATTCTCGAGTTTAATGATATCGATTAAGAGTTTGGAACCGCCAAGATTAAGGCTATATATTCTGATGGCAGGATAGACTCTTTGGAGAAGTTCTGTGAAAAGATACCATTTATGCGCATGGAGCTGAAAGATGATCGTATGTGCAAGTGTTCATGAATTATGTTTTTTTCTAAAATTTAGTTTTAATATTGTAATTCATGTTGCTTTTACGCGAAAACACTCACCCAATGGTCATGAACTCTTGAGGGCACTCTCCACCTTGCTTTTACAAGGCAGGAGGTACCATTTAAACTAAAGCTCATTGGTTGGTTTGATTAGCATTTCTAAGCTAGAGATACAATTGTTGTGCTTTTGTTGCTGAAAATGATTTTTGCTTGTATTTGTCCAGAAAAGTTCCGTGAGATCGATATATAACGTTGCGTTTGGCTGGGCAAAAGAAAAGGTACTCTTTTCTCTGCGTGAATGCTTGGATTCGTACATACTCTTGACCTATGGATATTTATTTCCAATGCAGAAAATGAAGACTTTTTAATAGTTTTCAGCATTTCACTTTTCTCAGTTAGTCTTTTAGGTAGGTATAGTACTTCTTATTGCTATTTTTTTTCCCTGAATAATTCCTTTTATTAGAAAAATCAGCATCCTAAGGTGATATCACTTATTTAACATTTAGATGGAGTGTATGCACAATAAGCATGTCTTTTTACTTTGAACTCAGAATGAGGTATGCTCTGAGTGTGCTGGAGTTACTTTATGCCCTTCTGTTATTGTTAAAAATCAACTTGATTAATTTCTGCAAGCAATCCTGACATTAATTTTGAGTGGAAATGTCTAGACTTAGGTGCATTTTGATGTGGATGTTAGATTCATGAACTCAGATGTTCTCCAGGTTTTGAATTTGGTTTATTTTATTTTTTAATATCTATATCAAATTCAGTGATGTATAAGTGAACTAGGAATTGATTTCTTCTTGAGGGCATACAGGATGTAGATGTAACAGCTCTACGGTATTAGTTCTTAAATTATACGGTGAACAGCTCTACACCTAGTCTCATTGGCTAATTTGCCTTCATAAATTATTTAATCCAAAAAATAGCTTGGTGGTTGGTTTTGTGACTGGACTTTTTGCGATTCTTGGTTTAGTTAGGCACCAGTGGTTACTGCATATGACCAATCTAAGCACATGATAATAGATATACCTTTAGGTGTAGGCTTTGTTTTTCATATTGATTCCCTTGTGAAATTTTCTGTGGATGGATGAATTTTCTTTTCTAGGGTAATTTATCAAAAAATAAAATAATATCTTTTCCAGGATATTGGATTTGTGTCCCCTTTTTTAAACGATATTTAAAAATAAATAAATTCATGTATGTGTGTTGAGTTATACAGGTTTAATTGGGTTGATGTTAAGAACTCCATCAGCTTTCTTCTATATCTTTTATGAGAGGATTAATTAATATTTTTTCCTTTGGCTTCTCTTTTCTGTTTTGATGTTGATGCTCAGGCTCGGCATAACAAAGCAATATCTAGGGACACGCGGTCTCAACTATTGGAGTTTGCAAGGGTAAGATATAAAATGGATTAAATGCCTACGTTTCATTTACGCCTGCATATGCAATCAGTACCCTTTTCAACTGCATTTTTATCTCCTCAAACTCGTGAAGTATGATATGCATTGTGCTGCCTTCCCCTTCCTCCACCTTCTATTTTTTTTTTTTTTTAATTTTATTTTAAAGTAGATATCTTAGTATTTAGAGTGGGAGAAATTATATATGTTTCCAGGACAGGTGAGAGGGATAATCTTAGCTTGACTTCATTCTTATTCCTTGTTTCCTATTTTTTGTTGTTGTCGTTTTTTTTTTTTTTTTTTTTTTTTTTGTCTCTCTACAGACTAAACAATCTTATTCATACCTTCATTTCTATTTCGGTATTCTTACCTCCCACACAACAAAGATGCAGCACTAATGGCAATTCTGATTATTCCATCTCTTTCTGTTTTTGGTTTCCTAATCAATTTTTATCTCGTTGAAGTTTATTAAAAAATCACCAGCAATTCAATTTTTGATCTTCTGAATAAATTACTAGGTATCGTGATATTCATTGCCTTTAGAGAGTGATTGATTTATCTCTTATGAATAAAATTGTTTTTACTTATGAAAAAAATATTCATAGCCGCTGAAGACGTGAATCTTCTTTAATAAGAAAGGAAACAAAAAGAAACATGATATCGTCCTTTCATGAGCATTATGTATATTGACGCGTCTTGCTGGTGGACCCTGCATTAACAAATTATGATACTGAAGGTGCATGGCCTATCTTACTGATGAATTTGTTGAATACTTGAATGAAAATGGCATCATCCAAAATGTCCAGTTGATGATTTGAGCCAAAATCGATGACGAGGTGTTGGAGTAGTGATTTGTCATCTTTCTTTAGTGTGGTTAAATTGCGATGTTGTGTGATAGTATTGGTCTATCACTAAAAGGTAAAATCCCCCAAAAAGGAATGAGAAGACATGAGTTCCAATTCAACCTTGTTTTCCACTGACGATTCATTTGCAACCTTTGTAGTTAATGGGACTGCTGATGTGGTATATGCATTTTCCTGTAAAATAAGTTATGAGAATTGAGAACCTACTAGTACTACTAAGCACTAGTGTTGGAATTTTCTTTTGTTTGGATAAAATATTTCCTCTATACGATATTATGGACTTTGGTATTTGAAATGTCTCTTCATGAATGAATCCAATATCATGGACCGGATAATCACGGTTTATTTTTGTACATGAGTACTTGATAACTCTAGCTAATGGACTGGCAAACACGGTTTAGAGTTGACATTGTAAACCTTGCTATCAAGCCCTGGATTCAAATTGAGAGAAGGCTGAAACATATGGGTTAAGTCACCTAGCATATATCAATTCGATGGAGTGGTTCATTCATGCAGTTGTGGGCTTCACATGCTGTGAGATGAGTGGGACTAACTCGTGCTGCAGTGACCAGGGAAGCTAGACAACATTCTTTCTTTATTATATTTCTTAACATAGAAATTAAGATGAAATGTGACAACCTTTAAGAAATTAGTTTTGTCTTTGTTCAAGAAATTATCACAATTAATATTTTCTTTAATAATTAGTAAAGGTGACTGTCAAAACTTCTTGTATTAAAACATCTTTTGTATGAATATTTGAAATTATTGTAAAAAGTATGAGTATGTTATTTATCACAATCTTGCTTGGTATATCTGTCAAACTGTCAGACCATTATATTCATATTGACCGAAAGAAATTGTAAGCATAGTTCCATCTTCTATATCTTTTCCACTAAATTATTTTTCACAAGGTGTTTGGACTATATGTCGGTGCCTATGCAAAAAAGCAGTGGGAGAATAAGAATAAATTTTTGTCTCTATATCTTGTTTAAACTTCTTTATGACATTATCTGTCAATTGGTTAACAAGTGATTTTTCTGTCTTTAGAGATGACAAATGTCTTTCTGTTCTATAGATTCTTTATTTATTAATATCTTTTAAGATAGTGACTTTATTAAGGGAACAAATTTCTTTCGAGATTAGGGGCGAGGTGAATCTAAAAGCTAGCACATGAATTTTAATTCCTTCATTTGTCATCAAAAGGGGGTAAAACAAACCGATAAAGGGATTTCTTAAAATAACTTTAGAAGAAAGGTTTTTAAAAATAGTTTTAAAAAATATTCCAACATTAGGTATTTTATAATTAATTATCAACTTTTCTCCATTAGCCTGAGTTAATCTTTTAGATGATTTATCATAATATTTTAAAGATATTAATCCTTCTTGTATGCAATTCATGTCAGCTCCAGAATCTATCAAAGCAACTTCTGTATGCCATTTTTGGAAAATAACTCTGTCAATTAAACTTAGAATGTTATGTTTATTATGATCAATTTCTTGATCATGTGAAATTTCTTTTTTTAAAGGGAGATCTGTCATTATTATGTTTGTTGTAGGAAAACCTGTCAAGTTTACTATTTCAACAATATTTTGTTCATTTATGTTTGTAGAATTATCCTATTTAATTTCTTGTTTTACAATTTTTACAGAGTTATTGGTTTTATATTTACTCCATCTTGTTTCTTTTTTGTCTTTCTTTTCTATTCTTTTTATTTATTAGCTTTCTTTAGAGTACTATTGTTTTGATTCTGACAATGATATAGATGATTATAACTATAATAATAACACAAATAATTAGAGTATATTAACAAGAGATAAAATTAACCAATAGACAGACAGACATAATAATAGTTTGTTAGACATGATTAATAAAAAATTATAATCTTTAGAAGTTGTTGAAAGATCCATTATATATACTAGAGCAGAAAGAAAAAGTGATAGTTTTTTGGACCTCTATGAAAAATGAAAGCTTTAAACTTTGAACCTCATCATGGAACACTTTTAGAAAAAATCATGATAGATATAGAAAGTAATAGTATAATAAGGACACTAGATGAAAGACTAAAATCAACCAATAGAAAAGTTGATGAGCAAGATGACATAGAAAGACAAAAGAGTAATAATAAGAAAGATGACCTAATAATGGAAAGAACAACACGTATAGAAGATAAAGAGAAAGGAAATAGTGCTATAGAAATAACACAAGAGAAATATGACATAGAAAGACAAAAGAGTATAATAAGAAGAGGAACAGTAAAGGAAATGACAGAAAGAATGGAAAGCAAAATAATAGTACTCTAAAGAAAGTTAATAAAGAAACTAGTTTAATACAAACAACATGAAAAAAAGATGACATGATACTAAAGAAAGTTAATAAAGAAACTAGTTTAATACAAACAACAAGAAAAAAAGATGACATGATAGATATAGAAAGAGAAAAAGGTATTGTGGGGGAGTATCCCGCAAAGCAGTTTGTCCGCTTTGGGTATTGCACGCACGACTTTGTCCTCTACAGACGAGTGTGGGAAGTGGTAGCCAACAATCCCACATCGAGTAGAGAAGCGCTCATGCTTATAAGGCATAGGTGGGGCGCTTTTCTACTCGATGTGGGACTGCTAGCTACCACTTCCCACACTCGTCTGTGGAGGACAAAGCCGTGCGGTGCAATACCCAAAGTGGACAAACTGCTTTGCGGGGTACTCCCCTACAGGTATAATAATGAAAGAAATTGAAGAAGAAAGACAAAAAGACAGTCTAATAGACTTAGTCAATAAAGAATGGGGACGTAATAGTTCAAGAGAAAATGACAGACTAAAGAAAGAAATTGATAAAGATTAAAATCAATTGAAAGATCTATGACAGAGACACAAGATAATAGTTTAGCAAAATTAACTAAAAGATAGTAATTTTAAATTTACCATTGGGAAAAAGCGATATAAAAAGAGACATAGCTGTTCTAGATATTATTGAGTCATCAGATAATGAGAAAACTGACAGACATACTAGAAATACTATTTGTCATAAATGCAAAAAATATGGACATACTAAAAAACAATGCCTTAGACATAAAAAAAAAACTGTTAAACAAATTAGTAAATTAGATTTTGAAAAAGATATAATAAATAAATTAATGGAAATATTTAATGTTAATCAAAGAGAGATATATCAAGTTAACAGAAAGAAAGAACTAAAATCAACCAAACCACTTAAAGCCAATAACAGAAAGAGAAAACAAAAAGACATAATAATGAAATTGATAGACAACCTACCTAATCATTTAAAAGACAAAAAAGACTATTTAATAAAATTGAAAGATTATATAGAATGAGAGAAGGCTGGAACATATGGGTTAAGTCACCTACCATGTATCAATTCCATGGAGTGGTTCATTCATGCAGTTGTGGGCTTCACATGCTGTGAGATGAGTGGGACTGACTCGTGCTAGAGTGACCAGCGAAGCTAGACAAAATTCTTTCTTATTATATTTCTTAACGTAGAAATTAAGATGAAATGTGACAACCTTTAAGAGGTACCAAGTATAAACTACAACATACCAACATGTTTTCCTTAAGCTTGACATTTCATTCTAGGGCTTAGCAGGATGATTGAGTTTTTATCCTAGCTAACTGACTATTTCATTCTCGGGCTTAGCAGGATTATTGAGTTTTAATCTGAGCTAATTCCACCCCAATCGAGATTCACTAATCCCATGTTGGAGTATGATACTTTTAAAAAAAAAAAAAAAAAGGAAAAAGAACCAAAAAGAAAAAGTGCCATAGGCCCACCCAACCCTTCATGTGGAATGGGCCTTAAGACATTTGTTAATTTTTGGGCTTAAAAATAGGTCACAACTTTCATTTTGTTTTGCAAACAAATATTATCCTCAAAGTTTGGTCCATTTTTCAATTCGGTTTCTAGAAATTCGAAAGTAGCAATCAAATCTTAAAAGAGTGTAAAATGATTTAGAGTTTGGTCCTTCTTCTTTATTTTTATTTTTTTATGTCGCTGTATTTTTCCAATATTTTCTAATCAGGAAAACTAGAATAGAAAATTGTTTAGCAAATTCAAGTCTAGAAGGTGATTTTTTTTTCCCTTTTTTCATGACAATTGCATGTGGTAATAGCTTGCATGTAATTTTTATGCAACATTAACCTTTTTTTTTATTAGGGCAAACACAAAACATATTCTTTAAAGTTTGTCTCAGTTACCTATTTAATTTGTGTCTAGAGTTTTGAAAGTAGTGATTGAAACCTTTATTTATTTACAAAGATCTAATTTGATCTTTACTCCACTTTAGATTAAAATCGTCACGTTCTCATCCCACTTGCCACTATAATTTCATGTAGCTTAGTAATTCTGTATAGTTATTTTTCCTATTGGTGTGCATCCAGTACGAATTGAACTTATGACTTTGCCAATTATGAGTTGAGTGCTTTAACCATTTAGCCTTGGATGCTTAGTGGAGACTTCCTCTACATTATATTCATTCTCATGTGTGCCAATTAGATTACTATTTTATAAACTTCAAGAATTCGTTCTATCGGGATCAAATTAAAGAATGGGGTAAAGTAAACTAAAGACAAATGTTGTGTTTTCCTATTTTTCTTTTTAAAAACCTTATGGGTTCATTGATAAAGAGGTTTCAAACAGTTATGTATAAAATTTTAAACTTCGCCCTTATAGCTACACCTACAGTAATTTTTTGTTTTTTGGATCAAAGTCAAAGTCAAAGAACTATATTTTTAGAAAACTAAAAAAAAAAACTATTAAACTGTACCAAATGGGTGCGAAGTTACAGGAAAAAAATATATTTTAATTCGTATAATTTACATGCCTCAATTTGATGAAACTTCACCCCTTAATGAAATTTGTGTCTTAGCATTTGAGAAAAAAAAAGAAAGAAAAGCTTCAATTTAAACGAACAAAAGAAGAGGGATACCAAAAAAAAAACAAAGCTAGCAACTTAACACAATCGAAGCCTTACCAGTCTCGATTAATTAATCACCCATTGTGTACATACTTTAAGGAGAGTGCATAGAAACATGAACCCTTTACCCAATACATCTCTATTAAAACACGACAGGACCTTCTAAATATATCCATGCACGTGACATGCAGGGTTCAGAAGCAACTAGCAAGAACCCTATAACACTAAGTTGGACCATTACAGTTATACAGATGATTCTTTCCATTACAAATGCAAACGAAATCACCATGGCTGTTAGTTGCACAGACTCCATGGGTGCTTTCACATGATTCACATGGTGTCCTTGTCAACTCGAAATTCTTGCCGCAGTCAATAGTAGTGCAATTGGTTGCGGCGTTGCTTGCTTGTACAGAAGTGGAAATGGTAAGGGTGAAGATGAGGGAGATAAAGATGAGAAAACGAAGAAGCCGATCCATGGAGTCAAGATTCTGGAAGTGGGTTTTGAGTTCTGCACCTAGCGATGGAAAAAAAAAAAAAGGTATGTTAGTGATAAAAATCTTACAGTTCTAACAAATCAAGAATAGCTTATGTTCTGGTATTTCCTCTTGCAAGAGAAAGACCTATCCATACAAAGTTTCATTGAGAGCAAATATTGCTCTTGCGAGTTTCGACCCTTATATTGAAAGCAAATATTATCAACTTCAATTTCAGAGAGAGAGAGAGAGAGAGAGAGAGAGAGAGAGGGAGGGAGATGCAGAGAGATAACGACCCATATATATAAAATATATAATTCGTGTTCATTTCCAGGGAATCCCAATGAAATATTCTAAGCATCGAAACAAATCGTAGAGAAAGATAGAGATGAGTAACCTGGGAGCATCTTCTCTAACAAGTGCACACACTCGCATGATGTCTCTCTAGAACGTCACTACTATTTTTACTGTAGAAAGTAACTGTTTTATAGACAACCATCATGCAAACAATACGCACTATAGGTGAGTGTGCTTATCCATTGATACACCTCTCTCTCTCTAAAATTTTTTTAATTGCTTTTGAAATCAAATAAAATTTTGAACTCTTACAATTCTTTTTTTTTTTTTTTAATTTATTTTTTATAATTCAATAGTTATAATGGGATAAAAGTATTTTAATACTAGATGTTTTCATTAAAAATTCCAAGAAGTATACCAAGGAATTAAGTTATAAGACTCATGCTTAACTTTTTTTAGCTACTTATAAGGTAGCTTTTCCTTCTCTATAAGTTAACTTTAACACTTGGCATAGCCTTAATTAGTATTATTTTCTTTTTATTTGTCGCCAAATTAGGAGAGGGGTTGTTGTGTGTGCGATTTGAGAAATGAGAAAGTTGATTCCGTAATCCTTATATAATATATATAAACATGCAAATGTTAGGTTTTGCCACTGTGGGATATTTTGGTAAATATGACAAAGTAATTAAAGGGTTTTCTTAAGCTTCAGCAATATTGGAGTTGGAATCTTAGAGAAGAAGTTATGAAATAAAATGAAGGTTTATCCTGTTCCCCCTCCCCCCCTTTTTTTAAAAAAGAGTGATGCTATAGACATAATACTTTTAAATATTTTTTATAACAGTAGAGTTGATAAATTTTTACTAGATTTCTTTTAAGTCCACAATTAACATTAGTTTTTTCTTTTCACCTATCAATATCGATTTGGTCCATAGTTATGATATATGATTTTTTTTTTGTGCCTCTAGATTTGTTGCTTTATAAAATTTGTAAAACATCAAATACTATGCAATAAAATTGAAGTTATAGAAATCATGGTTATGTAAAGTGACAATGTTAAAAGTAGGGTTCTTGAAACTATGGTTACACCAAGCAGGGGCGGAGCTACACTAGGGCAGAGGGGGGCCATTGCCCCCCCCCCCCCCCACATTAAAAAAAAAAGTATTAAAAAAAAGATTTCCCTTAAATATATATATATATATATATATTTGTCTCTTTTCTTCTAAAATATTTAGATATTGACCTACAAGAAAAAAAATAAATAAATAAAATTCATACCCCTTTAACTATAAAAAAAAAATATATATATATAGACTAAACAAAAATTGCGCACAAAATAAGAAATACTTATTTTGTATGTTATACTTTGATGATGTGTTTTATAATATGAAATGTTTAAGAAATACTTATTTTATATATAGTATTTTTTTGAATATGAAATAGATGTTAGTTTTTATTTTCATAAATTATTTTTTTTTGGTTTTAAGCTTTGGCCCCCTCTAGGTACGAATCCTGGTTCCGACCCTGACACCAAGTAACTACCTTCTCTCTATTTGTGAGAGACCATGCTCCTAGCCCAAACCTTTTAGAGTAGGTTTTGGCATAACTCACACGAATGAGTGGAGTTGTATTGGTGCCTCTCAAGAGTGAAGGTTCTACTGACATTTTCTACCCTCCTAGATTAAGGATTTTACAATGAAGTTGCTGCTTAATTAATCTAAAAAATAAGAAAATAAAAAATTGAAAAGTGTATTTTCTTATTGATGAATTTAAATTGTACATCCCTTGATAATAACAACAAAACTACGAATCTTTGGCCCTAGATACAATAAAAAGCAAAAATACATAGCTTTGCTTCATTTGAATTCGAAGGTTACAAGATTGAGAAAGTGTTAGACACTCAATTTGCCTGGTAAAACCAGTTTTTTAGATTGAGTGACCAATGATCATATCACATCATACAATTAGTTTATTTCATCCAAGAACATTTGATTGCAAAGATTAAAACAACATTCATGAGCATGATGAAACCTTATTCTAGGCATGCAAAGGTAGATTGGAAGAATTGAAAGACATAGTGAATATGTGTGTGATTTGATAAACCCTAATCTATGAGCATATGAACGTGATTTTCTAATTGAAAATCCCTAAAACATGCAAAGGCTAAAAACAACTTAGATTTAAGGGTGGCAATTTAAACCTGCACCTGTCGGCACCTGCCTCACCCACCTATAATGGATAGAATTTACTTGCCCCGCATAACAAATGGGGTGGGGATGGGGGTTAATATTTTCCCCCACTCTTGCCCCGTTTATATTTAAATAATCAAAAAATATTTTTATAGGTTTTTATAAGACATATATATGTGTTTTTAGCCTTCTAATTTTAAATTTATGATGTTTTTTATATTGTATTATTGAATTTATACTTTTATGTTTTAATAATTACATTATTTATATTTTTTAATTATTGTATTGCTATGTTTGAATTATTTTTGTATTTCTTATTACTTGAATTGTTGTATTGTTATACTTTGATAAGGTTTTGTAATGTTAGATCTTGTTGTTGTTGTTTTTTTATTTATTTATTCATTTATTTTAAATGTTCATGAGTTTTAATTTAATGCGTTCAAAATAAAATTTTAATAAATTATATATATAACAAATTTGAGTGTGGCGGGAAAGGTACTCGTGAGCACCCGTGGGTACCTACTAGAATGAGGCAGGGGGGGGGGGGTGGGAGAAACCTGCCCTGAAGTGGAGTGGAGGTGGGGAATGGGAAACCCGCCCCAAATCTGCTTGTTGCCATTCCTACCTAGAATTAACATGCTGCTAGTAACCAAGAACATATGAAGAACAACAAAAGTAAAGCATTCTTGAATCTAAAAGTTAGAGCATAATTAAAAAGAGGAGGTTAGAAACATTACCTGCATGCATTGGCACTCCTTAGTAGTCCAAGCAAAAATAATTCATGAATAGGAAGTTGGTAGCTTAAGACCAAAAGGACCAAGCTATTCTTTCTAGTAAATTGAGATTAGGAGGTCCAAGACACCAAATGAACCTTCTTACTATTAACTCTAGAGAGAGAGAGAGAGCAGTTTTCATTTTTCTTTGAAATTCTAGGGTATGGATTTGAAATTTGGTGTGCTTTGGTTTGACATTGGATAGGGGTATTTATACTGAAGGCTAAGGGTTACCGACAAGTTTCTAGGAAATGTGGGACTTAGGAAAATTAGATTTTTTGAATGAAAAATGTAGGTCTCAAAGTTAAACTGAGAGGGGAGCAAGCCTGAGCAGAAAAGGAATGAAATCTAGGAGATCTGGTCTAAGTGCTAATTCGATCTTGGTCCAAATCTTTCCTGTATATTTTCGTTTTTGGTTCGTCATCTTTTTGTTTTAGTGGTTTTTTGATTTCCTCCAAATTTCTACAATTTTTTTCGGACTTTCTTGGTTCTCAAGTTTAGAATATTAATTCCAAATATATTCAATTAATTAATCAATTTTTACCAACTTAGCAAGGAATCAATTAATGCTTTGCCTCTGGATTAAATCAGGTGCATGCAACCTTACCGTAGAATCTATACTCAATGAAGAGCATTATGACATATCATGTAATTTAAATTAAACTAAAAATAGGCCCGTTAGAATTAAAAATTCATGTCATGCAATGAAATTAGAAATCAAACGGTCAAAAATTAAAGTTTTTCCCTGTGATATGACATACAATGTGGTGCATGATGCAATGCAAGTGAGGTTAAATGATAGTTGCAAAAATGGTTGTCTACATAACTACAAGTGACTCACTACATTCTCATTTATTTTTAAATTAGTTTATCTTATTTATTGTTGTTATAGTTTAATATAATGAAAACTCTGTTACCTAAGTTTTAAGAAGTAACATTATTTACTCCAATTAAAATTATATTTATCTAATTAATTGTTAGGATAATTTAATTTAGCTAAGAATCTATTACTCAATTTTCAAAAAATTAAAATTCTATTCCAAAAAATTATAAGTTTTAAAATTTATCATTTAAAAAATTTTAAGAAATTTACGCTTCTATTCCAGCGAACTCAAATTATATATATTACAAAATTTTTTTGTGAAGTTCTAAATAAAAATTTTTATTTTAATAATTTATTATAATTTTGTATTTTTATATGCTTTCACACTACATGTCGTTTTGGCGTGACTCAATATATGTATTTATGATGATAGTTAATTTAGAGTATCAAGTAGCTCATTAATTATTATCATATTTTCAATAATATTTGTAAAATATTTTTATATTTTTTAACAAAAATTTTAATTAATCAACTCATTAAACAAGCATATTACTTGTATAAAATAAATTTAGAGTTACAACAAATGGTCATCACAATTTCACAATAACACTCAATTTGCTTAACATCTCACATATGAGCTATTGGTGGACTTTAACAACATAATGAATGAATCTTTGAATAGATTTTTCCTAATTTGTGTCACATCATTTTGTAAGTTTTATGGAGTAAAATTTGTAGTATCCATAACAACACTTTAAATATAAAGTTTTAGATAGAGGTGTCCACAGGTCAGTACGGGTCAGGTTTGTATTAAACTAACACTTGACTAGATTTGATCAGGTGGATGGAAATCAACTCTTCGTTGACTTAGGAGGAGCAACATATCGGGCTGTTCGATCTCTTCATAGGTAGTGGGTGGTTCAATTAGGATTAGCAATGGTGGAGAAAGGGAAAGGACAAGCTTAATACGTGAAAAATTTGGTGAGATCTCACTAGATCTAGCAGAGATCTTGTTAGATTTAGCAGATCTCCATCAGAGTTGACTGAGTTCTGAATTAGAGTTGGTGGATCTCGCCAAATTTTTTGTTTTCATGGTTAGATTAGGTCAAGTTGGTTCTTGGAGAGGGAGACCCGCCATAAGTCAGTTATAAAGGGGCATAGCCGTTGTTGACCATTGGATTAGGTGTGGGTTGAGTCGGTACTAGTTGGGTGGCTTAGGTTAGGTGGGTCAATAGACACCTATAGTCATAATTATAGATTTTGGTAGGCCTTGGTGTGAGATGGTAGATGAATTAAGTGTCATGTAATTATTATGATGTTTAGTTGTAACTCTAGTCTTATTGAAAAATGTATGTATCTGTGCAAAATGAGTTGTGTGGGGATTAGATATAGGGTGGTAAACGAGACGAGCCTTGTCGTGTAGTGAATGTTCAAATTTGACTTGACACCAAAAGTAACATGTTCAAGTTTGGCTTGAGCTTGATTCAAGCCCACAAATAATGTTCAAGTTTGAGCTCATCAAAAATTTAAATGCTTAAGCTCAGCTTGGCTCAGGTTAAATCATTTTTCAAGCCAAATTCAAGCTCAAACTTGAGCTTAATAATATCAAACATTTGAACTTGAGATCTAACACAAGTACATTATTAAGCACATATCAAATTTATTATCTAGCTTATCTAGTTTGGATGAGTGGGTCCCAATGTACTCCTAATTAATTAAAGTCTTAGAAAAATGTGAATTTATTTGTTAAGCTCATATTAAACTTATTACTAAGCCCATAAATGAGCCTAGGCTCAACTTATATTGCATTGAGCTCTAATATTCATGAAAGTTTTTTTTTTTTTAAATAAATTTTTTTCTTGGCTTGGTTTATTTATTAAACAAGTCTGAAACTAAAACTCAAACTTAGCTTTTTTATAAACAAACAAACATGAACGCTCTGTTTGTTTTGGCGATAACGTTTTCTAGAAAGTGATCGAGTCATTTTTCAAAAGTATTTTTTATAAAATGATGTCATTTTCCTATGTTTAGCTTATTGTGAAATGGAGTTGTTTTCCAAAAATATTTAGAGAAAAATAATCTCTAAAAATAAGCCATATTTTTGTTGTTGACTAAAGTAGTTTTCCATTAACTCCGTTTTTTTTTTTTATGCTACCAAACACTAGAAAACATAAAAAACTATTTTTATACAAAGTTTTCTATCAAAACAAATAGAGCAGAAGTTTTTATTGAACTAAAGCCAAGTGATTTTGAACGGCTTGGATCATTTATAGCCCTAGAATTACACTATAAACCAAATAAAGTGGTAAGGTTGTACCCCAAACAAAAAGTAAAGTGTTAAGAAACAAAATATATATGGATGAACAAAATTTGGTTACAAACTTGGTTAGAGTTTTAGACTTCAACCCATAATAGGAAGATGATATGTGTGTTTATCATGCGCAATACAATATTGCATATGATAGGGACACATTTAATCTTTTATTGTGTGTTATAGCCTAAGGTTGCAACTAAGCTTGTAGCCAAATTGTATATTTTTTTAGAGAGATTCAATTTATGACATCCACTCTTGATGATAGACAAACTGTATATGAAAAAAAAAAAAAGATGGAGGGGCATGAAGATAAAAGAGGATTTGACATTTTTTTTTCAATGAAAGGGTTAGACAAATTTATGATGGCTTGGTTGGATCAGTGCATGCATTCAACTAAAAAAATTACTGGGACTCTTCCGTGTAATTTATATATGGACATATAAGGAAACAAATGAACGTGTTTTTGATTACGATCCTTCTATGATGCTTTGAAGTTTTTGAAGGTATGATGTCTATTTTGGAGTTAATGTTCATTGTTACATGTGTTAACATTGTCAGTAACATTTGTCAACATGTTATTGTATTTTGGGAAAAAAAAAATGTTATTGTACAACCTAAATGTCAAAAATTTGAAAACAAAAAAAATGTCAAAAATGTTAAATTAAAAAAGAAAACATGGAATATAATGTGACATGTCAAAACTTAACTGGTAAAAAATCATTAAATAAAAACCAAAAAAGAAAAGAAAAGAAACTTAACTTTTTTTGGCAGTTGTGGATTTCTAGTCAGCTGGTAACCTAGTTTAACTGGTAAGTGGTAAACACATCATTAACTAAAAACAAAAACAAAACAAAAAGTAGCTTATTTGTTTATTTTGCTCATTAAATAATATAAAAAGACCATATTTTGATTTCGATTTAAACAAATAAAACACCGAAAACTTAACTTAGACGAACCAAAAACTAGAATTTCCCTTGTGTTGGGAAAAACTTCTCAGACATACATTGGAAGTGCTGAGAAAAACATTCCATGTCCAGAGAAAAGTTGCAAGAGCTGAGCAAAACTTTCAGAGATACATCATACATAATGCATGCAAGTGTTTTTAGTACGGGTTTTACTAAAGCTCATTCTACGTTATATACACCCCAAGACTATTTCGCCAGCCGAATATTCCCATTGTTAAGGAACATTTCGATAAATTAAACATGACATAAAAAATTGGGTTTCTGATCTTTTTCTTTTTCATACTTTTTTAGTCATATTTCCTTTATCTTTTCTCTTATTTTATACCCACCCTTTTTTATCTCCTTCTCTTTTGTTTTTCTTCTTTTGTCTCTCTGCTTTTATCTTTTTTCTTCTTTTTTGTCAGACTCCTCTTCCTTCTGTCTTTATTCCTTTAAAAAAAAAATATTTATAATATTTTCTTTCTCATTCTCTTTTTTCCTTTTTTTTTTTTTTTTATCTCCCTCTCTCTCTCTCTCTCTCTCTCTCTCTCTCTCTCTCCTTTTTATCTTTTCTCTCCTTTTATGTTATTTTATTTTATTTTGTAATTTTACAGCCGCCTCCCTTTTGTCTCCTTCTCTTTTTCTTTTCTTTTCTTTCTTTTTATTTCTTTTCCTCCTCTTTCTTATCATAATAACTAATTAGTAATCTTTTTTACTTTTTTAATGGTTCTCTTTTTTCTTACTTTTTTTTTTCTCCCCCACTACTTTTCTTTTAAGTGGAACCTACTTTTTACTTTGCTCCTTTCTATTTAATTTAATCAATCTCCCTTCTCTTTTATCTTTCCTCTTTCTTCGATCACTCCTTTCCTCATCTTTTCTCTCTTATGAAAACTACTTTTTATTCTTTTTAAATGGAAAAAAATTATAAGATACTTCTAGATTAAGATGACTTAGTGCTCTCTCCTTCATGGTGGATCTTACCATAAATTTAATTAATGAGACCTACCATGAATGTGAGAAGATAGAGCATTACGTCACTGCATTTTGAAAGTATCTAATAATCACTCCTTTAACAGGTCTTCTCTTTTGCTCGATCACCTAATATTTTTCTTTCTTTCCTTCTTATTTACTTTAAATTACATTTTACAGTCTTCAAGTTTAAGTTATTTATCATTTGATCCCGAAAGATTAATGTTGTTCAATTTCATCTGTTTCAAATCATATTCAGTCTAACGCTTCCATTCATTTCTATTACTTGAATTGCCGTTAGCCCTGCAAAATGATACCACCCTTTCTAATTTCACAAAATAAATTTCCGCGAACAAACTCGTCCACAACAACCTACAAAATGATCACAAGTAGGGCCAACAAATTCTGTGTTTGAATAAAGCACTGCTTGGAGAACTTCTAGGAGCAAACTTCAAAGAGAAAACACTCAACGGTGAGGTTTTTTGAAGTTCAGACTCAAGAAACTTTGGTTCTTGCGAGGGTAGTGGTACGGCTGCCTCTCACCTAATAAAAATGAGTGCAACAAGGGCGGCATTTATGTATGAGAAAGATAGGATAAAAATGTGGTTCAACAAAGTATATATACTGTTTTCAATTGTTAGGTTCTAAAAGCTTAGAACAATTGGCAAATCGTGAGCACACAAGAACATACAAGCTGCAAAAAGAAGATTTCAGAATCTGCCTGGTTCGATCGATCGAAAAACAGGCTCGACCGATCGAAAGTCGTATCTGCAGAATTTTAAGTTGGCCCAAACAGCAGTTCTAGCCCATTAAGGATTAGGGTTTCAAATCTACTTCTCCCACTATATAAAGGAAACTCTAAGCACGTTTTTTATAAGGCTTTTTAGAGAGAGAAGAGTGTGCCTCTTTTGTATTTAGGGTTTTGTTCCTAAAACCTCTCTTATAACTTCTACCGGTGTTGTTTCTTGAAGAATCTCAAGATCCGGTATTGCTGAAGTTGCTGCCTTCTCTAGTCATCAAAGGTGCTGATGATCTAAACCTTCAAGGGTGGTCTTGGAGTCACAAACAGGAGAGTTTGTGTTGCTAAACCTTTGAGTGGGATCTCAAAGTCACAAGCGTGGGTGTTTGTGTTTTGCAAAGATTAAAGAAAGAAGGAGTCCGTGGATCTCGGAGCTATCATGGGGTCATGGTAGTAAGTTTCCTACACTTGGGTAGCAATAGGATGTTAGTGGTCTAAGTCGCTATTGTGTAAACTTCAATTCTTTCTAGTGGATTTGCTATTTTACCTTGAGGATAGTTAGGTTAAATCCTCCCCAGGTTTTTTACCGGTTTGATTTTCCTGGGTCATCATATCTTTGTGCTCTTTATTTTTCCGCTGCTTTACTTGATATGATTGTTATTGTTTTAACCTAGATCTGAATAATAAACCTAAGTATTCACTTGGTTAATTAATTAAGTTAAACAATTTAGTTTACAGGGGTCTAAACGAACTTACAAGTGGTATCAGAGCGGGTAGCTCTTCTGTTTTAGATCTTTTGATCTAAGAGCTGATCCTTGATCCCTGTTATCATGGATAATTTTAAGTGTCTTACTGTTTTTGATTGTGATGATTTGAATAAAAAGGACACAGCTGTTTCTGTTGATTTTATTGATGTCTGTGAAACTTTTCGTAAGGAATTATCTAAATCTATGAAAATTGCTAAGAAATTCAAGGAAGAGTTAAAATTGGCTAATCTTTAAAAAGAGGAATTGATTGTTAGATTAGATGAATCTAATAAAAAAAATTAATTTTTGAGAAATCAAATTTCCTCTCAAGATGAGAAGATGAAAAACTTGGAACAAGAGTTAGTTGAATCTAAAGCTAAAGTTGAAAATTTGACTTGTACCAAGCTTGCTGTTGTTAACAGAAGTGCTTCTGTTTCTCTTAAGCCTAAAGCTGAAAAAGTTTATATTCCTCCTTTCAAGAGGAATAATAAAGAAAAGGCTTATTTTGTTAGGTTAGACAAAGGTAAAAGTTCTGATGTAGACGCTGAAGTTTCTAAACCTATGTCTAAACCTACTGTTAGAGAGCATAAGAAATCTGTTTTTGTGCCTACTTGTCACCTTTGTGGTGTTGTTGGTCATATTAGACCAAATTGTTCTTTGTTGAGGCAAAAACCAAAATCTGAGACTAGATTTGCTGTTAGGAATACTGATGTTCCTAAATTTGTTCCTGTTTGTCACTTTTGTGGTGTTTCTGGTCACATTCGTCCTAATTGTCATAAATTGAAATTTAAAAATTCTGTATTTCAATCTAGGATATGTGATGATATTTCTCCTACCATACGTCCAAACAAATTGTTTCATATGCTTTTGAAAAATTTAAGCTTGTTGACTTGTGATAGGAATTTGCAGGATTTCAGTCTTTCTTAGAAGATTGGTGTAATCCCTCAAACACACTCTGCTTCACATGGATTTTCACCTACAAAGCCGAAGACTCGTGCTATATGGGTGAGAAAAGATTCTCTAAGGTGAGTGTTGCTGACTTGTCCCTAATTTAATTCTTTCAATTATTTGTGGACATGTTTTGTTTCTGTTTTTGGTTGTTTTGTTTTTTAGTTTTTATTATTTAAAAAAAAATCCAAAAACATTGAAAATTTTCTAAAAGACAAAAATATTTTATTTTGTGTCTAGTTTTATTTTTCTTGAGGATTACATGAATTATGATATCTCTCTCTTGATTTAGAACATGCTTGACATTGTGGAGAAACTTGAATAGCATGTGTTATATTAGTGCTAAGCTTTTTCTGATTTAGTGTGAGTATGTACTAGTTTGTACATGTACTCAAGGGTTAATTAAGAAATTGATATTTCTTGTTTGTGTACCCTCTATAGTTTAGTTAAGCACTGTCATGCATTGCATTTGCATTTTTTTAATCATTTAGCATAAAGTGTGCTTTTTAGTTTTGGTCATAAATTTTTTTAACCAAAAAGATTTTTGTGTTTTGTATTACATATCATGGATTTGTAATCAAGGTTGGCCATATTATCTTTACATAACATGTTTATGTACCTTGTTTAGCTTAGATGAAGCTTATTTTTATTGCACTTTACTAGTTTGAGCTTTGTAGTGCATGTTGTGTGGGAAAGATGTTTATAGTTTTTGATCACATGATCTTGATCTTGAAGTCACATGCCTTTGATTGTCGGACTTAAACTTTTTGAGAAAGGCATAAATAACCATCTCACCACTGTTTATTAGCCAATCATGAACACCTTAGTGCATATTGTAAGATTTTGTATTCGAGAAAGTGTAGCACATGCACAAAAAGAACATAAGGTGTAGCCTCGGTTAAATTCTAAAATTGTTGTGTACATTATCTCCGCTATTTTACTAAGTTTCTAATCAATTGAAATTGGTGTGTATATTATGAGGCAAATCAAGAAACTTACATGATTGCAAGCTTTTTTCTAGGAGATGTGAGAGTTATATGATGTAACTCTTTAGGTGATAGTCTCTTTCAAATTCTATGTGATGAATTTTGTAGATTTTGTGACTACTTACTATTCACATATCACCTCACATATATCTCAAGTTTTTGCTAGTTGCACACACTACACAAAGTTACTCTTTGCTAAACTTTGTACATGTTATTGTGTGTGATTTTATTGTGGCCATCCAAGATTATATGTTCCTTGATTTTGATGCAAAATTTGAGTTTTAAGGACAAATTGATTAAAAATCTTAATTTTGGAAGAGCTGAGCTGTATTCATGTGTTTTTGAAAAACTTTTAGTCTCATACTCATGCATTTCATTCATGAAATATTGTGCTTTGAGGAGTTTCTGCATAAAATTGCTCTGTTTTTCAAAAATTTAATTTTTCCAGAATTTCGACCGATCGAAGCTGTTGCTCGACCGATCGAAATTGCGATAAAAATTTTGGTTTGATTCTGTCTGACTCGATTGGTATTCGATTGATGCTCGATCGATCGAAACTGAAAATTTTTTCAGTTTTTAGAGTTTTTGACCAAATTTTTTTTGTATCATTTATGTTTAGGATTCACATGAGTTGCATTGTTTTCTGTATCCATCTTGTAGTTTTGCAGTCATATTTCTCATTGTTTTCACACATAACATGCATACACTTTGCTAAATTGAGTACTCAACTTGAATTAAAAATTGATTGATTAATTTTTGAATCCTTTGTACATTTTAGTATATGCTATTTTTCTTGATGTGTGAACTGTAGAAAATATTTTTCTTAAGAGATATGATGGATGATAATGTGCAAATATTTTCTCTACTCATGCAACTGTTTATGGGTCACATAATGTCAAGTTTGCATTTATTGAAAGAGAGAATATTTTTTATGTGTATCCTCAACTTTTTTTTAGGTTTGTGTGTTTTATTTATCCCTACCTCCTAAATTTTCCCCAAAACTGTTTTTCCCAAACTTGTTTTGTTTTTCCTATTTTTATGGGGGGAGAAAAGTTTTTTTTTTAACTTTTGTTGTTCATAGGGGGAGTTGTTGCTCTTCATAGGGGGAGTTGTCTCTATTTTCTATAGAGCTAAACTATTTTATGTTCCATTGGTTCTCTTTTCTCTCATGTTTACTGTCACTCTACTCTTTGTTTGAGTTGTTTTTTGTCAATTCGTGACAAAAAGGGGGAGAAATGTTGGGAAGCCTGTTTGTCTTGTTTAGGGGGAGATAAAATTCTTTTTGAAAATGGGAGAATATAAATACTTTTTTTTGATGTATCTAACTTAGGGGGAGAGTTAGAATTTATTTGTGTTTTTATATTTCTGTTTCATATTATTGTTTATATGTCTTTCTTTCCACACATGCGTTGATGTGTTTGTTGAGTGTTTCAGGAAAGACAGGTACATTCTGATCAAGACCTTCTACCTCTTCTTGGCAACTTCTAGGTTAAGAGTCTTAGATTGGGATTTGTAATGTAATTGGGCATTTTATTGTATTGGGTTGTTCTTGTATTTTAACATTTCATTTTGTATGAAAGTTTTGTCACGAATTGCCAAAGGGGGAGATTTTTAGGTTCTAAAAGCTTAGAACAATTGGCAAATAGTGAGCACACAAGAACATACAAGCTGCAGAAAGAAGATTTCAGAATCTGCCTGGTTCGATCGATCGAAAAACAGGCTCGACCAATCGAAAGTCGTATCTGCAGAATTTTAAGTTGGCCCAAACAGCAGTTCTAGCCCATTAAGGATTAGGGTTTCAAATCTACTTCTCCCATTATATAAAGGAAACTCTAAGCACGTTTTTTATAAGGCTTTTTGGAGAGAGAAGAGTGTGCCTCTTTTGTATTTAGGGTTTTGTTCCTAAAACCTCTCTTATAACTTCTACCGGTGTTGTTCCTTGAAGAATCTCAAGATCCGGTATTGCTGAAGTTGCTGCCTTCTCTAGTCATCAAAGGTGCTGATGATCTAAACCTTCAAGGGTGGTCTTGGAGTCACAAACAGGAGAGTTTGTGTTCTTAACCTTTGAGTGGGATCTCAAAGTCACAAGCGTGGGTGTTTGTGTTTTGCAAAGATTAAAGAAAGAAGGAGTCCGTGGATCTCAGAGTTATCATGGGGTTGTGGTAGTAAGTTTCCTACACTGGGTAGCAATAGGATGTTAGTGGTCTAAGTCGCTATTGTGTAAACCTCAATTCTTTCTAGTGGATTTGCTATTTTACCTTGAGGATAGCTAGGTTAAATCCTTCCTAGGTTTTTTACCGGTTTGGTTTTCCTGGGTCATCATATCTTTGTGCTCTTTATTTTTCCGCTACTTTACTTGATATGATTGTTATTGTTTTAACCTAGATCTGAATAATAAACCTAAGTATTCACTTGGTTAATTAATTAGGTTAAACAATTTAGTTTACAGGGGTCTAAACGAACTTACATCAATAATCTTGCTTGAGCGAGGTCGAACAAACTTTCTATCTTGATTATTCGAGGAAGTTTTCTGAAACTTGAATTCCTTAAGCAACTTCTTAACTCGACACATTATATAAACAAATTAACTATTGTGAATGCTATCCTATTAGGTTAAGGCAAAGTGACAGAGGTTTGAAGTGAACCAACTAGATCCTCTATCTTGACAGAGTCAAGGTACTTACTTTTTCTCAATAGTAGTGACCTAGGGTCGGAACCTTATATGAAAACATTGCATAATGTTTTTGACAATTCTTTGCTCGAGGAGTTTCTAGTCTAGGTTGAAAATAGAGTTCACTATCTCATTTATTTTCGAATAAAATTCATGGAAATGTAAGGAAAAATTAATTTGGGCTTCCTTGTTGTAGAATGAAAGACTATTCCTTGGTGTGGAAGGAGGTTTATTTTTTGTTAAAGAGGTAATGTATTCCTAGTCCAAGAGGGAATAGGAAAAGAATCTTTTAAATAGATAATGCTACAAAGAATTTGATGGCTTTTGGCCCAAGGGTTCTCCATATGGGGAGAGGGAAAATAGAAACCAAGAGAGGAAAAAAAGGATTTTTGCTTGGGAGGAACGCAAGAGGAAAGAGAGAGCAAAGTGTTGCCGCCTTTGATGAGATAGCCAATGAGGAGAGAGTAAAGAGTTGCCGCCTTTGATGAGAATGCCAAGGAGGACAGTTGCTGCCTTTGAGGCACAAAGAGAGTGTGTGTGAGAGCAAAGAAAAATCTAATAAGAGAGATTTTTCTTTGCTTGTGAGACATATACAAGAATTATTGTAATTGATTTGATAAATAGTGAAATTATTTGGAGTTTGTCCCATGGTTTTTCCCTTTAAAGAGAAAGGGTTTTCCACGTAAATTTTGTATTCTTGTGTGTGATTTGTATTGATGATCGGTGAAGTAGGCAAGGCTTTAGGAATTGAAAAGTTTGATGGAACAGACTTTAGATATTGGATTAACTGTATCAAGATTAGTTGCATACAATGTTGTGAAAGAAAAGACCATAGTGGTATCAGAGCTTGATTGATTTAGTAGATGACTCTTTGTATGAATTAAGATGGAAGAGAAGGGATTGCTTTGATTAAGGTGGAGCTATTCCAAGAGGAAATAAGGACTACTTGATTAAGGTGGAGCTATCCTAAAAGGAAAGAAGACAGATGAGAACAATTGATGGAATTTGAGTCAAGGTGGAAATTATTGGGAAATTGCCTCAAATTCCATTCGTGACTTGGAAAGTCAATGAAAATTAAATAAAAAAAGGATCTACTGACTGTTACAATCTCATCTTTATCGAGTTATCGAATTTTAATATCAGAATAGTGGATATAGCCATGATTCAATAGGTTAGGTCCACTTACTTTTTTTGTTGTTTGTTAATTGATAGGCCAAAAATGTATTGACTCCTTGTGATGAATTAACCTGTAAGTTCGTTTAGACCCCTTAAACCCAACAGATTAACCTAGTGAATTAGCCAAGTGATTAACTTAGGTAATTTATTTAGAACTAGGTTAACACAATTAAGCAAAAATAACAAAGCAGCGGAAAAATAAACAACACAAAGATCTGATGACCCAGGAAACCACACCGGTAAAAACCTGGGGAGGATTTAACCTAGCTATCCTCAAGGTAAACTGAATCCACTATGAAAGAATCGAAGTTTACACAATAGACTTAGACCACTAACATCTTATTGCTACCCGAGTGTAGGAAACTTACTACCATGACCCCATGATAGCTCCGAGATCCACGGACTCCTTCTTTCCGGAATTCTTCAACAAATCCACAAGCGCACCTGCTTTTATATCTTTGTGTTCTCTTGATTCTGCAACTGTAGCGATCTACACAACTCTTGACATAAATCTCAAGTTTGTAAACCCTAAGTGTATGTGAAGGTAAACACCTCTAGATCTCACAGAGAGATTCATAAACACAGCAAAACAGAACTCTAAAAACGTGGCTAGGGTTTTCCCTTATATACTTAGGGCAAAACATAAAACCCTATACATTAAAACGGGCTTGGGCTGAGTTGGAATTTTCTGCAGAAAAACGTTCTGCACGATTTTCGATCGATCGAGTCTAATTTTCGATCGATCGAGTCATACAGAAAGTGAACAGTACTTCTGCATAAAAACTCGATTCCAACTTTACAATTAGACCCATACTTTGAGCAAGTCTAACACACGACTCAACATTGTTTTGATCATGGTTTGCCAACATACAAATTGAAGTTCTAAATACATTAGTTCCTAATCTTTAGAACCTAACAAACTCCCCCTTTGGCAATCCGTGACAAAACACAGACTTAACAAAAAGCTCAAAGTTACAAATTGAAATAGCCCATTACAATAAAATAGCCACACAACAATTCAACCTAAACTACTATCTAACAGTTGCAAAATAGACAGCAGCTCGACTGAAAGCAACTTGTATATTCCTGTAACACTTAACAAACACATAAACGCATGTGTGGAAAAAAAACAGGAAATACATAAATAAAAATTTCTTAATTTCACATGACACAAAATAAAGACATATATCATGAATAACATCATCAATATAAATCAATAAGCAGAGTAGTAGCATAGTGAAATAAGAAACAAATACATACAGATGTATCTCAACAAAATAAATCTCCTAAACAAGAGCTAAAAATGAGAATACACAGTGAAGCATCTAGATACAATCTAATAACTCCACAAGCTCCGCAGTATCACTACCAAGTAAACAAAAAAAAACTCCCCCTAAAATGTAAATCTCCACAAAAATGTCTCCTAGATACAATGAACTATGTACTCCCCCTTTTTGTGACGAATTGCCAAAGGGCACTCACTCATCATCAAAAGGTGGAGGAGGAGATCGACGAGAGCTCGCCAAATCCACTCGCAACGCACGTAGGTCATCAAGGATGTCCACCAAAAGCTGACCATGAGCCGCCTGAACGGTCACGACAGTATCAAGAGTCCGACGAAGGTCAGAAACCTCATCAAACGGTGGAGAAACATCAGCAGCAGCAGCAGCAACAGCAGGATCAGAAGAAGTCCCAGCTGCATGAGTATCTGTAGAAGAAGAAGGGGGTGGAGTGACATCGGAAGGCTCTACCCTAGAACGCTTAGAGCTAACTCGACGTTGAGCAGCCCTTTGCCTCAAAAAGGTAGCACCAATAGGAGCGACAACATGTACAGGCTCAGAAGCAGGATACTCACCAAAACCAAGAAAAAGGAGAATCCTATGAATGAAAACAGGAAAAAACAAAGCATGAGCCGCAGAACTAGATCGATGAACCTCGTTCAAAGAACGAAGGAACAGATGCGGAAAACTGATAGGAGCATCAGTGACCAAAGCATACAAAAAGACACACCTCTCAAGAGGAATGGTGTGGACATGCGAAATAGGCCACAATGAATGACACGCTATCCTAAAGAAAAGATAGTGCAGCTCAGACAGCTCAGCAGAAGTGATCCGAGGATCAGAACCCCACTGGATAGAAGACCCAGTGATGTATGACAAAACGTCATCAAGGGGAGGCGACTCCTCGTAAGGAAAAACGGGATGATCCACAATGGGCACCCCAAGAGCATCAGACACTACCGAAGGGGTAATGCGATACTCCACACCACGTAACCACACCTTTACTAAGGTGTCGTTATCATAGACATGAATAGAGAGATTCGAATAGAATTCTCTAATCAAGGTGGCAGGAGGAGGAGAATGCTCATACTCGAGCAAAGGTAACCAACCCCGACGCTCAAAGTTACGTCGTACCTCAGGATCCAGCTCATCTAAGATAACCCTACGCTCAGCCCAAATCTGACGCCTAAGGTTCAAAGTCTCATAAGTGACTTGGTTTGACTCACTAGGGAACCTCTCAGTGTCAAAGGAAGGAGAAGGATCAGAAGTCCTATGGGCTCTAGTTTTCCTAGGCATAGTGCTAAGGAAAAGACAGACACAGAAAGAAAAGAGCAAAAACAATACCAAGGGCAGACTGCAAGTTAGCACAGCAAAAAAAATAGAATATAAAAATTCTATATGATGCATGAGCATGAACAGAACATGATGCATGTACTAATGCAGTGACATGTTCAAAAGTGATCCAAATTAACAAAATTGGCTTGAGCAAGCAATATTTATCAAAAATACCCAATTTGAAAAACCTAATTTTTCAATAACACAACAAACTGATAAATTGATCAGCACAATATTCAATTAACTCAATATAATGATCAAATTAATCAATCCAACAAGCCAATTTCATTAATTTCAATCCAATTGAACAAAAACCCCAATTTGCTCAAATACAAGCCCTAGAATTTCAAATTTCCTTCAAACCACCAAAATAATCCAATTAAACCACATGATGTGTTTAGACAAGGTGTCCCCACAAAAACCCATAAAGATTTTGAGAAAGAATCATTCAAAAACAACCCCAAAAATAGAAAATTCCTAAATGCCGAAAATACCAAAATATGCATGAAAATAATGCATGAAATTTGAAAATAAATGCAAAGGAAAGGGTATAAAGGACTTACCACACTTGGGAGAGAGAGATTTGGCAAAAAGTTTGGAAGAAAACGACAAAATCTCCAAGAAGCAAGCCTTGACCGGTTGGTAGGGAGAAAAAGTTTGAAAAAGTTTTTGAATAGTGAAAAGTCACTTGAGAAACTCCCTTTTAAAAATAGCCGGCTCGATTTTCGATCGATCGAATATTACATTCGATCGGTCGAAAACTTATTCGATTGATCCAAAAACAGCTTGGATCGATCGATTCAACCAGAGAATTTTCTGAACGTTTTAAAACATTTTCGATCGGTCGAAAGTCAGTTTCGATCGATCGAAATTCTGGAAAAAATATATTTTTGAAAAACCAAACGTTTTAGACCAAAAACTTCTCAAAGCAACAGATTTGAAAAATCAAATGCATGAGTATGAGATGAGATGTTTTCCAAAAACACATGTATTCATTCCAGATTTTCCAAAGCATAATTTTCTCTCAATATACCCAAAAACAAACAACAAACAAGCAAACATGTTTTGCATCAAATTCCTAAAATTCTCAAACTTGGTTGGTCAGGCCAAAAACACACACAATATCATGTACACAATTTTAGCAAAGAATAGCTTGTGTAGTGTGTGCAACTAGCAAAAGCTTGAGAAACATGTGAGGTGATATACACATAGAGATCAATCACAATTTCTACAAAATCCATCACATGAATTTGAAAGAGACTATCCCTTAAAGAGTTACATCATATAACTCCCACATCTCCTAGAATAAGAGCTTGCAATCATGTAAGTTTCTTAATTTGCCTCATTATTCAAATTTATTGATTAGAAACTTAATAAAAACCGGGATAATGTACACACCAATTTTATTTAGAATTTGTGAGATTATTATAGTTCAATAATGTACACACCAATTTTAATTAGAGGCTACACCTTATGTTCTTTTTGTGCATGTGCTACACTTTCTCGAGCACAAAATCTTATGATATGCACTAAGGTGTTCATAATTGGCTAATAAACAGTGGTGAGATGGTTATTTATGCCTTTCTCAAAAAGTTCAAGTCCAACAATCAAAGACATACGACTTCAAGATCAAGATCATGTGATCAACAAATATAGCATCTTCCCACACAACATGCACAACAAGACTTTAGCTAGTAAAGTGCAATAAAAATAAGTGCATCAAAGCTAAACAAGGTACATACTTATGACATGTAAATTTTGATTGACCAACCTTGTCTTCAAATTCAAGGAAAAATAGCAAAACACAATTTGCAAAAAAAATTTTTTTTTTTTATTAAACAAAGAAACAAACATCCTAGAATGAAATGCATGAATGTAATGCAATGCAAATCCTAGAAACAAAGGTCACAAAAGATTGAGCAATGAAGCACAAGGACCATGTCAGACAGACTCAATTAGATTGAGCCTTTTGCATCCAAGACATCTTAGACGCAACTCTTGCATTGGAGTTATGATTCTCATCAGAATTCTGAGCAACTCCAGGATTGGAATAAAGGTTTAACGCCTTTACCAATTCACCAATAAGTACCATAGGATCATGTGCTTGAGGCACAGGTACTTTAGTTTTATTTGCTCGCTTCGCAGCTTGCAACTTAAAACAATTTGGACGTATGTGTCTAGGTTTTCCACAAAAATGACAAACCCATGCAGGCTTATCATGCAATTTTCCCTTAGTAGAAGTAGACGCTCTAGAATGAGAAGCATGAAGATCAACCCTAATCTTTCTAGGTGGAGGAACATTAACAGGTTTGACGGGTTCACTCACCGAGGGTTTAACAATCTCACTCTTAGGAGGTTCAGAAGAAGGAACAAATTTAGTGGAAGAAGGTTTAAGCACAGAAATACTTTCCTCATAACCTAAACCAGTTTTATCAGAAGGAGACTTTTGAATACTCAACATATGATCAAGTTTGGAGCTTGCAGACCTATTAGTTTGTTCTTTAGCAACAGATAAATCAAGTTCCAAACATTTAACTTTATCAAGTAAGAGCATGTTCTCAGTTTTCACATTATTCAAAAGCTCATTTGCATCAAACAATTTAACAAGTAAAATTTTCTTTTCAAGTTCAAGAGATGCAATTTTCTTCAAGCCTAACTCAACATTCATGGCATCCTTTGCAGCAACTTTGCAAAGTTTATTGTAGGCTTCCTGTAAATCTGCATCCTCAGAGAGTTCCCCATCAGAAGGGTTCTCTTCAACAGATATGCTTTCATTGACTACAGTGGTAGCAGTGAAAGCAATGAAGTTTCCATCCTCATCACTGGCGGATTCATTGTCGGAAACTTCGTCATCACTAAGGGTTACAGCCATAGCCTTACCCTTAGACCTCAAATAAGTAGGACATTCAGACTTTAAATGACCATACCCTTGACAACCATAGCATTGTTGTCCCAAAGAATTATTAGAAGATTGACCTACTTTCTCCTTAGGTTTTTCAAAGTTATTAACCTTAGTGGGTTCATTCTTCCTAAAATTTTTAGGTTCAACAGTGTTCTTGCCTCTTGCCCTTCTGTTACTATTTCTCAGAAAGTTTCTAAAGTTCTTGGCAAGATAGGCAATCTCTGTAGCAGAGAGATCATCATCAAATCCACCATCATCAACAGACTTAAGAGCCATTGATTTGGATTTGTTAGTCTTGGGGAGGTCTAACTCATAGGACTGAAGAGATCCTACAAGTTCATCCACAGGGATGGAGTCCACATCCTTACTCTCAGTGATGGCAGTCACTTTGGGTCTAAAATCTTCAGTCAAAGATCTAAGAATCTTCCTAACAATTTTAGGTTGATCATAGATTTCACCCAAATTATAAGCAGAATTAACAATATCATTCAATTTAGCATAGAATTCATCAAAAGATTCATCATCATTCATTCTTATGCTTTCAAATCTAGAAGTTAATTGCTGCAACTTATTAATTTTAACTGCCTTCGTGCCTTCATGCACAGTCTGAAGGATTTTCCAAGCAGTATGAGCAACCTCAACATTAGAGATTCTCTTAAATTCCTCCATGGAAACAGCATTAAAAATAGCATTCATGGCTTTGCTATTAAAAGCGGCTGCCTCCTTTTGAGAAGTTTGCCACTCACTCACAGGAGTAGTGGGCTTCTCCCATCCGTATTCAACGGAATTCCAAACTCTCTCATCTATGGATTTCAGGAAGGTTTTCATCCTTACTTTCCAATATGCATAGTTGTTTCCATCAAAGTGAGGTGGAACAACTAGAGAGTGTCCGTGTTCCATGACAACAAGGGTCAAGGATCAGCTCAAAGATCAAAGGATCAAACAAAAAAGCTACCCGCTCTGATGCCACTTGTAAGTTCGTTTAGACCCCTTAAACCCAACAGATTAACCTAGTGAATTAGCCAAGTGATTAACTTAGGTAATTTATTTAGAACTAGGTTAACACAATTAAGCAAAAATAACAAAGCAGCGGAAAAATAAACAACACAAAGATCTGATGACCCAGGAAACCACACCGGTAAAAACCTGGGGAGGATTTAACCTAGCTATCCTCAAGGTAAACTGAATCCACTATGAAAGAATCGAAGTTTACACAATAGACTTAGACCACTAACATCTTATTGCTACCCGAGTGTAGGAAACTTACTACCATGACCCCATGATAGCTCCGAGATCCACGTACTCCTTCTTTCCGGAATTCTTCAACAAATCCACAAGCGCACCTGCTTGTATATCTTTGTGTTCTCTTGATTCTGCAACTGTAACGATCTACACAACTCTTGACATAAATCTCAAGTTTGTAAACCCTAAGTGTATGTGAAGGTAAACACCTCTAGATCTCACAGAGAGATTCACAAACACAGCAAAACAGAACTCTAAAAACGTGGCTAGGGTTTTCCCTTATATACTTAGGGCGAAACATAAAACTCTATACATTAAAACGGGCTTGGGCTGAGTTGGAATTTTCTGCAGAAAAACGTTCTGCACGATTTTCGATCGATCGAGTCATACAGAAAGTGAACAGTACTTCTGCATAAAAACTCGATTCCAACTTTACAATTAGACCCATACTTTGAGCAAGTCTAACACACGACTCAACATTGTTTTGATCATGGTTTGCCAACATACAAATTGAAGTTCTAAATACATTAGTTCCTAATCTTTAGAACCTAACATAACCAATTAATTAACCAAGTGAATTAATTAGATTCAATTACATGCAATGAACGTGGTAGCACAAACAAATCACCAATTAAACTAAGTATGCAGCGGAAACCACTTCCGAAATTCTACTATTATCACAACAAGTGGTTACAAGTAAAGGAATCCTAGTACCTTACACCAACCTACAGTTGAACCCTTACCCCAATACCCAGTTGGACTTGTTCTATAGTGACAATTTCTCCTTTTGCTCCCAGTACGTGACCAACCAATTGCGTGGATCCCAGTACCCGACTTTAATCACCAACTAGGGAGGGTTGTTGGCTGCAAAGTTCTTCAGTTCATCACACGATGAAGATCCAGAAGATGCTTGGTTACAAAACCCTACAATGTACAAATACAACAACTTCTTCACAATTCTTCATAAGGAAGATGAACTAGGGCAAAACTTTGTCTCCAGTCACAATTTGCTTAAACAAACTTTGCTCAACACTTGTGCAACTTGTGTCCGCTTTGACGGCCTTTAAAATAATCATTTTATATGTCTAGGGTTATGAGAAGAGAAAGCCTAAAGACACATTCACGGATCCCAAGAAAACAAAACAGAAAATCTGTTTTTCTTAAACCTTGACAGATAGCATCTGTCGAGAAGCTGTCAAGCAGCTGTCGAGCCATAGGACTGGAACAGCTTCTTAAGCTCGATAGATGCTAGCTGTCGAGCTTTAATGACAGGCACTTCTTCGGCTTGTTTCTTGGACAAACTTGCATGACTTTAACACTTGATCTTGAAATAAGGTTTCCTGAAGTATTAAACACATTCTAGATCTACCCAATTACAAGTAAAGTGCGTTTTGTCAAAGGATTAGCCAATTACATAACATAATGACATATGTTCTTAACAAGTGAAACACATATGTCCTAACAATCTCCCCCTTTGGCAACCCGTGACAAAACAACAACAAACAAATGAACATATGAGAGAAGTCATAAATCATTCAACTCATACTCACTTGTTGAATACAATAAAATCTACCTTAACACAAAATCTTGAAAAACTTTGCAAGAAGAGAGTTTGTGGCAAGTAGACTTTAACAACTTTTATTTCTGAAACACTTAAACAAAACTCATCAAGGCATCTTAGTGTGAAACAAAAATAATAAATTGCATACAAGTAATAAGAAACATGTGCATAAGGAGAGAAAAGAAACAACACATGTAAGGGTAGGTGAAAGAAACAGACATCAATCATATAAAGAAAATAAATACAATATATGTCAATAATGGTCACAAGACTTAAGTATGACTACTCTCATAGACCAAAATACAAGTAATCCTCTAAAAGAAAGAAAAGAAAAAAAAAAATACAAGTAATCCTCACTATATCCCTCAATATGCACACTCCCCATGAGAAAAATATCCTATACTAACTCTCCCCCTAAGTATGACTACTCTCATAGACCAAAATTGCTCCCCCTTTTTGTCACGAGTGACAAAGAGAAGAGTGTCAAGTAGACATCTCATCGGTAGAGCTAGCATCTCCATCAGCATTAGAAGCATCTGAATCAGAAGCCAATGAAGGAGGTGGAGGAGAAGCCTCGGGAGCGAAGCCACCCATGACTGCCTGTCGCTGTGTGATACGGCCGACACTAACGTTCACCTGATACAGCTCAGTAGAGAGTGTATCAAGGCGAGCATCCATGCACTGAAGCTATGCCATGATGTCTCTAAGAGTCACATTGCCCATAGAAGAGGAGGGAGCGGATGTGGATGGAGCAGAGCGGGATGGAGTCGAATGGGAGGGAGGAGCTGTTGACCCAGTTTGTAGCGACCAAAACTGCGCCTCGCTACGTTTGATGGTAGTGGCGTCTATGGCAGACATGACAGTGAAATGGTCGGACGAGGGAAAATGAATGGAAAAATGACTCAAAATCCGCGTGATAGCTGAAGGAAAAATGAGCTTGTCACGGGTAGCCGTATCCTTATAGACATCTAAGATAGAAAGAATGAAATCTGAAGGAAAATCTGTAGTGAGGTGCTCTAGAAGGGACAAAAAAAATTGAGTACGAGGCTCTGGTGCAAAACAAAGGTCATCACCATGTTCAAGAATCTAGGACCTTAGCAAAAGGCCTACAAGATGTGAACTGATGCTCACCCCAATCAGAAGGCGCTCACAGAAAGCAGAGATCATCTCATCTTTGGACACAGTCCTGAGATGCTCATAATTGGGGTAGTCAGGATGCTCTACCCTCGGTACACGGAGTACATTGGATACCAACTCTGGTGTAACCACTATGTGCGTACCTCGAACGCGAGTATGAAAGAGAGGTACTGAAAAATCAAATCCATGCATGTTGCAGTAAAACTCCTGAATTAGCATGGATGGACATGTGATCGGGATGTCACATAGTGACTCCCAACCCCGACTGTGAATGACATCAGGTAGGTCAGTGTCGGTGAAGTCCGCCAAAATAACTCGGCGTTCCGAATGAACACCTCGTTTAGAGAAGTTCTCCGAGAAGTCCATTTGGGCATCCTCATCACGGAACTGAACAGAGGAGGGTGTAGGATCAGAAGACGACGGGGTCCTAGAATGAAGAGGATTCAGGGACGGAACAAACTTACATTTGGGTGCCATAGACACGACTAGCGTAAATGAAAAGAGAGAGAGACAGAGACAGAGACAGAGATAGAGACAGAGACAGAGACAATTAGAAAAGTCCTAAAAACAATTCAAATATCAAGATATATTGAAGGGTAATAACGTATGCATAGGAATGCATGAACATGTGACATGCAACATAAAAGCATTATGGGCTCAGTCTAATCCAATCCTAATAGCACACAATCAAGTTGCACACATCTAAATGCTTGATAATACTGTTATTATGCTTATGTGTTGCAATGCATGAGATCTTAAACTCATTTAGGCAAAAACCCATCCCAAAGTTTCAACAAGAACTCATCAATTTTGAAAAACCCCAAAAGTTTTAAAAAACCCCAAAATCTAGGTTTTAAAACATGAAATGCATGTAAATGGAAGAGATTAGAGGCTTACCAAGTGAAGAAAATCCTTGAAAACACTTGAAAATCGCTTAGAATTGAGGTTTGGAATGAAAGAGAGTGATTTGGGAGGTGAAAAGATAGAGGTATCGAGAGAGAGATCGAGAGAAATGAGGTCCAGATCGCACAGAACCTATTTATAGAACCTCAGTAAATCTCAACAGATAGAGGTGTTGAGAGGTGTCGAGACATCTGTCGAGCCAGGTGTCGAGAAAAAAAAAGCGTCTACAGATGAAGCTGTCGAGAATCTGTCAAGGGACAAACAACAAAAGGCTAAAGGAAGCTCAATCGATCCACCAGCTGTCGAGAAGCTATCAAGAAGTCAGGAACTTTCTCGATTGATCCACCAGGTGTCGAGATTACGATAAGAAACAGCTTAAGAGTTCGACAGATAGCCAAGTGTTGAGGAGTTGTCGAGATTGCTTAAAAACTGTTTTTCGAGAAGAGAAAAAACACAGACATGAATGCAATCAAGTATGCAACTTAACCAAGGATCCAATTAACATATTAAGCTCTCAAAATCATCTCTCAACAATAATTTTAAGCACATGGATCTCAAAAACACACACACACACACTAAACAAGTCTAACTAATTTTATATTTAAAAAATAAATCAAGACAGTTTAGTGAGCATACATAAACACATGTAAAACTTATGATGGCCAAATCACATTGTACCTGCACATGTATCAAGAGTAGCAAAGAATATTGCGTGTTGTGTGTGAAAAACATCTCAAGATTGCATAAGTGTATACATGTTATGACGATTTGAGATATGAGAAAATCACTTTAACTCATACACAATCATAACTGTTTGATGGGGGCTATCACCTTTGAGGTACATCCTATAACTCCTACATCTCCTAGAATACATGCTTGCAATCATATTTAAAAGCATTTTTTGATCTTTTTGCTTTTTAATATATATTTTTTTCTTTAAGTAAACCATGCATGGGCATATATAAGAGAGAAAAGAAATACCCAATGATGTTAAGCTTTTGACATTGCACTTTTGTTATGCCGAAGCATATAGATGTCATTTTATGATTGGTGGGTAATAGTGGTGAAATGGTTATTTATGCCTTTCTCTTAAGATTTTCTAGTCCTACCCATTAAAAAGAGTGATACGAGTGTTAAGTACAAGAAATAACTTAATCTTACTCATCACAAACACGAGTCACAAAGCTCACTTACTTAGTTGTGCATAGAGATGCCCATCTAAGCTACAAAGGATACAAAGTTAGAGAACTTTGTTTCAATGGCCATCCAAGGTACACAAGTACCAATGTACACATACACACACTGTTTTTGTATTTTTCTGATTTTTCAATTTTTTTTTATTTTATGAAAAACAAAATAAAGCAAAAATGAAGAAAAAAAATGTGAAACAAAATAAAAACAATGCATAAAACTAGACTGACTCAAAGCATGAAAGCAAAACACACAAGTAATGCAAACAAAAAGAAGAAGGGGAGAAAGTAGAAAAAGTGATAGAATCACTTAGTTCGTTTTTCCTTCCACACCTTGGAAGAACCTTTCCTTTGAGTGAAACCTTGAACCAGAGGTGAGGGGGAAGAATTAAAACTGTTAAAGTTAGAAAGGAACATGAGGGCTTTGAAAAGATCTCCAAGGGGAGCAAAAGAAGGAGGAAATTGATTCTGAGTTCCCAATGCAATCATGCCGTTGCTTTGTAGAGTGGCTAACCACTTATAGCAATTTGGTCGAGTATGACAGGTTACACCACAGTGATGACAGAAATGTTGCTTCTTCTATTTTGGCTTTTGAGAGTTAGCCTTTTTAGCCCTAGGGTTTTTAGTCTCATTCTTAGCAATTTTAGGGGGTGCTCCTAAGATAGACTTACCATTAGCTATGTTCTCACTAGCTAATTTATTTTCAACATTTATGTTCTCAATTTCAACATTATTAGTAGGTGGAACAAAAACAGTAGAACTAGTAGAAGCAATAGTAGGAGAAGAGAAATTATACCCTAAACCGGTTCGATCTGAAGTAGATTTTTGAATGCTGAGCATCTCATCAAGCTTCGCACTTGAAGTCCTTTCCAGTTGAGCTCTGACTTGGAATAGTTCTGCCTCAAGCTTCTTAATCTTCTCAGCCAAGAAGTTGTTCTTAAACTTCAATGCTCCCATAGTCTGATTTGATTCATCAAATTTTATGGAGAGCTCTTCACGCTCAAGCTCCACATCACTGAGCTTCTTGGTGGTCAACCTATACAATTTCTCATGCTTTTTTGAGACCTTGTACAACTTTGCATAGGCTGTGTGGATGTCATTTTGTTCATCCATCTTCTCAAACTTGGACTCCACCAATTCTTCTTCTTCATCTACATCTTCAACAATCCCTTCAGTAGGATTGACAGTGGCAGTGAAGGCATTTAAGATTCCGTCATCCTTATTGTCGGAATCATCTTCAGACTCAGTGTCACTTAAGGTAGCAGTAAGTGTCTTGCTTTTCCCAATGCTCTTGAGACATGTAGGACACTCCTGCTTCATATGACCGAACCCTTGACACCCAAAGCACTTAGGTACTGCGGGAACAGTGTACTGACCGCCATCCCTAGTGGATCTTCTTCCCTTTGTCTTGGCTCTTGAACTGAGAAGAATTGGAATTCCTACGGTCCTTGTCGAAGCCATTTCCATTAGCATTCTTCATGAACTTCTTGAATTTCCTTGTAATGTAGGACTTCATCTTAGAATCTTCATCATTTGAAGACTCATCAGTGTCATTGCTTTTGGCCTTCAAAGCCATGCTTTTGCCCTTACCTGACTTGCCAATTCTTGTTAACCCTAGCTCGTAGGTCTGCAAATTACCAACCAGCTCTGTCAAAGGAATCTTGTCAATATCCTTTGATTTATCGATCGTCGTAATCTTGGCATGAAATCTCTTAGGAAGAGATTTGAGCACTTTCCTCACAATCTTAGACTCAGCAATGGTTTCCCCAAGATTGAATGTTGAGTTCACTATGTCCTTGAGCTTGGCATAGAACTTATCAAACGACTCATCCTCCTCCATCTTGATTTCTTCAAAGCTTGTAGTGAGCCTCTAAAACTTTGAATCTTTGACAGCCTTGGTTCCCTCATAGGTTGTCTGAAGAATGGTCCATGCCTCCTTAGCAATTTCAGTAGAGGATATCTTATTGAATTCCTCATTAGTGACCGCACTGAATAGAGCATTCAATGCCCTGTTGTTGAAGTTGGCCTTGATCTTTGCATCATTCCAATCGGCCGACGCTTCCTTTGGCTTGATCCAGGCAATCTTTACAGCTTGTCACACCTTCTCATCTAGTGACTGCAAGAAAGCTCTCATGCGTACTTTCCAGTATGCATAGTTAGTGCTATAAAATTAAGGAGGTATGATAAGAGACTGTCCTCTATCCATGACAAACAGGAGTCAATGGATCAAAACAACAAAGATTAAACCTAATCAGAGTGTGTTTGCTCTGATACCACTTGATTGGCCAAATACGTATTGACCAATTGTGATGAATTAACCAATTAATTAACCAAGTGAATTAATTAGATTCAATTACATGCAATGAACGTGGTAGCACAAAAAAAAATCACTAGTTCAACTAAGTATGCAGCGGAAAATAAATTGATATGGTGATTTGTTTACGAATGGGGAAAATCTACATGGCAAAAACCCTACCGGGTGATTTTAAGGTCACCACTCCTGAAATTCCACTATTATCATAACAAGCGGTTATAAGTAAAAGAATCCCAGTATCTTATACCAACCTACAGTTGAACCCTTACCCCAATACCCAATTGGACTTATTTTGTAGTGACAATTTCTTATTTTGTTGCACGACTCCCAGTACGTGACTAACTAATTGCGCGGATCCTAGTACGCGACTTCAATCACCAACTAGAGAGACTTGTTGGCTGCAAAGTTCTTCAGTTCATCACACGATGAAGATCCAGAAGATGCTTGGTCACAAAACCCTACGGTGTACAAACACAGCAACTTCTTCACAAGAAAGATGAACTAGGGCAAAACTTTGTCTCTAGTCACAATTTGCTTAAACAAACTTTGCTCAACACTTGTGCAACTTGTGTCCGCTTTGACGACCCTTAAAATAATCCTTTTATATGTCTAGGGTTATGAGAAAAGAAAGCCCAAAGACGCATTCACGAATCCCAAGAAAACAGAACAAAAAATCTATTTTTCCTAAACCTCGACAGATAGCATCTATCAAGAAGTTGTCGAGTAGCTGTCGAGCCACGGGGCTGGAATAGCTTCTTAAGCTCGATAGATGCTAGCTGTCGAGCTTTAATGACAGGCACTTCTTCAGTTTATTTCTTGGACAGACTTGCATGGCTTTAACACATGATCTTGAAACAAGGTTTCTTGAAGTATTAAACACATCCTAGATCTACCCAATTACAAGTAAAGTGCGTTTTATCAAAGGATTAGCCAATTAAATAACATAATGACATATGTTCCTAACAAGAGAAACACATATGTCCTAACACTAATCTTTAGAATGGATTTGGTTGGAATAATGGAAATGGATATTTATCGATTCAAAGAGACGACTCTTCATTATTCAATAGAATATTACATTAAATATAATATAATATTATTCATTATAATTGTAATAATAGATAATAATTTCAAGTAGCTAATATTAAATATAAAATAATAATAAGACAATTATTCCAAATTCATAATAATATATATATATATTTATTATTATTAGAATCTAAATTTAAATTAGAATACAAATATAAAAAGAATAGAATAAATTAATAAATAAACAAATGTTCCACTTTATAACTATAATTACTATACTATTATTCATTATAATAATAAATAGAAAATATATTCTATTACCTTCATTGATAATAGCTAAAAATACTCTTCGTATACTATTATTTCTATTTCCCGAATGGGTTGAGGATTTAAAGGATTGGAATAAAGAAATGCATGTTAAATGCACTTATAATGGCGTTCAATTATCAGAAAAAGAATTTCTTAAAAACTGGTTAACAGACAGTATTCAGATAAAGATCCTATTTCCTTTTCGTTTGAAACCTGGGTACAAATCTAAGTTTCCTAGTTGAAGAAGGAAAAATTCAATTGGGCTTCCATGCTGTAGAAGGAAAGACTATTTTTTGGTGTTTGGTTGGCATTACGAGCATGAGTATGTTCCTATATTTAATGACTACATTTATGCCTTACAATTTCTAATGATTTTTCTCATAAAAAAAAATTCCAATGGTTTTTCTCATAAAAAGAAAAGATTTAATAGTTTTGTAATGACCAGTAGATTTTATTATTAAACGACTACTACTATGTGATGCTTGTCCTTTTTTATTTTTATGTTTTTCCAAATTATGGATATTTTTTGTCATATCTTCTACTAAGGCAGTTAGCTTTGGCTCAATAGTAAAAATAAAATAAGAAAATATTAGATTATCTTACGAAATAATTAGGATTTTTTCTAACATGTGGTTTAAAATTTTATTTAGAAGAAATTCTTAATAATTTTGTTCAAATATTAAGTGGGGTTTCTCTAAGTTTGCGCCCCTCATCTAACTAGATTTTCCATGAAGTTTCTTTGCAAAAACCTAAAACTAATTTCCTAGAAAACAATAACTAGAAAAAAAAAAATCTTAATCAAATTGTAGTCCTTAGACCTATAAATTACATTAGGCTTACTTTAAAAAATAAAAATAAAAATAAAAAACTTTAGTTGTAATGCACAAACTGAACACCATGAATTTAGTTCAAGTTCATATTTCAATTTTATAGTCTAATTATTTACATGTCTTGTATGCTTTGTGAATGATAGTAGTACGGAATTTGAATTTATCCAAGAAATTGTTGAAGAGATCTCAAATTCTAAATTAAATCGGATGCCATTATTTGTTGCTAAATACCCAGTTGGAATAAATTCTCGCATAGAGGCCATAATATTGCTATTAGATATTGGGTCAAATGATGTTCGTATACTAGGTATGTATGGCCCCGGTGGAGTGGGTAAAACAACCATCGCAAAAGCTGTTTATAACAAAATTTTTTACTGTTTCGAAAGAAGCTACTTTTTGGAAAATGTTAGAGAAAGTCAGGGACATTTGATGGCATTATCCAACTTCAAGATATGCTTCTTTGTGAGACCATAGGGAATAGGCAACTGAAGGTGTGTAGTGAATTGAAAGGAATCGTTGCGATAGATAACATACTTTGCAATAAAAGAATTCTTTTAATTCTTGATGATGTTGATAAATTATACCAAATAGAAAGATTGATTGGAAAATGTGATTGGTTTGCTTCTAGAAGTCGAATCATTATAACAACAAGAAATAAACATTTGTTACATACTTTAAGAATATGTCATTCAACTTACATGGTTACCGAATTAGGTGATTATGAAGCTTTTGAACTATTTAGTATGCACGCCTTTCAAAAAAACATACCTTAGGAACATTATTCAGAACTTACTTATCAAGCTATATGTTATGCCAAGGGTTTTCCATTAGCTCTATCAATAATTAGTGCCAATTTGCACGGAAGAAGTGAAATTGAATGGAAAAGCACATTAGGTAAGTATGAAAGGATTCCAGACAAAGATATACAAAAGGTACTCCAAGTGAGTTATCAAGGATTGGATGATACAGAACAAAATATTTTTCTCGATCTTGGATGTTTCTTCAAGGGTCATTTCAAGGATTATGTTCTGGATATACTAAATTCTTACGATCTATACCCAGTTATTGGTATTCAAAAACTTATTGATAAGTGTCTTATAAATGTTGATTGATTTAACAAGGTTTAAATTTAATAGGCATTATATTTTTAGTGAATTCTTTTGTATAATGTAATTCACTAAATGTTTTGTCTAATCAGGGATTAGACAACATTCGAGGCATGATGATAGTCTCGCCTGAACCAACAAAGTTGCAACTAGAAGCTAATTGTTTTGAAAAGATAAAAAACTGAAGTTCCTTATGGTTGGTAATGTAGATATTTGTAGAGGTCATGAATATCTCCCTAATGGATTAAGGGTGCTTGATTGGCTAGGGTTTTCTTTATTATTGTCAGTTCGTTTAGACCCCTGTAAACTAGATTGTTTAACCTAATTAATTAACCAAGTGAATACTTAGGTTTATTATTCAGTTCTAGGTTAAACACAAATAATCATAAACAATAAAGCAGCAGAAAATAAATAACACAAAGATATGATGACCCAGGAAACCACACCGGTAAAAACCTGGGGAGGATTTGACCTAGCTATCCTCAAGGTAAACTGAATCCACTATGAAAGAATCGAAGTTTACACAACAAGACTTAGACCACTAACATCTTATTGCTACCCAAGTGTAGGAAACTTACTACCATGACCCCATGATAGCTCCGAGATCCACGGACTCCTTCTTTCTTGAATTCTTCAGCAAATCCACAAGCGCACCTGCTTGTATATCTTTGTGCTCTTTTGATTCTGCAACTGTATTGATTTATCAAGCTCTAGACATAAGTCTCGAGTTTGTAAACCCTAAATGTATGTGAAGGTAAACACCTCTAGATCTCACAAAGAGATTCACAAACACAGCATTCAGAACTCTAAAAACGTGGCTAGGGTTTTCCCTTATATACTTAGGGCAAAACATAAAACCCTATACATTAAATGGACTAGGGCTGAGTTGGAAAATTCTGCAGAAAAACGATTTGCCCGATTTTCGATCGATCGAGTCTGACAGAAAGTTAACAGTAATTCTGCACAACAACTCGATTCCAACTTTACATTAAGACCCATACTTTGAGCAAGTCTAACACAAGACTAAACATTGTTTTGATCATGGTTTGCCAACATACAAATTGAAGTTCTAATATATTAGTTCCTAATTCTTAGAACCTAACAAACTCCCCCTTTGGCAATCCGTGACAAAACACAGACTTAACAAAAGCTCAATGTTTACACATTGAAACAGCCCATTACAAAATAAATAGCCACTTAGACAATTCAACCTAAACTACTATCTAACAGTTGCAAGGTAGACAGCAGCTCGACTAAAAACAACCTGTATATTCCTGTAACACTTAAGAAACCCATAAACGCATGTGTGGAAGAAAGAAATAAGGAATATAAAAAAAAAACTTCTTGATTTCACATAACACAAAATAAAGACATATATCATGAATAACATCATAAATATAAATCAATAAGGAATGAAGTATAGTGAAACAAGAAACATATCAGTAACCAATGTATCACAAAACATATATCTCCTAATCAAGAGCCAAAAAAGTAAATACAAAGTGAAGCGCCTAGATACAATCTAATAACTCCACAAGCTCCAAGGTATCACAAAAAGCTACAAAAGCTCACAACTCCCCCTAAAACAAAAATCTCCTCTACAAAAATCTCCAAGATATACAATATGCACTCCCCCTTTTTGTGACGAATTGTCAAAGGGCACTCACTCATCATCAAAAGGAGGTGGAGGAGAACGATGAGAGCTCGCAAGATCCGCTCGCAGGGCACGAAGCTCATTAAGAATGTCCACCAATAACTAACCATGAGCCGCCTGAACGGTCACGATAGTATCCAGAGTCCGACGAAGGTCAGAAACCTCATCAAACGGTGGAGGAACATCAGCAGCAGCAGCAGCAACAGGATCAGCAGATGGCTCAGTTGTAGGAACATCTGTAGAAGAAGAAGGGGGTGGAGTGACACCGGAAGGCTCTACCCTAGGACGCTTAGAGCTAGCTCGTAGTTGAGCAGCCCTTTACCTCAAAAAGGTAGCACCAATAGGAGCAATAATATGAACAGGCTCAGAAACAGGAAAATCATCTAGACCAAGATGAAGGAGAATCCTATGAACGAAAACAGGAAAGAATAGCGCATGAGCCGTAGAGCTAGACCGATGAACCTCGTTCAAAGAACGAAGGAACAAATGAGGAAAACTGATAGGAGCATTTGTAACTAGCGCATACAAAAACACACATCGCTCAAGAGGGATGGTGTGGACATGAGAAATAGGCCACAAAGAATGACACGCTATCCTAAAGAAAAGATAGTGCAGCTCGGAAAGCTCAGCCGAAGTGATCCGAGGATCAGAACCCCACTGGATAGAAGACCCAGTGATGTAAGACAAGACATCATCCAGAGGAGGAGACTCCGCATAGGGAAAAACAGGATGATCAACAATGGGCACACCAAGAGCATCAGACACTACCTGAGGGGTAATGCGATACTCCACACCACGTAACCACACCTTTACCAAGGTATCGTTATCGTAGACATGGATAGAGAGGTTCGAATAGAACTCTCTAATCAAAGAAGCAGGAGGAGGACGCTTAAAATCAAGTAGAGGTAACCAACCCCGACGCTCAAAGTTTTGTCGCACCTCAGGATCAACCTCATCTAAGATAACCCTACGCTCACCCCAAATTTGACGCCTAAGATTAAGGGTCTCATAGGTCTCTTGGTTCTGGGCAGTAGGAAACCGATCACTATCGAAAGAAGGTGAAGGGTCAGAAGTCCTACGGGCTCTAGTTTTCCTAGGCATGGTGCTAAGGAAAAGAGATAGACACAGAAAAAGAGGAGCAAAAACAAATACCAAGGGCAGACTACATGTTAGCACAGCATAAAATATAGAAAAATAGCAAATCTATATGATGCATGAGCATGAACAGCAAATGATGCATGTACTAATGCAGTAACAAGTTCAATTATGATTCAAATTAACAAAATTGGCTTGAGCATACATATTAATTAAAAAATTCCCAATTCGAAAACCCTAAATTTTCAAAACACAACAAATTGATAAATTGAACAACACAATAGTTAATTGACACAATATAATGATCAAATTATCAATCCAACAAGCCAATTCCATCAATTTCAATCAAATTGAATAAAAACCCCAATTTTCTCAATTTCAAGCCCTAGAATTCCAAATTTTCCACAAAACACAAAAATAATCAAATTAAATCATATGGAGTGCTGGAATACACTGTCCCCACAAAAACCCATGAAAAAGTTTAAAGAAAAAGAGCCAAAATCAACCCCAAAAAGACAAAAATCCTAAATGCCGAAAATACCAAAAAATGCATGAAAATAATGCATGAAACATGAAAATAAATTCAAAAGGAGAGGCAAAAAGGACTTACTGGCCTTGGGAGAGAGAGATTAGGCAAAAAGTTTGGAAGAAAACGACAAATCCACCCAAAAATAGCTTGACCGGTTGGTAGGGAGACAAAAGGTTTCAAAAAGTTTTTGAAAAGTTTTTGAAAAGTTAAAAAGATCACGTGAAAAAGGACCTTTTTAAAACAGTCATCCCGATTTTCGATTGATCGAAAATTACATTCGATCGATCGAAAATACCGTCGATTGATCCAAATTCAGCTTGGATCGATCGAGCCAACCAGAAACTTTTTCATTGATTTTAAAACATTTTCGATCGGTCGAAAATCAGTTTCGATTGATCGAAATTCTGGAAAAATTAATTTTTGAAAAACACACAAATTTCAGTGCAGTCACTTCTCAAAGCATCAGATTTTATGAAAAAAATGCATGAGTATGAGATGAAATGTTTTCCAAAAACATATGAATTCAACCCAGATTTCTTCAAATCAAAAATTTCTTTCAAAACCCCAAAAAAAACAAGCAAACATGTTCTGCATAAATTTCCAGAAATTCTCAAACTTGGTTGGTCAGGCCAAATAACACACACAAACATGTACACAGTTTAGCAAAGAATAACTTGTGTAGTGTGTGCAACTAGCATAAGCTTGAGAAATATGTGAGGTGATATACACATAGAGATCAATCACAATTTCTACAAAATCCATCACATGAATTTGAAAGAGACTATTACTTAATGAGTTACATTCTATAACTCTCACATCTTCTAGAATAAAAGCTTGCAATCATGTAAGTTTCTTGATTTGCCTCATTATTCAATTTAATTGATTAGAAACTTAATAAAAACCGGGATAATGTACACACCAATTTTATTTGAATTTGTGAGATTATTATAGCCCAATAATGTACACACCAATTTTAATTAGAGGCTACACCTTATGTTCTTTTTGTGCATGTGCTACACTTTCTCGAGCACAAAATCTTATGATATGCACTAAGGTGTTCATGATTGGCTAATAAACAGTGGTGAGATGGTTATTTATGCCTTTCTCAATAAGTTCAAGTCCAACAATCAAAGACATAAGACTTCAAGATCAAGATCATGCGATCAACAAATATAGCATCTTCCCACACAGCATGCACAACAAGACTTTAGCTAGTAGAGTGCAATAGAAATAAGTGCATCAAAGCTAAACAAGGTACATTAACATGTTATGCAAAATTTGATTGACCAACCTTGTCTTCAAATTTAAGAAAAAATAGCAAAAACACAATTTACAAAAAAAAAAAAAATTTATATTTTTTTAATAAAAAAAAAACACAACCTAGAATGAAATGCATGAATGTAATGCAATGCAAATCCTAGAAACAGAGGTCACAAAAGATAGAGCAATGAAGCACAAGGACCATGTCAGACAGACTCAATTAGATTGAGCCTTTTGCATCCAAAACTTTTTAGATGCAACTTTTGCATTGGAGTTATGATTCACTTTAGAATTTGGAGCAACTCCAGGATTGGAATAAAGGTTTAACGCCTTTACCAATTCACCAATAAGTACCATAGGATCGTGTGCTTGGGGTACAGGTACTTTAGTTTTATTTGCTCGCTTCGTAGCTTGCAATTTAAAACAATTTGGACGAATGTGTCCAGGTTTTCCACAAAAATGACAAACCCATGTAGGCTTATCATGCAATTTGCCCGTAGTAGAAGTAGAAGCTCTAGAATGAGAAGCTTGAAGATCAACCCTAATCTTTCTAGGTGGAGTAACATCTATAGGCTTGATAGGTTCACTCACCAAGGGTTTGACAATCTCACTCTTAGGAAGTTCAGAAGAGGGAACAAATTTAGTGGAAGAAGATTTAGGCACAGAAATAGTTTCCTCAAAACCTAAACCAGTTTTATCAGAAGGAGACTTTTGAATGCTCAGCATGTGATCAAGTTTGGAGCTTGCAGACCTATTAGTTTGTTCTCTAGCAACAGATAAATCAAGTTCCAAACATTTGACTTTATCAAGTAGGAGCATGTTTTCAGTTTTCACATTATTCAAAAGCTCATTTGCATCAAACAATTTCACAAGTAAATTTTTCTTTTCAAGTTCAAGAGATGCAATTTTCTTCAAGCCTAACTCAACATTCATGGCATTCTTTGCAGCAACTTTGCAAAGTTTATTGTAGGCTTCCTGTAAATCTGCATCCTCAGAGAGTTCCCCATCAGAAGGGTTCTCTTCAACAGACATGCTTTCATTAACTACTGTAGTAGCAGTGAAAGCAATGAAGTTTCCATCCTCATCACTAGCCGATTCATTGTCAGAAACTTCATCATCACTAAGGGTTACAGGCATAGCTTTACCCTTAGACCTCAAGTATGTGAGACATTCAGATTTTAAATGACCATACCCTTGACAACCATAACATTGTTGTCCCAAAGAATTATTTGAAGATTGACCTACTTTCTCCTTAGGTTTTTCAGTGTTATTGACCTTAGTGGGATCATTCTTCCTAAAATTCCTAGGTTCAACAGTGTTCTTGCCTCTTGCCCTTCTGTTATTGTTCCTAAGAAAGTTTCTAAAGTTCTTGGCAAGATAGGCAATCTCTGTAGCAGAGAGTTCATCATCAAATCCACCATCCTCAACATCATCAACAGACTTAAGAGCCATTGATTTGGATTTGTTAGTCTTAGGGAGGTCTAACTCATAGGACTGAAGAGATCCTACAAGTTCTTCAACAGGGATGGAGTCCACATCCTTGCTCTCAGTGATGGCAGTCACTTTGGGTCTACCTCAGTCAAAGATCTAAGAATCTTCCTAACAATTTTAGGTTGATCATAGATTTCATCCAAATTATAAGCAGAATTAACAATATCATTCAATTTAGCATAGAATTCATCAAAAGATTCATCATCATTCATTCTAATGCTTTCAAATCTAGTAGTTAATTGCTGCAATTTATTTATCTTAACTGCCTTTGTGCCTTCATGCACAGTCTGGAGGATATTCCAAGCAGTATGAGCAACCTCAACATTAGAGATTCTCTTAAATTCCTCCATGGAAACAGCATTAAAGATAGCATTCATAGCTTTGCTATTGAAAGCGGCTGCCTCCTTTTGAGAAGTTTGCCACTCACTCACAGGAGTAGTGGGCTTCTCCCATCCGTACTCAATGGAATTCCAAACTCTCTCATCAATGGATTTCAGGAATGCTTTCATCCTTACTTTCCAATAAGCATAGTTGTTTCCATCAAAGTGAGGTGGAACAACAAGAGAGTGTCCGTGTTCCATGACAACAGGGGTCAAGGATCAGCTAAAAGATCAAAGGATCAAAATAAAAGCTACCCGCTCTGATACCACTTGTCAGTTCGTTTAGACCCCTGTAAACTAGATTGTTTAACCTAATTAATTAACCAAGTGAATACTTAGGTTTATTATTCAGATCTAGGTTAAACACAAATAATCATAAACAATAAAGCAGCGGAAAATAAATAATACAAAGATATGATGACCCAGGAAACCACACCGGTAAAAACCTGGGGAGGATTTGACCTACCTCAAGGTAAACTGAGTCCACTATGAAAGAATCGAAGTTTACACAACAAGACTTAGACCACTAACATCTTATTGCTACCCAAGTGTAGGAAACTTACTACTATGACCCCATGATAGCTCCGAGATCCACGGACTCCTTCTTTCTTGAATTCTTCAGCAAATCCACAAGCGCACCTGCTTGTATATCTTTGTGCTCTTTTGATTCTGCAACTGTATTGATTTATCAAGCTCTAGACATAAGTCTCGAGTTTGTAAACCCTAAATGTATGTGAAGGTAAACACCTCTAGATCTCACAAAGAGATTCATAAACACAGCATTCAGAACTCTAAAAATGTGGCTAGGGTTTTCCCTTATATACTTAGGGCAAAACATATAACCCTACACATTAAATGGACTAGGGCTGAGTTGGAAAATTCTGCAGAAAAACGATCTGCCCGATTTTCGATCGATCGAGTCTAATTTTCGATCGATCGAGTCTGACAGAAAGTTAACAGTAATTCTGCACAACAACTCGATTCCAACTTTACATTAAGACCCATACTTTGAGCAAGTCTAACACAAGACTAAACATTGTTTTGATTATGGTTTGCCAACATACAAATTGAAGTTCTAATACATTAGTTCCTAATTCTTAGAACCTAACAATTATGTTGATTGATTTAACAAGGTTAAAATTTAATAGGCATTATATTTTTAGTGAATTCTTTTGTATAATGTAATTCACTAAATGTTTTGTCTAATCAGGGATTAGACAACATTCGGGGCATGATGATAGTCTCGCTTGAACCAACAAAGTTGCAACTAGAAGCTAATTGTTTTGAAAAGATAAAAAACTGAAGTTCCTTATGGTTGGTAATGTAGATATTTGTAGAGGTCATAAATATCTCCCTAATGGATTAAGGGTGCTTGATTGGCTAGGGTTTTCTTTATCCTCCTTACCATCCAATTTTCGTCCCCAAAAACTCGTTGCACTCAACATGCCACAAAGTCAGATTATATTGGACAAGCTTTTCAAGGTATAGTAATTTGTTATTTATTTATAAATTATTATAACTTCATTAATCTGTATTTTAACATTTATTGAAGTTAAATTTTGATTTTTTTTTCTATAGCGGATAAAAAGTAGAAGCTTGACACATGAATTTTCATAATTGTCAACACATTAGGAAATTACCAGACTTATTGAGTGCCACCCCAAATGTAAAGAAATTGGATCTCCTTTATTGTAGAAAATTAGTCAAGATTCATGACTTTATTGGATATCTTGATAAGCTTGAAAGCTGTGATCTCTGGGGTTGCCTTGAACTTCAAATTCTTCGAAGCTGCATCGTGATGAAATCTCTTAAACTTTTAAGTCTTTATGGTTGTGAAAGAGTTAAGAGGTTCCCTGATATTACACAGGAAATGGAGAATTTAAAGTATCTAATTCTAGCACACACTGCCATTACAGAGCTTCCTCCATCAATTGGGAATCTCATTGGGCTTGAGCAATTAAAGATAGGTTCCTTTTTCTATTCGTGTCAACTTCCAATTAGCATTTATGAATTGCAAAATCTTTGTCAAATCTTACTTTATAGTAATGTCCGATTTCCAAAGGGCGTGGGGATTGGCAGACATGCACCATGCAATTCTTCAAAATATTATTTTCTGATGTTGAATTTTCTTAAAAAGTTGACTTCTTGTTTCACGCACTCAAAGAAAAGTAAAGATTTGAACCTACGAGAAAGCATTATCAGATTCAACAAATTACGTTGGCTTCTAATTAGGGATTCCAAGTTCCTTAAAAAAATTCCAAAGCTTCCAGAAGGTATAAGAAGAATAGAAGCAAAAAGTTGCATTTCGTTGAATTTAGAGTCATTAAGAAAATTAATCCTTCGGGTACCTCTCCCTGTCTTAAAGTAATATAATAGAAACAATTTTGGTTACCTTTGCAAATACATTTAGTAGATTTGCTAAACTTCAATTTCTCAAAATTCTGAATTGCATGTTACATGCGGTTTGGAAGAAAGTTAGGACTTCCACAAGATATGAAGTGTTCAGCTGTGAAAGGGAACATATTAATGGATTTGCCTTCACATCACAAATTATCGCATTAGATTGATTTCTCTTCATGGGTCTCCAAGTTTGACTAATTAAAGATGAGTTCATTCCCACTCTAGATGCGTATCTGATGATTGATTTTGGAGAGAGATATGATATTAGAGTACCAGGAATGAATATTACAAAGTGGTTTAACCATGGGAGTTCCATATTATTTTGGGTTGGTCCTGAATTTCCCACATTTGCTCTTTGTGTTGTTTTTCATCTAGTTTCATTGAAAGATAGTTATGCTAATGATGATTGCTACAGTTTTATTTGTGATGATATAATCAATTTGATTTGTGATCTCATTATTTTCATCAATGGTTATAAGCAACCTTTCATGAAGCCGGCATTCTTTCAGTATCTGAAGTGTGATTATCAGTGGTTTTACGGTGAGCCTCATAGCCAGTTATAGAGGACATTTGGAGACTTGATGCAAGGTGATCGAAATCATGTTGAGATTTGTTAGGTTCTAAAAGTTTAGAACAATTGGCAAATCGTGAGCACACAAGAACATGTAAGCTGCAGAAAGAAGATTTCAGAATCTGCCTGGTTCGACCGATCGAAAACAGGCTCGACTGATCGAAAGTCGTATCTGCAGAATTTTAAGTTGGCCCAAACAGCAGTTCTAGCCCATTAAGGATTAGGGTTTCAGATCTACTTCTCCCACTATATAAAGGAAACCCTAAGCACGTTTTTTACAAGGCTTTTAGAGAGAGAAGAGTGTGCCTCTTTTGTATTTAGGGTTTTGTTCCTAAAACCTCTTTTATAACTTCTACCGGTGTTGTTCCTTGAAGAATCTCAAGATCTGGTATTGTTGAAGTTGCTGCCTTCTCTAGTCATCAAAGGTGCTGATGATCTAAACCTTCAAGGGCGGTCTTGGAGTCACAAACAGGAGAGTTTGTGTTGCTAAACCTTTGAGTGGGATCTCAAAGTCACAAACAGTAGTGTTTGTGTTTTGCAAAGGTCAAAGAAAGAAGGAGTCCGTGGTCTCGGAGCTATCATGGGGTCGTGGTAGTAAGTTTCCTACACTGGGTAGCAATAGGATGTTAGTGGTCTAAGTCGCTATTGTGTAAACTTCAATTCTTTCTAGTGGATTTGCTATTTTACCTTGAGGATAGCTAGGTTAAATCCTCCCCAGGTTTTTTAACGATTTGGTTTTCCTGGGTCATCAGATCTTTGTGTTCTTTATTTTCCACTGCTTTATTGTTTATGATTATTTGTGTTTAACCTAGATCTGAATAATAAACCTAAGTATTCACTTGGTTAATTAATTAGGTTAAACAATCTAGTTTACAAGGGTCTAAACGAACTTACAAGTGGTATCAGAACGGGTAACTCTTTTGTGTTGGATCTTTTGATCTAAGAGTTGATCCTTGATCCCTGTTATCATGGATAGTTTGAAGTGTCTTTCTGCTCATGTTTGTGATGATTTGAATAAAAAGGACACTGTTGTTTCTGTTGATTTTATTGATGCCTGTGAAACTCTTTGTAAGGAATTATTGAAATCTATGAAAATTGCTAAGAAATTCAAGGAAGAGTTAAAATTGGCTAATCTTGAAAAAGAGGAATTGATTGTTAGATTAGATGAATCTAATAAAAAGAATGAATTTTTGAGAAATCAAATTTCCTCTCAAGATGAGAAGATGAAAAACTTGGAACAAGAGTTAGTTGAATCTAAAGCTAAAGTTGAAAATTGTACCAAGCTTGCTGTTGATAACAGAAGTGTTTCTGTTTCTCTTAAGCCTAAAACTGAAAAAGTTTGTATCCCTCCTTTCAAGAGGAATAATAAAGAAAAGGCTTATTTTGCTAGGTTAGACAAAGGCAAAATTTCTGATGTAGACGCTGAAGTTTCTAAACCTAAGTCTAAACCTACTGTTAGAGAGCATAAGAAATCTGTTTTTATGCCTACTTGTCATCTTTGTGGTGTTGTTGGTCATATTAGACCAAATTGTTCTTTGTTGAGGCAAAAACCAAAATCTGAGACTAGATTTGCTATTAGGAATACTGATGTTCCTAAATTTGTTCCTGTTTGTCAATTTTGTGGTGTCTCTGGTCACATTCGTCCTAATTGTCATAAATTGAAATTTAAAAATTCTGTATTTCAATCTAGGACATGTGATGATATTTTTCCTGTCAGGAGTCCAAATAAATTGTTTCATATGCTTTTGAAAAATTTAAGCTTGTTGGCTTGTGAAATGAAATTGCAGGATTTTAGTCTTTCTTAGAAGATTTGTGTAATTCCTCAAATACACTCTGCTTCTCATGGATTTTCACCTACAAAGCCGAAGACTCGTGCTATATGGATGAGAAAAGATTCTCTAAGGTGAGTGTTACTGACTTGTCCCTAATTTAATTCTTTCAATTATTTGTGGACATGTTTTGTTTCTGTTTTTGGTTGTTTTGTTTTTTAGGTTATTTTTTGTTTTTGTTTTTTTTTTTTTTTAAATCCAGAAATATTGAAAAATTTCAAAAAGACATAAAAATATTCTATTTTGTGTCTAGTTTTATTTTTCTTGAGGATTACATGAATTATGATATCTCTCTCTTGATTTAGAATATGCTTGACATTGTGGAGAAACTTGAATAGTATGTGTTCTATAAGTGCTAAGCTATTTTTTGATTTTGTTTGAGTATGTACTAGTTTGTACATGTACTCATGGGTTAATTAAGAAATTGATATTTCTTGTTTATGTACCCTCTATAGCTTAGTTAAGCATTGTCATGCATTGTATTTGCATTTTTAATCATTTAGCATAATGTGTACTTTTAGTTTTGGTCATAAATTTTTTTTAAACCAAAAAGATTTTTGTGTTTAGTATTATATATCTTGGATTTATAGTTGAGGTTGGACATATTATCTTTACATAACATGTTTATGTACCTTATTTAGCTTGGATGGAGCTTATTTTTAATGCACTTTACTAGTTTGAGTTTTGTAGTGCACGTTGTGTGGGAAAGATGTTTATAGTTTTTGATCATTTTGTCTTGATCTTGAAGTCACATGCCTTTGATTGTCGGACTTGGTCTTATTGAGAAAGGTATAAATAACCATCTCACCACTGTTTACTAGCCAATCATGAACACCTTAGTGCATATCATAAGATTTTGTGTTCGAGAAAGTGTAGCACATGCACAAAAAGAACATAAGGTGTAACCTCGATTAAATTGTTAAAATTGGTGTGTACATTATTGGGCTATAATAAGTTTCTAATCAATTAAAATTGGTGTGTATATTATGAGGCAAATCAAGAAACTTACATGATTGTAAGCTTTTATTCTAGGAGATGTGAGAGTTATATGATGTAACTCTTTAGGTGATAGTCTCTCTCAATTGTATGTGATGAATTGTGTAGAAATTATGATTGCTCACTATTCACATATCACCTCACATGTTTCTCAAACTTTTGCTAGTTGCACACACTACACAAGTTACTCTTTGCTAAACTTGGTACATTATATTGTGTGTGATCTTGTTGTGGCCATCCAAGATTAAAAGTTCCTTGATTTTTGATACAAAATGTGTTTTATGTTTGAGTTTTTGAGGACAAATTGGTTGAAAAACTTGTTTTTGAGAGATTTGGGTTGTATTCATATGTTTTTGAAAAACTTTAAGTCTCATACTCATGCATTTCATTCATGAATTACTATGCTTTGAGGAGTTTCTGCATTAAATTGTTCTGTTTTTCAAAAATTTGAGTTTTCCAGAATTTCGACCGATCGAAGCTGTTGCTCGACCGATCGAAATTGCGATTAAAATTTTTAATTTGAATCTGTCTGACTCGATTGGTATTCGATCGATGCTCGACCGATCGAAACTGAAAAATTTTCAGTTTTTAGAGTTTTTGACCACATTTTTTTCATGCATCATTTATGGTTAGGATTCACATGAGTTGCATTGTTTTTAGTATCCATCTTGTAGTTTTGCAGTCATATCTCTCATTGTTTTTACACATAACATGCATACACTTTGCTAAATTGGGTACTCAACTTGATTTAAAAATAGATTGATTGATTAATTTTTGAGTCCTTTGTACATTTTAGTATATGCTATTTTTCTTGATGTGTGAACTACAGAAAATATTTTTCTTAAGAGATATGATGGATAATCAATGTGCAAATATTTTCTCTACTCATGTAACTGTTTATGGGTCACATAGTGTCAAGTTTGCATTTATTGAAATAGAGAATATTTTTCTTCATGTGTATCCTCAACTCATTTGTTTTAGGTTTGTGTGTTTTTATTTATCCCCACCTCCTAAATTTTCCCCAAAACTGTTTTTCTCAAAACTTGTTTTGTTTCTTCTATTTTTATAGGGGGAGAAAAGTTTTTTTTAACCTATGTTGTTTATAGGGGGAGTTGTTGCTCTTCATAGGGGGAGTTCTCTCTATTTTCTATAGAGCTAAATTGTTATATGTTCCCTTGGTTCTCTTTTTTTCTCTCATGTTTACTGTCACTTTACTCTTTTTTTGAGTTGTATTTGTCAATACGTGACAAAAAGGGGGAGAAATAGATGATATGTGGGAATCCTGTTTATCTTGTTTAGGGGGAGATAAAATTGTTTTCAAAAGGGGGAGAATATAAAAACTTTTTTGTTGTATCTAACTTAGGGGGAGAGTTAGAATTTATTTTTGTTTTTATATTGTGTTTCATTTTGTTTATATGTCTTTCTATCCACACATGCGGTAATGTGTTTGTTGAGTGTTTCAGGAAAGACAGGTGCATTCTGATCAAGACCTTCTACCTCTTCTTGGCAACTTTTAGGTTATGAGTCTTAGATTGGGATTTGTGATGTAATTGGGTATTTTATTGTATTGGGTTGTTCTTGTATTTTAACATTTCATTTTGTATGAAAGTTTTGTCACGAATTGCCAAAGGGGGAGATTGTTAGGTTCTAAAAGTTTAGAACAATTGGCAAATCGTGAGCACACAAGAACATGTAAGCTGCAGAAAGAAGATTTCAGAATCTGCCTGGTTCGACCGATCGAAAAACAGGCTTGATCGTTCGAAAGTCGTATCTGCAGAATTTTAAGTTGGCCCAAACAGCAGTTCTAGCCTGTCAGTTCGTTTAGACCCCTTAAACCTAATAGATTAACCTAGAGAATTAGCCAAGTGATTAACTTAGGTAATTTAATTTAAAACTAGGTTAACACAATTAAGCAAAAATAACAAAGCAGCGGAAAATAAATAACACAAAGATCTGATGACCCAGGAAACCACACTGGTAAAAACCTGGGGAGGATTTGACCTAGCTATCCTCAAGGTAAACTGAATCCACTATGAAAGAATTGAAGTTTACACGACAAGACTTAGACCACTAACATCTTGTTGCTACCCAAGTGTAGGAAACTTACTACCATGACCCCATGATAGCTCCGAGATCCACGGACTCCTTCTTTCCGGAATTCTTCAGCAAATCCACAAGCGCACCTGCTTGTATATCTTTGTGCTTTATTGATTTTGCAACTGTATTGATCTACACAACTCTTGACATAAATCTCAAGTTTGTAAACCCTAAGTGTATGTGAAGGTAAACACCTCTAGATCTCACAGAGAGATTCACAAACACAGCAAAACAGAACTCTAAAAACGTGGCTAGGGTTTTCCCTTTTATACTTAGGGCAAAACATAAAACCCTATACATTAAAACGGGCTTGGGCTGAGTTGGAATTTTCTGCAGAAAAACGTTCTGCACGATTTTCGATCGATCGAGTCTAATTTTCGATCGATCGAGTCATACAGAAAGTGAACAGTACTTCTGCATAAAAACTCGATTCCAACTTTACAATAAGACCCATACTTTGAGCAAGTCTAACACACGACTAAACATTGTTTTGATCATGGTTTGCCAACATACAAATTGAAGTTCTAAATACATTAGTTCCTAATCTTTAGAACCTAACATAACCCATTAAGGATTAGGGTTTCAGATCTACTTCTCCCACTATATAAAGGAAACCCTAAGCACGTTTTTTACAAGGCTTTTAGAGAGAGAAGAGTGTGCCTCTTTTGTATTTAGGGTTTTGTTCCTAAAACCTCTCTTATAACTTCTACCGGTGTTGTTCCTTGAAGAATCTCAAGATCTGGTATTGTTGAAGTTGCTGCCTTCTCTAGTCATCAAAGGTGCTGATGATCTAAACCTTCAAGAGCGGTCTTGGAGTCACAAACAGGAGAGTTTGTGTTGCTAAATCTTTGAGTGGGATCTCAAAGTCACAAACGGTGGTGTTTGTGTTTTGCAAAGGTCAAAGAAAGAAGGAGTCCGTGGTCTCGGAGCTATCATGGGGTCGTGGTAGTAAGTTTCCTACACTGGGTAGCAATAGGATGTTAGTGGTCTAAGTCGCTATTGTGTAAACTTCAATTCTTTCTAGTGGATTTGCTATTTTACCTTGAGGATAGCTAGGTTAAATCCTCCCCAGGTTTTTTACCGGTTTGGTTTTCTTGGGTCATCAGATCTTTATGTTCTTTATTTTCCGCTGCTTTATTATTTATGATTATTTGTGTTTAACCTAGATCTGAATAATAAACCTAAGTATTCACTTGGTTAATTAATTAGGTTAAACAATCTAGTTTACAGGAGTTTAAACGAACTTACAAGATTTTAAGTTAAATCTCTCATTGGACAAGTAAATTTGGAAAATTTGCTCCTAAGATTGCGAGGATGGGGGTGCATGTGGAATGCATTTGTTCTCCTCAGAATTCTGTTATCATCCAAGACAACTCTCAAAATGTTCATGACTCCGAAGACACTATGCTCACACCTTTACTACCTCCTTTCTCCACTTCTAATGGTTCACATACGAATCTTGGGTGTCTCAGCGGACTCAGACGTAGGAGACCTTGATAACACTAGGTGACATCTGATTCAAGGTTCCAATGGTTATACCAAGTTAGTTCGACTAAAATTTGGGTTTTGACTCAGCAGATGGTAATGGGCTTGAGTTGGTTTCTTCTTCAATATCCCATCCCTTTCTAAAAAGAAACATTCCCAGGTATTATTTTTACATTGAAACTATTTTCCATTGCGTCATCTTTATTTGATTTTTTAATGTTGTTGAATGCTAGAGTATGTCTCACTGTATTGCACTGTTTGATTTGCATCTTTGCGGGACTTTGACACTTCCCATTCTCTTTCTCTAAATTAATGGGGGTATTTCATACAGGGTAGTAATTCAGAGAAAAGAATGGGAAGTGACAAAGACCCCCAATGAGAAAGCAGGATCGATGGTCATATTGCTGTTGAATTCTATATCTTGTAATGTTAAAAGGGATTTCAATCTTATCCAAGAGAAACGCATTTAATTTATCTAGTTAATAGACAAGTAAAGTCCAAGGGCCTATACTTTTTTAGACTCACAAAGATCAACATCTTATTGGCCATTGTCAAGAGATTACTTGTAATGATTAGAATTATTGGTTTTATTAGTTGAGCATATTAGTTAAGGGGTTTTGGAGGGGCTCAGTGGTATTAGTTCTGAAAAAGATAGCTCGAGTGAAAGTTGCTGGGAAGTAAAAGTTTAATTGATGGAATGTTCGTGGTTCCATTGTTTATATGGTCCACCCATAAAGTCATTGCCATGTTAAATTTGGTACAATTTCAAAGTCTTTTGAGGGTTAAAATATTTTTACAAAGCGGACTGGTATGCAGGATTTGGCAGAACTAAGAATTTCACTAGGAGTGACTTAAAATCTCAGGAATATATTTTTCTCCCTTCAAAAATGGGAAAACCATGGTTCTTATTTTATTTGATATTTATGATTTTAATTGTCTTAAACGCAGTTGAATAAGAACCGTATTTTCTACTAGGTCAAAGTTTTATCCTGCATAAACTGTACAATACCGAGTGGTCAAGTGGGAGTACTTTCTATCTACACGGTAGCAAATAGCTGCTCATGTTTGTGTGGAGCTCAAACCCGTTGCCAATGTTTAAAGGAGGTGGGCTCCATGCATTCAGTGGGAGCATCTTCAGTGCATTCGAGCAATTCAGATGGTCTAATCAGGGATATGCCAGTCACCTTCAAAAACTATCCCAAACGCTATGGTGTCATCCTCAGTCCCTCATGACACTGAGCTCCAGCATTTATTGCCTCCTTACAGTTTCAAATGGGCGTAATGACTCATATTTAACAGAACGTCAACCTCCTCTAGTCCCTAATGACATTCAGCACCTTTCTTTGCCATCCGACTCAAGGATTCCAATGGATGTGACAAATGGGCCTGATTTTGGTTTGGAGTTGGACTTAACCGTTGGTCATGGGTTTAACTTGGGTTCTTCTTCATTGGTCTATCCCTCTGTAAAAGATGATTTCGACTTCAATCCATATCCACAGTTGAAGAAAATGAAAACGTCTTAGTTCGATCAAATTTCTGAGAAACAAGGCAAGGTACTGTTATTACATTGAAACTGTTTTCTTTTGCATCATCTTTGTTTGAATTCTGTTGAGTTGTTGAATGCCAGTGCATGTCCCCCTCTTTAGTTGTATTGTTTGATTTGCATCTTTGTCACTTCTTACTCTCTTTCACTAAATTAACACACTCATTAATAAATAGGTACAACTTGAAGGATATAATAATGCAAAAAAAGAACAGAACTAATGAAAGAAATTAGTAATTTGATCTGTTGCTGAGTTCTGTTGCTTTTATTGGCCAAGAAGTTTCCAAATTCTTCTAGGAAAAGCATTAAGTTGTGCAACTTAATGGACAAGTGTGGTTAAAATGAATATAATATTTTACATTGATGATGGTCAACATCTACTTGGTCACACACAAGAGATTACTTGTATTGAGTTGGGTTTATTGGCATAATTAGGTAAGCATATTTTCTATGGGATTTTGAAGGTGAAGAGCAGTGTTTGTTTGGCAACTGAAGCCTGCCAGATTTGGCAGAAGTAAGCATTTAAGTAGGGGTAACTAAAAATTTTAGGAATAGATTTTTCTCCCTTCAAAAAAGGGGGAAAATAATGGTATTTATTTTCCTTGACTATTTTATGACTTGAATTGGATGATTGTGATTGTATTGGGTTTCAATTTTTCTTGCCTTAATGCTATGATCACCTGCCTAGACTTCTCAATGGTAGAGAGCCAGTTTCCAATGCAGCAGTTCCTCAGCCTCCTCTAGTCCCTGTTCACAGTGGGTGTCTTTCCTTGACATCTGATTCAAGGCTTCTAATGGATATTCCAAATGGAACTATTATTACATTGTAATTATTTTCCTTTGCATCATCTTCATTTGATTTATTTTATGTTGTTGAATGCTAGAGTATGTCTCCCTTTTTTGCATTGTTTGATTTGCATATTTGGGGGTCTTTTTCACTTCCTATTCTCTTTCTCTAAATTAATGGGCTCTTTCATGTGGGATACTAATTCAATTTGAAAGGACATTTATGCAAAGAAAAAGTAGAATTGGTGGTCATTTTATTTGTTTTTGAATTTCATTTCTTGTAAATTTGAAATGGCAAAAGAGCCTTAAAAATTATTTGGGAAAAAAGCATTAAATTATCTAGTTAATTCTTTGAGGCTATTGCTATCCAAGGCATGCATACCTAAATATCTTTTGATTAATATGAAGAAAGTAGCCTTAATTTGAGGTTTAAATTCAAATCTACAAAGTCTGACCCTGTGGTAGCAAGAAAATTATTATATAAAATGTAGCCGTGTTGAAGTGTTCAGAAATTTGGCAAGAACAGAAAGTTTATATTTTGATTCTCAATACCCTCCCCCTTGCCCTACCAAAGACCCAAAACAGAGAAACTATGGCTGTTCATAGAGTCAGAATATTTTCAGTCCTCATAGTTCCCCATTGTTCATGATTTGTATCAGTATGTATAGCTTATGAATTGTTTTGAATACATGGGTTGCTGCTGTTATTGCAGTTAGTTGTTTCATGGCACATGAAAGCTGCTACCATGTATGAATTTTCCATGCTATACTTATTCTCGAGTTTAATAATATCGATTAAGAGTTTGGAACCGCCATGATTAAGGCTATATATTCTGATGGCAGGATAGACTCTTTGGAGAAGTTCTGTGAAAAGATACCATTTATGCGCATGGAGTTGAAAGATGATCGTATGTGCAAGTGTTCATGAATTATGTTTTTTTCTAAAATTTAGTTTTAATATTGTAATTCATGTTGCTTTTCCGCAAAAACACTCACCCAATGGTCATGAACTCTTGAGTGCACTCTCCACCTTGCTTTTACAAGGCAGGAGGTACCATTTAAACTAAAGCTCATTGGTTGGTTTGATTAGCATTTCTAAGCTAGAGATACAATTGTTGTGCTTTTGTTGCTGAAAATGATTTTTGCTTGTATTTGTCCAGAAAAGTTCCGTGAGATCGATATATAACGTTGCGTTTGGCTGGGCAAAAGAAAAGGTACTCTTTTCTCTGCGTGAATGCTTGGATTCGTACATACTCTTGACCTATGGATATTTATTTCCACTGCATAAAATGAAGACTTTTTAATAGTTTTCAGCTTTTCACTTTTCTCAGTTAGTCTTTTAGGTAGGTATAGTACTTCTTATTGCTATTTTTTTTCCCTGAATAATTCCTTTTATTAGAAAAATCAGCATCCTAAGGTGATATCACTTATTTAACATTTAGATGGAGTGTATGCACAACAAGCATGTCTTTTTACTTTGAACTCAGAATGAGGTATGCTCTGAGTGTGCTGGAGTTACATTATGCCCTTCTGTTATTGTTAAAAATCAACTTGATTAATTCCTGCATGCAACTGACATTAATTTTGAGTGGAAATGTCTAGACTTAGGTGCATTTTGATGTGGATGTTAGATTCATGAACTCAGATGTTCTCCAGGTTTTGAATTTGGTTTATTTTATTTTTTAATATCTATATCAAATTCAGTGATGTATAAGTGAACTAGGAATTGATTTCTTCTTGAGGGCATACAGGATGTAGATGTAACAGCTCTACGGTATTAGTTCTTAAATTATACGGTGAACAGCTCTACACCTAGTCTCATTGGCTAATTTGCCTTCATAAATTATTTAATCCAAAAAATAGCTTGGTGGTTGGTTTTGTGACTGGACTTTTTGCGATTCTTGGTTTAGTTAGGCACCAGTGGTTACTGCATATGACCAATCTAAGCACATGATAATAGATATACCTTTAGGTGTAGGCTTTGTTTTTCATATTGATTCCCTTGTGAAATTTTCTGTGGATGGATGAATTTTCTTTTCTAGGGTAATTTATCAAAAAATAAAATAATATCTTTTCCAGGATATTGGATTTGTGTCCCCTTTTTTAAACGATATTTAAAAATAAATAAATTCATGTATGTGTGTTGAGTTATACAGGTTTAATTGGGTTGATGTTAAGAACTCCATCAGCTTTCTTCTATATCTTTTATGAGAGGATTAATTAATATTTTTTCCTTTGGCTTCTCTTTTCTGTTTTGATGTTGATGCTCAGGCTCGGCATAACAAAGCAATATCTAGGGACACGCGGTCTCAACTATTGGAGTTTGCAAGGGTAAGATATAAAATGGATTAAATGCCTACGTTTCATTTACGCCTGCATATGCAATCAGTACCCTTTTCAACTGCATTTTTATCTCCTCAAACTCGTGAAGTATGATATGCATTGTGCTGCCTTCCCCTTCCTCCACCTTCTATTTTTTTTTTTTTTTAATTTTATTTTAAAGTAGATATCTTAGTATTTAGAGTGGGAGAAATTATATATGTTTCCAGGACAGGTGAGAGGGATAATCTTAGCTTGACTTCATTCTTATTCCTTGTTTCCTATTTTTTGTTGTTGTCGTTTTTTTTTTTTTTGTCTCTCTACAGACTAAACAATCTTATTCATACCTTCATTTCTATTTCGGTATTCTTACCTCCCACACAACAAAGATGCAGCACTAATGGCAATTCTGATTATTCCATCTCTTTCTGTTTTTGGTTTCCTAATCAATTTTTATCTCGTTGAAGTTTATTAAAAAATCACCAGCAATTCAATTTTTGATCTTCTGAATAAATTACTAGGTATCGTGATATTCATTGCCTTTAGAGAGTGATTGATTTATCTCTTATGAATAAATTTTTTTTTTACTTATGAAAAAAATATTCATAGCCGTTGAAGACTTGAGTCTTCTTTAATAAGAAAGGAAACAAAAAGAAACATTGATATCATCCTTTCATGAGCATTATTTATACTAGCCGCAGACCCACGCGATGCGTGAGAATATATAAATATTTTGTAATGGAGTGTAATATATAAATTAACATTTACTTCAAATATTATTTATTTTATAAAAAAATTCTTAAAAGTATTTTTCTTCTTTTTATTTCTACAAAGTACAAATATATGATACTATTATATTTTGTATGTTTGATTAATATTTTTTTAAGATGAACTATATTTTTCTAACTTCTGTTGTAGTGTGTTATATTTGATGTACAACTAAACTTTATAAGTTTCAAATTTATTATTCAATTATTCAAATTTCTCATCTCTTAAGGAATAATGTGATTATCATAATAATAACAATTCATCACAAAATTACAATGTTATCTTAACAAAAATTAAAATGAAACAAAAGGAATAAAAGACATACTTTATAATTTATTACTCAAAATTGGTAAGTATATTCAAATTCATAACCATGTAGAATGTGTTTTGACATAAACTCAAATTCTTATTTCTAAAAAACTAAGTATTAACCCAAATCAAAATTCAACCAAAGCTTTGGGAGAGAGAAGACTCTGTAATGGGAAATTAAAAAAAAAAAAAAATACCAAAACACATATAAGAAAGAACAAAAATCCACAAGAGAGGGAGAGAGAGAGAGTATTTACAATTTTTGTGGGGGAAAATATGGATTGAACGGAAGAAATGATATCAAATTTATACAAAATAAAATGAGGAGAAGAAGAGTCAAAATATAATACAGAGAAAATGATGAAGGAAGTATGACAGTAAAGTAGAGAGTAGTGAGAAGATGAAGACAGTCAAGTAGAGAATAGTGTGGAGATAAAGAGGTAAAAATTTAATAGACCCTCACTTATACTAATTTCCATCAAAGACCAAATTCTCAAACACATGCCATTGATTCTACTCATGTCCACTGCACACATTCATCAACGTGTCTATATACAAATCACCCACTTGCCATTACATTCATTTTATCAATGTTTCAAATTTCCACAAAGAATCAAAATAATGCATATACGAATTGTAAGTGTGTGAGTCACTTATAATATCATGATGTTGTGGTCAAAGTTAGTGGCAAACTTATTGAACTTGACCAATTGTTTTTGCCTCAGAGAAGATGGCTATTAGCATTCCAAGTCATGAAGTTTAAATGGCTATGGGAAATAATCATAATGTATCAGCTGCTATGCCCCAAAATAGCAGTTGCTCCTACCTTCATTGCATTACATCAACTATATCATATTATGTTTAATAAGGAAAGAAATAGAAAAATATGAAATTTAAAACTCAAGTATAGGAGTATTGTAATGTTTTGTCTAAAACTCATGTACACAATATTCTAGACCTTCAATAGGAGACAATTCCAAAAAGAAAATCAGGTAGTTGAAAGAAAGTAGCATAATCCAAAATCTAAAACTAAAAACCCAACTGTTGTTCAAGAACCAATTAGTTTCTCCATTCGCATAACAATTAGCTTAAAGCTAGATACTAATGGAATTTTAAAAGAATTCAGTTCTTTGAATTTCCTCACTCCTAAATTCGCAAACAATTTCTCTAAATCTAAACAATCCCCAAAGTTGTTCGTCAACCAAATAGGCCAACTAAGGTCCAAAATACAAAAATTCCAGCCACAACACAACAATCTACTTAAGTTGGTGTGCTTTGAATAATTAGAGTTTCATTTTAAAAAGTTAAGATAAAAAGATTTAAATTGTTACACTCCAAGTTCTATACAACAAAAAAAATTTAAGCTTCAAACTCTACTTTGTTTTCTCTTCCATTGGCCCACAATTTTTAGGACACCAAATAGTCCAATTAAATAATAAACAACAAATTATTAATATAAGGAAAGAGAAATCTTATATAGCTAATGTGTGTTGAACCATAAAAAGCAAATTATCAAGCACCACCCAAGAAAAACAACAAATTTATTCCCCTTTCCTTCAAAAGGTTCTAAGAAAAAAATAGTAATTACCAATTGATTGGTATGAACTTCAATAGAATAAAAAGCTTCCAGTGATTGCAAGGCTTAATTGTTGATATCTGTCAAGAAATTGACAAACAAAACAAAGATAAAAATGAAATTTAGGTCAACATATAAAACGATAGGAAAAGGAGAACAATAACGATTTATCTTTGTTAAAAATGAATAATATGCTTACTATAAAATAAAGACCAAAACGGAAAACAACACATTGAAGTTAATTATCAGACAGAAAAACATTATGGCAAACATATTGAAAGCAACATTCTTGCAATCTAGAGAAGTGCAACCATAAAGCAATATATAATAAACATGATCAAATGCTCAATTCAAATCAATTTTGAAAAAGAAAAAACATATTTGAATAGTTTTGAGACCATGAAAACTCAAACTCATTCATCATGAAATCCCAAAATTGAATTACATTTTTTTTTTCTAGTAATGAGATGGAAATAAATAAATAATAAGAATAATGCAGCAATAACAAAAAGAACCATTAGTAGAAAAAAAAAATTGGTTGAAACAATAAAAAAAATCAACCAAAAGAGAAACAAAATTGGAGAAAGAGAGAGAGTATTGACCTTTTTGTCGTGGATAACTTGGAAAAAATAGGGGAGAGAGGTGTAAATGAAGTAAGAAGAAATTTATATGAAAATTAAGATGGAAGAGAAAGGGTGGAAGTAGATGAAAGGTTGAATGAAGTGAAACTATTGAATTTAAGAAGATATAATGGAAAATTTTTTAAAATCTAAAGAAAATCAAAGGAAAATTAAAAAAAATAAAATTATTGGAGGGGATAAAATATTGAACTAAAAAGACAATAATTGAAGAAGATGAAAAGTTGAACAAAGTAAGAATTGCAAATAAAAACAAAAAGAAAAAAGAAAAAAAAGAAAAGAAAAGAAAAGATGCTAAAGATGTAGTGCATAAAGAACTTTATAAAATTTATTACAAAACTCCATTATTATATATAGTATAGATATGTATAGACATTATTTTTGGTTTTTTATTCTTCATTGATAATATTATTTAGTTATAAACATATAAATTAAAGTAGATAAATATGTAAAGGTAAAATTATATATAATGTTAAACCATCAAAGATGAATGTATAAAGTAAATAATCTATTTATATTTTTTTTGTTAAACACGGCAGTAATATAAAAAATAGAAAGGTTTTAAATATTTAAAAAGCATATTTAGTATATTGTAATATAAAAAAAAAAAATCTCAATATTTTATGTAACTTTTCCCATAAGATCAATATTGTTGACATCCTTTATATTCAAAAAACACTGAAATGACACATAAACAAAGAGGTTAATTGTGCAGAATTGCAAGAGTATATACGTGATATTAGTATTTCATTTACAACATATACATGATATATACATGATTCATCGTCAGTTGGTATGAACCGTAATAATTACATCCTCTTCAATGATAGCAGCGGCAATTTCAGGTTGCATTAGTAACTTAAAATCATCTTTAACAGCGAGGCCATCTCTCCCCTATAGCCTCTAATTTCATGCACACTTCAAGCATCGTCAGTTGCTATGAACCGTAACAATTACATCCTCTACAATGATAGCAGCGGCAAATTTAGGTTGCATTAGTACCTCAAAATCTTCTTTAACAGCGAGGCCATCTCTCTCCCCAATAGCCTTCGATTTCATGCACACTTTAAGCATCATTGGCCTTCTATAGGTACAAGGCTGAACACAACTACAAGCAATCCTAGGGAACTGAAGTATTTCACCATCATATCCTTTCTACAACAAAGATTTATCAATGACATCATACAGACCAAACGTTGATTCTAAAAAGTTATGAAAATTAGTTAAGAATTATAAACCTAAAGCAGAGATGCAAGTAAAATAAAAAAAAAAATCAACAGAGAGAGAGAGAAATAAACTTTTTTTATGAGAAAAAACTATGTAGAGAATGGAAGAGAAAGACTAAATTATAGTGAAATGGTGTGAATAGGAAGAGACAAAATAAGAGAAGATGAAAGGAAAGATTAAAAGTGATATTAAAGCAGATGGTAGTGGAGAGATGAAAAGGTAAGGGGGAGATGAAAAGGTAAGGGAGAGAGAAAGGTTGGAGTAAGTGTAAATATTAAAAAAAATAAGTAAATGTTAAAAAAATTAGGGAAAAATTGGAAAAAATAGGATAATGACATGGTGGAAGTAAATAAATAAGTAGTGCATTGAATTTATTATAGGGTGATAGTGGAAGTAAATAAATAAGTAGTGGATTACATTTATAGGGCTGAAAATTGTAAAAACCATTTTAAAATTGTAGGACAAATTATATAAAAAAAAATGACGTAGCAGCTGATATAGCGTAACCCGAGAGCAGCAGCATTAAACGCTACGCTTCAGCTTTTAGTAATATATAGTTGGGGTGTCTTGCTGGTTTTGATGCTGGTCATGGCACTACTAATTTTTCATGCTTTGTATATCCAGACGGTGGACCCTGCATTAACAAACTATGATGCTGACGGTGCATGACCCTATCTTATTGATGAGTTTGTTGAATACTTGAATGAAAATGGCATCATCCAAAATGTCCAGTTGAATGATTTGAGCCAAAAACGATGACGAGGTGCTGAAGTAGTGATAGTATTGGCCTTTCACTGAAAGGTAAAATCCCCCAAAAAGGAATGAGAAGACATGAGTTCCAATTCAACCTTGTTTTCCACTGACGATTCATTTGCAACCTTTGTAGTCAATGGGACTGCTAATGTGGTATATGCATTTTCCTGTAAAATAAGTTATGAGAATTGAGAACTTACTAGTACTACTAAGCACTAGTGTTGGAATTTTCTTTTGTTTGGATAAAATATTTCCTCTATACGATATTATGGACTATGGTATTTGAAATGCCTCTTCTTGAATGAATCCAATATCATGGACTGGGAAATCACGATTTATTTTTGTACATGATAACTTGATGACTCTAGCTAATGGACTGGCAAACACAGTTTAGAGTTAACATTAGGAACCTTGCTATCAAGCCCTAGATTCAAAATGAGAGAAGGCGGGAACATATGGGTTAAGTCACCTAGCATGTGTCAATTCCATGGAGTGGTTCATTCATGCAGTTGTGGGCTTCACATGCTGTGAGATGAGTGGGACTAACTCGTGCTGGAGTGACCAGGGAAGCTAGACAACATTCTTTCTTTATTGATAGTCCATATAGAAAGCAGTGGACGAGAATAACTCCAAGATTCGTCCAACTAGTAGTGACCACTAGGCGAGGATGCATCCACCCGTCCTCAATCATTGACGAAGCTTTACAAAACAATGATAAGCCTTCGTACCATTAGAGAGATATCTCACTATTAACACCTTACAGAGGCATTACTAAGACGGAAATGAAACCACCACTAAGACAGCACCAACGACTAGAAGGAAGAAGTAAGCACCTATATATACCTACCCATAAGACCTGACTAGGGGGACAGAAACTCTACTTCATACGCACTAATACCCTAATACTTCTTTTCTCATTCTAGCCATTCTAATTTTAGCATTGGAGGTTTTGTGGCAGGCATCACATCGGTGACCCACATTTCCCCCTTTTACTGTCTATTTTGTCAGGATCAGGTTGGTAGTGCACGGCTCCACTCTAGACGATCATCGTGACTGATGATCTGAGCATCATTAGTTTGGCGCCATTTGTGAGAATCAAATTTCTCTTTCGTACCTAGGTCGAAAGCACTGTTCCATTCAACTTGCAAGTCTAGATGGAATCCAACGTCAATCAAGATCCTATTGCATTGGCTCTACAAATTTAGTCACTCGCGGCTACTATGGAAGAGCTCACTAGGCAGAACCAAGAAATGAGGCAGCGATCACGACAAGAAGATAACCGCTTGGAGACCAACCGGGACGATGATGGGGATAGCCATAAGAGACGACCCAGCACTCCAGAAGGGAAAAACCTAGACCTTCTCAGGGAAATGAGAAAGGAGATGGGTGAGCTTAGAAACGCTATCAAAGGGAAAACAGACCAAAGTCTGGACAGAATGGTCAGGAAGACAGACTCACCCTTCACCTTAGCGGTCTAGGAATGTCTACTACCCTGAAAGTTCCGTCTACCCAAGCTCGAGCCATTTGACGGATTGAAGGATCCACTGGATCACCTTAACACTTTTAAGACAACTCTAGGTCTCCAACAACCCCCTGAAGATATTTTATGCTGATCTTTCCCCACAACCCTTAAAGGGGCAGCTAGGGAATGGTTCACCAAATTACCAACATCTTCCATTGACAACTTCGAGTAGCTACGTAGTTCCTTCCTTCGTCACTTCGTCGGTGGATAGCGTCCAAAAAGGCCAGCTGACCATTTGCTCACCATCAAGCAAGGAGAGAAGGAAACCTTGAGATCCTATGTAACACATTTCACCCGAGGAACTTTGGAGGTAGACGAAACAGATGATAAAGTATAGCTAATAGCCTTCAAAGCCGGATTGAAGTCTAGGGAATTCATGGTATCCTTGGCGAAGAATCCCCCCAAGACGATGGCAGGAATGCTCTTGAAGGTGCAGAAGTATATGAACGCCGAAGATGCCTTGACAGCCATAGAGGAGGTAGAGAAACCCAAGGAGAAAAAAAAAAAAGAAAAGAAAAAAAGACGACCAAAAAGGACGAAAGAGGGACCGCGCAGATTGTTGGTCGAAGGGAATAGATGAAGAGATGACAAGAACCCCCGTCCAATTAAATTCACACCTTTGGTGATGCATGTCGACCAAATTTTAACGCAAATCAAGGACAAACACTATTTTAAATGGCCCAAACCATTTCACTCGTTGCCTAGTGTGCGTGATAGGAGGAAATACTGCGTTTTCACAAAGATCACGGGCATTACACGGAGGACTGCCGAGACCTGAAGGAGCAGATAGAAGAGCTTATACGAAAAGGGAAACTACAGAAATACGTGAAGAAGGGGGATTCCAGCTGGTTCAAGGATGGTAATAAGGATTAACATGAAGGCCCTTAGAGGGACCTCCTCGTCCACAAAATGCCATAGGAGAAATAAAAACCATTACAGGAGGACCCTCCATGGGAGGGTCATTCAAGCCTTTCAGGAAGTCACACCAAAGGCAGGTGTACAATGTTCACAGCCTGCCTCCTTTAAAGTAAAGAAGGACAGACCAAGATATGTGTTTCTCAGAAGAAGATGCTAGAGGGGTGAAACAGCCTCATGACGACCCATTGGTCATCATGCTCATGATTGAAGGATTCAACACCAGAAGGGTTCTGGTAGACAACGGGAGCTCGGCAGACATCATTTACCTTTCCGCCTTCCAGCAGTTAAAAGTCGACCCAAAGAGGCTTCGTCCATTCGAATCCCCCCTCGTCAGTTTTAGTGGAGACAAGGTGTACCCCCGGGGAATAGTAACTTTGACGCTTATAGCTGGCTCGTACCCCCTCTAAGTAACCAACAAACACAACTTTTTGGTAGTAGACTCACCTTCGTCCTACAATGTGATTATAGGAAGGCCTACCCTCAATCGTTGAAAAGCAGCTACTTCCACGTATTGCCTGAAGGTGAAGTTTCCAACAGAACAAGGGGTTGGAGAAATAAGAGGAGACCAGGTGCTAGCGAGGGAATGTTACCAGGCGGTCCTGGCCTCAAAAGAAAACCACACTTGGGTGATTGAGGAAAAGATGCCAAAAATTGCTGAGAAATTGGAGACAATATAGTTGGTCAAAGGAGATCCTGCGAAGACAACCCAGGTAGGGACAAGTTTAAGCCCCTAGACAAAGAAAGAGATTGTCATCTTCCTGAAGGATAACCTGGACGTGTTTGCATAGGGCCACAAAGATATGCCAGGTATACCAGCAAACATCATTCAACACCGCCTAAACGTAGACCCTGAGAAGAAGCCTGTCCAACAAAGAAAAAGAGTTTTTTCTCCTGAACAGAACAAAGCAGTTATGGATGAAGTTAACAAGTTGCTCGCTACTAATTTCATTAGGGAGGTCTACTACCCCGAGTGGTTGGCCAATGTCGTCATGGTTAAAAAGGAAAACAAGAAGTGGAGAATGTGTGTTGACTTCATAGATCTAAATAACGCCTGCCTGAAGGAAAGTTTCCTTCTATCCAGAATTAACTAGCTTGGGACTCGAAAGCCGGGCACAAGCTTCTTACCTTTATGGACGCCTTCTTTGGATACAACCAGATACAAATGACAGAGGAAGATCAGGAAAAGACAGCCTTCATCACCAGCCAAGGGCTTTACTGTTACAAGGTCATGCCTTTTGGATTGAAGAACACGGGGGCTACATACTAGAGATTCGTAAACCAGGTGTTCAACAAACAGATTGGGAGGAACGTTGAAGTATACGTTGACGACATGCTCATCAAGAGCAAAGAAGAAGAGGATCACCTGGATGATCTTAAGGAGATGTTCAATACACTTAGGCAATATAGCATGAAGTTGAACCCGTCCAAATGTGCCTTTGGGGTCTATTCAGAGAAATTCCTCGGGTTCATAGTATCACAAAGAGGAATAGAAGCCAACCCTGAAAAGGTGAGAGCTATCCTCGAGATGTCCTCCCCAAAGACGATTAAAAAAGTGCAATCTCTCATAGGAAAAGTGGCAGCCCTTAACAGGTTCGTCTCGAAAACAATAGACAAATGCCTTCCTTTCTTTAAGACCCTGAAGAAGGCTTTTTGTCTGGAAAAATGAGTGCGAGGCGGCATTCTAGGAGCTAAAGTGCTAGTTAAGCAACCCCCCACTCCTGAGTCTGTCCAAGAAGGGGGAAGACTTGTTCCTCTACCTAGCAGTATCCACAACTGCAGTGAGCGCGACCCTGATCAGGGAAGAGAACAAGATACAACTCCCTGTGTATTACATCAGCCAGTCTTTCCAAGAGCTGAAGCCCGATACCCGCAGATAGAAAAAATTACCTTTGCCCTGATAGTGGCCTCAAGAAAACTTTGTCCATACTTTCAGGCCAACCCGATCAAAGTAATGATAAACCAACCCATTAAGAAAGCAATGAATAAACCTGAGGCTGCTGGACAGATGGTACAGTGGGCCATCGAGCTCAGTCGGTTTGACATAGAATATCACCCCTGAACGGCCATAAAAGCCTAGGCACTAGCAAACTTCATAGGAGAATTCACCACCCCTGAACATGAAGACAACTAGGAAGAACTTTGGACGATCCATACAGACGGATCGTCCACGCAGAAGAAAGGTGGAGCAGGCGTCGTCATCACTTCCTCAGAGGGGGATGTCTTGAGGCATGGAGTCCAGCTTAAATTCCTCGTAACCAATAACGAAGCAGAGTACAAGGCTATATTGACGGGGCTAAGGATAGCTCAGGCACTTGGAGCTAAAAATATTTTGCTAAGGAGTGATTCACAGCTAGTCGTAGGGCTGGTCAAGGGAGATTTTGACCTAAAGGAGGCAAGAATGCAGAAGTACCTCAGGTTAACGAATCAATTAGTAAGCAACTTTGATCATGTAGAGTTTGCTCAGATCCCACGAGATCAAAATGCTGAAGCCGACGAAGTACCCCGGAGTGCATCAGCAGATGATCAGACAAATGTGACCGATTGGAGACTGGAAGAACAGAGCTCTCCCAATATCGAAGATTTCCAAACCTTCCCTGTGCATGCCCACTTCGGATGGACGAGCCCTATTCTATCCTACATTAAAGAGGGGTGATTACCACCAAATCCTGAGGAAGCCAAGAAGATCAAGAAATGAGCTGCTTGGTTCACGGTGCTAAATGATGGGCTTTACAAAAGAGGCTCTTCTAGCCTTACTTGAGATGTGTTGAAGAGGAAAAAGCCAAATATGTTTTGGAAGAGGTGCTTTGGAGGGTTTGCGGCGATCATTTGGGGGCAAAGTCCCTCGTCAGAAAGATCACGAGGACAAGCTATTTCTGGCCCTCAATGCAGCAAGATGCAACAGATTTCGTCAAGAGATGTGATAGTTGCCAAAGGTATGGAAATGTCCAGCGAGTCCTAGGAGAGAAAATGATGACCATTTCTTCACCTTGGCCATTTGCATAGTGGGGGACCGACATTATGGGCCCCCTACCACAAGGAAAGAGGCAAGTAAGGTTCTTACTCATCACAATCGACTACTTCAAGAAGTGGGTAGAAGCAGAAGCACTGACAACAATCACAGAAGTAAAGGTATAGAATTTTGTATAGAAAAATATTGTATGCAGGTTTGGGATCCCAAGGACGATCATCTCAGATAATGGTCGTCAGTTCGACAGTCACGGATTCAGGTCATTTTGCTTAAGCCTAGGCATAAAAAACAAATATTCATCCCTAAGACATCCTCAAGCCAATGGACAGACAGAAGTAACGAACCGAACATTGCTAAAAACCATCAAGGCCTAGTTAGTGGGGGCAAAGGGAGCATGGCCCAAGGAGCTACCAAGCATCCTGTGGGCATACAGGACCACAACATGAACCCCAACAGGAGAGACGCCCTTCAACCTAACTTATGACACAGAAGCAGTCATCCCAGTCGAAGTAGGACTCACCAGCCTTAGGAGGGAGTTCTTTGACGAACAAAGCAACGATGACCAACTAAAGCTAAACCTGGATTGTTTGGACGAAGTCAGAGACTAAGCCTCTTAGAGAATGACCCAGTATCAGCAGAAGATGGCCGAGTACTACAACCAAAGGGTAAAGCTCAAAAGATTCAGCATCAGAGACCTCATCTTCGAAAAGTAACCCCAGTAACGAACGACCCAGCACAAGGCAAATTAGGACCAACCTAGGAAGGACCTACAAGGTCGTCCACTACTTTCGCCAAGGAAGTTACCACCTGGAGGACTTAGACGGGAACAAGCTACCTCGTTCATGGAATGTTGAATACCTAAAGAGGTATTACGAATAGGAACCGTAGTCCAATTGTAAGCAGTCAGCATGACCTCATACTTTTAAATGCAAATTAAATAAACGTATTACTTAACAATTCATATATTTTGGTTATCTCTCTCTCTCAAACTAAAATCCCCATCCGGAGGTGGAAACCCCATCTAAAAAAAGAAAGACGATAAGATTCCTTGAATGGATGTACATTGTCCAAAAAAAAAAAAAAAGACGATAAGATTCCTTAAATGGATGTACATCGTCCAAAGAAGAAAGACGATAAGATTCCATAATGGATGTACATCGTCCAAACAAAAGGCGATAAATTCCTTAATGGATGTACATCGTCCAAAAAAAGGAAAGACGATAAGATTCCTTAAATGGATGTACATCGTCCAAAAAAGAAAGACGATCAGATTCCTTGAATGGATGTACATCGTCCAAAAAAAAAAAAAAAAGATGATAAGATTCATTAAATGGATGTACATCGTCTAAAGAAGAAAGACGATAAGATTCCTTAATGGAAGTATATTGTCCAAACAAAAGACGATAAGATTCCTGAAATGGATACACGTCGTTCAAGTAAAATTCATTATACATTGTCCAAATGAAGTTCCCCAAGAGGGGGTAAAACATTTCAAACGAAAGGAAATACAAAAACGGAAAGAGGCCGTCCCTTAAGAAGGAACGACCAAATTCACATTTGGGCAAAATCCTCTAAGTCCCTAAAACGGACAAAGAGGATACGCCAACGAAAATTTTCTAAGTCCCTAAAGGGACAAAAGGTACACCCAAAGCAAACTACATCAAACAGAAAATGCAAGCAAGGAGTATTAACAAACCAGATGAATAAAGGTAAATGCATAGATATATATAAGGTTGCAAATTGTTCAAAAGCCCTAAAACAAGCAGGGCATCCACATATGTAGAAGGCATCCAGTAGCCTCAAAACAAATAGGGCATGTCAAAAAAAAAAAAAAAAAAAAAAGGGAAGACAGTAGAATCAGGATGGGGGAACATCATCTCCATCCTTTTCAGCCTCGAGAGGATCCTCGCCAGTGGTCACAGCTGCCTGGGCCGCCTTGTCTGCCTCGATCTCTTTATCAACGGCCTCAAAATCCAGGTCCTCCAAGTCCGTCCTTAGGCCATGCTTTATCAAATACCTTCTTAATAATTCAAAACCTTTGAAGTACCACCCAAATATGATGGTATTATACTCATCGATAGTTTAAAGGGCATGGATGGCTTTGGCCACTGCAGCCTTCATCCTCTGACCAGTTGCTGCGAGCTGATCATCTTTCTGCTTTACCAGCAGCTTCTCAGAATTCAGCTGCTCAGTCAACATCTGGATTTGCTCTTTAGAAGTGTTATGGGCGTCCATGGCAGTAATTAAGTCTCTTCGCAGACTAGAAGCCTCGACCTTTAACGCCTCCACTTTGGACGTGGCCACAACGGCCTTCTCCTCATTGGCCAGGTATTGGGAAGTAATATGCATCGTCTCTCCCAACACCTGACAACAAAAAGTTTCTTCATGACCAAGATTAGTAGGGGCAATTGAACACTTAAGGACGAAACAAAAAGAACAAAACGAAGAAGGTTACTTGCACGAGTTTGTGAACATGAAGGCTCACCATCTCGTGGGAAGGCACGTCTAAGATCTCCTTCATCTCCTCAGGAGTAAGGAGCTCATTTGCTCAATCCATTGCCGCCCTAGTATCAGTCCAGACATTAGAGCCTATCTTTTCCTTCCCTTTATCCCCTGCCTTTCGTTTCTTCGAAGGAAGGACAACCTCCTCGATTGAAACGCTGGGAGAAGCAGCACGACCTTCATCCAGGGTAGGGGTAGACGAACCCCTCTCCATTGTCTCTTTCTCTTTTTCCTTGTCAATAATCCTTAACCTCCTTTGGCCAATGTTGGAAAGGGGCTCGTTCTTCTTCCCCTTAATCTTCGCATACATTTCCTTATTAAACTTGGTCGTCATCTCTGCACCAAAAAGAGTAAGAGGTTTAAGCAAGGAAAAATAAGAAAAGACGATCCAATATATCGAGACAACTTATGTTTCCTCTTTTCCCGATCAATTGCACAAAGGACGTAAGGAGAAGGCTGTGGCCCCAAACAATGACAAGCTAATGTATGTGGATCAACCAGCTCGTCAAAATCCTCGATGGTGCTTGCATACTTGACAGCCTCTTGAACCTGCTCCTCAAACTTACCCTTAAGCTCAAGATGCTTTTTTACTACAAGACAAAAAACTACGCAAGGTTAGAGGGACAACGAACATAAACAAAAGATTAAAAAGAAAAACATCTCATAGGAGGCAAATGCACCAAGCTGAGGGGTCTCCCACCGGCGCAACAACCTAGGGACGTCTCCCCAAAAGTCGTCAGAAAGAGTCTCCCAACCATCGCCCGACACGAAGAAATACCTAGACTTCCAGTAACGGAAAGACGACAAGAGGTTGATGACGAGGCGAGACTTTCTATCCCAAGGTACAAATTCATAATACCCAAACTCCTTGGACTCTTTTATGCGGTAGAGATGGACAAACTCATTAAGCGTGATCATATCCCTATCAGTTGTAGTCGTCTAAATCACCATGCAGCTTATGACGATTCTCCAAGAATTCGACATAAGCTGCCCCGGAGCAATGTTTAGGTAGTGAAGAAGTTCCATAATGAATGGATGGATGGGGAATCTGAGGCCGCACAAGAACGTAACCTTATAAAAACAAACCTCACCATGAGCAAAGGCACAAGCCTTCTCACCCTTCCTAGGAAGACGAACCCTGCTCTCATCGGGGAATTGGAACCTATCCCTGAACTTACTGAAGACGTCTGCCTTCAAAGTACACTTTTCTTTAAGGGCATGGAAAGAATGAGATATGGCAGAAGCAGAAGGATGAAAGGACGAAGGTACGGAGGAAGGCACATAGGTAGCCGTGTCTGTCCTTGCCCCAGCCGTGCCTACACTAGAAGATGAACCCCTCTCCAAATCACTGGATCTCACCTCAGATCCCATACTTTCCCTCCTTAAATCCCCACGCACAGATTTAAACCAAGTTAGGGGTTGGTACAATAGTGGATATAAGTCACCTAACGCCAAACTAAGGCCATTGTCACCTACAACGAAATTCCTATTCTGTGGGTGTGGATTACTAGAGCAATATGAAAGTGTACCTAATGGGTCACTAGAAGAATCTATCAGCGCCCCTAACCGAGCAAAAAGGACGGCGATGGAGGGAGAAGTGTGCCTAATTTCAGAGTAATCCACCATTAAGGAAAGTAACTCAAAAAGGAAATAGGAGCGCAAAGGAAAGGAATACAATAAAACTCAGAAAGGAAAAAGGCGTAAATAAAGGGCGTACCTGGAAATAGGGAAGGAAACCGAGAAGACAAAGAGCAAAGTGTGCAACTGTGAAGTCAGAAAAACCAAACGCAGAAAGAAAACGAAGAAATGAGAAGAGCTAGGCAAGGGTTAAAAAGGTTTGCCTTGAAAAGTGCGGGAAATCTGAAAAGGTTTCATCAGAAACGAGATCGTTCAGCCAATCAGAGTAGGACACATGGCCACTATGATCGTCCAAAATATGGACGACCTCAGAATAGGGGGGCAACTGATAGTCCCGGTCATATCCTCGTCCATACAGAAAGTAGTGGACGAGAATAACTCCAAGATTTGTCCGACTAGTAGTGACCACCAGACGAGGACGCATTCACCCGTCCTCAATCATTGACGAAGCATTACAAAACAATGATGAGGCTCCATACCGTTAGAGAGATATCTCACTATTAACACCCTACAGAGGTGTTACTAATACAGAAATGAAACCACCATTAAGGCAGCACCAACGGCTAAAAGGAAGAAGTAAGCACCTATATATACCTACCCATAAGACTTGACCAGGGGGACAGAAACTCTACTTCATACGCAATAATACCCTAATACTTCTTTTCTCATTCTAGCCATTCTAACTTTAGCATCGGAGGTTTTGCGGCAAGCATCACATCGGTGACCCACATTTCCCCCTTTTACTGTCTACTTTGTCAGGATTAGGTTGGCAGTGCACGGCTCCACTCTGGACGATCATCGTGACTGACGATCTGAGCATCATCATTTATTATATTTCTTAACATAGAAATTAAGATGATATGTGACAACCTTTAAGAGGTACCAAATAAGAACTACTACAGACCAACATATTTTCCTTAAGCTAGACATTTCATTCTAGGGCTTAGCAGGATGATTGAGTTTTTATCCTAGCTAACTGACTATTTCATTCTCAGGCTTAGCAGGATTATTTCGTTTTAATCTGAGCTAATTCCACCCCTATCAAGATTCACTAATCCCATGTTGGAGTATGATACATTTTAAAAGAAAAAAGGAAAAAGAACCAAAAAGAAAAAGTGCCATAGGCCCACCCAACCCTTCATGTGAAATAGGCCTTGAGACATTTGGTAATTTTTGGGCTTAAAAATAGGTCACAACTTTCATTTTGTTTTACAAACAAGTATTATCCTCAAAGTTTGGTCCATTTTTCAATTCGGTTTCTAGAAATTCGAAAGTAGTAATCAAATCTTAAAAGAGTGTAAAATGATTTAGAGTTTGGTCATTTTTCTTTATTTTTATTTTTTTATGTCGCTATATTTTTCTAATATTTTCTAATTAGGAAAACTAGAATAGAAAATTGTTTAGCAAATTCAAGTCTAGAAGGTGATTTTTTTCCCTTTTTTATGACCATTGCATGTGGTAATAGCTTGCATGTAATTTTTATGCAACATTAACCTTTTTTTTTTTTTCTATTAGGGAAAACACAAAACATATTCCTTAAAGTTTGTCTCAGTTACCTATTTTGTGTCTAGAGTTTTGAAAGTAGTGATTGAAACCTTTATTTATTTACAAAGATCTAATTTGATCTTTACTCCACTTTAGACTAAAATCGTCACGTTCTCATCCCACTTGCCACTATAATTTCATGTAGCTTAGTAATTCTGTATAGTTATTTTTCCTATTGGTGTGCATCCAGTACGAATTGAACTTATGACTTCGCCAATTATGAGTTGAGTGCTTTAACTATTTAGCCATGAATACTTAGTGGAGACCTCTTCTACATTATATCCATTCTCATGTGTGCCAATTACAGGAAAAAAATATATTTTTATTCGTATAATTTACATGCCTCAATTTGATGAAACTTCACCCCTTAATGAAATTTGTGTTTTATCAATTGGAAAGAAAAAAAAAAGCTTCAATTTAAACAAACAAAAGAAGAGAGATTAAAAAAAAAAAAAAAAAACAAAGCTAGTAGCTTAACACAATAGAAGCCCTACCAGTCTCGATTAATTAACCACCGATTGTGTACATACTTTAAGGAGAGAGCATAGACACATGAACCCATTGCCCAATACACCTCTATTAAAACACAACAGGACCTTCTAAATATATCCATGCATGTGACATGCAGGGTTCAGAAGCAACTAGCAAGAACCCTATAATACTAAGTTGGACCATTACAGTTATACCGATGCTTCGCTCCATTACAAAGGCAAACGAAATCACCATGGCTGTTAGTTGCACAGACTCCAACTACAATAAACTTGAGTTTTTTCAACATTTTTTTTATCTACGGTTACTAAAAAATGTTAATAAAACCCCCAAGTTTCTACGGTTGTACTCAACTGTTGATCAAAATAAGAAAATTAACCTGCTTATTTCCACATTGGCACAACTGTTGAACACAAGTGTCAAAAAAATTAAATAAAAGTTATATCCACTGGCTTGATGAATGTAGAAGATAAACTACATCTTTTATCTACGGTTGTCAGTGTTGAAAATTAGATATACGGAACTTATATAAAGCTACAGAACAAATCAAAGTTTTATAGATTGCTCTCACAGTTTCTCATTTTCTCTCTAGTAGCTCAAATCTCTCACATAAAACTTAGAAATTTCAAAGCCAATTTCAAAGCTGTCAATCATGGAAATTTCGAAGCCCTAGGTCATGGCAATTGCATACGCCATTAGGTGTCCTTGTCAACTCGAAATTCTTGCCACAGTCAATAGTAGTGCAATTGGTTGCGGCGTTGCTAGCTTGTACAGAAGTGGAAATGGTAAGGGTGAAGATGAGGGAGATAAAGATGAGAAGACGAAGAAGCCGATCCATGGAGTGAAGATTCTGGAAGTGGGTTTTGAGTTCTGCACCTATCGATGTTAAAAAAAAAAAAGGTATGTTAGTGATGAAAATCGTACAGTTCTAACAAATCAAGAATAGCTTATGCTCTTGTATTTGCTCTTGCAAGAGAAAGACCTATCCATACAAAGTTAATTTCATAGAGAGCAAATATTGCTCTTGCGAGTTGCGACCCTTACATTGAAAGCAAATATTATCACGCCACCACTCACAATTTCAGAGAGAGAGAGAGAGAGATGCAGAGTCAGCCGAGAGATACGACCCATATATATAAAATATATAATTTGTGTTCATTTCCAAGGAATCCCAATGAAATATTCTAAGCATCCAAACAAATCCAAGAGAAAGATAGAGATGAGTAACCTGGAAGCATCTTCTCTAATAAAAGTGCACACACTCACAAAATGTCTCTCTAGAACGTTACTACTATTTATACTATAGAAAGTCACTGTTTTTTAGACAACCATCACGCAAACAATATGCACTACAGGTGAGTGGGAGATTCTGGCCTTTTACCCCTATTTTTAAAAATAATTGGCAATATGCTCCTGCTTTGAAACTATATAAACAAATGCCCCTGTTTCGATACTCGATTACCTTAAAATCGAGTTTCAATGAAATACTCGATTGGTACAAAATCGAGTTATGCTCGATCAAACTTTAAAAAAAAAAAAAAAAACTTGCATGGAACTCGAGTTTAGGAAACTCGAGTTCCATAAAAAACGCCACTATAGGTGTTAAAGAACGCCGCTATAGGTAATCCCGAATGCCGCTATAGTTTACCAAACTAGAAATATAATTGTATGGAACTCAAGCATAACCTATAGCTACGTTTTTTTTTACCCTATAGCGGCGTTTTTTATGGAACTCGAGTTTCCTGAACTCGAGTTTCATGCAAATTTTTTTTTTTAAAGTTTGATTGGGCAAAATCTATAGCTACGTTTTTTTACCCTTTAGCGGCGTTTTTTTATGGAACTCGAGTTCCATGCAATTTTTTTTTTTATTTTTAAGTTTGATCAGGCATAACTCGATCTTGTACGAATCGAGTATTTCATTGAAAACTCGATTTTAAGGTAATCGAGTATCGAAACAGGGGCATTTACCTATATAGTTTCAAAACAAGGGCATATTGCTAAATTAAAAAAAAAAAAAAATAAGGGTAAAAGGCCAGAATCTCCCAGGTGAGTGTGCTTATCCGTTGATACACTTCTCTCCCTTTTTATTTTTTATTTTTTAATTGCTTTTGAAATCAAATAGAATTTTGAACTCTTACCATTCCTCCTTTTTTTAAAAAAAAAATATTTTTTATAATTCAATAGTTATAATGGGATTAGAGGATTTTAACACTAAACGTTTTCGTTAAAAATATTAAAAAGTATACCAACAAATCAAGTTATAAGACTCTTGGCTAACTTTTTTTTAGCTACTTATAAGTTAGCTTTTCCTTCTTTATAAGTTAACTTTGACACTTGACATAGCCTTAATTAGTACTATTTTCTTTTTGTTTGTTGCCAAATTAGGAGAGGGGTGGTTGTGTGTGCAATTTGAGAAATGAGAAAGTTGATTCCATAATCCTTATATAATATATATAAACATGCATATGTTAGGTTTTGCCACTGTAATTGCAGGATATTTTGGTAAACATGACAAAGTAATTAAATAGTTTTCTTAAGCATTATTGGCGGTGGAATCTTAGAGAAGAAGTAATGAAATAAAATGAAGGTTTTGTGATAAATAAATGACATCTTATGACTTCTAGAGCATTCCTTCCTTTATGAGTTTATGTGAGATTTTATTTTGTTTGGGATGGAATCCTTTTTCACTTTAGATAAGCACTTAGGTTTAGGCTTGTTTGCCTTGTGTTTTCAAAAAAGGTGCAGTGTATTGGTTCATTTTAGATAGGCAAGCTTGTTTATCTAAGAGTGATGCTATAGACATAATACTTTTAAAATATTTTTTATAACAGTAGAGTTGATAAATTTTTACCAGTTTTTTTTTTTTTAAGTCCACAATTAACATTAGTTTTTTCTTTTCACCTATCAATATCGATTTGTTCCATAGTTATGATTTATGATTTTTTTTTGTGCTTCTAGACTTGTTGCATTATAAAATTTGTAAAAAATCATATACTATGCAATAAAAATGACGTTATAGAAATCATGGTTATGTAAAGTGACTATGTTAAAAGTAGGGTTCTAGAAGCTATGGTTACACCAAGTAACTACTTTCTCTCTATTTGTGAGAGACCATGCTCTTGGCCCAAACCTTTTAGAGTAGGTTTTGGCATAACTCACATGAATGAGTGGAGTTGTATTGGTGCCTCTCAAGAGTGAAGGTTCTACTGACATTTTCTACCCTCCTAGGTTAAGGGTTTTACAATGAAGTTGCCGCTTAATTAATTTGAAAAATAAGAAAATAAAAAGTTGAAAAGTGTATTTTCTTATTGATGAATTTAAATTGTACATCCCTTGATAATAACAACAAAACTACAAATCTTTGGTCCTAGATACAATAAAAACAAAAATACATAGCTTTGCTTCGTCAAAATTCGAAGTTACAAGATTGGGAAAGTGTTAGACGCTCAACTTGCCTGGTAAAGCCAGTTTTTTTAGATTTGAGTGAACAATGATCATATCACATCATACAATTAGTTTATTTCATCCAAGGACATGTGATTGCAAAGATTAAAACAACATTCATGAGCATGATGAAACCCTATTCTAGGCATGCAAAGGTAGATTGGAAGAATTGAAAGACACAGTGAATGTGTGTGTGATCTAATAAACCCTAATCTATGAACATGATTTTTGAATTGAAAACCCTAAAACATGCAAAGGCTAAAAAGAACTTAGATTTAGGGGTGGCAATTTAAACTCGCACCCGTCGGTACCCACCTCACTCACCCTTAATGGATAGGCTTTACCCGCCCCGCATAAACAAATGGGGCAGGGATGGGGGTTAATATTTTCCCCCACTCTTGCCCTGTTTATATTTAAATAATTAAAAAATATTTTTATAGGTTTTTATAAGACATTTATATGTGTTTTTAGCCTTCTAATTTTAAATTTATGATGTTTTTATATTGTATTATTGAATTTATACTTCTATGTTTTAATAATTACATTATTTATGTTTTTTAATTATTGTATTGCTATGTTTGAATTATTTTTGTATTTCTTATTACTTGAATTTTTGTATTGTTATACTTTGATAAGGTTTTGTAATGTTAGATTTTTTTTTTTAATGTTCATGAGTTTTAATTTAATGCGTTCAAAATAAAATTTTAATAAATTATATATATATATAAAATTTGAGTGTGGCGGGAAAGGTACCAGTGAGCACTCGCAGGTACTTACTAGAATGAGGCGGGGGGGGGGGGGGGGGGGGGAAGAAACCCGCCCTGAAGCGGAAGTGGAGTGGAGGTGGGGAATGGGAAACCCGCCCCAAACCTTCCTGTTGCCATGCTTACCTAGAATTAACAAGCTAGTAACCAAGAACATATGAAGAACAACAAAAGTAAAGCATGCTTGAATCTAAAAGTTAGAGCATAATTAAAAAGAGGAAGTTAGAAACATTACCTGCTTGCATTGGCACTCCTTAGCGGTCCAAGCAAAAAAAAATTCATGAATAGGAAGTTGGTAGCTTAAGACCAGAAGGACCAAGCTATCATTTCTAGTGAATTGAGATTAGGAGGTCCAAGACACCAAATGAACTGTCCTACTCTTAACGAGAGAGAGAGAGAGAGAGAGAGAGAGAGAGAGAGAGAGAGAGAGAGAGAGAGAGAGAGAGAGAGAGAGAGAGCAATTTTCATTTTCCTCTGAAATTTTGTGGTATGGATTTGAAATTTGGTGTGCTTTGGTTTGATATTAGATAGTGGTTGTAGGGGCAATGGACCAGTAAGAGCAACAGGCCAGTAGAGGCGATGGGCCCGGAGCCTTTTACCCATGTCCATGTTGAACCCAAAGCCCAAGTCGAGGACTAAGACTAGTTCAAGGATGAACAACTCAGCCTAAGCAGTCTACATGAACCCGGAGATCTCGCCGAGGATGGGTACCATCTCGGGTGACCAACGCCAGGATAACTCCTGGAACTCTGCCGCCCAGGAGAATTCCCCAGAGGACTCTGCTAGACTAGACAATCCCATACCAAGAAATCCCCAAAATGTCACAGAAGAAGGTTGCCAACCCCGCATTGAATGCTCTGCAGCTAATCCTCTGACCGCATTTATGTGGAGAAGACACCTGAACAATAACTTCCAGCCTTACAACTACCACGTAAGGGTTTCTGGAAAAGAAAGATGGGACAAGTACCCACAAAGATCACTGACATACACGTGGGAAGACTAGGAATAAGTGAAGAAGTAATATAAAAGGAAGAAGGAACCTAAAAATGAAAAAGGAGAAAAAGGAGAAGATTTGCACCCATTACTAAACAACCCTGTAAACCAGACAACTATCCTCGGACGTAGGCCGAGAACAACCCTTTAAACCAGAAACCTATGTTTCATCCCAATCGGTGATCCTAGCCCATCCAGTTGGTAATCTAATCTTCACTAGCCCAGTCCTTCCTAACCTACTCTCTACAAATTCATTGTTGTTGGGCCTTTTAAGTAGATCCATCCACCTTTTGGCCGGATTTCGAAACTTGTGTCCTTACAGGGGTAATTATATTGAAGGCTGAGGGTTACCAATGAGTTTCTAGGAAATGTGGGACATAGGAAAATTAGATTTTTTGGAAAAAAATGTAGGTCTTAAAGTTAAACTGAGAGGGGGGCAAGCCTGAGCAGAAAAGGAAGGAAATCTAGGAGATCTAGCCCAAATGCTGATCCAATCTTGGTCCAAATATTTCCCATATATTTTCTTTTTTGGTTTGCATCTTTTGTTTTAGTGGTGTTTTGATTTCCTCCAAATTTCAACAATTTTTTTTGGACCTTCTTGGTTCTCAAGTTCAGAATATTAATTCCAAATATATTCAATAAATTAATCAATTTTTATCAACTTAGCAAGAAATCAATTAATGCTTTGTCTCTAGACTAAATCAAGTGCATGCAACTTTACCGTAGAATCTATACTCGACCAAGAGCATTATGACATATCATGTAATTTAATTTAAACTAAAAATAGGCCTGTTAGAATTAAAAATTCATATCATGCAATGAAATTAGAAATCAAACGGTCAAAAATTAAAGTTTTTCCCTGTGATATGATATGCAATGTGGTGCATGATGCAATGCAAGTGAGGTTAAATGATAGTTGCAAAAATGGGTGTCTACACAACTACAAGTGACTCACTACATTCTCATTTATTTGTAAATTAGTTTATCTTATTTATTGTTGTTATAGTTTAATATATTGAAAACTCTATTACCCAAGTTTTAGTAACATTATTTACTCCAATTAAATTTATATATATCTAATTAATTGTTAGGATAATTTAATTTAGCTAAGAATCTATTACTCAATTTTCAAAAAATTAAAATTCTATTCCAAAAAATTATAAGTTTTAAAATCTATTATTTAAAAATTTTTAAGAAATTTAATCTTCTATTCCGGCCAACTCAAGTTATATATGTTACAAAAATTTTTTGAGAAGTTCAAAATAAAAATTTTTATTTTAATAATTTATGATAATTTTGTATTTTTATATGATTTCACACTACATATCGTCTTGGCGTGACTCAATATATGTAATTATGATGATAGTTAATTTAGAGTCTCAAGTAGCTCATTAATTATTATCATATTTTCAATAATATTTGTAAAATATTATTATATTTTTTAACAAAAAATTTAATTAATCAGCTCATTACACAAGCATATTACTTGTATAAAATAAAGATAGAGTTACAAGAAATGGTCATCACAATTTCACAATAAAATTTAATTTGCTTAACATCTCACATATGAGCCATTGGTGGACTTTAACAACATAATGAATGAATCTTTAAATAGATTTTTCCTAATTTGTGTCACATTAGTTTGTAAGTTTTATGGAGTAAAATTTGTAGTATTCATAACAACACTTTAAATATAAAGTTTTAGATAGAGGTGTCCACAAGTCAATAGAGGTGTTCACTGGTCAGTACGGGTTAGGTTTGTATTCAACCAACACTTGACTAGATTTGATCAGGTGCATGGAAATCAACTCTTCATTGACTTGGGAGGATCAGCATTTCGGGCAGTTCGGTCTCTTCATAGGTAGTGGGTGGTTCAATCAGGATCAGCAATGGTGGAGAAAGGGAATGGACAAACTTAATACATGGAAAATTTGGTGAGATCTCACTAGATCTAGTAGAGATCTTGTTAGATCTAGCAGATCTCCATCGGAGTTGACTGAGTTCTAAATTAGAGTTGGTGGATCTCGCCAAATTTTTTGTTTTCATGGTTAGATCAGGTCAAGTTGGTTCTTGGAGAGGGAGACCCGCCATAAGTCGGTTATAAAGGGGCATAGCCGTTGTTAACCATTGGATTAGGTGCGGGTTGAGTCGGTACTAGTTGGGTGGCTCAGGTTAGGTGGGTCAATAGACACCTATAGTTATAGGTATAGATTTTGGTAGGCCTTGGTGTGAAATGGTAGATGAATTAAGTGTCATGTAATTATTATGATGTTTAGTTGTAACCCTAGTCTTATTGAAAAATGTATGTATGTGTGCAAAATGAGTTGTGTGGAGATTAGATATAGGTGGTAAAAGAGATGAGCCTTGTTGTGTAGTGAATGTTCAAATTTGGCTTGACACCAAAAGTAACATGTTCAAGTTTGGCTTGAGCTTGAATCAAGCCCCTAAATAATGTTCAAGTTTGAGTCAATCAAAAATTTTAAATGCTTAAGCTCAGCTTGGCTTAAGTTAAATCATTTTTCCAGCCAAACTCAATATCTATATCAAGCTCAAACTTGAGCTTAAGAATATCAAACATTTGAACTTGAGATCTAACACAAGTACATTATCAAGCACATATCAAATTTATTATCTAGCTTATCTGGTTTGGACGAATGGGTCCCAACTTCTAATTAATTAAAGTCTTAAAAAGATATGAGTTTATTTGTTAAGCTCATATCAAACTTATTACTAAGCCCATAAATGAGCCTAGGCTCAACTTATATTGTATTGAGCTCTAATGTTCATGAAAGTTTTTTTTTTTTTATAATTTTTTGGCTTGGCTTGGTTTGTTTATTAAACAAGTCTAAAACTAAAACTCAAACTTGGCTTTTTTATAAACAAACAAACATGAACACTCTGTTTGTTTTGGCGACAACGTTTTCTAGAAAATGATCGAGTCATTTTCCAAAAAGTATTTTTTATAAAACGATTTCATTTTCCTATGTTTGGTAACAACTTAAAATAAGTTGAAAAACAATCTCATAACTTCTCTTATTTAGCTTGGTGTGAGATGGAGTTGTTTTCCAAAAATATTTAGAGGAAAATAATCTCTAAAAATAAGTCATACTGTTTTTGTTGACCAAAGTAGTTTTCCATTAATTCAGTTTTTCTGATTCTACCAAATGCTAGAAAACTTAGGAAACTATTTTTACACAAAGTTTTCTATCGAAAAAAACAGAGCAAGTTTTTATTGAACTAAGGCCGAGTGATTTTGATACTTGGATCATTTAGAGCCCTAAAATTACACTATAAACCAAGTAAAGTGGTAAGGTTGTACCCCAAACAAAAAGTAAAGTGGTAAGAAACAAAATATATACGGATGAACAAAATTTGGTTACAAACTTAGTTAGAGTTTTAGGCTTCAACTCATAATAGGAAGATGATATGTGTGTTTATCATGTGCGATACAATATTGCATTTGATAGGGACACATATCATCTTTTATTGTGTGTTGTAGCCCAAGGTTGCAACTAAGCTTGTAGCCAAATTGTATATCTTTTTAGAGATGTTCAATCTATGGTGTCTACTCCTGATGATAGCCAAACTATATATATATATAAAAAAGATGGAGGGGCATGAAGATAAAAGAGGATTTGACAATTTTTTTTTCAATGAAAGGGTTTGACAAATTTATGATGGCTTGGTTGGATCAGTGCATGCATTCAACTAAAAAAATTGTGGGACTCTTCCGTGTAATTTATATATGGACATATAAGGAAACAAATGAACGTGTTTTTGATTACGATCCTTCTATGATGCTTTGAAGTTTTTGAATGTATGATGTCTATTTTGGAGTTAATGTTCATTGTTAGATGTGTTATCATTGTCAATAACATTTGTCAACATGTTATTGTATTTTGGGGAAAAAAAAAATGTTATTGTACAACCTAAATGTCAAAAATGTAAAAAAATAAAAATAAAAATAAAGTCAAAAATGTTAAATTAAAAAAGAAAACATGGAGTATAATGTGACATGTCAAAACTTAACTGGTAAAAAATCATTAAATAAAAACCAAAAAAGAAAAGAAAAGAAACTTAACTTTTTTTGGCAGTTGTGGATTTCTAGTCAGCTGGTAACCTAGTTTAACTGGTAAGTGGTAACACATCATTAACTAAAAACAAAAAACAAAATAAAAAGTAGCTTATTTGTTTATTTTGCTCATTTAATAATATAAAAAGACCATTTTTTGATTTCGTTTTAAACAAATAAAACACCGAAAACTTAACTTTGACAAACCAAAAACTAGAATTTCCCTTGTGTTGGGAAAAACTTCTCAGACATACATTAGAAGTGCTGAGAAAAACATTCCATGTCCGGAAAAAAGTTGCAAGAGCTGAGAAAAACTTTCAGAGATACGTCATACATAAAATGTTATGTTAGTCTCAGGTCTTTTATAGTGAAACAATGCATTTTGATCTTGTAGTGAAACAATGCATTTTATTTAACAATCCACAACATTTTTATGTCTCTCTATCTCTCTCCAAGGCCTTATTTGGTTAGTTATTAGTATTAGTCCTTAATTATTACTTTTTCTCTTTTTTAAAAATATTAAAATGGTGGGTATGCTAAAAGACATGAAAAAGAGGGAAATGTGTGATGTAAGCTTAGGCAATTAATGAGAGACTAATGAGATAACAGTAAAACAAGTTAGTGTAAACTTTTGGATAACAGTAAAAAAAAAACTTAATGAATGAGGTAAAAAAAATGCTATATGCAAAATTAGAACGTCATTTGGCAAGACCTCACGCACTCCCGCATGAGATCTCTGCTTATATATATATTGATGATTATTCCTTTATAACTTCTAATCACTAATCAACATGAGTCTCAAAAAACTTTGTGATAGGACTTTATCATACGCACAAAATAAGTATAGATTTTTTTATCTTTATTTTTTTAAAAGGATATTGCTATTGTGTTCATCCTTACAAGAATTTAAGCATAGATTAAATTTTCATTATTTTTGACAATTTTTCTTTGATTCCTTTATAATTTATATATTGTGTTGGTTTAAATGAATTTTTTCTCAAGCTTTCAGATGATGGACTTTAGATAAGATGTTCTACTTTTATACGCCAAGCATTGACTATAAGTCTTGTACATGGAACAAATAGAGATAAGAAATTAAGAATATGGTCCATTTTGGTCGGCCTTAGCTTGATTTATCTAGACATCAACTTTCTTTCTTGCCAAAAGTCCGACTTATTTTAGGTGGAAGTTTCCTTTATTATTACCTGTATACAAAATTACAGGATCATTAAATTGGAATAGGTCCCTTACTAACCTAATTAATTGGAAAAGGATGAAATTTCTTCCCATCCACACTAAATGTTGTGTATACTCCAAATTTTTTCTGCATCTCATAATGATACGTTGTTGATAAGTGTCATCCAAGTCCAACATGATTGAGAGTTGTAATTGAGACTATGGCCCAGAAGCTTTACTATTCAATACTTTAAGAGAAAAACTAACCTAACCAAAACAAATAGGATGAAATTTCTTCCCATCCACACTAAACGTTGTGTACACTCTAAATTTTTTCTGCATCTCATAATGATACGTTGTTGATAGGTGTCATCCAAGTCCAACATGATTGAGAGTTGTAATTGAGACTATGGCCCAGAAGCTTTACTATTCAATACTTTGTGAGAAAAAATTAAACATCATTTGATGTAACAGGAGACTATGGAATTTGACATTGTATACATTGGAGTTTGTTTTTGATGTTGTGAAATTGCTGTAGGTATTAAAAACTCTAGTTTGATTAGTTGGCAAGTCATGTTCTTTAATCGTGAAAAGTATACAATGGAAAACTTTTGTGTTCCTACAATAAATGTTTTGGAGAGAAAATTGTTAGCCCCCTCATCCCATTGGGACACCCCCCCCCCCTATTTATACAAAGGAAAAAGGGTCCAATATACCTAAGTGTGACTTAGTTACATGTGATTTTTGTGCAAATGTGCCTAGATTTATTTTAAAATTTTAATTATAATTTCAAACTCTAATTTGGTGATTTTTATATGATTTTTGTGGTTTGATTTTAATTCAGTAAAGACATATTAGCCAAAAGAAACGAAGGTACAGCTATTAAAGAAATCTGTACTTTCAGATTAGCAATTACAGATGGCTAATGCTGCATTGTCATTTGTGGTTGTAGTATGAATAAGTGGTATGTTGTTTGGGCGACTGATTGAGGCAAAGCAATTAACTATATTAAAAGGGATTAGCAACTTTTTCTTTCTCCTTTACCATTTGTGGAATGTATATGCGTTTTTCACATATGCTCAACTGAAGTATCCATTAGGATTTCCCTTAATTATGATAAGCATATTATTTTTTTTAAAAGAAGTTTTATATTTACTAAATGAGATATATATATGTCGAGGGCATGTAACTAAATTGGAACCTCCCCATACACAAAGTGTCTTGGGTTTAAGGGAGAAAATGTTCAAATTGCGGGAGTTAAGGAAAAAAGGTTCAAGTTGCGAGGTTAGCAGCATATTATAATTATTTCTAAAAAAAAAAAAAAAAGATATAGAGATATATATTGTTTTCCTTGAGCTAAAGTAGTTGCGATGGAATTGTGGAGTGGATGGTTTTTTTTTTTTTTTTAGTCCTTGAGTATTTTGGATTGTTTCAAATGAGTAATGGCTCCTCTTAGGCTCCTAAATTTTTTGGTTTATTGATTTTACTATCTATAACTTTGATTCTTCTTTACCTAATAAAGTTTGGAATTTTCTGTAAGTAAATTTTTTCTTCAAGAAAATGAATAGAAATCTCCCTTTATGTTCTTGCTCATGTTGATGTTCATATTTGTATCTTTTGCAATACTCAATAAGTTGTTTACTCATTTTGTGAGTTATCAATTGTAGTTAAAAAAAAAAAGTATAAACACAATACTATTCAATTAAACTAATGTGAAAAATTAAATCTATTAGATTAAAAAAATGGACATGAAAATGAAAATTTCACAAAAAATTTCTTAAATAGAATTAAAATGATTTTAATCCAGAAACCCTCCACAAACCCTTTACCAGGTCAATGTCCTCAGCCGGTATCTGCTTAATCTGTACAGCCTCTTCGTTAGGGCTTGGAGATGAAGTTGCCATGGTGGGCTCCACATGCACTAGAGGTGGGGTGGGCATGCCTAGTGTGGGGACAAATATGCATCCACCATCATGGGTAGATCCACTAAAAAATGGGGGCAACATATAGGGAGGGTCCTCATAGTCCGTGCTCACACCACAGGACATACTTTGGGCTAGAATAGTGTCCTCATGACTGGCGGTGTGGGATGGCCCAACACCAGCATCAAACGTGCATTGCGGTGTCCTGCCGCCATCGTCAGACAGTACCCAATCTCCCGCAAGCTATGACTCTTCTGCACCCAAGTCATCCCCTTCCTCGTAGATGGGATCCGACTCGGTCGTATGGCTGCGACCGGCTAGACCACCTCCACGGCGTCCACCCCCTCGAGACCCACCACTTTGCCTGCCACGACCCGGGGCCTGTGTACCAATGTCGGATGCTTCCACGAGCGCATCCGCCAATTTAAGTCAGCCCAGCTCCTCCACAAGCTCTAGTGTCAGCTTAAGGTCATTGTGCATGTCGGAACCTTCGTCGCACCTTTGTAGAGACCTAAGCATCGACTGAACTTGCAAAACAAGGGCGATATAAAAGCAGGAACGCAAGTATGGAGCAAAACATGGATAAATCTGTTCCAAAATCAAAAGAAAAAAGTAGTAAATATTGCTAATGAAATTCTGAATAAAGAGCATATGAAATTCCAAATAGTGTTGCTTGCATACCAAAAGTACCCATCTCATGCATTCACAGTGGCATAACTAAAGCCAAGTGTAGGGGGGCCACCCCCCCCCCCCCCCCCCACAATTTTTTTTTTAAATCCTTTATATTACTTATAAATAATTATTAAAGATCTAGTTAAAACAATAGCGTATGAAAATAGGGGTTGGCCCCCCCAAGCAAAAATTTCTAGTTCCACCCTAACACTCAGAAATTTTCAGTTTCCTGTTATGTTGATGGCTATGCAATCTAAACATTGAGATAATATTTTCGAAAAAAATGTATGGCTGGTTGTACAGAAGTTGAATCTTAGCATAAGTGAAAATATCTTAACTTCATTTATGTATCTAGGCTTCACCAAAGTTACAACTCCATTAATATCAAACTGAAATCATGACACATATTTTGAAGTTATTATTTCCTAAGGTACACCAAGAATCCAATGAATTGAAAATATCAAATGCAAGCTGAAAGTTTCAATTAAGGGAAGTATCATAAATTACAACATATAGCATACTTGAATCTAGTAGTCCAACACATCTCCTTACTGCATACTTGCAAGATTTCAAATGACCTTTAAAGCTGATTGAGTATCAGCAATTGTTATTTTTAGCATTCTGAAACTAACCTAGCACATAAGTACATAATCTTTAGGAGAGGAAATTGTTACTTTTGTTGGGATTAGTGCCCTTAAATCCTACTGTATGATGCTATGTATGATTTAATGTATGACTTAATGTTGTAATCAATAAAGTTCTTTAATTATTATCTAAAATAATGGTAACATGAATATTTAGACATTATTACATAGTCCATGAGATGCATAGTATGTGATTTATGTGAAAAGTCACAGAAGATAAAAATCACAAGTTCTTTATAAACTCAGAATTTTAGTTCGTAGTTGGTAATGAAATTGGGCGTTTCGTCTGCGAAGACTATAACATGTCAACTAAGATGATTTGTCTTAATTATGGAAGTGGATACTTCTAGTTGATGTGTTGATATGTCTTAAGAGTTAAGACATATTGTACTGGACCGCTGTGAGATTTATTATTCTCCTAACGACTGTCAATTGAATAATAAATCTCACGACTTGTATTTGCATGAACTCTTAATCCTAAGAGAATGATGGACCTGATCATGAAGTGTAGGTTGCTTTGATATATCAGGAGTGAGATCTAAAGTAACAGTCAAAACCTCAGTATGTTGGGCAGCCACATTTAGTGTTGATGGAACATATATTCTCAAGATGGAATTCATAGTCTCTTAACGGAGATACAAAATATTCCCTTGAGATAAGTTTGATGGGCGTGTTATTCGGAATGTTAGGCCTAACTACTTTAGTAGATAGTTACTAAAGTATATATTTATGAAATTGGATTTCATAAATAAATGATGAATAACTTAAAGGATTAAGCTGGGTATTCAAGGATTAAGGTGTAGTAATCTACAAAGTGGCAATCTACTTTCATGACTTTGTGTTACTGTGAATATTTTATGAAGGGGTTGCATATACAATAAGGTCTTGGGATATAATTTATTAATAAGGTCTAGAGTGAAATTATATTTATATAGTAGTATTAAATATAATAAATGGTAACTTTGGACTTGTCAAGAGTTGACAGAAAAGCCCAAGGCACATTGGAACTAGTGTCTTATTTGTTCACTTTTAATCCCACTCCAAGCCACATACTAGAGCCCAATTGGAAAGGCCCAAAAGGCTAGTCCAATTAGATAATCAGTTATAAGGAGAGAAACATACAGAATTTAGTAACGAACTAAGTACATGAAATGGTATGTATGTGAGTGTTGGACACTTTTACATTCTCTCTTGAACATTCATATAACTGATTGAGAGACCACACTTCTTGGGCGTTAGTGGAATTGGAGTGAAGATTAAAAGTGTTCCCAAGTGCTTCTAATCTTTGTTTTGAAATTCATTACACCAAGGTACACTCTCTTGATCTTATATTCTGAAATTTACACAGTACATGTTATCAATTGAGAATGAAGTAGATCCGTTAATTTTTTGCTGCGTATGTTTTGTATGCGTACAAATGTCATACATAGCATCATACAATAGGATTTAAGGTCACTAATCCCAACAATCTCCCACCTGCCCTAAAGACTATTGTGTACTAATCTAACTCCCATTCTCTCTAAATGTGGCTCAAAAGTCCTTTGAGGCAAGACTTTGGTAAAGGGATCTGCTAGATTATTTGCACTATTAATCTTTGCTACTATTACATCTCCACGAGCAACAATGTCTCGAATGATGTGGTACTTTCTTTCAACGTGCTTTCCTTTCTTATGATTCCTTGGATCTTTGGATTGTGCAACTGCTCCACTATTGTCACAAAAAAATGTGATAAGAACTTGCTCCATTCTCATAACACCAAGATCAGAAAGGAATTTCTTAAGCCAAACAGCTTCCTTTGTCGCTTCACAAGCAACAACATATTCAGCTTCCATGGTGGAGTCAGCAATACAAGATTGCTTAACACTCCTCCAACTTATGGCTCCACCTCCCAAGGTGAGCACACAACCTGAAGTGGAATTTCTGAAATCAAGATCTGATTGAAAATCTAAATCTGTATAGCCAATGGGAATCAAATCCTCACACCGGTAAACAAGCATATAATCTTTCGTTCTCCGTAGATACTTGAGAATATGCTTTACAGCTTGCCAATGTTTTGATCTTGGATTTGATTGATATTAGCTGACCATGCCAACCGAATAACAAATATTCGGTCTTGTACAAAGCAAGGCATACATGAAACTTCCCACTGCTGAAGCATAAGGAACTTTTCTCATCATATTTTCTTCCTCTTGAGTCTTAGGCCTTTGGTAATTAGACAGAGGAACTCCATGTTTGAAAAGAAGTAATCCTTTCTTGGAGTTTTGCATGCTAAACCGTTTTATAACCTTATCTATATATCCAGCTTGTGATAAACCTAACATCTTATTCTTGCGATCTCACCAAAGCTTGATCCCTAGAATAAAGTTAGCCTCAACCAAGTCCTTCATATCAAATTGGCTTGATAACCAAAGCTTTACTAATGACATTACCCCTACATCATTTCCAATGAGTAGAATATCATCAACATAAAGTACTAGGAACATTACTACTTTATCTCGATGCCTTTTGTACACACATGGTTCATCAAGATTTTGTTCAAAACCAAATGACTTGATTGCTTGATCAAATCTGATGTTCCATGACCTAGATGCTTGCTTAAGTCCATAAATGGACCTTTTCAACTTGCATACCATATGCTTTTGGTTCTTTGCTATGAAACCTTCTGATTGCATCATATAGATTTCCTCTTCAAGATTGCCTTTGAAAAATGCAGTCATGACATCCATTTGCCAAATCTCATAATCATAATGAGCAATAATGGATAAGAGAATTCTGATAAATTTAAGCATTGCTACTGGTGAAAAGGTTTCTTCATAATCAATTCCTTCTTTTTATGTATACCCTTTTGCCATTAGCCCTGCTTTAAAGGTTTCAACCTTTTCATCTATCCCTCTCTTCCTCTTGTAAACCCATTTGCAACTAACAGGTTTAATGCCGTTAGACGCCTTTACAAGATCCCAAACTTGATTGGAATACATGGAATCTAATTTAGATTTCATAGCCTTGACTCAATGATGTGCATCTATATCATTCATTGCCTCTTCATAAGTGTAGGGATCCGATTCAGCCTCTTCTAAGATAGCTTCATAAGTTTCTCTTAAACCTATAAATCTTATAGGAGGCCGAACAATTCTCCCACTACGACGAGGCACCTGTGTACTAGACATCTCATGAGTAGTATCTTGTGGTGTATCTAATATAACCATATCATTTCTAGTTTCATGCATTGGTTGTACATTTACAGGTATATATCAGTCTTTGAATCCTATTTGAATTAATATGACCCAAACGCAAGTGCCAAAGATACGCATCGCTAGTAGAAGGAAACTTTTTTTTAATGATTTTACATGTGAGCCATTATCTAATTCAGAATTATATAATTCATGCTTCAGGAGTTAAAATATAAAGACCATCCACAATATTGCCAGAACAGATAAACATTTTACCCTTCTTTATTACAACATTGTCTTTAAGGATAACACAATATCCATGATTACCTAAATAAGTTGCAAAAACTAAATTCCTACGAACATTAGGTACATATAGACAGTCTTTCAATATTAAAACCCTAGACTCAAAACACAAATTAAAAACTCCAACAGCTACAATCGAAATCCTGCTCCCATCAGCCAAAGTAAGAAACAATTCCCCTTCATTAAGCTTTCTGGTCTCTTGGAACCCCTGCAAAGATTTGCAGATATGATTAATACATCTTAAATCCACACACTAGGAACCCGTGGGATTTTGTAATAAACATATTTCAAGGAGGAATGAACTTTTCATACCCTTATTATTGGCAGCCCTAAACTTTGGACAATTCCTCTTCCAATGTCCTTTCTCACCACAATAGAAACACTTTCCTTTTTCCTTTGTTGACAACCCCTAAGGAAATTTGTTTACCATCTTGCTTGGTGAGGTCCTTCTTCTTCTTCTTCTTACCCTTGCCTTTCGACTTAGGTTGAGAAGTTGAAACTTCACCCATATTAGCTTCAACACTAGAAGTACCAAGAATGCCTTCCACCACTACCAACTCATTCATTAATTCAGAAAAAGAATAAATCTTTTTGTTCATGTTATAATTAAGTCTGAATTCATTGAATGATTCTGGTAGTGATTGGATTATCATATCTACTTCGGACTCTTCATCAATTTCGGCACCTAAAACTTCCAGTGTATTCAGATTAGAGATCATTGTAAGACAATGCTCTCTCACTGAACTACCTTCAGCCATTTTGGTATTATAAATTTGCCTCATGGTTTCTTGCCTTGCAGATCGGCTTTGCTCACCAAACATCTCCTTCAGACTTAGCATAATGTCCGAAACTAGTTCTACATCCTGCATTTGATGATGTAGAACATTTGGGATAGATGCTAGGATGTGACACTTGGCCATCTCATTAGATTTCTGCCAACAATTATATCGTTGTTTTTCCTCTAGAGGAGCATCTAATGAAGGAAAGTTAGGACATGGTTGAGTAAGCACATATTTGTGCTCTTCAACAGTAAGAACAATGTTCAAATTTCTTTTCCAGTCAACATAGTCGGATCCAGTCAGTTTGTTTTGATTAAGAATAGTAACAAGTGGGCTAAATGATGCCATGATCAAATCTAAAAATAATAAACATGAATATTATAAGTAAACTGGACATTATCAATTTAGCATATAAACATATAGTATGGAACCTTAATAAAACCATAATATAATATATGCAACGACAACCCAATCCCATATTCAATATCCCTCAGCATAGAGTGAACATTAAATATTATGATTGATTGAGAACTATTCTCATTATTGGTGCTATCATGATAACTCTTATCAAACACTAATAATATGCCGTTATACATCTGGCCTCTAAATAATAATAGTAAGAACTCAGCATAGAGGATACTATAATATTTAGTCTAGTGTACACCATTGTTTAGAATCATGTGTAGTCACATTTCATCCCTTTAATAGGCTTATTTTGTAGTACCATGATATAAAACACCCTCTGCATGGAATGCAAAGCTCGAAGCTAAGACAAGGTGTTTAGTCAAACCACTATAAACCAAGAAATTCAATTTTGTAGGACTATGAAATAGATACTCTCCGTGTGGAATGCTAAGCTCGAAGCAAAGACAAAGTATATATTTCACACTACTATGAACCGACAATGGAGGCCATGAGATCCAACCCTTGTATCTCTCTCCCACTAGATATTTTAAAGTAAAGATTTTTAATTAGAAATCATGTGTAAACTAATCACACACAGCCTTGTACTTTATACATGTGAAAACACTTAGAAAAATTCAAAATTCCCTGGCTTGATCGATTCTCGATCACTAGCCGATCGATTGAGAAACACTTTGCCTGGCTCGACAGCTTCTCGATCACTGGTCAATCAATCGAGAAACCATCTGCTTGCCCGATCGATCGAGTCGCGTGAAATTTGAATTTTCCAGAATTTTTTTAAAACAGTTTTCAATCGTTTTTTATGAACAAACAACCATCATATAAACATGATAGATAGAGAATGATATCAAAACTGAATTCCATTGATGCTATAGCCTTAAAGTTCAATTTAAAATACTTAAATTCAAATTTGAACAACATTATAACGTCAAAAATAGTTTTTATCATAAACATAGTTTCAACAACCATGCAGAAAATTAAATGCATAATCTTCTAACAACATGAAACTATTATCTCTAATTCCAAAACTCACAAAACATGTTATACAAATTCGAAATTGAAGACTGCTCTGATACCATTTGATGGATAAATACATATTTGTATCGCATACAAAACATACGCAGTGGAAAATTAACGGATCTACTTTATTCGCAGTTGATAACATGTACCATGTAAATTTCAAAATATAAGATCAAGAGAGTGTACCTTGGTGTGGTGAATTTTAAAACAAAGATTAGAAGCACTTGGGAACACTTTTAATCTTCACTCCAATTCCACTAACGCCCAAGAAGTGTGGTCTCTCAATCAATTATATGAATTTTTAAAAGAGAATGTAAGAGTGTCCAACACTCACATACATACCATTTCATGTACTTAGTTCGTTACTAAATTCTGTATGTTTCTTTCCTTCTAACTGATTATCTAATTGGGCTAGCCTTTTGGGCCTTTCCATATGGGGCTTGGAGTGGGACCAAAAGGGAACAAATAAGACACTAGCTTCAATGGGCCTTGGGCTTTTCTGTCAACTCTTGACCAGTCCAAAGTTACCATTAATTATATTTAATACCACTATATAAATATAATTGCACTCTAGGCCTTATTAATAAATTATATCCCAATACTTTATTGCACATGCAACTCCTTTATAAAATATTCGTGGTAACACAAAGTCATGAAAGTAGACTACCACTTTGTAGATTACGACATCTTAATCCTTGAGTACCCGGTTTAATCCTTTAAGTTATTCATCATATACTTATGAAATCCAATTTCATAAAAATATACTTTAGTAACTATCTACTAAAGTAGTTAGGCCTAACATTTCGAATAACAAACCCATTAAACTTATCTCAAGGGAATATTTTGTATCTCCGTTAAGAGACTATGAATTCCATCTTGAGAATATATGTTCCATCAACACTAAATGCGGCTGCCCAACATACTGAGGTTTTGACTGTTACTTTAGATCTCACTCCTGATATATCAAAGCAACCTACACTTCATGATCAAGTCCATCATTCTCTAAGGATTAAGAGTTCATGCAACTATAAGTTGTGAGATTTATTATTCAATTGACAGTCGTTAGGAGAATAATGAATCTCAAAGTGGTCCAATTCAATATGTCTTAACTCTTAAGACATCAACACATCAACTAGAAGTATCCACTTCCATGATCAAGAAAAATCATCTTGATTGACATGTTGTAGTCTTCGTAGATGAAACGCTTAATTTCATCACCAACTACAAACTAAAATTCTGAGTTTACAAAGAACTTGTGATTTATATCTTTTGTGACTTTTCACATAAATCACATACTATGCATCTCATGGATTATGTGATAATGTCCGAATATTCATGTTACCATTATTTTAGATAATAATAAAAGAACTTTATTGATTACAACATTAAGTCATACATAATGTCATACATAGCATCATACAATAGGATTTAAGGGCACTAATCCCAACAATTCTCCTCATAGTCTAAGATTTCATCATAGTGGAGCTTCTAAGAAGTATTCAGCCAAAGTTTTCCAAAAGACATCTAAAAATCCATGAAAAGAATACATCATGAATTGATTTCCATTCAAAATACAATTCATCACATTGGGTTGCCTTTAAATTCATCGTAAGAACTACAGGAAACCTCAAGTGTTCTGGTTCCAGCTGAAAGCAAACTCAGATACCCTAAATATGACTTTCAAGCATGGGGATTGTTATTCCCTCCCATTCATAGATATCAATTTTGTAATCTTTATTCATTCACAGAAGCTCTCGATCTTCTACTCATCAAAATAGCAGTTTGAGTGATTACATTGATCAATCAAGGTTCCTCCTTTTATTTAATCGCAAATACTACAATGTTTCACACCCCAAGTTTGCAGCAACAGACTCCGGAGTTGCCTTGACAACTTCATCAATTTTCATGTTTGCTTTCTAGATATAATTTTCTATGACAAAGTTTAGGTCCCTTTTTCTTTTTCCTTTTATTTTGTGGCCTGAAAAACTAGAAGTTGCTATTCATAGCCTTTTAGGCTTTGACTTTGAAGAAAGATAGGTGTTTGAAATTGCATTCTTCCAATAGTTTAGTAAGGGACTTTCTAGTCCTAGAGGTAATATCTATCACGAAATATCTAATTTGCTTTTAGTCCTAGAGGTAAGGCTATCTAGTGTGGCTGTGAACTATCATGAAATGTCTAATTATCACTACTAAAAAGAGTTGCACCGTCCATTTGAAATTACAAGCCAACCAAAAACAAAAAAACAAAAAACAAAAGAATAAAAACCAACCCACCCTTTTTAAAATTTGAATGTAATTATATGAACAAAGGTGTGGTCTTTCTTGTCATTGCCAATTAACCATTCCTCACGCAAACAAATTGGATCTAGACAAATTCACTTATTTATGAAGAACTTAAATCATAGTATTTTTTGACTTTAATATATAATGAAAGATAAACTCATAGAGATGTAACGACAATGATTATTGTGGAGGTTAGCATCCATGATAAACCAGCTGAAGATATTTAATTGAACACTGGTTTCAACAAAGGAGAAGGAATTGTTGCCTCACCATGAGTTCCCAGTACACAGACTCTAGTGTTATGTATCGCATTAGGCTACGATTGTACCACTTCATGTAGTCAACAAGGTACGTTGTATCACAGTCCTGGAGAGGGGCAACGCGAACAAGTTGCCCTTGGTTGGCCCATTGCTGTATATGGGCAACATGTTCTGCCGCCCAGTCCTTGTCCCATTTACCCTGCAGGGATATCCTGTAAAGGTCGGTCGACGTGTTCACGAGAAATGGAACCAGTTGCTTCATCCCAAACTAATGGAAGACCCGCTCAGGATAATGCCCCTTCACTATTCAAAAGTATATCAATGGCACCTCAGCCCTCCAAATATGCTGCCCGGTGGTGCAATAAGCAGGTAAGGAGCCCAGCGTATGCGTGTACGGCTCCCATACAATCTGCATAAGTGGATTATGTTTGTGATAGTGAGACATCATACTAATTTAAGATTATGTTTGTGATATGTAATATGGAAAGCAGAGAATTTCTTGCTTCTATTCGTACACAAAATCTTCAGGGATTGTTGGGCAGAAAGTAAAATAACAGCAACATTATGTTCAAAATATTAACAAAATGAAGTCAAAAAGAAATTAAAACAATGATTAGCATTGATCTGCAGAAAATAGTAAAAGATCTAGGTTGACCGAGCTCCACATTCCATTTTCAGCCCCATGTTCATATGACTAACATTCAAAGCTAAGTGACACCATCAGATACTAGGTGTTGAAATATGATGCAAGAATGAGCTTTTGGTATGAAATTTGGTGTGACAACATCTCTTGTACTGAATCTAACCAGTAATCATGTATTTTACTTCCAAGAAGAGTACAAAACTTGAATCTTCTTTTGGATTGGTGGTTGTACTCCAATTTTGTTAACAAATTTACTAAATATTTTGTAAAAATATATATTCTTTTTGGTTAGGAATGCTTAGGGGTTTCAACTTAGAGTGAGTTCAAGGATGTGCAAACGCAGGAGTCAATGTGGGAAAGACAACATGAACATATGCTAGGTACATGAAACTTTTCCTTCTAATTTCAAAATTGTTTTTTTTTCTTTTTTTTTTCTTTTTTGTGCTCCCTATTTTATTTTATTTTTTTGATAAACTTATTTTTAGGTTTAGAAAATGTATTCCAGGATTCAATTTCGTGAAATTAGTAGTAGGTTATTCTACTAGAGTTCAAATTACCACTAATAGGTCTAATTGTTTTTAATATACTTTTAGGCTTTTAATTCTGACCTTCACAGTGTGTTGGACTCATGATTTGCATGTTCTAAATTGCAAAGAATGATGAGCTACTGTTGCATTATGGTTGCATCAATCAAGTGTTGCTACTGTAGTTAGTGTTGAAATACTCATTGACATACTATAATAATTAATTAGTAGTTGGTAGTAAATATTAATGTAGTTAGTATTGTACTAGGACTACGTTTGTAAAGTCTTAGGTTTTCTTAGATGATTCACAAGTCACATTCTATCGTAAATGCCTTACCAGCTTCTGCCATGGTTAATTAGGTGTTTTTTTGGTCTTTCTTTTTTGCTGAATGGATGTTTGGTCAATGAATTATATTTCTTTCTCATGTATCATATAGTTTGTGGTACATGTTATGGATAAAGTTAGAGAGATATATAAGAAATACAACAATGTAACTGTTAGAACTTAGAAATACACATTAACAGTAACAAAGGAGACCCAACATAGGAAACAAAACACATTTAATCCTATGCAACACAAAACTAGATGAAATTATATGGAGTTTAAGCTTGAGACAGAGTTGGCAGTGTATGAAAATTGGGGAAGAAAAAGAGAATATTGTGTGCGTGATTAGAATAATCTTCTAACTCATATTTAATTTGTGCATAACACGGATTAGCGAGTAGTTACAAAACTTGATGACAATCAGCACCATGATTCAAATTAATCTAACGAAGCATCAATACCAAGCATAGATCCTAAATAAACTAGAAGGCTTCAATAATAGCATAACCAACCTAGAAAGGACCAATATTCTTAAATCAACTCATTCCTACAACAGTCCAAGAATTCAAACAAAAATAAAAACAAAAACGTGGTCATGCAATTGAGGGAAACGAAAATAAAAACCTCAAATTGAGGATGTAAATTAATCGAATCTTGCTCTGCTCGTAGTGTAGCTAGCGATGTCTGGTACGTAGCAAGGATGTGTGTGGCATGCTCTGCGGTGCTCTTTGGCCCGCACCATTCATCAATATAAAACTTGATGACAATCAGCACCATGATTCAAATTAATCTAACGAAGCATCAATACCAAACATAGCTCCTAAATAAACCAGAAGGCTTCAATAATAGCACAACCAACCTAGAAAGGAACCAATATTCTTAAATCAACTCGTTCCTACAACAATCCAAGAATTCAAACAAAAATAAAAATAAAAACGTGGTCATGCAATTGAGGGAAACGAAAATAAAAACCTCAAATTTAGGACGTAAATTAATCGAATCTTGTTCTGCTCGTAGTGTAGCCAGCGATATCTGGTACGTAGCAAGGATATGTGTGGCATGCTCTGCGGTGCTCTTTGGCCCGCTCCACCTAGCAAACATGGGGTTTCGACAAATACTCGTTACTGAACTTTACATTTAACAAACTTTGCTTTATATTTCACATCCATATACTAAGCATTGATAAGTTTCTTTTGTTTGTTAGTTTGACATACTTTTAATTATATCAAAGAGACAAATAAAATATAATATACTATTACACATAAATAATTATTCCTAAGAGACACTTAGCTTGAATAACGAGAACTCAATGAACGTACCTAATGGCAATAGGCCCTGAGTGCATTGGCGGTAGAGGCGGCCTCACAATAGGGGCATATTCATGGGAACCTTGAATAGGCCCATAGCTACACCACCAAGAGTGCTCCTCCAATCTGCATCACATCCTTCTTCGATGCATTACAAAGGTGCTTGTAGAGCCAGGCCAATGCTACACTATCCCAGCTGTACCGTCTCACATTGCTGATTAGGTTGAGGAACTGCAGAGGCAACAGTGAGACCCAGTCCGCCGACTTGTCCATGAACAACAGGGCCCTCATCTGTATAAGTAGGTAGTAGTGGGCATGTTGCTGCATGACTTCATCACTGGCGTCCGTAGCTGGGGAAGCAGCAAACTATGCATCGAGCCATTTATATCTTATCCTCGCCCCAACAAGGGTAGACCTGTTTGAGTTCGGTATCGAGGGCGAAGGTTGATGGCCCAACAACTCTCGGCACAACAGACTCCAGTTCATGTTTGTCTTCCCAGTGGCAGGCAACCCATCCACCGGAATCCCCAACATCACCTCTATATCTTGCAAGGTGATACCTATTTCTCCATGGGGTAAGTGGAAAGTGTGTGTCTCCGAACGCCATCGCCCGACCAAGGTCGTGATCAAGGTGTGGTCAATCTCCATATTAGGAACCTTGAATAACCCGGTCAAACTTGTTGCATCTATGTATTGCATGCTACGTGGGTCTAGCCCATCTTGCAGCAATACACATTTACGGCATCGAACCTTTATGACGCTAGGCACCTCCTGCACACGAACGAGCATTGTGTTAGGTAGTGCACATGAGGTAATATTAAAACGGACATGTATTAATAATACAACTACATACCTTGTTGGCGGCGCGCGTCCAAAGCGGAGTTGACCGATGATCCGACTGCCGGGTTAATTGGGTATGATCGTCGGGTCTAGGATGCACTCTATCTAGTGTTTGCATATCTGACATGGCAGCAAATAGATTGTTAGCAATTATTTGACAAGTAAACCACAATTAATATAAAATAAAAGCATGGATACAGTAAGACATATTATGATTCCAACAAGATTGTCAACATCACTTCTTACCCCCACTTAACGTGCAACCCAAAAGCAATCAAATTAAAACTTAAATAAATAAGAACTTGCCATAATTTTACATAAAAACGCTTTTTTTTTCTATTATCTGTAATTGAAGTAATAAAACAAACAAATGACTAATTAATGTGCTAGAAACTTGATTCATACTTAGATGTTCAACATCTGAGCAATATTTAAATGTGATAGTTCTTTTTGGTTTATGATGTCTTTGAGAGTGATTTTAACATACCTATATCAATTACAATTATTAGGAGCTGCATATTAGGTTTCCAATTAAATTTAACCATGCAACACACAATATGTGATCTTCCCCCAAGGACATTAAATTTCAAGTCTATGGATTATGGCCAATGCAATCACATAGTAAATATAAATTGCAACAACTCAATGTTTAGGTATTCTGTTCTTAGACCTGTTCAATCAAACTTGGTCTTTTCAACAAAGTAACACTCTCTATAAGGTCATCCTTGATAGCTCCCCGTTTTATGTCCTATGCAATTGCCCATTTACGATGGACCACTAAGATCCCTACAGCTACAGGTCATTTGGTCTCAAGTTCTCAACTTAATATCTAGAAACTTATACTAATTATTCTACAATTCTACAGATATGTAAGCATACCACGACTCAGTCAGCCTATTTCCCTGCTTGTTAGGTCTATTTTAAACATTTTAGGAGTTAATTCTACTCAATTTCCTACTTGGTGAGTTGTTTTCAAATTTTAGGCTCATTTCCTTGCTTGCTGGGTCTATTTTACAAATTTTAGGAGTTATTTCTAGATCCATTTATATGAGTATGACTCTATCAGACCCCAAACTATACCCATATCTAGTATTAGCTATAAGCAATAGTCAGGATTCTACATTAGAACATAAGGCTTAAATTTCATCTCAAAAAAAAAAAAAAAAAAAAAAAGTACAACAAAAACCAATGAAGTATACAGGATGTATACCTTAAGTTTCTAGTACAAACTACAAATTACAAATACTATGAGAACAGAATGCTTTGGAGGTTTGGGCGTATTCAATAACAACCAATAATACAACAACCCTATTAAAGGGTTGCAATCATGATTAATCTACTTCATCAACTAAGAAACTGCCTTTGAATAGTAAGTCTTTTCTTCTTATTTTAATATTATTAGTTATAACATAAAAAGCTTTGAGTGTTCACTTGAAACTATTGAACTGTAGCTCCAATAGAGAAACCTGAACCACAAAACATACCCTTCCCAAGAACCCCATTCTTATGGGGGCCCGATTATCTGACTCCCCTCCCACTCAACTCTAACAGCAAAAAAACTTAGTAGGAGCCAACCTAATGTTCACTCTATGATAAAAAAATGGAACCTATTGTAGAAACTCTGACAAGAGTGCTTCCATACAATATATACAAACATCTTCATGACAAAGAAGACAGTCCTTTGGTCCTACAGTAGCTTGAAATAGCAATAACATAGCTCCATAAAAATATGGTTGTTGTAATTGTGGAGAAAGTACCCCAAGATATGTAAATTCTTTCACTTTTTTTGTGACTTTTATTTGATTAACTTTGGAACACAAAAAGGTGAGTCAAAAAGAAAATCCCACACACACCCCCACGCTTAGGGGTGTCCAACCAGACCCGGTACCCGACCCCAACCCGGCCGACTCGGCCCAAAAACAGGCTGACCCGACGCTGGTGGCAGTCGGCGGTGGGTCTTCGTCTCCAAAACCGGATTCTGGCAAGTCGGATGACGGGTTTGGGCTTAAAAACCGAGATCTCAACTGATCTAACAGTATGTACACCGAAAAATTTGTTGTTCTCCACCGGTCCTTCTGTTTTGCCAGTCATTTTCTCCGATTAGTCAAGTCCGGCCTTATCTCTTCAAGATTCGGTCAGATCTCGTCGAGAATCGGCCTATTCTCTTCGAGATCCGGCGAGATCTCGTCGAGATTCGGCCTAATCTCTTCAAGATCCTGCCAGATCTTGGTAGATCGGCCCAATTTTCGGCAAAATCTGTCATTGTTGAGAAAAAATCAACTCCGACTGAGGCCTGACCGATATCCGAGGAGGTCCGACCACCCGAACCGATTCCGTTCATCGGTAGGCGGCGGGTCCAGAAATAAGAGAACCGAAGTTATCCAGTCGGTCCGGGGTTGGGCACAAACCCGGCCCGGACCAACTTGTGGACAGGCCTACCCACGCTCACACACACAAAAACTACACACTATACACGTTTGACTATGCCGCCCAAATCCTCCCCTTTAAATTCTCTCCTCTTCCTTGAGCTCTTTCACACCCCTCTTTTTGCTTTGCCTAACAAAAGACAGCAAAAGAGAAGCTCTCTCTCTCTCTCTCTCTCTCTCTCTCTCAAAATACAAAAATGGGGTCGCCCCCCCCCCCCCCCCCCTCCATTTCTCAAAAAAAAAAAAAAAAAAAGGATAGAGCATTTCACTTTAAACAAATTCTGGGAAAAGCATATAAAATATTTCCTCTTTGCCATAAAAAGGTTAGGAAGATTCATTTCCAAGGGTTTTAAGGGGAAGGGCATATCTTTTTGATTGAAAGCTTAGATATAGATATTAACTAATTATGTTTTTCACTGGAATGTTGTTTGGTTGAAATAGAAAGATATTGGAGACAAGCTTAGTCAGCAGCTTCTGATTTGCTATTCGTGTTGATAAAAAGAACTGCTTCTTTTACATGTAGTAGTTTATGTAGTTCCTAGATGTTATGAATAACGTTTAAACCCTTTATTAACTTTCTACAAAAATTGCAATACCAGAAAAGCATTCATGGTAACATAAACATTGAAATACAACAATTTCATGCCTGCATGGGATCTCAAACTTTAGGACCATCTTTAAGCGTAATTGAACACTAAACAAAATCATTTATTTTACTGTTGTATCCTAAGCTGATATAATTTTGGCTCTTCATTTTCAATTGCATGGAACTGGAAATATTTTGGAATTAACCAGGAACAGCTTAAAATTTTAGATTTCTTGAAAATAAAAGATAATTTTTTGCTGTTTAAAATGTAAAAATATCAAAAAAATCATTTAGTAGTTCAGTTACTATGTAAGTCACATGATCACATGGACATAAGATCTAGGGGGAAGCAAGAAGGCCTACATCCATAAAATTTAATCAAGCTTCAATCTTTAAACAGTGTGATATGATTTTCCAATTACGTACATAATCAATGGTTTATTTAACCACAAACATTTCTTAAAAAATTTCACTTTTAGAGAACCTACACTGGCACACATTAGAAAAGTTTCGGTTGTGACATTGTGATTTCAATCAAAATGTACCAAACTCATTAAACCACAATGGAGTGAATACCGTTTCCTAGAGTAAATGCATTCATTTTTTTCTTGAAGTTACTTGAGTAGTTTGATGTTCCAGTGAATATCATTTCTTGTTTAACCAAAGGGTGAAAAATTATAGAGGATTCTCCCAAAAAAAAATTACATAATCAAAAGATTATAATCGCAAAGAGAAAAAATCAATAAAATCTGCAACATAACGCATGTCATTTTCACCAAAAGGTGTAGGACCACTCAAACAACAATCTTAAATTCACCGACTTCAACCCAATAACAAAGAGCTCCACACCATTGAATGTTCAATTATTCCTCTCTCTCCATATGGTCGATTTTAAACAAAGAGGAGCTGTATTGCAAGCAAAAGAACTTCTATGCTTGCTATATCAGCTTCTCCAGCCATACATTTGCACATATAAGACCAATCCATGAAATAATACATTTTCAATAAGGTAATTCCCAGACAAGAATTATCTCCAAAGCTGAGGGTACCAGGAAATGATTTTTTTTTTTTTTCCAGTAAAGTTACTTAAAATTTTCTAGATTGGACTGATATGCAAAACAAAAGTAGTGTCAATTCCAAGAAATGTGGTACTGCCACAAAAAATAATGAAAGTTCTAAAAACCTAGATATACCAAAAATAATGAGTAATAAAACTTTTAAGGGATATGAAAGAACTTAATTTGTTTGTTATTGTACTAAATGCTACTATTCCATCACTCTTACGGGTTTTTAACTGGACTTGCAGTAACTGACTTTCTGTTTCATGTGAATGTGTATTGTATTTCATAGATTTACGGATGTAGGATGTCATTATGGGCAAAAAATCTTGGATTTATTGAAGACTGTTTCAAACAACTAGAGTCTCAAAGTTTTCATCATTTTTTTCTTAACCTGTGTACCCAATAGAACCAATCTTTGTCGAAACCAATCTCTTGCCACCCTAAAGGTTCAACGTCCACCAAGTTTAAATTCCACCAATATTGTTTCATCATTGGAAAGACTTAGTCTAGATGGATCCGCATGTAAAAGACAACAAAATTCTCATTAATGAGAAAATAACACAGACATAACCATATAGAAAGAAATACTTTAGATCATCATCATTGCAGCATATAAAAGACAACAAAATTCTCATCTTGATTAGTAAATTTACTACTTTTAAGTAAGTTTCAACAAAATAATCAAATCCCACATAAAACACAACCTAATATTAACCAAAATCAAAAAAGATATTAGAGGAGAGCAACGTACCTGTAATCAACGGCGGTAGGAAGCAATGAAGACTGATGGAGAGTGAGACTGATAGAAAGTGGGGGAGAGTGGGGAAGCCTCATCGAAGAGCGAGCGAGGGAGAGTGTACAGGGGAGAGAGTAAGTGAATAGGCATTGTGAGACGTTAGGGTCTGAGGGATTCAAATCGCAAAAGAAAACTCGATTTTACACTTGCCGAGTTATGAATAACTACAAGAGCATTTTTTTATTGGGAAAAAGCCACGTTTGCTGTGCCGGTGTGGCACAACCGTCAGACTAACTCGATCATAGGGATATCGAGTTTTTCATGAAAACTCAACCCTTATATTGTCAAGTTACAAAAGATGAACATTTTCCTAATTAGTTTGGGAAAAGGGGCAAAATGCTGAATTTTTTGCGCGAAAGGGGCATTTGCCCATTTTGGCCTAGAATTTTCATGAAACTGTTGTGGATATAACATTATTTATTTATTAAGAAATCAAAGTGTTCATATAAACACCCTAAACAAGTAAGGGCATCATCACTAAGGACTGCATTGGTCTTATAAGGTTTTAGCAACCGTGACGCAAAACCTTAGGGATAATTTAGGCATTTCCTTCCATATGCAACATTTTCTTTTACTCATGTTATGCAACTTGTGCAACATAATTGAAGTTAGGTTCCAAAAACATGGATATGTCAAATAACTATCTATAAAACTTGGGTTCTAGAAGCCATGGTTGTGCCAAGTAGCAACACTCATTAATTATTAAATTAGTTACCATTGTAGCTATGAACAAAAGTTAATAAATAAAAGGCCAAAATGCATAAACACCTTTTGAATTTTGGTCGCAAATTGACTCCTTAAGCTTTCAATTTTTCTTTCTCTCCTTAAGGTTTCTATATATTCATGAATTGACTCGTGAACCTTACTTCTTTTTGCTATCAATGATGAAAAGCATCACATGTACCGTACATGATCCTTTATGTTAGAATAATTAGACTGAAGTACACTTTTTTTTTTACTTACTGAAGTACACTTTTAACCCTTAAGTTTGGGGTTGTTTACATTTTGGCCTTTTACATTTCAAAACTAAATCAAATATGGAGGGCCCAATGAAAATTTTGAAAGAGAGGGTCAATATGAAAAATCAAAATGAAAATTTTGAAACATGAAAAACCAAAATAAAACAGTCCAAAACTTTAAGGTAAAAAATGTACTTTAGTAAAAAAAAAATATTTTAATAAAATGTAGCATATTGCTATTATTAGTAGATAGTAACTCGTAACTTCATTATTATTGTTAGGTTCTAAGGATTAGGATCTAATGTATTTAGAACTTCAATTTGTATGTTGGCAAACCATGATCAAAACAATGTTTAGTCATGTGTTAGACTTGCTCAAAGTATGGGATTTAATGTAAAGTTGGAATCGAGTTTTTAGGCAGAATTACTATTTACTTTCTGTCAGACTCGATCGATCGAAAATTAGACTCGATCGATCGAAAATCGGGCAAATCGTTTTTCTGCAGAAAATTCCAACTCAGCCCAAGTCCATTTAATGTATAGGGTTTTATGTTTTGCCCTAAGTATATAAGGGAAAACCCTAGCCACGTTTTTTTTTTAGTTCTGAATCCTGTGTTTGTGAATCTCATTGTGAGATCTAGAGGTGTTTGCCTTCACATACACTTAGGGTTTACAAACTTGAGATTCATGTCAAGAGTTGTGTAAATCAATACAGTTGCAGAATCAAAAGAGCACAAAGATATACAAGCAGGTGCGCTTGTGGATTTGCTGAAGAATTCAAGAAAGAAGGAGTCCGTGGATCTCGGAGCTATCATGGGGTCATGGTAGTAAGTTTCCTACACTTGGGTAGCAATAGGATGTTAGTGGTCTAAGTCGCTATTGTGTAAACTTCGATTCTTTCATAGTGGATTCAGTTTACCTTGAGGATAGCTAGGTCAAATCCTCCCCAGGTTTTTACCGGTGTGGTTTCCTGGGTCATCATATCTTTGTGTTATTTATTTTCTGCTGCTTTGTTGTTTTTGCTTATTTGTGTTAACCTAGTTTTAATTAAATTACCTAAGTTAATCACTTGGCTAATTCACTAGGTTAATCTGTTTGGGTTTAAGGGGTCTAAACGAACTGACAATTATTACTAGTAAATAGTTGTTATTATTACAATCATTATCCTTTCACACTTGTTCGATGTACACTCCTTAATCTGTATACACAACATCCAAAATTTTAAGTGCATGCACAACATAAACAAGAAAACAGCTCATATACGGACCAGTTGATTCACACTTTGTCTAAATGATTGGTCTCAACTAACCCTTAGGAAGGTAGAATTATTTTTTAATTTATACATATAGAGTCTGAAAAACAAGAAAACATGCACAACATAAACAGCTCATATACGACTGGTCATTACATCTCAATAACTGAAAGGAATATTACTTGAACAGCGTCTTCTTATGCAATTAATCGTATGTATGGTGCAAGTGCAGAAGTAAATACACTTAAAGCTAAAATGCAAATTGCACCCCTTAGTATAACTGAAATTCATTTCAGTCTTCTAACTTTAGTTTCATTAAATTAAGTTCTCAAAGTTTTAAATTTATTAAATTCAGGTCTTTTGTCCTATTTTGTTAAAAATTTGCCATTAATATAAAAATATTTTTATTAATTTTAAAGATTTTTTCATGTTAACATTTTAACGAAATTAGATAAATGACCTGAATGGAATAAATTTGAAACTTAGAAAACTCAATTTAATTATATATAAAAAAAAGAAGTTAGAAAATTGAAATAAATTTCAGTCAAACTTAGAGATTGAAATTTACATTTTAGCCTTTATTTAATTATTAAGACCTTAACGGTGAGTGGTATGCCTTGTTCCATTACAAAGGCAAGCGAAAACACCAGAATTAATGGTGCAGACTCCCTTTGTGCTCTGACATGACTCACACACACTAACAGCAGTTGTCAACTTGATAAGGGTGATGAGGAGGATGATAGAGATGAGAAAACGAAGGATATCCATGGAGCCCATATTTTCAAACTTGGCTCTGAACCTATCAATTGAAAAAAAAAGAAGAATATATTGTTAGTGCTAAAAACAGTAGATGAGGGAGAGGGGACAACATAGTTTTAGAATGAACAATGATTATTTTACACACTCTGACCATATAGACTCAGTGTAAAGTGTGGACATTTCTAAATATGGATATCTAGCTTTGCAAAATGTGGACATTTTGTAAAAAGTATATATCAAGGAGTTGTAAATCAATAATTTTCTTTTTAAAATTATAGTTAAATAAATATATTCATCATTTTTCTAAAAAATTAAGATTCAAGGAAAATTGATAATTTATCATAATGTTAAAGCAGGTGGTCTAAAGTTTGAATTTTGAAATGTCTACACTACTACTCTTTGTTGAACCGGACGATCATCCTTCATTGTCATCCTCATGAATCATGAAATTAAATAACAAACACGTAAAAATATATTGAAGCATCGGCAAAAAATAAATAAATTTTTTTTTTTTTTAAAAGGAAGCCAAAAGCATCACATGGAAGACAAAAACACCATACCTCCGAGGTTGTTGAAATCTGAACACTAGGAAAGAGAAGAGAAGGAAGTCACGCTTTTTAAATGTAGTACAGGCAGTATGGTTAATTTGTATTAGCACTTTCTCTCTTTAACACTTTCAGGCTTGTCCCTCTTTCTCTTTAATCTCTATCTTATTAATAAGAAAATTTAGGACGACAGAATATCTCTAACCTAATATGCCCCACTTCCACCCTTCTTGGATTTTTCCTGCCAGGAGAATCCCATCCTTAATTTCCATCCCTAATGCCATTCTTCCAAAAGCAAAGAATATATCAATATATGATAACATATAATACATATAGTTGGGGTTGAGAAATTTGAACCTTGAATGTTTTTGTTGGAAATATTAAGAAGTGCTAACCAGTTGAGTTACATGACTTTTGACAATTATTTATATTATCAAATCAAGCCAAAAGCAATGTAAACTTACATAAAATAAATTTTCCAATAAAGTACTCACACCACATAACACGAAGTAAATTTGCATGAAATACATTGAGAAATAACTAAAGTATAAAATGAAAAAAAAAAAAAAATATATATATATATATATATATAATCAAATACATGACAGACAGTATGTAATAGAGTATAAAGTAAAACAAAAAAGATAGATAAGATATGGTCATGTGATACATTAAGCAAGGAATGGGAATAACTAAATAAAAATATTCTTCTTGACTTTGTTATCTAAAATTCCCTCAAAAACTGGTTCTCTTTTTATAATCTTTGACAAAATTTACATTGTTGATACGGAAGAATATTGTTATTTGCATTTAGTGGTGGTTTAATGGCTCACAGATCATTTACTTTGTGACAAAATATCCTTTCTTACTTCGGAAGATGCCTCCCTCATGCATTCCATGCATCTTTTGCTTTCATCCTTTGACTCCTTAATTGTGCTGCATCGTAGATTTTTTGTGAATCATATTCATATATATATATATATATATATATATATATATATATTGGGTGCCGAATTTCATCTTTCTATGCATTAATTGGAGGTAATGAAAAAGTGAGTTAGCTTTTGATGCGCTACATCACTTTTTTTTAGTATGTAATTTTATGCAGAAAAGAAAAGGAGGACATTACAAGAAAATAATAACAACTTGCAGTGTATCACTTTCAAAAACAACTAGCCTCTGAGCACGCGCTCACGCGCGTGCTCAGAGGCTCTTCTATTTTTTGGGTAAAGGTTAATTTAGAGCATTTATTATAATTTGGAATTACTATATTTTACAATCACAAAAAAAAAACCTGGGGGTGTGATGAGTGTTCTGCATTTTGGATGAAATTATTTATTCATCACACCCCTAGATTTTTTTTTGTGATTGGAAAATGTAGTAATATCAAAGTATAATAAATGCTCTAAATTAACTCTTACCCAAAAAATAGAAGAGCCTCTCGCGTGCTCAGAGGCTAGTTGCTTTTGAAAGTGATACACTGTAAGTGGAGTAATATCCGTGTGAGCGCATGCTCAGAGACTTTTCTATTTTTTAGTAAAGGTTAATAATTTGAATCCATTATAATTTGAAATTACTACATTTTTCAATCACAAAATACCTAGGGGTGTGATGAAAAAAAGATTTCATCTACAAACATATAATACTCATTACACCCTTAGATATTTTTGTGATTAGAAAATGTAGTAATTCCAATTTATAATTGATATAAATTATTAACTGTTACCAAAAAATAGAAGAGCTTCTGAGCATGCACGTGAGCCTGTGCTCAGAGGTTAGTACTTAGATAAGTGAGATATGTTGGTGGATAATTGAATATTTTTTGAACTACATTGAATAATTTCATTAAAATAAAAAATAAAAATTACATGAGATTATGTGATAAGGATAATAATTTTAAAAAAAATGGGATAAGGACAAGGGTTTTTTTCTCATTAAAAAAAAAAAGTAAGGTTTAAAAAAAAAAATCCAAGTTAACGTGAAGGAGAGGTAAAAAAGGAGATCTTGCAAAAGAGATTATTTTTTTTTTTTTTAATAATATGATAAGGATAATAATTTGAAATGTTGTGAAAATGTTATGGACACATCATTTCTTTCTTTTTAAAGGTCAACATCTTCCATTAATCATAATTCAGGGTTACTACATTTTTCGAATCACAAAAATACGTAGATATGTGATAAGATTTATGTGACTTAAATAATTTTTTCGTATATAAATCTGATCATATCCCATTTTGCTTATTTGAAATTGGGTATTGTACATTTTAAAGTATAAACCTTTCTGTCAAAGTAACAACCTAAAAATTTTCATAAATTATTCCATGAAAAGACCCTTCAATCCCAATTGAAAGCATATATTTCTTATGTAAAGCTTACCCATCTAAAAATGCCCAAACACTACAAAAGAGAAAAAACTACAACTACAATATACAAATCACATGAATGAATACAAATCTTTTGTACAATATCTTGTGTTCCATTTTATAATCTACCAATCATAACATTCTTTGTGTTTGATTTTTTTTTTTTTTTTTTAACTTCACATATCTATCTTCTAGAGCAACAAACTCTCTACCTAAATTAAAACACTAGCATTTCATGCCTCAAAATCTTTATAGCCGAACCTGCATCAAATTTTATATTTGTTGGCACTACCACCTCCATCTACATTGAATCTCCCTCACCACCATAATACTGGGCAGTGTTACTGATACTGTACCGTACCGGCCGGTACCAGTGGTACTGTACTGTACCGGCCGGTACCAGTGGTACTGTACCGTACCGGCCAATTCATCGGTATAGGTACACCCCCTATTTCGTACCAGAAAAAATACCGGCCGTACCGGCCACATACCAGCCGTACCGGCGAATTCCGGCTATTTCGGCCACATACTGGCCGTACCAGGCCAAAACTCAAAATGCGTTTTTTTTTTTTTTGGTAATTGTGGCAGTTTTTTAAGGGCATATTACTTCATTCACACATTCATTTATATAAGTTCGCTACCTTTGTTTTAATCAAAATATAAGTTCGCTGCCCGAGTGTTTGAAATTTCTCTTTCCATGTTGCAATTAGAATCCATGTTGGTGGAGTCACTTAATGGATATAATATTGAATATTGGTGGAGTCACTTAATATTGGTATGTGTGTGTGTGTGTATATATATATATATTAAATAGCGGTAAACCCGAAATTGAAGATAATTACATAATAGACTAACTTTTAGGGGGGACCTAAAACGCGTGTTTTTTTTTAATTATGTAATTATCTTCAATTTTGGTTACTTATACGAAGTTTTTTTGTTCCAAAATACCCCTATACCCTAGGTTTAAGTAGAGACAAAACTAAAGGATAATTTGGTAAAAATACATGTCTAACTTGCGTTAAAACATTGCCTACAAAATAGGGACACTCTTCTACTAATCCACTTCTTCAAAATAACTATACGATTATTTAAAAAAAAAAATTAAACAACCCCAAGTTGCTGTTGTTTTTTTTATCCTTTTTTTTTTTTTTAAATCATCCCATGTTTATCTTCCTATCAAAAAAATTAAAAAAAAAATCCTCAAGTTTATCCAAAAAAAAAAAAAAAACTAAATAGATACACGTTTGGTTACATTGTATTTAACCAAAAAAAAAAAAAAAAAAAAAAAAACCACTCTCACGTACAAACCCACCCAAGTACAAATTTTAAGTTTAAACTCCTCATTATCATCAACTAGTTAGCACTTAGTAATCTTGGAGTTACAATTTTATCTTATGTTTGGCCATCCTTATCCTCATGTCCAATCTTTAATGCTAATTCCAAAAAAAAAAAAAAAAAAAAAAGAAGAAGAAGAAGAAGAAGAAGGCAAAGACGGAGTGAAAAAGAATGCCACCGTTCAAAGTAGAATTCTAAATGCAGGTATTCTAATCTTTCTCTCTATATTTTGTTATTGACATTTGAGTTTTTATGTGTTGTGATCCTTAATTTTGGTTTTTATGAGTTGTAATTTATTTATTTATTTAAATTTGGTACTGTGTAGGTGGGAATTTATTGGCAAAGATTTGATACATTATCTTAATTATATGCTAAGCATCCTTATTTCTCTTTCACATTCTTTTTAAATTTTTAGTTTTCTGTTTACTAGGTTCTGTTTGCCAAAATATTCCAAGACCATGATAGCATTTCTACTGCATGCCTAGAACTTTATTATGCCCAAATCTTTTAAATTAATTTTTTCTTTTTCTTTTTAGATTTTAGAATTTCTTATATAATTCTATCAGCAAATTATAGTATGTTAATTTTGTCGGTTGGTTTTCTGTATTTTGTAGAAGATTTTCACAAATAAGGCCTTCTGGTATTAGATCAATATCTTCCACTCCACCGCCTTACGACGCAAGAGCAATTCTGCCTCCTCACTGCACTGGACTACCGAACCCTTGGCTGTCATCGCTGCCATAACTTCACCCCTTGAGTTTCTGATCACAGCATTGAACCCAGAACTGGCATTATCTACAAACATAGCTGCATCATAATTCAGCTTATACATGGACTAAGGTGGTGGTTGCCAATCAGTTCTAGCGTTCTGCAATACCTGGTGAGTCGTACCTTGCACAGCATCAGCTTGTAAACTGTCCTGTGACTGTTGGAACTCCTCAAGCAACTCAGCAGCTTGCTTATTCAACCAACCCGGATCCATGAATTTGCCTCCATGTACCACTCTGTTCCGTTGATTCCAAATCAACCATGCCTGCACTAACATTAGCTCCACCTCTATTTTCTCCATTCGATCCAGCAGGTACTCCAACAAAGTTGCGAAATCAGTTTGCCCCATCCCACACTTCTGCAAGGCCCTAGCACTACCATGCCAAATATCTTGAGTAGCTGTACATACCCATAAAACATGAATGGTTGATTCTTGAAATCTGGAGCAGAACGGACACAACTCATCCAACAAAACTCGTTTCTTCTTTAGGTTCCTTCTAGTTGGGAGAATATCATGACACGCTCTCCACCCAAACACCTTCATCTTGTTGGGGATCCATAACTTCCATATAGCAGCCCACACCCTACTAACCCCACCTCCTGATGATGATTCAGCCCAATCTTCCTTCTTCAATAGAGACCTTGTGACCTTGTAAGCAGACTTTACCATGAAGTTGCCATCCTTGCTATGCTTCCAATAAACTAAGTCAGGTACTTGCCTTCGACTTAGTTGAATATCATATATAGCTTCCCCCTCTTCCTAATTGAAGTTAGCCAGAATAAAATCTCTTCGCCACACATGGAGGTCATGGTTAATCAAGCTTGACACCAATACTTTCTCTTCATTATCCCTTACCGAAGAGAGAGGCTTATTTGTGGGGTAATTTGGAATCCACCTATCTGGATAGACATTAATAGAGAATCCATTACCCACACGCCAACAATGTCTAGTTCTTAAAATTGGTAGGGCTGCCACTAAGCTCCTCCACACAAAAAAACAATTAGGTGACTCTGTGGCCTCAAGTATTGAAGTTCTGGGGAAATACCTTGCTTTAAAGCACTGATAGAGAAGAGAATTTGTGTCTTTTAACAACCTCCACCCTTGCTTGGCCAACATGATTAAATTAAATGATCTAAGGTACCGAAATCCCATTCCACCATCCTTTTTTGACAAAGTCAGTTTATCCCAACTTTTCCAATGAATTTTCCTTTCATTCCCAACTTGTCCTCACCAAAATCTAGCACATAAAGCATCCAGCTCATCACATAATTTCGATGGGATTTGAAAAACACTCATTGTATACATCGGTATAGACTGAGCAACCGCCTTGATGAGAACTTCTTTCCTAGCTCTAGAAAGCAACATCCCCTTCCAACCCTGTAATTTATTCCACACCATCTTTAATGAAAGAGAATGTATGGTACTTTGCCCTTCCAATTAAGTAAGCAAACCCAAATATGATTCAAACCGAGACACTTCCTTCACTCCAAGAATCCCCAAAGCCTCCTGTTTTTGGTGGCCGGTGGTGTTATTACTAAAAAACACTGAAGACTTTTCCAAATTTATACATTGCCCAGAAGCTTTAGCATAAACTTGAAGAATCTCTAAAATAGTATGAATTTCAGCTGGTGAAGTTCTGCTAAAAATCAATGAATCATTTGCAAAGAGAAGATTAGTAATCTTTGGTGCATCTCTACAAATAGACACTCCATGCAAAGTCCCTCCTATCTCCGCCTTGGCCAGTAATGAATTAAACCCTTTTGTGCATAACAAAAACAAGTACGGTGAGAGAGGATCACCCTGACGAATTCCCCTAGAAGGCAATACATTACCATACGGTTTCCCATTCACAAGAATAGAGAATGAAGTTGTAGTGACACAACTCATCACCCTTTCTATCCATGTTTCAGGAAAACCTAGCCGCTGGATAATCCCTTGAAGGAAAGGCCACTCCACCCTATCATATGCTTTACTGACATCAAGTTTCAAAGCCATACACCCTTTCTTCCTGCAGTGCATAGTGTGCAATGTTTCATTTGCTAGCAACACATTGTCAGTAATAAGGCGGCCAGGAACAAAAGCACTCTGAGTGGGAGATATAATATTAGGTAACACCTGCTTCAGTCTATTGGCTAACACTTTAGAGATTATTTTGTAAATCACATTACAAAGGCTTATGGGCCTAAAATCAGACATTTTCTCCGGGTTCTTCACTTTAGGAATCAGCACGATATAAGTATGATAAATATCAGGCAACATATGACCATTATTTAGGAAATCTAACACAGCATCAACTACAGTATCACCCACAACATGCCAAAATCTTTGATAAAAGAGAGCATTCATACCATCAGGTCCAGGTGCCTTTGTTGGTCCCATTTGGAACAACGCTATTTTAACTTCTTCTGCACTAAACTCACTGGACAGGGTATCTTGCATGTCCGGTGTCACCTTCCTTAGGACTGCACTAAGACATTCCTCCATCTGATCACATGTACCTGCACAAAATAAATTGTCAAAATAACCAGTAGCCACATTTGCTATATCCTCCACCTCATCCACCCAATTTCCTTGTGCGCATTGAATCCCCTTAATAAAGTTTCGCCTTCTTCTTTGGGAGGCTTTTGAGTGAAAGAATTTAGTGTTCTTATCACCATGTTTAAGCCACGGGATCCTAGACTGTTGTGCCCAGTAAATTTCCTGCTTTAATAGCAAGTCATCTAACTATTTGCTGACACTCAAATATTCGGCCTTTGATTCATTAGTCACTACTTCAGCACTGTTTAGCACCTCAAGCTGGTTTTGAAGGATTTTCATGGTTGCTTCATTCGACTCTGATTTGGAAGAACCCCATGCTTGCAATTCCTTACCACAGAACTTGATCTTCTCCTTTATTGAAGCCAAACCCAACTCCCCCCTCCCACCATTTCCCAAGCATCTTTAACCACATCACCACAATCCTCCTATAGAAGCCAAGCTTTTTCAAATTTAAAGCCCTTTTTAAATTTCTGCTAATGCCACTGAACACTCTTCACATGCACCAAAATTGGCAAGTGATCCGAAGTATGGGGTGGAAGATGAGAAACTGTAGACATTTGAAATTTAGCCCACCACTCCATAGTTGCCACAGCCTGATCAAGTCTCAATTTAGTATTAGCCTCACCAGGCCTCTTATTAGACCACGTGTATGTATAACCTCTGAAACCCAAATCCTCAAAATTACAAGAGTCTAACACACTCCTAAAGGCATCAATCTCTGCTGAATTAGGTGGCCTTAAACTTATTTTCTCTGTACTATTTAGAATTGCATTAAAATCTCTTGTACAAAGCCATGCCCCATTAACAAAGCTTCTCAAATGTTCTAGCAGCTACCAAGACTTTTCTTTATGCTGAGCCTCAAGCCATCCATAAAATCTAGTAAAAAACCAGAAAAAACCATCCTCTTCAGTCACCTTCATCAGAATATGGTTTGGCGAATAATTAATCAATTCCATCATCTCATCATTCTTCCATAGTAAAGCCAAACCACCCCTTTCATTTGGCTGTTTTACTATAATTTTATTTTGAAACTACAAATCTCCATACAAACTTTCAATTCCTTCTTTGTCCAGTTGTGTTTCCATAAGAAAACACACAGTAGGAGCTTGTTCCCTCACAAGTTTACGAAGGCTTCGACCTGTCCAAGGGTTCCCAAGCCCTTGGCAGTTCCAACATAATAGCCTCATTGCTCCCGGCAAGGGTGGTCATCCACCCCTGCCGCTCTCTCAAAAACAGTAGCTTCCTCATTCTCTAGTTTCCCCCTTTTAACTCTTCCCTTCTCTCCTTGACTATTTTGGTTGTCTTCAAAATCTGATGGAAGGTTCCTTTTGTTGGGATAAGTGCCCTTAAATCCTATTGTATGATGCTATGTATGATATTATGTATGACATTATGTGAGAAATGATGTATTACTTAATATTTTGTTTTAATAAAGTTACTTTATTCTTATCTAAAATAATGGTAACATGAATATTCGGACATTATCAAATAGTCCATGAGATGCATAGTATGTGATTTATGTGATTTAGTCACAGAAGATATATGTCACAAGTTCTTTGTAAACTCAGAATTTTGGTTCGTAGTCGGTGATGAAATTGGGCATTTCATCTGCGAAGACTATAACATACTAACTACGATGATTTGTCTTGATCATAGAAGTAGTGACTTCTAGTTGATATGTTGATATGTTTTAAGAGTTAAGACATATTGAACTGGACCGTGTGAGATTTATTATTCTCCTAACGACTGTCAATTGAATAATAAATCTCACGACTTGTATTCACATGAACTCTTAATTCTGAGAGAATAATGGACTTGATCATGAAATGTAGGTTGCTTTGATATATCAGGAGTGAGATCTAAAGTAACGGTCAAAACCTTAGTATGTTGAGCAGCCACATTTAGTATTGATGGAACATATATTCTCAAGATGGAATTCATAGTCTCTTAACGGAGATATAAAATATTCCCTTGAGATAAGTTTAATGGGTTCAGTTATTCAGAGAGTTAGGCCTAACCACTTTAGTAAGACTAAAGTATATATTTATGAAATTTGATTTCATAAATATATGATGAATAACTTAAAAGGATTAAACCGGGTACTCAAGGATTAAGATGTAGTAATTTACAAAGTGACAGTCTATATTTATGACTTTGTATTACTACGAATATTTTATGAAGGGGTTGCATGTATAATAAAGTCTTGGGATATAATTTATTAATAAGGCCTAGAGTACAATTATATTTATATAGTGGTATTAAATATAATTAATGGTAACTTTGGACTTGTCAAGAGTTGACAGAAAAGCCCAAGGCCCATTGGAGCCAGTGTCTTATTTGTTCCCTTTTGGTCACACTCTAAGCCACACACTAAAGCCTAATTGGGAAGGCCAAAAAGGCTAGCCCAATTAGATAATCAGTTATGTGGAGAGAAACATATAGAATTTTATATAGAATGAAATGGTTTGTATGTTCATTCATAGATATGATATATAAAGAAGAGAGACACTCTTTCATATTCTCTCTAGAAACATAGAACTGATTGAGAGACCACACATCTTGGGCATCAAGTGGAATTGGAGTGAAGAACAAAGGTGTTTCCAAGTGCTTTTCTTCATTTGGTTTTAAAATTCATTATACCAAGGTACACTCTCTTCACTACAAGAAAAGAGTCTACTAGCGAGGGTAAAATGCCCTCGCAAAAATTCAAATATCGTCGCAAAAGACTATTAGCGAGGGCATGTGGCCCTCGAAGGCCGTCGTATTTGCTCTTGTTGCTAAAAGAGATTTTGCGACCATGCCTTCGCAAATAGATAATTTACGAGGGCAATTTACTGTCGTTACTGAATAAATTCGCCTTCGCAAATATATTACCAAACGACGACAACAGTTGACGACTTATTTTTAACGAGGGCAAGTAGTCGTCATTAAAAACTATTTGTGAGGACCTTTATACCCTCGCAATTAGTTATTTGCGAATTTCAAATTAACGACATACTTTTTAGAGACAAATAATGCCGTCGTTAAAATTTATTTGTAAGGGCTTTTAACCCCTCACAATTAGTTAGAAATAACAGTAATGACATTAAGCTGTCGCTTAAAATGTTTTTGCTAGGTGTTAAGTGGCATTGCTATTTTATAAATTGTGAAGGACTTTGTCATCACTATAAAATTATTTATGACCAAATTTTTATGTTATCGGTAATAATATTTTATATAATTTTTGAAATATTTTATTATTTATTTATTTTTAATTTTTTTATATAATTTTTTTTTAACTATCATGTTTCGATAGTACAATAATTACTAAAAATTGATCAACTGAAAGATAAAAATTCATATAAGTTCAAACTTTAAAATATAAAATATACAAAGAAATCCTAAAATTAATCCTTGTTTTAAACTTAAACAACTAGAATTATGACAAAATCTATACAGTGTTCCTTGGAATGAGGGGAAGCTCCATACAAAAAGCTTGTGATCTTACTATTTAATACAAAAGAAAGCCTATCTAGATCAAGTCCCTGTGATTGCTGAATGAGGGGAAGGTCCATACAGTTGATCCCATGTTTGTGAAGTTTCAAAAGCATCAAGTTACCTACAAATCACTTGACAAGTCCTTCGCAATGTCTTCAAAGAGCTTTTTCTCCTGCATGAAAAGTAAAGCAAAGAAAAGGACTTTTAAAGAAGAGAGTGGGGGTTGGACTCAAAAAAGCAATTACTGGAGAGTGAAAAAAGCAGGGCAAGGGATTAAGGGATTCAAACCTTCTCAAGTTTTTCGCAGGCTTTTAAAGCATCTCTTCTTTTGTTCCTCAATGCCACCTATAAACAGTTTAGGGGAAGGGGGTATTCAAGAGGACAAATTTAGTGACTTTAACATAGCCTATGTATTGGTCTATAACCAAAGATTAATGAACATATACATTTTTAGAATATGTGCACTTTGGTAAAGTGTACAGTGCCATGTCAAATACAAACATTGGATGAATTCCCATGTGTTTCAAGAAAGTTACAAACCCAAAAAAAAAAATGTTACAGGCCAATTATGTCTGACTTCTCAAGCCCAAAAAATAGTGTCACTTAGGTGACACTCTTTTTGCATTTTTGACATATTTTTCATTACTTATCCCAAAAAAAAAAAAAAAGTTTCAGGCAAGTGAAGACAGGAGGAGAAGGCAGAAGAAGGGGAACAATATAAACATGAATTAGAGCCATTTCATGAGATCTGATTTGTTCTGACAACGCTCCACATATCCACCTAAGCCCAATTTTAATACTAATGAATTTACTAAAAACAACAGCAGGTATTTGTTTTAAATTGTCCAGAGATAATGCCACTGTACCTTCCCTTCTTCAGCCAGTTTAGCTATTGTTTTTAAGAATTCCTGCAATGATTAAAATAAAATAAATTTATAAAAAAAAAAAGAAAAAGAAGTGGAAGTGGAAGTTCTTTGTAAGCATGCTTTAAGGAACTTCACTGCATAGTGTACATCTTCAAAAGGAAATGTGTGTGTGTGTGTGTGTATATATATATATATATATATTTTAATTTATATCAAATTACAGAAAGTAGAATTTCTTTCATCATTACTACTAACCACCACTATTTTCAAGAATATAAAGCATTTTTTGCATGTAAATTCATTATAAAATAATTATTAAGGATACATAAAAATATCACAAAACAAGTGCTAAACCGAGAAAAGTTTTAGAAGAACTAAATTTCAGCTGAGATTTCATATTAATTGGATGTAGAAAATAGACTTATGGGCCTATGGCATAAAAAGACATAGAATTACATGTGAAGGGATCAAACAGACTATACCTTCCTCCTTTCTGATGTAAGTTGAGGGAGAGTCAATCTTATCACTTCTCCATCGTTGTTTGGAGTCATACCAAGATCAGAGCCCACTATGGCCTTCTCTATAGCCTTTAAGCTGACAAACATAACATATCAAAAAGTAAAATAGATTGTCAAAGATAGATCATATGAAAGATTGCATGGGCCAGTCCTGCAATGCAAGATGTTAATGCTCTATAACTCAAAATAATTGGACAATTAGATCACCTTTGGTTGTCAAAAATTTATGGAAGATTCACTAGCATATTAATTTACGAGAATCAGAGAAAATTTTAGTCTTAGTTCTTACTTACTAGTATACATGTATTTATCACATAAAATTAAATGGAGAATGTTTCAATCTTCCTCAACAACCATTTTATGTCCTTTAGTTTATAGAATACCTAGATTTGTCATACGGCTGAACCAAGAGAGAACTTGCATTAGGAGTACTGATTTGAGCTATGCTCTTCAAGCTAACTGGACTACCATTATATTCCACCTAGAAAAGCATTGGGTTATAGCTAATCTAAAATAAAGGTAATTACTTAACGATTAATAAATTACAAGTGATGATTTTGCCCTTTTGCAACCTTTTTTGCAGAAGGCACCTCCTTTTTTTATAGAACCACATATGCAGACCTATGATTTTTTATTTTTTTAAAGTTGACCCAAAATACTATGTCATATTAAGCAATGGATGAGGTGGCTCCCCCATACATTTGTTTCTGAAAAGCTCCCATTGATTGCCACTTACAAGAGAAATTATGCTATATGCAAAAATGACAACTATTGCAAAACTAAACCACCAAAAACTATTGCAATGCTAGAATCAGCTTGAAATTTTGGAACTTCTCCTCATTTGAGAATTTTTTTTTTTTGATAAGTACATTTGAGAGAATATATATATTAAATTAACAAAAAAAGGAAGAAGAGGAAGAAGAAGAGAAATGAAAGCAATTGATGCTACAGATTTGCAGTAAATACCAATAGCAATAAAAACCTGTTTGGATTTAAACCTGAAAAACTATTTCCTGTAGAGGAATGATGGCTTCCAGTGTTGTTTGACAAACAACATGTGGGCACTCGAAACATCAAACAAAAAAAAGATAATATTGTTAAACTCTGAATGTTATGGCATTGATAAGAATAAGAAAAATAAAAATAAAAGAACAACATAATAAATCTACGGTAATTGATAGTTGATAATGAAGATGAGAATAAATAAAAGTTGAAATGAAAAGTATTAGGGTATGTTTCAGAGAAGATGACAATGTTGTTTTTCAGCTTACCTGAACAACCTGAAATCGATTGGCCTGTGAGGGGCCCTAAAAGTCGGTGGTGGCTGGGGATTGTAACTCTAGCGTGATGGGAGAGAGAGCAGATCGGTGGCTAGGGGAGGCGGCTGAGGGGAGAGAAGAGGTGTGAGGGGAGAGAGAAGTGGGAAATGAAAAGAATGAAGGAAAAGAAACACGCTTAAAATAAAAAAATAAAAAAAAAGTGGGAAATGAAAAATTGGGGGAAAATTTTTGTGGGAAGAAAAAAAATCTGGGGGGAAAGCTTGTCCTATAGATTTTTTTTTTAAGGCTATATAATTAGAGTTTTCTTTAATAATAATAATAATAATAATAATAATAATAATAATAAAGCTTAAGTAATAAAATAATGAATTTTAGGGTGTACAAGTTGAAGGATCCAAAGGCTATGGCGATGTACAAGTAAAATGAGCAAAAGCTTCAAATGAAAATTTTGGGAAAAAAAAGTTTATGCATGTGAGAAATTGTGTGAAGAATAAAAAAAAATATTGGGAAAATTTAACTTTTAGGATAAAAAAAATGTTTTGTCTAATAACTTTTGCACCAGGTTATAAAAATATCGCTATAGCCTAGTAAAAATTTCAAGTCAACATTTAATAAATAATAAATCACATAAAAATTAAAAAAAAAATTCAATTTCTAAAAATAATATAAGATAATTAAATTCATTTTTTTATTCCTTTCATTATTATTAATTTTTTGGAAGAACATGGTTATGTTGTTTGTGTTCTTCCCAAAATATAACTCATATTCTTAGATCAATAGAAACTAAACAGTTGGATTTACAGAAAGGAAAGTTTAGTTAAAGTTGGTCAAATCCGATCAAACTTAATAGATGGTCCCGAGACCACTGGACTTGATGAAAGTCATATTCAAATTTTGATCAATAGGATAGAAGATATACTAGTGTTGGTGAAATTTGAGATCAATTGAATAGTCAGATTAAGTAAGCATAACCATACAAGTACACAACACATGTCTATGATGCTCCATACTTAGATTTGAAATATAATCGTTAGATTTGAAGAATATAATGAAAGGTTAATTCTAGTAAATTATGGTCACAATCAAACAATTGAATTTAGAGAAAAGCGTGGTCAAATTTTAGTCAAAGTTGGTCAAACCCAATCAAACTTAATAGATAGTCCTAATACTACTGGACTTGGTGAAATTCATATTCAAATCTTGATCATTAGGATTGAAGAGTATGGTGACATATTGGTGTTGGTAAAATTTGAGACCAATTGGATGGTCAGAATTCGCATCGAATTAAAAAATATAGGGTTGAGTTTAAGTTACACCTGATATAACTCTAAAAAATGTTACAACACCCAATAACTTATTATTGAATTCATATTTTAAAAAATCCAACCATTGGATTATATGTTCTATATGTTCTTAACATGTATGCCAATTTCATTGCCAATCGGATGTAATTTACCATTTGATATTTAAACTCATCTTTTATGCATTATTTTAAACTACAAAAACTTGAATTTAGACAATTGATTGATAATGAGGCTATTTATCTTTGATTTCCTTGAAATTTTGTAAGCATGAAAAATATATGAAGATAATGTAATCTAACGGTAGATTTGTCAAAATTCATATTGAATTAAGTAATATAGGATTAGGTTCAAGTTATACCTGATGTAACTCAAAAAAATGTTACACCACCCAATAACTTATTATTGAACTCATATTTTGAAAATCCAATCATTGGATTACATGTTCTATATGTTTTTAACATGCACGTCAATTTTCATGCCAATCAGATGTAATTTACCATTTGTTCTGTAAACTCATCTTTTATGCATTATTTTAAATTACAAAAACTTGAATTAAGACAATTGATTGATGACATGCCTATTAATCTTTGATCACCTTGAAATTTTTTAACCATAAAAACTGTATGAAGATAATGTAATCTAACAGTAGATTTATCAAAATTCACACCGAATTTATAAATATAGGGTTGGGTTCAAGTTATACCTAACGTAACTCTAAAAAATGTTACACCACCCAATAACTTATTATTGAATTCATATTTTGAAAATCCAACCATTAGATTACATTTCTATATGATTTTAACATACATGCCAATTTTCATGCAAATCGGATGTAATTTACCATTTAATCTATAAACTCATATTTTATGCATTATTTAAAACTACTAAAATTTGAATCTAGACAATTAATTGATGACATGACTATTAATCTTTGATCACTTTAAAATTTTTTAAGCATGAAAAAAATATGAAGATAATGTAATCTGACGGTAGATTTGTCAAAATTCACATTGAATTAAGAATTATAAGGTTGGGTTCCAGTTACACCTGACGTAACTCTAAAAAGTGTTACACCACCCAAAAACTTATTATTGAATTCATATTTTAAAAATCCAACCGTTGGATTACATGTTCTATATGATTTTAACATACACGCCAATTTTCATGCCAATCGGATGTAATTTACCATTTGATCTATAAACTCATCTTTTATGCATTATTTAAAACTACTAAAACTTGAATCTAGACAATTGATTGATGACTTGGCTATTAATCTTTGATTACCTTGACATTTTGTAAGTATGAAAAATATATGAAGATAATGTAATTGACGGTGGATTTGTCAAAATTCACATCAAATTAAGAAATATAGGGTTGGGTTCAAGTTACACCTGACGTAATTCTAAAAAGAGGTACACCACCCAATAACTTATTATTGAATTCATATTTTGAAAATCTAATTGTTAGATTTCATGCTCTATATGTTCTTAACATGTATGCCAATTTTCATGCTAATCAGATGTAATTTACTATTTGATCTATAAACTTATCTTTTATGCATTATTTTAAACTATAAAAGCTTGAATTTAAACATATGATTGATGACATGATAATTAATATTTGATCACCTTGAAATTTTATGAGCATAAAAAATATATGAAGATAATGTAATCTAACGGTGGATTTGTCAAAATTCACATTGAATTAAGAAATATAGAGTTTGGGTTCAAGTTACATGCGATGTAACTCTAAAATATGTTATATCACCCAATAACTTATTATCAAATTTATATTTTGAAAATCCAACTATTGGATTATATATTCTATATGTTCTTAACATGCATACCAATTTTCATGCCAATCAGATGTTATTTACCATTTGATCTATAAACTCATCTTTTATGCATTATTTTAATTAGAAGAAATTTTTATTCATTTTTGAGAGAGAGAGAGAGAGAGTACAAAAGGTTAAAATTCTTGAATTTTAGGCTACCATTTTGAAGTTGAAAGTACTATCATTTTTTTATGGGTATAATTGTTTAGAAAATAAGGAGACCTTTCTTATATAGGATGTAAATAAAAAGTTTTTTTTTAGACTGTAAACAAAAATTTCATCTAAAGAATACAAAGTGCTATATGTTTATAAGTTTCTTTTTATTTTTCTTTGAATTTTAGAATAACTTTTATCTCTAAAAAAATATATATATATTTTTTATGATTTTTTGCGAAGGTCAATCGTGTCCCTTGCAAATAATTTAGTGTTATTAAGGGCATATTTTTAATTCATACAAAAAATTAACTTTTTGCTAGGGATTTTTATTGTCCCTCGGAAATAATTTGGTGGGAACATTTCCCTCCAAAAATTTTGACATTTTAATGATTATTTGTGAAGGTCAATCCTAGCTCTCGCAAATAATTTAGTATTAGTGACGGCTTTTTTTTAACCGTCACAAATAATACACTTTTTGCGAGAGATTTTTAATTGTCCCTCACAAATAATATGGAGGGAAAATTTCCCTCCAAAATATTAGTATTTGTGACGGTTATAACACATAATTGCGACAGCTTTTCTTGTTGGTTACAAATATTTCACATTTTACCAAGTATTTGCGAGGGCTTTGTTTTGCCATCACAAATAAGATTTTTTGAGAGGGCTTTTTGGGTCCGTCAAAAATTCTTGGTCGCTAATAGGCATTTTTTTTTGTAGTGTTTGTTCTTATATTCTGAAACTTTCATAGTGCATGTTATCAATTGCGAATGAAGTAGATCCGTTTATTTTCCGCTGTGTATATTTTGTATGCGATGCAAACAAGTAATTTTTCATCACCTTTTACCTATGGACGGCAACAGTACCTTTTGCAATCCTCCCAACCCAAAATTCATCCTATTGAATCTAGTCCAAGATGACTTGGGCTTTGTAGCATTCGGCCCAGCTACATTTACTTCTTTAATTGCAACAGAGGCACTTAAATCCATCACATGGCTCATACTTGCCTGCCCATCCAGCCCACTAGGTAGCACGACATCCTTCTGTACCGAGCTTTCCTTCAAATCAGAGACTGAGTTGTGCACGTCAGTAGTACACCGCACCACGTATTCTGCATGGGCGTGATCCTTCCTATCACGTTCCTAAAATTGTGGCATGTTTCCGGCACACTCCGACTCTCCTTCTTCATCATTACTAGGGTTTCTACAAGGCCCTTTCTCCGCCGTCACAACCCTATTCCATTGCAACCAAGCTTTAGACTTGATCGGACCCTTCTCAGACTTGTAAAAACCAGCAACGGTCTTGTCGCCACCACCCTTTGAACTGTTTTCCAACCCCCTTTGTTTCCCTACAAATGAATCCACTCTTGGTCACCCCCCCATTGCTTTAAGGAAGTCTCCATATTGGTAATCCACCAAATTACCAATACGGTGAACATGAATGAAATCAAAAAACTGAAAAGATGAAACTAAACATCGAATATCCTCCACGATGTTTCCATAAGAAGCCAGCGCTGCATTTCCCTGAGAAACCGCGTTGATCACAATAGCCAAATCCCCTTCGAAGATTACTCTGTGAAGACCAAGTTCAGTAGAAAACTGAACTGCACATACTTTTTCAATAAACTAATTAGAATCTTTTTAACAATTCTTTGATTGGGAAGGAATTTTTTCTCCTAATGTTTTCATTTGATTCACAACCTCAATGACCATGAGTTTAGAAAAATAATCTTTCAAAACTCTCCTTTCTTTTTTTATGTTTTGAAATTTATTCTCAAAGATTGAATTTTTACGGTTCCTACCTTCATGGTGCCTCTATACTCCTTTTGAAGGGTGTCCCATGCCTTGTTTGTTTTAGTTGCATTGATAATTCTTGAAAAAAAATGTGTCGGCTACAGCCTGTTGAATGGAGCTAACAATTTCTGCATCTTTCTTCCTATGCTCATTCAACTGTTTTTAAGCATTTGACAAAGTTACCTCTTTCTCAATTTCATGTGAAAGAAATATGGTTCTTGTGTTCACAAACTAGAAATCACAATTTTCCCCAACAAAGAAAAGAAATGAAGGTTGTAGGACTCCCATATTTTGGTTGCTTGAACACTCCATTGTCGTGGCTTTCGCACAAACTTTTTTTTTCCTATCTCAAATCCTCATGCCCAACTTATTCTTTAATCAAACCAAAACCTCTTATACCACTATGTTGGTTTTGGAATAGAGGAGCACAAAGACTTTGATTAGTTTTTCTAAGATTTTTTTATTTAATCAATGATCAAATTGTTTTAAGAGGACAATTATAAGATTGTAAGGCAACAAAAACCCAATAGTACGAGGTCAATCGAAAGTCAAACATTTTTTATTTTATTTTTTATATATATTACTAGTCGCTAACTTGTGTGAGCAAGGGAAATCTATTGAATATGAGAAGTTGTATTATGCCTAAAAATCTTGATGCAAGGATTATCCCATTTATTTTCTTTAAACCTACACGCCAATCTCCTCTACAATACAAGAAGACGTGAATGATAGAGCTTACAATATAATATAATTCAGTGCTTAGCACCCTATGTAATTATGAACTAAAATTCATTGTTTCAAATTTTCAATGCCATTATAGTTTTACATGCAGTAGCTACTCTGGATATGGCAACCTATTCTTAAAAAATAGCAACTAACATAAGCATTTGACGAAGGGAAGGAAATCCTAAATGACAACTCTTCTTAGAAGATTTGCCAACTTATGCAAGGCATTTGGAGCAATCATAATCGATGATGAGATCTACATCTCTATTCTGGTTGCACCCACAAGAAATCTAGGTTGAATCTTGTGGAAGCCATAAAAACTTATAGGTCAAATGCCACACACAGTTTGCTCTATTATTAATGAAAGTTTAAATAGCATATAAAACACTAGTGAATGTTTAGAACCCCAATTTCAAAATTACCAACACAAGCTTATTCACAAACAATATATGTGCGGAACGATGAATATAAGCTAAACACAATTGGTAACACATTCTAAACCATAGTTAATCACACACATAACAGCAATTAAAAGGTAAAGAGTAAGGGAAGAGAGATGCAAACACAAGGATAACACGGCAATGTATAACCAAAGAGAAAATTGAAGAACTTGGCGAAAAACCTCTTTGCCGCCCTCCAAGCGATCAAATGATCCATTGGAGAATAAAGTTGGGATACATGAATAGCAATAGACCCTCCAAGCCTAATCTACCCGATGCACCTAAGCCCTCCAAGCTTCTTGCTCCAACAGGGTTATGCCGAACCTTGTCTTCTCTAGCTTACCGGATCCCACAATAAGCTCCATATTGCATTTGCCATCCTTGGCATCTTCCAATGCTTCCCAAGCTCCAAAAACACTCTCAACACTCTAAATAGGTGTGGGTAGTATTTGAGTATAAATCTCCTCTCAATGTGTATAACAGTGGGAGAGGGAAGGAGAAGAGACTACAACTATTTCTCTCTAAGAATGAGTAGCTCTCTTTAATAGGGTGGGTGTGTTGTAGAAACCTCTCTTAGGGTTTTTCTCTCTGAATAGCCACACCTACATTTCGTGAGTATAAGGGTATTTACAGAAAGGTATGTGAGGAATATGAAAAGTCAATTTTCATCCAAACAGTCCATTCTGGTGACTTGGCCTCGCAACTGGAATGAGTCACGAGTTTGAGTCGCGAGCTAACGGTCTGGCCAGACTATATATTTTGTCCTGTAGTGCTCTAGCTATCGTGACTCTTCAGTTCCCTGCATGCTTCACACGTGTGCTACTTTGGCGACTTGCAGGCACGAGATTCAGTCGTGAGACTCCTTTTTTGTTTCCTTCACACTCTCTCATACACTACCCTTACATAATTCCCACCTAAATACAGGGTATCTAATTGCTAAAATACAAGCAAATTTGACACGGAATAAAACCAACACATGATTGAATAAATTCAACCTTACAATTAAGATTTGAAGGTCTAATACATGATCCTATGAAATGCTTCCACATTCTCTTTAAATTTGTATTGGCCCTAAGCTCCACCAGCATAAAAATCATAGTGCTTTTTTTTTTGGAAGGACTTCCCTACCCAATTATTGGAACTCTTTCACATTAACTGCCCTACCAGATGTTTTTGCTTCAAGTGGAGTGTGTTGACTGACTTTGGTTAATTATAATATTCACTTTCAGCCATTGCACTACAATCCACAAATAGTACTTCCTGCCGTCTCTAAACTTTGAGTGCTGATACATGCCTCATATAGAAAGGTACAAAAGAATCAAGATCATGCATAGTAAGACTTTGGAGGACGACTCTTAGAGTGATACCACTTGAAAAAGATGCTTTATTTTCATGATATACACTTGCCTCAAATCCCTGAGTCATAGTCCAAGCCTCCTTTTCAGTTTGCCTTAGGCATTTTGTCAAACATTTTTTGGGTGATAAAATTGGCCACTCTTTACATGCAATGAATAACTACCAAAAAAATACTAATTTCGTTTCATTCTCCCTAACTTTTGAAAAAGTTTTTCCACCATTCGTGTTGCCTTCTCACCCAGCAGCAAATTGGTGTTTTTATCTTAGCCATCCCTTGTTGACTACTAAATTTGCTGTAAGTTCTGTCTACCACCATTTGTGAATATATTTTTTGAGAAGAGTAATTGAAAGGATTGGGCATAGATTTGGAGGCTGGTCATGGGTTTTGATCCGAGTGGATGTGATGCAGAGAAAATTGTCTACATTTGGTGAGAGTATTGCAAACTGAAGAACAGAAACAATGGCAAAACTCAGAAGATATGATCTTTATAGATGGATAGAGTTGAATCTGAAAAATAGCAAGCCAAATACTACAGTCCCCCATAAAGCAACCCAAAGCAATCAAACTTCGAATCCAAATTTGAGTTTCATAATGATAAGTTGAACTGTGCAGTAATTTTTTTTTTTTTCTTTTTAAGGGACAAATCTTTATCTTCGTCATCGTCGACAAAAGAAGGGAAGAAATAGAGAGAGAGAGAGAGAGGGAGAGGGGGGAGGACTTTGACACTGAGAAGAGAAAGAAGAGGAGTAGACCAGAGTTCAAACGTGAGAAGAAAGAACATGAAAAAAATTTATCGAATAATCGACAACTTAAAATAAGCATTAAAAAATTGATGCTAATGTGTAAAATTGTGAAACTAACAACCAAAAGTCAAAGGCTTCAGTTTATATATATATATATATATATATATATATATATATATATAAATGAATAAGCTTTCTCTTTATGGGTGGGGCCATAACACCTACAATGAGGAGTATATCACCTGCAATCTCTTAATATGTAATTTGTGCAATGTGAAAGAGGTGGCCTAATAAAATATTGACACCAATTAGAAAAACACAATCAACTCCAATCACTTGCAATGGGGAGCAGAAATCTCTTAATGAGTTTATTTTTATTTTTTATATATATTTATTTTCAGGTTAGTCTTACCATAGAGGGGGCTGATTGTGTGATAGTAGATTCTTTGGATAAGACAGACCATGAAAATTAAGTTTCGAGAGATACATTCTAAGACTTTCAAGAGATGCTTTCAATCTGCGGAGGAGACACATCATTGTGGTAGATTTATGTCATACGTGTAAGTGATGGAGAGACTTTTGTGGGCTATTTACTACCTCATAGCACTATAACAACAAAGATGTTGTATATGGGCTTTGGTCTATTTTGAGTTCATTGGGTTATGTTGCAGAGAGTTGTAGATAAGCTAAACATAGCAATTTCGAAAGTTGTGCCTCATTGTTTAATGTGATGCGTATGGTGGGAGTAAAATGCAAGAGTTTTTGAGGGAGAGTCAATTCACGTCCAATCTCACTTGTGGCTGAATACTATTCCTTTGTTCTGATGACTACGCAGCTATATCTATGAGTCTAAGTCAATTAGAATGGGTTAATAGGTTGATTCAACTTATTTTTCTTTTTTGTCTTTTATTTTCCCTGTTGTTGGTCTTTCCACAAATGGAGAAAATTGTGTGATCTATGATTCTTTGGATAAAGAAGACCATGAAAGTTAGGATTATCTCCAGCTGCTGTCTTCACAATCACTAACAAAAATCGTTATAAGATTGACTTATACTCGAAGAGTTCAACAGTCACACTCGGTTAAGGATATTATGTGAATGAAAAAGTATATTTGGATGGAAAGAGGATCTTACCTCTTACTACTACTCGGTGCCTCTCTCACCTTCATAACTTGGTCCTTATGCCATGCCGATATGTTTGGATTCTCTACAACAACTATTTTTCAGCAAAGAGAGAGAGAGAGAGAGAGAGAGAGAGAGAGAGTGTCTATAATTTTCTTTTTTTCTACTCGGTTCAATTGGTTTTAGACTTTTCCGAATGCATGAACATCTCAAATATCAATGACTACTTCCCACTTGTCTTTCATGCATCCAACTAGATAGCACGCAAATAAATAACCAAGCAGAACAAATTTTGTTTTAAAACTCTATAAATATACAATTAGACTTTTCACACACACGCTTATAATCAGTAGATAATATAAGATTCTGAAGAGAACAACATAGCAACAATTTACTTACGGGGAAAAAGCACTTTCAGCTCGGGGAAAAAGCACTTTCAGCTCATGTTCTTGCTCTTCCTTCTCCTAGCTTCTCGTAAATCTCTCTCTCTCTCTCTCTCTCTATTTTTCTTACACTTTTAGTTTATTATTTATAATATTCAAAATTCCCATTAGCCGAAAGATCTGAAATAACTTACCTAACTGTGACCCATAATTTTATAGGCCTATAATATAATAAATAAATAAATATATATATATATATATATATATATTACCGTTTTTCTCAAAGGCTTCTACTTTTAATTGGTTAGCTACAAGCTTTCTGTTCGTTTGGTAACGGTTTACTTAGCTAAAACTGAATTTTTTTTTTTTACAGAAAATACTATAAATTAAAGCTAAAAAACTAGCTGAATAGTATGATGGGATCCGTGAATAGCATCAAAAAGTGCAACCCATTACTATTTGATGGGACCGACAAACTCTCTTTGCTTGGACGACCTCATCAAATATACTCATCCACCCTGGCACGACAAGGACAAAGGCAGGCGAGTAATTAATAAGAAGATTCAATTCCTCGGACAATTATCAATCAATTGGCAGACCGTTAGAGGCTCATCAAAACCCACATTAATAAGCCCTGAGGCGTTACAGAAAGAGCACTAAAGCCACAATTAGGGCCCCAACGGCTAGAAACAATGATACTATATATACACATTCATCAGAGACAAACAAAGTACATAGATTCACCTAAAAATACTCTTACATAGATATCTTTGATATTTAGAAATTTCTTATTTCTCTCAAAAAGCTTTTATATACTAACTTTGGCATCGGAGACATTGTGGCAGACACCACACTGGTGACCACCTTAGGAAAGCCTTTGTTCTGTGTTTGTAGGAATAGTGACGAGGATTCGGCTCCATCTGGATAAACCTACAGGACTGACGATTTACGCATCATCAGTTTGGCACCGTCTGTGGAGATCGACATTTTCACACTTAGGTTCGAAAAGCGTGGTTCCAGTTAATTCCCAAATTCAAATGGAGTCCAACCAAGATTCTACGACATTAGCCCTACAAATCCAGACACTTATAGCTAACGTGGAAGAACTCACCAGACAGAACCAGGAGATGAAGCTGCGACTTTAACAGGAGGAGAACCGATCTAGGACCAATTAGGAAGACGAGGGAGATAGTCATAGAAAGAGTGACCGTCGAAGACCAACCACTCCAGATGGACCAAGCTTGGATCTTCTCCGAGAAATGAGAAAGGAGATGGATGAGCTATGGAATGCCATTAAAGGGAAAACAGATCGAAGCCTGGATAGAATGGTCAAGACGACAGATTCACCTTTCACGGCGGCAGTCTTGGAATGCCCAGTACCGTCAAAATTTCGCCTGCCTCAGCTTGAACCGTTTGACGAACTTAAGGACCTTCTGGACCACCTCAACACTTTTAAGATGATGCTTGGCCTTCAACAGCCTCCTAACGAAATACTGTGTTGTTCTTTCCCCATCACTCTTGAAAGAGCTGCAAGGGAGTGGTTCATGAAGTTACCAACATCATCCATCGATAGCTTCGAGTAGTTGGGCGATTCCTGTTTACGCCACTTCGTCGGAGGATAGCGCTCGAGAAGGCCAACAGACCACTTACTCACCATCAAACAAGGAAAGAAGGAGACCTTGAAGTCGTATGTGAAGCGTTTCACTCGAGAAACTTTAGAGGTAGACGAAGCTGATAACAAGATGCAGTTAATAACCTTTAAAGCTGGATTGAAATCTAGGGAGTTCGTGGTCTCACTCGCGAAGAATCCTCCAAAGACAATGACATAGATGCTCCTGAAGGCACAAAAGTACATGAACGCTGAAGACGCCTTAGATGCGATAAAAGATGTAGAGAAGACCAATGAAAAGGGAAGGAAGGAAGATGATCGAAGAGGATGAAAAAGGGAGTGTTTAGGTTGTCAGACTAGTGACGGGGGTAAAAGGAAAGAGGAAAAAGCTTCTCGGATGGTAAAATTCACTCCTTTAGTTATGCCTGTTGACAAAATTTTGGCGCAGATTAAAGGAGCACTACCTCAAATGGCCAAGGCCATTACATTTGTCACCCAACATGCGTGACAAGAAGAAGTATTGTCGTTTCCACAAGGATCATGACCATTACACAGAGGATTGCAGGGACCTGAAGGAGCAAATAGAGGAACTCATACGAAAAGGGAAACTGCAGATGTTTGTGAAGAAGGGAGAACCTAGTAGGTCCAAGGACGATGACAAGGACAAGCGTGAAGCCTCACCAAGGGACGAGAACCACACATCCCAATGTCCGCCAAGCGTGATCGGGGAGATAAAGACGATTACAAGCGGACCATCTACAAGAGGGTCGTTCAGATCCCTTAAGATCATATCAGAGGCAGGTGAACAGCATCCATAGAATACTCCCCTTAAAGCAAAGGCGAATGAACAGGGATATGTTTTTCTAGGAAGAAGACGCTAGAGGAGTGAAGTAGCCTCATGACGACTCCTTGGTCATAATGCTCACGATATAAGGATTCAATATCAGGAGAATCCTCGTGGATAATGGCAGCTTCGCGGACATCATCTATCTCTCTGCTTTCCAATAGTTAAAGCTAGATCCAGGAAGGCTGCGCCCTTTTGAGTCCCCTCTCGTCAGCTTCAGTGGGGACAAAGTATTACCCAAAGGCATAGTGACGTTAACGTTCACAGTAGGGTCTTATCCACGATAACTGACTCGTCAGTTGGATTTCTTGGTGGTAGATTGTCCCTCTTCATACAATGTGATCATTGGGAGGCCCATACTCAACCGCTGGAAGGAAGCCACGTCTACCTACTGCCTGAAGGTGAAATTTCCAATGGAAAGCGGTGTAGGTGAAGTAAAAAAAGATCAAGTACTGGCTAAGGAGTGCTACCAAGTAGTGTTGGCAGCCAAGGAAAATCATACGTGGATGATTGAGGAAAAAGAAGAGGAAAAGGTGGAAGCCGTGGAAACTGTGGAGTTGGTAGACAGGGAGCCAATGAATACTACCAGAGTAGGGACGACCATGAGTTCAGACACGAAGAAGAAGCTAGTCCAATTCCTCAATGAGAACTTGGAGATTTTTGCCTAAAGCCACGAAGACATGCCAGGCATATCCCCGTAGATTACCCAACACAAGTTAGATATAGATCCCGAGAAAAAGCCCGTCCAGCAGAGACGACGAGTGTTTGCTCCAGAACGAAACCAAGCGATCATGGACGAAGTAGATAAACTACTGGCGCAGCGAGCTTCATCCATGAGGTCTACTACCCGGACTAGCTAGCCAACATCGTCCTCGTAAAGAAGGCAAACGGGAAATTGTCCTCGTAAAGAAGGCAAACAGGAAATGGAGGATATGCGTGGACTTCACAGACTTGAACAAGGCCTGCCCAAAGGACAGCTTCCCCCTACCAAGGATAGATCAGATGGTGGACTCCACAACAGGGCACAAGCTCCTGACTTTTATGGATGCATTCTCGGGGTACAAGCCGATAAAGCTGGCAGAGGAAGACCAGGAGAAGACTGCCTTCATCACAAGCCAAGGGCTCTACTGTTCCAAGGTGATGCCCTTTGGGCTGAAAAATACAGGAGCAACCTACCAAAGATTAGTAAACAAGATGTTCAGTAAACAGATCGGGAGGAACATAGAAGTATACATGGACGACATGCTCGTCAAGAGAAAAGAAGAGTCTACTCAACTGGACAACCTTCAAGAGACGTTCACAACTCTTAAACGATATCAGATGAAGTTAAACCCCAGCAAGTGCGCCTTTGGGGTGGTGTCAGGGAAGTTCTTAGGGTTCATGGTGTCCTAGAGGGGAATAGACGCAAACCTAAAGATGGTATGAGCTATACTGGAGATGGCATCACCTAGGACCATGAAAGAAGTCCAGAAGCTCACAGGAAGGATAGCAGTGCTCAACAAGTTCATCTCGAAAGCAACGGACAAATGCCTGCCCTTCTTCAAGACACTAAAGTAGGCCTTCACATGGACAGACAAGTGAGAGAAAGCCTTCCAAGAACTCAAGCAATACCTGAGCAATCCACCCCTTCTAAGTCCATCTAAGGAAGGAGAAAACCTGTATTTACACTTGGCAGTGCCAGCTACAGTTGTGAGTGTTTCCTTGATTCAAAAAGAGGACATAAGACAGCTTTTAGTCTACTATGTCAGCCAGGCCTTCCAAGGGACAGAAGCTAAATACCCATGCATAGAGAAGATTGCATTTGCTTTGATTGTAGCTTCACACAAGCTGTGCCCTTATTTCCAAGCGAATCCTATCTTGGTAATGACGAACCGACCTATAAAGAAGGCGATGAACAAGCCTGAAGCCGCAGGAAGGATGATCCAGTGGGCTATTGAGCTTAACCAATTCGACATTGAGTACCACCCCAAGACAACTATTAAGGTGCAAGCGCTGGCAGATTTCATCGCTGAATTTACAATCCCCGACGAGGAGGGAGATATAGACGAAGTGGAGAGATGGACAATTTAAACTGACAGTTCGTCAGTCCGAAAGAGGGGCAGAGTAGGGGTCATTATCTTTACCCCCAAAGGAGAGACGCTCAAATACGGAGTTCAGCTAGCATTCCTGGCTACCAACAATGAAGCTGAATACGAAGGAGTACTAACGGAATTAAGGGTTAGGAAAGCACTAGAAGTCAAAAACTTGCTCCACTAGAGCATTTCAAAGCTCGTCGTAGGCCAGATAAGGGGGAATTCGAAGCAAATGAGGAAAGGATGCAGAAATACTTAAAGTTAATGAAGCTTTTGACGCAAGAGTTTGATCAAGTAGAGTTCACACAGATCCCCAGAAGCCAGAATATGGGGACAGACGAGTTATCGTCAGAAGCAGGACCAACGAGTACAGACCTGAAGATTGAAGTCCAAAGATGCCCTAGCATCGAAGAAGTCCATACCTTCACAATCCGGAGTGGAAGCAGCTGGATGACCCCAATCCTATCCTTCCTTCAGGACGGATGGCTTCCACAGGACGCCGAAGAAGTAAGGAAGGTCAGGAAGAGAGCAACAAGGTTCACGATCTTGAATGATACCCTATACAAAAGAGGCTTCTCCATGCCCTACCTGAGGTGTGTCAACGAGAAGGAAGCCAAATATATTCTTGAGGAGATCTATGAAGGGATTTGAGGAGATCATGCAGGTCTGAGATCCTTGTTCAGCAAGGTTATCCGAACGCGTTACTTTTGGCCTACCCTGCAGAAGGATGCAAAAGAGTTCGTCAAGAAGTGCGACAAATGCTGGAGGTTTGGAAGTGTCCAATGCATACCGTCTGAAAAACTGATGACAATAGCCTCCCCGTGGCCGTTTGCTTAGTGGGGACTTGACATTGTTGGCCCATTACTCCAAGGTAAAAGATAGGTAAAATTTTTACTAGTTGCCATTGATTATTTCACAAAATGGGTTGAAGCAGAAGCACTGTCAACCATAACAGAGGCGAAGGTCCAGAACTTTGTTTGGAAGAACATAGTCTGCTTATTCGGGATACTGTGGACGATCATATCAGATAACAGGCAGCAGTTTGATAGTCAAGGTTTCAGGGAATTCTGCTCGGGGCTAAGGATCAAGAACCAATTCTCATCCCTTAGTCATCTCCAAGCTAACGGCCAGACGGAAGTGCCTACTCAAAATCATCAAGGCTCGGCTGGATGAAGTAAAGGGCACATGGCCGAAGAACTACCCAATGTTTTATGGGCATATAGGACTACAGCTAGAACCTCAACAAGAAAGACCCCCCTTCAGTCACACCTATGGCACCAAAGCAGTAATTCCAATCGAAGTAGGAATCACCAACTTGAGACGAGAAGCTTTCCACGAAGGCAGCAATGACGATCAATTGAGAGTCAACCTGGATTGCTTGGACGAGTCTAGAGACAGAGCATCCCGCAAGATGGCGGAGTACTAGCAAAAGATGTTCGAGTACTACAACAAGAGGGTGAAGCTCAGACGACTTAATATTGGAGACCTCGTCCTGCACAAAGTTACACCTGCCACTAAGGACCTAACCCAGGGAAAGCTCGGCCCCACCTGGGAAGGATCCTACAAAGTCACCCATTATTCAAGGCAAGGCAGCTATCACCTGGAAATGTTGGACGGGTGCAAACTGCCACGACCATGGAATATCGAGCATTTGAAACAATACCATCAGTATATGTAATGGACGAATTTATTCATGTTTGAAATAAAGTAATAAAAGAATTATTCAACCAGTGTCATGTGTGTAAAAAAGAAGAAGGAAAAATTAGCTAAGTAACAAGATTCCGCCAAGACGGATGTAAGTTACTGATGAAGCCAAAAATGACAAGATCCCTTCAATGGGTGTAAGCCATAACAAAAAAAAAAAAGAAAAAAAGAAAAAAAAAAAAGAAAGAAAGGAAATTTGACTAAGTAACAACAACTTGCATAGACGGATGCAAGTTATTGACGTAGAAGAGATAAGAATGACAAAAGGAACGAAGCAGACAGAGATCACATGTAGTCACAAAGTATCATGCAAGGCAGGAAAGTAAACAAGTAAGCATAGAATTACTAATATAATTGAAGGCCCAAAAACAACGGGCAACCAGCATTGTTTCAACATTAGAATTAAAAGCCCATAAACATTGGGCAAAAGCCCAATGTTCTTAAATTAAAATAAAAATACTATTCTTAAAGTAGAATTAAAAAGCCCAAAAAAAATACACTGGGCACCCAAAAATAAAAAAAAGTAGGAAAACAAAAGAAACAGGTACATTATCAGGTTCAAGCTACGGCAGCGTCGTCACCAGCAGGAGGAGGCAGATTGGCATCTTCAGGGGCATCACTAGTAGGAGCCGTAGACGAGGAAGCCTTGTTTGCCGCCATCTCTTGATCTACCACTTCCAGGTCCAAATTTTCCATGTCCACTTTAGAGGGATGCTTAACCAGGTACCGACGAAGGAGCTTGAAGCCTTTGTAGTACCAACTGAAGAGTACAGTGTTGTACTCTTCAGTTTGCTGGAAAGCCTCAACGGCCTTGGCAGCAACGGTCTTTATCTTCTCCTTTGCAGCTTGGAGTTGCTCATCCTTTTCTAGAGTCAACTACCGCTTAGCCCTGAGGTTGTCCCCCAAGACATTGGCCTTCTACTTGATTGTGTTAGCCTTGTCCATGGCAGCAATCATGTCCTTCAATTTAGAGTTCTCTACCTCCAAAGCCTCCACCTTGGACGTTGCCGATGTGACCTTGCTTCATGGGTAAGGAACTCCGAAGCAAGGTGAAGACTCTACCCCAGCACCTAAAAAAAAAAAAGAAAAAAAAAGAGAGATCCAACCTTCAGAACGATGCAAAAAGATGAAAAACGAAAGGGTGAAACTACACAAGCGCGTTCCCTAGATGAGTTTATGGATGTGTTAACCCAAAACCTTGTTAGGAGTGCCAAAAAAGACCCTTATCTCCTCGGCAGTGAAGACCTCCTGAGCCCTCGCCAGTGCAAGGCCAGTATCGTCCCAAACATTGGACAAGAGAGAATCTGCCTTCTCCTTCCCCTTGTCGGCCATGCGCGACTTCTTCTAGATGGGAGTAATCTCCTCAACCGAGGTAGCCGGGGAAGCTGTCCTCGTCGTCTTGCTGTAGAACATAATTTAGGTTTTCTCAAAGTTTCTTTACAGTTTTTAGAGTTCTATTTATCTTATGGCTTGCTAGAAGCCTTGCTAAGGCAAAGGGTGAAACCCAACCGTTTATTGGTATATTCTTAATAATTATTTTATTGGTTTTAATGCTTATGTTTTTATGTTTTTGATTGTTTCACTCATCTAGAAAAGTGATTAATTCTGTATAATCCTTTGATTTATCGTAGACTCCGAGCAAGTTAAATGCTTAGTATTCCCTGTGAACTAATTCACTAGTTTTGTTTTTCCTAAAATCAATCAATTGCATGAAACTACCTTAGGCCATTAATTCTTGAGTTTTTATTGTTAAATCATCCGACTAAGATCATCCTTCATATGAATTTTAGTTGAGTTATAAAATAAATATTGTTAAGACTACTAATAGATGTGTTGTGTGTGGATCCCTAAACCTTAGCGCCTTAATATATTGTTATTTTCTCTCAATTTAAATTACTTTTGCTAAACTATCAAAAATCTTTTCAGTTAAACTTTATTATTTAATTTTATTCACTTGTGGTTTGCTAATCAATTCCCTTTTCCATGTGGATTCGACCTCGGACTTATCGAGTTATTACCTCGCGACAATCCTACACTTGGGAGCATTATTTAAGTCGCAGCAAGTTTTTGGCACCGTTGCCAGGGAATTACGCGATTAGAGAGGTGTTCCACTTTGTTTGGAGAGGTTTTTGGCATTAAATTTCTTCACATATTTGGTAATATCTTTCCAACTCTTTTCTTTTTTAAGTAGTTTAACTTTCTTTTAGAGTTTTTCTTCTATTTTTACTTCTCTTTATTGTTAAAGGTTTTTGTTTTATTTTATTTTCTATTTCTCTTTTCTTTCTTGGTTTAATATTGCATGCGTGTTTGGTGTCGTGATAGTGATAATCACTTGGTTAGAACTGAGTCTAATAATTTTTTTGGCAATTTATCTGATTCTTTCACATATTCTGATACACTTGATATCATGGCAGACTTAGAGAGTAATCATGGTAATGAGAATAATTTAAATAATGAAAACTTCCATGCTCACCAACCCATTAGAACTCTCAATGATTATTTACAACCTACTAGGAGTAGTGCACCATCATGCATCATTTTTCCAACTAATGCAAATAATTTTAATTTTAAGCCCGGTATGATTTCATTACTTCCTAAATTTCATGGCTTAGATTCTGAAAATCCTTACCTACACTTTAAGGAATTTGAGGAGGTAGGTTCTACCTTCCATGACCAATCATGTTATGAAGAGACCATTAGGTTGAAGTTGTTCCCTTTTTCTCTTAAAGACAAGGCAAAAACTTGGCTTAATTCTTTGAGACCTAGGTCAATTGGTACTTGGCAAGAGATGCAAACTGAATTTTTAAAGAAATTTTTTCCAATTCATAGGACTAATGCACTTAAAAGACAAATAATGAATTGTTCACAAAAAGATAATGAGACAATTTATCAATGTTGGGAAAGATTTAAAGATTTGCTTAATGCTTGTCCACATCATGGCTATGAAACTTGGTGTATAATTAGTTTTTTCTATGAAAGTTTAACTCCAAAGATGCGCCAATTTGTAGAGATGATGTGCAATGGAGAATTTTTTAATAAAGATCCTGATGAGGCTTTTGATTATATATTTTGATCTCTTAGCTGAGAATGCCCAATCTTGGGATACCACTGATACCTCAGATAGGTCTAGAGCATCCACCAACCGGGTGGTAAGTACCAACTTAGAGAAGATGATGACCTTAGTGCTAGGGTGGCTAGTCTAACTAGGAAGCTTGAAGCCAAGGAATTAAGGAAGGGCAATGGAATCAATATTGTGCCTAAAATTGATGAGGTTTGTAGAATTTGTGAGACCATGGAACACCCTACCAATGAATGTCCTACAATTCCAGCTTTTAAAGAGGTGTTGCATGATCAAGCAAATGCAATGAACATGGTGAAAAACTATACCCTTCCCCCTATTCAAAGACATACAATTCAAGGCGGAGGAATCACCCAAATTTTAGTTGGTGGAATGATAATGTGGCTGCACCTCCTATACATGGTTCTTCAAATTTTGTTCCCTATAATCCCTCTCTAAAGAAGAGTCTTGAGGACACCTTGCAACAATTCATGCAAACTCAATCCACCATTAATAATCAGAACTCACAAGCCATAAATGACATCCATGAGCACAATAGAAAAGGGTAAGTTTCCATCTCAACCACAACCAAACCCCTAAGGTCAATTTTGTGTTGATGATTGTAGTTCCTCTAAAAATAAAGTGAGACAAGTTAAATCTATAACTACTCTTCGTAGTGGAAAAATAATTGAAAAAGATATTCCTAAGAGCAATTCACATGATGAGTCTTCCAAAATAAAGAGTAGCGATGAAGTCCTTAAGCCTAAATCTAATGAGATTAAAAGGTGTCCTATCCCTGCTCCTTTTCCCCAAAGGTTGATTCCACCTCAAAAAGTGAATCAAAATTTGGAAATCCTTGAAGTGCTTAAGCAAGTTAAAGTGAACATTCCTCTTTTGGATGCCATAAAACAAATTCCAACATATGCTAAATTTTTGAAAGATTTATGTACTGTTAAGCGTAAGCTCAATGTACATAAGAAGGCATTTTTGACTGAACAAGTTAGTGCAATCATTCAAAACAATAGACCTCCAAAGTTTAAAGATCTAGGTTGTCCCACTATTTCGTGTGTGATTGGTAATTCAAAAATAGAGAAAGCTTTGCTTGATCTTGGGGCAAGTGTGAATCTTTTGCCATATTCAATGTATGAGCAATTAGGTCAAGGCGAGTTAAAACCCACTTCCATAATTTTACAACTTGCCGATCGATCTGTGATTGTTCCTAAGGGTGTTGTTGAGGATGTTTTGGTTCAAGTGGACAAATTTTATTTTCCTGTTGACTTTATTATTTTGGACATGCATCCTGTTTCTAATGCTAATTCTCAAATATCTATGATTTTAGGACGCCCATTTCTTGCAACTTCCAATGCATTAATAAATTGTAGAAGTGGAGTCTTAAAATTATCTTTTGGGAATATGACCCTTGAGCTTAATATTTTTAATACTTGTAAGCAACCTAGGGATGAAGAGGATGTGCATGAAGTTGACTTAATTGAAACACTTGTTCAAGAACAATTCAACAAAACATGTTTTTCAGATCCATAAGAAGCTTGTCTAGTCAATTCATGTGATTTTAATTTTGATGAGAATTCCAAAATTGCATACATTCACTGTCTTTTGGAATCTGCACAGGAATTGGAAGCGAGCAATTGGAAATTGAAATATGAGGAGTTGCCACCTCGTGAGATAATGTTGTTGCCATATAGTGAGCAAGTAACAAAATTGGAGTTGAAGCCCTTGCTTGTTGAGCTCAAGTATGCTTTTCTAGGAACCGATGAGACTTTTCCTGTGGTAATATCTTCTAAACTTAACTCTTTGCAAGAAGGTAAGTTATTAAATGTTTTGAGAAAAATAAAAGTGCTATAGGATGGAACATAGCTGGTATTAAAGGAATTAGCTCGTTGGTTTGTACTCTCAAGATTTATTTAGAGGACAATGCTAAACCATCTAGGGAGATGCAATGTAGGTTAAACCCTACAATGAAAGAGGCAGTTAGGACTGAAGTGCTTAAATTATTAGATGTGGGTATCATATACCCCATCGCAGATAGTAAATGGGTAAGTCGTACTCAAGTGGTGCCTAAGAAATCTGGAATAACTGTGGTAAAAAATGAGAATAATGAGTTAATTCCAACTCGTGTCACCACAGGTTGGCGCATGTGTATTGATTATTGAAAATTGAATGCAGTCACTAGGAAAGATCACTTCCCTTTACCTTTCTTGGATCAAGTTTTAGAGAGAGTAGCGGGTCATGAGTATTATTGTATTTTAGACGGGTATTCTAGTAACTATCAAATTGAAATTGCACTTGAAGATCAAGAGAAAACCACGTTTACTTGTCCTTTTGGTACTTTTGCATTTAGAGGATGCCATTTGGTTTATGTAATGCACCTGCCACTTTTCAAAGATGCATGCTAAGTATTTTTAGTGACATGGTAGAACATTATTTAGAGGTTTTCATGAATGATTTTTCTGTGTTTGGTGACTCTTTTGATGAATGGCTTTCTAATTTGAAAAAAGTCTTAACTAGGTGTGAAGAAAAGAATTTACTATTAAATTGGGAAAAGTGTCATTTCATGGTCACAAAAGGGATTGTATTAGGCCACATTATTTCTTCAAAAGGCATTGAGGTGGATAAAGCAAAGATTGAGTTGATTGCTAATTTGCCTACACCTAAGACTATTAAAGATGTGAGATTGTTCCTAAGACATGCTGGATTTTATCGGAGGTTCATAAAAGATTTTAGTTTCATATCTAGACCTATGTGTAACCTCCTAACAAATGACACTCCCTTTGAATGGACCCAAGCTTGCCAAGAAGCTTTTGATAAGCTAAAAGGCATGCTTACCACTGCACCTATCATGCTACCACCAAATTGGACTTTTCCTTATGAAATTATGTGTGATGCAAGTGATTATACGATTGGAGCTGTTTTAGGGCAAAGAAAGGATAAAAAATCTCATGTGATTTATTATGCAAGTAAGACTTTGAATGAAGCTCAAATGAATTATTCTAGAATTGAAAAAGAGTTACTTGCTGTGGTATTTGCCTTAGATAAATTCCGTTCATATATTCTTGGTTCTCTTGTTGTTGAATTCACTGACCATGCAGCTTTTAAATATCTTCTTTCAAAGAAGGATGCAAAGCCAAGTTGATTAGATGGATTCTTCTACTACAATAATTTAATATCACCATCAAAGATAAGAAGGGAGTAGAATGTGGTGGTAGACCATCTGTCGCATCTCACTTTTAATGAATCCATGGATGCATTGCCCATTAGGTATTCATTCCCTGATGAACAATTGTTTACCATCTCTACTTTGCCTTGGTATGCTGATATTGTCAATTTTCTTGTCATAGGCCAAACACCATCTCACTGGAGTGCTCAAGATAAGAAACATTTCACGGTTGAGGTACGCAATTTTTTCTATGATGATCCTTATTTATTTAAGTACTGTCTAGATCAAATCATTAGGAGATGTATCCCTGATAATGAAATATTTAGTGTCATCTCCTTTTGTCATAATGAAGCTTGTGGAGGCCACTTTTCTTCAAGGAAAACCTTTGAAAAGATTTTACAATGTGGTTTTTATTGGCCTAATATGTTTAAAGACACTCATCATTTTTTCAAATCTTGTGCGTCTTGTCAAAAGTTGGGAGGAATAACTCGTAGAAATATGATGCCTTTAAACCCAATTTTAGTTGTTGAAATTTTTGATTGTTGGGGCATAGATTTCATGGGTTTGTTCCCTCCTTCTTTTGGATATCTTTACATTCTAGTGGCTGTAGATTATGTTTCAAAATGGGTTGAGGCTATTCCTTGCAAAAAGAATGATCACAAAGTTGTTTTGAAATTTTAAAGGAAAATGTTTTGTCAAGGTTTGGCATCCCTAGGGCCATTATTAGTGATGGGGGCTTGCACTTTTGCAACCGACCTTTTGAGGCATTAATGAGAAAACATTGCATAACACACAAGGTTGCCACTCCATATCACCCACAAACAAGTGGACAAGTTGAGCTTGCCAATAGGGAGATTAAACAAATTTTGGAAAAGACAGATAACCCAAATCGTAAAGATTGGTCTTTGAGGTTGAATGATGCACTTTGGGCGTACTGCACTGCCTATAAAAATATTCTTGGTATGTCTTCCTATAGACTTGTTTATGGTGAAGCTTGTCACTTGCCTATGGAATTGGAACATAAATCATATTGGGCAATAAAGATGTTTAACTTTAACTTAGACAAGGTTAGTTCATTGAGAAAATTGCAATTGAATGAGTTGGAAGAAATTCGGCATGATGCATATGAGAATTCTAGGATTTCTAAAGAAAGAATGAAGGTTTTTCATGACAAACAAATTGTAAGGAAATATTTTGAACCATCTCAAAAAGTTCTTTTGTATAATTCTAGGTTACATTTGTTCCCCAGAAAATTGAGATCTAGATGGACTGGACCTTTCATTGTTAAAAATGTTTTCCCCCATGGTGCCATAGAAATTGAAAATCCAAAGAATGGCAACATATTTAAGGTGAATGGACAACGTCTTAAGCCATTTCTTGAGAATTTTTCACAAGAGGAGGAATCCATTAATTTGGAGAATCCCATTTATCAAGACTTGCAAAGAAATTAGCATTAGTATTTGTGTTGTAGTTTAGATTTTTTTTTTCTTTTTATTATTTTTGTTGTTTTGTTCTCTAACCCCTTTTGCAAGTGTTAAAGTTTTTTTTTTTTCCTGTTCATTTATGTTCATCTCTTCAAGGTACTCTCTGTAATCTCTACTCTTTATTGTTTTTCCTTGTTATCATTGAGGACAATGTAAGTTTTAGGTTGGGGGGAGGAACTTGAGATGATTCGCATTTGGTTTTATTTTATGTTAATTTTTTTTGGGTTGTTTTTAGTGATTTTTGTTTTTGTTTTTGTTTTTAGTCCAAATTTCAAAAAAAAAAAAAAGTGTTGCTTTAGCAAGAGTTTTAAGTCAAAGTTCTTTATGCAACTTCTATCTAAAGAATTCCAATGTTTTTCATGCTCAACTAGTATGCACATGCACTTTAGCCACATGAACATGTTTCTTGGTTGAGAGATAGAGATGACTTTGAAAATCTTGAAAATAAAATGTAGAGACTATAACCCAAGTGAGTTCTTGAGCCATTCATTTTTTTAGAGGGTTATTTTCTTTTGATCTCATTTTTCATTGGGAAGCACATTTGTTGTTTAGTCTCATTATTCTTTGATTTGGTCGAATGCTAAGAATTCATCAAATTTTATGCCACACCTAAATATGTTAAAGTCATGGATTTTGAAGAACTATCCCAATCCTTAAGAGATAATTTTAGGCCATCTTTGTTAATTTTGAGCCTTTATTATTTTCTTTCTTGATACATTACCGCTAGTCACCTATTTGAGCCTATTATTTTAGCCGTTCTTTCTCAAACCCTTTCCTAAGGTGTTCCAAGAATGAATGCAATCAAATTGTCTTATTATGATAAATTTGTGGTGAAATAGTGGGAAGAAAAGGAGGACTCACTCCACAAAAAAAAAAAAAAAAAAAAAAAAATAGTGAAAGTGAAAGTGAAAGTGAAAGTGCGATATCAAGAAACTTGAGAGAATAAATTTGTAAAGTTGTTTAGACCCCTGTAAACTAGATTGTTTAACCTAATTAATTAACCAAGTGAATACTTAGGTTTATTATCCAGATCTAGGTTAAACACAAATAGTCATAAACAATAAAGCAGCGGAAAATAAAGAATACAAAGATCTGATGACCCAGGAAAACCAAACCGGTAAAAAACCTGGGGAGGATTTAACCTAGCTATCCTCAAGGTAAAATAGCAAATCCACTAGAAAGAATTGAAGTTTACACAATAGTGACTTAGACCACTAACATCCTATTGCTACCTGCTTGTAGGAAACTTATTACCACGACCACGTGATAGCTCCGAGACCACGGACTCCTTCTTTCTTTAATCTTTGCAAAACACAAACACCCACGCTTGTGACTTTGAGATCCCACTCAAAGGTTTAGCAACACAAACTCTCCTGTTTGTGACTCCAAGACCACCCTTGAAGGTTTAGATCATCAGCACCTTTGATGACTAGAGAAGGCAGCAACTTCAGCAATACCGGATCTTGAGATTCTTCAAGAAACAACACCGGTAGAAGTTATAAGAGAGGTTTTAGAAACAAAACCCTAAATACAAAAGAGGCACACTCTTCTCTCTCTAAAAAGCCTTGTAAAAAACGTGCTTAGGGTTTCCTTTATATAGTGGTTGAAGTAGATCTGAAATCCTAATCCTTAATGGGCTAGAATTACTGTTTGGGCCAACTTAAAATTCTGCAGATACGGCTTTCGATCGATCGAGCCTGTTTTTCGATCGGTCGAATCAGGCAAATTCTGAAATCTTCTTTCTGCAGCTTGTATGTTCTTGTGTGCTCACAATTTGCCAATTGTTCTAAACTTTTAGAACCTAACAATCTCCCCCTTTGGCAATTCGTGACAAAACTTTCATACAAAATGAAATGTTAAAATACAAGAACAACCCAATACAATAAAATGCCCAATTACATCACAAATCCCAATCTAAGACTCATAACCTAGAAGTTGCCAAGAAGAGGTAGAAGGTCTTGATCAGAATGCACCTGTCTTTCCTGAAACACTCAACAAACACGTCACCGCATGTGTGGAAAGAAAGACATATAAACAATAATATGAAATAGAATATAAAAACACAAATAAATTCTAACTCTCCCCCTAAGTTAGATACATCAAAAAGTTTTTATATTTTCCCCCTTTTAAAAATAATTTTATTTCCCCCTAAACAACACAAACAAGATTCTCACATTTCATCTATTTCTCCCCCTTTTTGCCACGTATTGACAAAGACAACTCAAACAAAGAGTAAAGTGACAGTAAACATGAGAGAAAAAAGAGAACCAAGGGAACATAAAACAGATTAGCTCTATAGAAAAAAATAACTCCCCCTATAAAGAGCAACAACTCCCCCTATGAACAACAAAGGCGTAAAAAAAACTTTTCTCCCCCTATAAAAATAGTAAAAACAAAACAAGTTTTGGGAAAAACAGTTTTGGGGAAAATTTAGGAGGTGGGGATAAATAAAAACACAAACCTAAAAAAATTAAGTTGAGGATACACATGAAGAAAAATATTCTCTCTTTCAGTAAATGCAAACTTGACACTATGTGACCCATAAACAGATGCATGAGTAAAGAAAATATTTGCACATTATTATCCATCATATCTCTTAAGAAAAATATTTTCTGCAATTCACACATCAAGAAAAATAGCATATACTAAAATGTACAAAGGACTCAAAAATTAATCAATCAATTTCTAATTCAAGTTGAGTACCCAATTTAGCAAAGTGTATGCATGTTATGTGTGAAAACAATGAGAGATATGACTGCAAAACTGCAAGATGGACACAGAAAAACAATGCAACTCATGTGAATCCTAGCCATAAATGATGCATGAAAAAATTTGGTCAAAAACTCTAAAAACTGAAAATTTTTCAGTTTCGATCGATCGAGCATCGATCGAATACCAATCGAGTCAAACAGAATCAAATCAAAAATTTTAATCGCAATTTCGATCGGTCGAAAAACACCCTCGATCGATTGAAATTCTGGAAAACTCAAATTTTGAAAAACAGAGCAATTTTATGCAAAAACTCCTCAAAGCATAGTATTTCATGAATGAAATGCATGAGTATGAGACTGAAAGTTTTTCAAAAACACTTGAATTCAACCCAGATCTTCCAAAATTAATATTTTCAATCAATTTGTCCTTAAAACTCAAATTTTGCATCAAAATCAAAGAACATATAATCTTGGATGGCCACAACAAAAATACACACAATAACATGTACAAAGTTTAGCAAAGAGTAACTTGTGTAATGTGTGCAACTAACAAAAGCTTGAGAAACATGTGAGGTAATATGTGAATAGTAAGAAATCACAAAGTCTACAAAATTCATCACATACAAGTGAGAGAGACTATCACCTAAAAAGTTACATCATATAACTCTCACATCTCCTAGAGTAAAAGCTTGCAATCATGTAAGTTTCTTGTTTTACCTCATTATTAATATCAATTTAAATTGATTAGAAACTTATTAAAGTAGCCGGGATAATGTACACACCAATTTTATTTGAATTGTGATATTATTATAGCCCAATAATGTACACACCAATTTTAACATTTTAAAAGAGGCTACACCTTATGTTCTTTTTGTGCATGTGCTACACTTTCTCGAGCACAAAATCTTACGATATGCACTAAGGTGTTCATGATTGGCTAATAAACAGTTTTGAGATGGTTATTTATGCCTTTCTCATTAAGATCAAGTCCAACAATCAAAGGCATGTGACTTCAAGATCAAGAAAACGTGATCAAAAACTATAAACATCTTTCCCACACAACATGCACTACAAAGCTTAGCTAGTAAAGTGCAATAAAATAAGCTTATCCAAGCTAAACAAAGTACATAAACATGTTATGTAAAGATAATATGGCCAACATTGATTATAAATCCAAGATATATAATACAAAACATATAAAAATGTTTTTGGTTTAAAAGAAATTTAATTACCAAAAGTAGAATCAAACATTATGCTAAATGATTAAAAATGCAAATGCAATGCATGACAGTGTTTAACTAAGCTATAGAGGGTACACAAATAAGAAATATCAATTTCTTAATTAATCCATGAGTACATGTACAAACTAGTACATACTCAAAAAAAATCAAAAAATAGCTTAGGACTTATATAACACATACTATTCAAGTTTCTCCACAATGTCAAGCATGTTCTAAATCAAGAAAGAGATATTATAACTTATGTAATCCTCAAGAAAAATAAAACTAGACACAAAATAAAATATTTTTGTCTTTTTGAAATTTTTCAATATTTTTGGATTTTTTTTTAATAAAAAAAAACAACCTAAAAAGAAAAACAACCAAAAACAGAAACAAAACATGTCCACAAATAATTGAAAGAATTAAATCAGGGACAAGTCAACAACACTCACCTTAGAGAATCTTTTCTCACCCATATATCACGAGTCTTCGGCTTTGTAGGTGAAAATCCATGTGAAGCAGAGTGTATTTGAGGAATTACACCAATCTTCTGAGAAAGACTGAAATCCTGCAATTTCCTTTCACAAGCCAACAAGCTTAAATTTTTCAAAAGCATATGAAACAATTTATTTGGACTTATGGCAAGAGAAATATCATCACATGTCCTAGATTGAAATACAGAATTTTTAAATTTCAATTTATGACAATTAGGACGAATGTAACCAGAGACACCACAAAAGTGACAAACAGGAACAAATTTAGGAACATCAGTATTCCTAACAGCAAATCTAATCTCAGATTTTGGTTTTTACCTCAACAAAAAACAGTTTGGTCTAATATGACCAACAACACTACAAAGGTGACAAGTAGGCACAAAAACAGATCTCTTATGCTCTCTAACAGTAGGTTTAGACATAGGTTTAGAAACTTCAGCGTCTACATCAGAACTTTTACCTTTGTCTAACCTAGCAAAATAAGTCTTTTCTTTATTATTCCTCTTGAAAGGAGGGATATAAACTTTTTCAGCTTTAGGCTTAAGAGAAACAGAAACACTTCTGTTATCAACAGCAGGCTTGGTACTAGTCAAATTTTCAATTTTAGCTTTAGATTCAGCTAACTCTTGTTCCAAACTTTTCATCTTCTCCTCTTAAGAGGAAATTTGATTTCTCAAAAATTCATTCTTTTTATTAGATTCATCTAATCTTATTATCAATTCCTCTTTTTCAAGATTAGCCAATTTTAACTCTTCCTTGAATTTCTTAGCAATTCTCATAGTTTTCAATAATTCCTTACGAAGAGTTTCACAGGCATCAAAAAGACCAACAGAAACAACAGTGTCCTTCTTATTCAAATCATCACAATCAAAAACAGTAAGACACTTAAAATTATCCATGATAACAGGGATCAAGGATCAACTCTTAGATCAAAAGATCTAACACAAAAGAGTTACCCGCTCTGATACCACTTGTAAAGTTGTTTAGACCCTTGTAAACTAGATTGTTTAATCTAATTAATTAACCAAGTGAATACTTAGGTTTATTATTCAGATCTAGGTTAAACACAAATAGTCATAAACAATAAAGCAGCGGAAAATAAAGAACACAAAGATCTGATGACCCAGGAAAACCAAACCGGTAAAAAACCTGGGGAGGATTTAACCTAGCTATCCTCAAGGTAAAATAGCAAATCCACTAGAAAGAATTGAAGTTTACACAATAGTGACTTAGACCACTAACATCCTATTGCTACCTGCTTGTAGGAAACTTATTACCATGACCACGTGATAGCTCCGAGACCACGGACTCCTTCTTTCTTTAATCTTTGCAAAACAAAAACATCCACGCTTGTGACTTTGAGATCCCACTCAAAGGTTTAGCAACAAAACTCTCCTGTTTGTAACTCCAAGACAACCCTTGAAGGTTTAGATCATCAGCACCTTTGATGACTAGAGAAGGCAGCAACTTCAGCAATACCGGATCTTGAGATTCTTCAAGGAACAACACCGGTAGAAGTTATAAGAGAGGTTTTAGGAACAAAACCCTAAATACAAAAGAGGCACACTCTTCTCTCTCTAAAAAGCCTTGTAAAAAACGTGCTTAGGGTTTCCTTTATATAGTGGGAGAAGTAGATCTGAAATCCTAATCTTTAATGGGCTAGAACTGCTGTTTAAGCCAACTTAAAATTCTGCAGATACGACTTTCGATCGATCGAGCCTGTTTTTCGATCGGTCGAATCAGGCAAATTCTGAAATCTTCTTTCTGCATCTTGTATGTTCTTGTGTGCTCACGATTTGCCAATTGTTCTAAACTTTTAGAACCTAACAAAATTAATTGGCATATATTCAAAAGAAGTTGTCTCTCTAATTATTCTTGGGAACACTTTTTCTTTTTACCTATACCCTTTGTTCTAAATTCCTCATATTTACCCTGCATTATGTCCCAATGAAAGTCCTATTTGATCTTAAGAAAGGTATGGTTTGGATCTTGACATGACTAATCAATGTGTTTGATGTAATATTTTCAGTGTTTGGCATCCTTTCATGAGACTATAAATATCCTTTATTTTGCTTCACCGTTCTTCATCTTATTTATATGTGAGATACTATTCTTTGTTCTATATTATTCTACTCACATATGTTTAAGAGTGTTACACCCTTTTCAGAGTGATTTTATTTGTTGAGTGTTAACAACTGTGAGATTTGAGTTCAAGCATAACTTTGGATAGAAATTCAAGCCATAATTTATCTTAAGACTAAGGTTGTGTTTGTGTTGGCTAAACTATTCACACACTAATTATTGATGGCATGTTGAATATCTTTGGTGGTTGTTAGTGTTTTGACCTTTGATTAACTATATTTACTGAAGTAATAATTTTTTGTTATTTTGTGTCTTTGTCTCGAGTCGCTTAAATTGCTAGGGACTAGCAATGAGCTGGTTGGGGAGTGTGATAATAGCTTAATTTTGCATATTTATATCATTATTAGAAAGTATTATCATACTTATTTTGAGTTAATTCATGCATTTTATAGTTGATTTTGGAATAATGCTGAATAATCAATATTGCGCTTAATTGAATTTTAATACGTGAATTTGTCTTTTATAGGATAATGAAATTAAATAAGTGGATTTGTGCAAAGAAGAAAGCTAATGGACTTTAATTTTACAAGGGTCATGATGAAGTCAAAGAAGGCCATCCCAATTAAATTCAAGTCCAATTGGAGTAAAGAATCAAAGGAAATTTGCAACTAATCCAAGTCCAATTCGGATTAGGATTCCAGCTTGCGCACCAGTTAGTATTTGGAGCATAACTTTTGTCTCAGATATCCAATGGAGATGATTCAAGTTGCGCTCGAAAGTTAACTTAAAGGGCTAAAACTTTGTGGTTTACCAAAAGTTCGAATTATGAAGTTAAATGGGCCAAAAACGTCGGTTAAATGAAGCCTAAAAACCTGGGATTTTCTCCAAACGGAAATTCAACTTGTAATAGGATTCCTTGACCTATTTAAAGGCTCTTTAGGGCAAAATTCAGAGGGGAGCTTCTGTAGAACATAATTTAGATTTTCTCAGAGTTTTTTTTACAGTTTTTAGAGTTCTATTTGTGTTATGGCTTGCTAGAAGCCTTGCAAAGGCAAGGGGTGAAACCCAACCGTTTATTGGTATGTTTTTAACAATTATTTATTGGTTTTAATGCTTATTGTTTTACTCATCTATAGTCCTTTGATTTATCGTAGACTCCGGGCACGTTAAATGCTTAGTATTCCCTGCGAACTAATTCACTAGTTTTGTTTTGCCTAAAATCAATCAATTGCATGAAACTACCTTAGACAATTAATGCTTGAGTTTTTATTGTTAAATCATCCGACTAAGATCATCCTTCATATGAATTTTAGTTAAGTTATAAAATAAATATTGTTAAGACTACTAATAGATGTGTTGTGTGTGGATCCCTAAATCTTAGCGCCTTAATATATTGATATTTTCTCTCAATTTAAATTACCTTTACTAAACTATCAAAAATCTTTTCAGTTAAACTTTATTATTTAATTTCATTGACTTGCGGTTTGCTAATCAATTTCCTTTTTCCTGTGGATTCGACCTCGGACTTACCGAGTTATTACTTTGTGACAATCCTGCACTTGGGAGCATTATTTAAGTCGCAGCACTCTGCCTCTGTTTCAATCCATTGTTACCAGCCTCACTGGGATCAGCGTCAAGATCTTGTTCTTGTGGCTCAACATCATCCCAAGAACTCGATCTCAATGAACCCATTGATCCTCTTGGAAACCCCACCCCTTCTTTCAAGCTTATAACCTCTTTTTTTGCTTTTTCCCCAATGCCCATTTTGCCATCTTCCCCAATTTTCATTCGTTCATTACTAGGGATTTTGTATTCCAATTTCTATTTTTATATTATGTATATCAATTGGAATGTAAAGCTTTCTTTTTTTTCTTTTTTTTTTTTATCTGGGTAATGAAGTATGAAACAAACAAGTTGGATTCCTTGTTCAAGTTCAGCAGCTGAATAAAATGGGGTGGGAATTTTGGGGGAAATTAAAAAAAAAAAAAAAAAAAAACTAAATTTGTAGTTTTTTTTTTAGATGTTTCTTTTTGAGTGTGTATATATTAGAATGATTTTGACGTTTGGAAAAAAAGAAGATAGATAATTCTTTGCCAAATGACAGCAACGGAGAATTAAAAGTATAGACCTTGACTTGAACTTCAATGGCACAAAGTTTATTGGAATGAAATGTTTAACATTTAAGGGTCCCTTTTAAGTGTGATAGGATAATGAGTGCATGCACATAAGTGCATGCACAACATCATTATCCTATCACACTTGTTGATGTACACTCCTTAATCTGTATACACAACATCCAAAACTTTAAGTGCATGCACAACATAAACAGGAAAACAGCTCATATACGGACCAGTTGATTCACACTTTGTCTAAATGATTAGTCTCAACTAACCCTTAGGAAGGTAGTATTATTTTTTAATTTATACATATAGAGTCTGAAAAGTGAAAAACAAGAAAACATGCACTACATAAACAGCTCATATACGACTGGTCATTACATCTCAAGAACTGAAAGGAATATTACTTGAACAGCGTCTTCTTATGCACTTAATCGTATGTATGGTGCAAGTGCAGAAGTAAATACATTTAAAGCTAAAATGCAAATTGCACCCCTTAAGTATAACTGAAATTCATTTCAATCTTTTAACTTTAGTTTCATTAAATGAAGTTCTCAAAGTTTTAAATTTATTAAATTTAGGTCTTTTGTCCTATTTTGTTAAAAATTTGCCATTAATATAAAAATATTTTTATTAATTTTAAAGATTTTTTTATGTTAAATTTTTAACAAAATTAGATAAATAACCTGAATGGAATAAATTTGAAACTTAGAAAACTCAATTCAATTATATATAAAAAAAAGTTAGAGAATTGAAATAAATTTCAGTCAAATTTAGAGATTGAAATTTACGTTTTAGCCTTTATTTAATTATTATTATTGTTATTATTATTAAGACCTTAACAGTGAGTGGTATGCCTTGTTCCATTACAAAGGCAAGCGAAAACACCAGAATTAATGGTGCAGACTCCCTTTGTGCTCTGACATGACTCACACACACTAACAGCAGTTGTCAACTTGATAAGGGTGATGAGGAGGATGATAGAGATGAGAAAACGAAGGATATCCATGGAGCCCATATTTTCAAACTTGGCTCTGAACCTATCAATTGAAGAAAAAGAAGAATATATTGTTAGTGCTAAAAACAGTAGATGAGGGAGAGGGGACAACATAGTTTTAGAATGAACAATGATTATTTTACACACTCTGACCATATAGACTCAGTGTAAAGTGTGGACATTTCTAAATATGGATATCTAGCTTTGCAAAATGTGGACATTTTGTAAAAAGTGTATATCAAGGAGTTGTAAATCAATAATTTTCTTTTTAAAATTATAGTTAAATAAATATATTCATCATTTTTCTAAAAAATTAAGCTTCAAGGAAAATTGATAATTTATCATAATGTTAAAGCAGGTGGTCTAAAGTTTGAATTTTGAAATGTCTACACTACTACTCTTTGTTGAACCGGACAATCATCCTTCATTGTCATCCTCATGACTCATGAAATTAAATAACAAACACGTAAAAATATATTGAAGCATCGGCAAAAAATAAATTAATTATTTAAAAAAAAAAAAAGGAAGCCAAAAGCATCAAATGGAAGACAAAAACACCATACCTCCAAGGTTGTTGAAATCTGAACACCAGAAAAGAGAAGAGAAGGAAGTCACGCTTTTAAATTTAGTATAGGCAGTATGGTTAATTTGTATTAGCACTTTCTCTCTTTAACACTTTCAGGCTTGTCCCTCTTTCTCTTTCATCTCTATCTTATTAATAAGAAAATTTAGGACGACAAGAATATCTCTAACCTAATATGCCCCACTTCCACCCTTCTTGGATTTTTCCTGCCAGAAGAATCCCATCCTTAATTTCCATCCCTAATGCCATTCTTCCAAATGCAAAGAATATATCAATAAATGATAACATATAATACATATAGTTGGGGTTGAGAAATTTGAACCTTGAATGTGTTTGTTGGAAATATTAAGAAGTGCTAACTAGTTGAGTTATAAGACTTTTGACAATTATTTATATTATCATACCAAGCCAGAAGCAATGTAAACTTACATAAAATAAATTTTCCAATAAAATACTCACACCACATAACACGAAGTAAATTTGCATGAAATACATTGAGAAATAACTAAAGTATAAAATGAAAAAAAAAAAATATATATATATATATATATAATCAAATATATGACGTACAGTATATATTAGAGTATAAAGTAAAACAAAAAAGATAGATATGGTCATGTGATACATTAAGCAAGGAATGGGAATAACTAAATAAAAATATTCTTCTTGACTTTGTTATCTAAAATTCCCTCAAAAACTGGTTCTCTTCTTATAATCTTTGACAAAATTTACATTGTTGATACGGAAGAATATTGTTATTAGCATTTAGTGGTAGTTTAATGGCTCACAGATCATTTACTTTGTGACAAAATATCGTTTCTTACTTCGGAAGATGCCTCCCTCATGCATTCCATGCATCTTTTGCTTTCATCCTTTGACTCCTTAATTGTGCTGCATCATAGATTTCTTGTGAA